>CM064521.1:27186190-27193690 GCA_032716605.1 Paralithodes platypus | reverse complement strand
TTTATATATATATATATATACTATATATATATACATAACCAAGAACACTAACTAAATTATTTACTATCAACTCCCAATTTTTTCAACAGTAATCTATTTGTGGTATTAAATTATAATGTTATGTGCTTTCATCAGGATTAATATTAATATACAGTCAACTCGTTTGATCTGAAGTCTCAGAAATTGTTGTTATGCAATTACATATTTTCAGATTGGTATTGGAAACAATATAGCTTATACATGTCTTGATTCATCTCTCGTCCATTGTATATATATTGCAAATATATTTTATACATTAATTTTTAAGCTTATATAAGGCCAAAATATTGTTTTGAGACTGCGGATTAAACGAGTTGATTGTACTTTCGGTATGTTTTATGGAAATTCATGATTTTCCGAACAAAGCAAAATAAGTTCTTACGCGTATCGACGTAAGAAACACGTATGCAGTATTATAAAATTAGTATATCACGTTAATTACCATACACTATGCCAATACAAAAGTCTTGATAGAAGAATTTCAGTATATCAAAATCATATTGATCAATTTAAAAATGTGTTATTCCAAAATACATCGCTTGAAATTATAACACACCGACTACTTCTATATTGAATTATGAATGCAGAAAATATTTATATCAATCCATTTTTTCGGTGAAGTTCGCCTTTGAAGTGTTAATTGTTGAACAACCCGAAAGTTTGGCGCAAAATAAGTACTGATGACTCAAAGGGAATATGCATTTTTTTTTTTTTTTTTTTTAAAGTGAGCGGTACAGTTCATCGTTTTAAATGGCTGAGTTCACCTCGGACTATATTTATCGTGAAACATATTATCACAAATTGTGTTTGAGGCAAGGTATGTGTGTGTGTGTGTGTGTGTGTGTGTGTGCGTGTGTGTATGAAAGGGTGTAATGTATGTATTAAAAAGTGTATATGTATGCGAGTCTGATACTGCATGCGCATGTTTATGTGTATGTGTGTGTGTGAGTGTGTGTGTGTGTACGTGAATATACAGTATATATATATATATATATATATATAAATATAATACAGTATATACTGTATATATATACAGTTTATATATATATATATATATATATATATATATATATATATATATATATATATATATATATATATATATATATATATATATATATGTGTATGTGTGTGGGTGGGTGTGTGTGTGTGTGTGTGTGTGCGTGTGTATATGTGTGTGAGCAACAAAGTGTAAACATGTATGTGGTATTGTGTCACAATTGATGTATATGTGATCATAGCCTGTTAGTTACTAAAATATATAGTTCATTATAAGTATAAGTATAGGTGCTTACATATCATCTAAACTTGAAAGGAAGAATATTTGAATGTGAATACTAATATATTATATATATATAATCCATATATTGCATTGTATGTGCGAAATTGTTTATATGTGTATCAAATATATATAACCCTTATATTGCAAGTGTTATAATGTTTTCCATGCATGATCTACAGTTCAGTGCCTGGTCTTGTAAGACGTAGTTACTTTTGTATAATCTTATCATTAACGAAATTAGTATTGTAAGTGCATATCCGAGGAAATTGGGTAAAGCAAAGAAGCGTGAGTTAGGAATGCTATACATGAGCAGGAAGGTCTCACTTAACCCCTTCTTTACCGGGCTGTCCTTTTAAATTTATTCTGGCTACTATTAGACGATTGTATTCAGTTAAAAAAGGGCCTCCAACAATTATCAGGCTTCGAACTTCCTCACTTTATCCGTTTTAGTACCACAAATCCTACTTAAACTGCACAAAATCCTCTAAACATAGCTGTAACAAGATATAAAAGACGTCGCAGGTATAGAAAGGGTTCAGGGAGGTCACCGGCTTTTTTATATTTTTCTCCTTTTCTCTCTTTCCCTGGCTTGTATCCATTCGGCCCCCTTCAGCCAACTGTTTTAAGACGTTTATCCCCATCCAGGTGTCGATTTCTTCCTGGCGAGGGATAGCGAGCCAGCATTGTATGGAGAAATCCGACTTCGCCGTAGAAATATTTCTATCGAAAAATGTACCAATTTAGCTTGCTGTCAAAACAAAAATATATATATGCTGGCTTGCTACCGCTCGCCAGGAAAATATTGACACCTGGATGGGGGTAAACGTCTTAAAACAGTAGGCTGAATGGGGCCGAATGGATACAAGCCAAAGAGAGAGGGAGAGCAAGAGAAAAAAAAAACGAGATGGGCTCACTTAAACATGCATACTTGTCTACAATTACCAGCATGTGCATGAGAGGCATGTGTGCGTGTGAGCGTAAATGAGAGGCATGTGTGCGTAAATGTTTATGTGCGTTGATGTGCATGCAGGTGTGTGTGTGTGCATGAGAGCAGTAAGGCAGGCAGAGGAGCAGACCGTTGGGTGTGTTCCCATGCACGGCGTCACACCCGTCATGCTTGAAAGCAGCCCGGCTCAAGGTCAGCTCCTGGTGCATGCTGGACTGCCTGCATGCCGGCTTGGGGGAGGGAGGGAGGCAGGGAGGGGGAGAGGGTGCAGTAAGAAAGGAAGCAGTCAACAGATATTACTAAGAAACCTAACTATATTTCCGGCTATTAAATACACTCTAAATCACATTATTTACCTATTTATTTGTCTATGTACCTATCTATTTGTACAAAATATTAACTATACTGTAGATATATATATAATACGAAAGCTTGATTACCTATGCATATAATTGAAAATAGACACTAACACATATTATTAATTATCCATTTACCTCTCTACATATGTATATATTATAGTAGTGTGTGCATATATATATATATATATACATACATATATATATAGATATACTGTATATACAGTATATATATATATGTATATATATATATATATATATACAGTATATCTATATATATATGTATGTATATATATATATATATATATGCACACACTACTATGTGTGAATGAGATAGATAGATTGAAGGAGAGAGAGAGAGAGAGAGAGAGAGAGAGAGAGAGAGAGAGAGAGAGAGAGAGAGAGAGAGAGAGAGAGAGAGAGAGAGAGAGAGAGAGAGAGAAGAAAAGATTGAATGTTGTGTGAGAAAGAAAGGACGGGAGGAAGGGAGGGAGGGAGGAAGAAGACGGGAGGGTAAGACTGACCAAGCAAGGAACGGGGTCAGGGGGAGGAGAGGAGAGGAGAGGAGAGGAGAGGAGAGGAGAGGAGAGGAGAGGAGAGGAGAGGAGAGGAGGAGAGAGGAGGAGGAGAGGAGGAGAGGAGAGGAGAGAGGAGAGAGGAGAGGAGAGGAGAGGAGAGGAGGAGGAGAGGAGAGGAGAGGAGAGGAGAGGAGAGGAGAGGAGAGGAGAGGAGAGGAGAGGAGAGGAGAGGAGAGAGAGGAGAGGAGAGAGAGGAGAGGAGAGAGAGGAGAGGAGAGGAGAGGAGAGGAGAGGAGAGAGGAGAGTAGAGTAGAGTAGAGGAGAGGAGAGGAGAGGAGACGAGAGGTGAGGATAGGAGACGAGACGAGAGGAGACGAGAGGTGAGGATAGGAGGAGAGAGGAGAGGAGAGGAGAGGAGGAGGAGAGAGGAGAGGAGGAGAGAGGAGAGGAGGAGAGAGGAGAGTAGAGGAGAGGAGAGGAGAGGAGAGGAGAGGAGTACAAAGGAAGGAGTACAAAGGACATCAAGCAACAACAGGTCTAGTGACCCTTCTAGGCTGCTTGTCCTTCAAAACACTGAGGATCAAGTGTCCAAACAGTGGTTTAGAGTGGGTAAGGGAACATTGGAAAGGGAACTACTGCCCTGGAACTAATGTCCGTGGCAGGATTAGGAAGTTAGTAGGGAACAGATGGGTTAGTAACTGAGGGGGGGATAAAATAAAGTTATTCATTTACAAACGCAGTCAGTCGCGGGTTTGATGCGAGATATTTGTCTAAGCGGAATTTAAATGAATCAACGGTGTTGCAGTCTATAACGTCTCGGGGAAGCCCATTCCACAAGTTGACAACTCGATTGAAGAAGAAATTCTTAGATTCGTGTGAGTTAAAAGATTTACCAATAATTTTGCAACCGTTTCCCCGCGTGTAATTAGATTGGTCGATAGTGAAGTACTTACTACAGATCATATTGTCGATGCCTTTGATGATTTTGAACACTTGAATTAAGTCACCTCTTAATCTGCGATGGGTTAAAGGAAATAGATTTAATTCTCTAAGACGCTCTTCGTATGGTTTGTTCTTTAGGCTAGGTATCATTTTGGTAACTACGTTGAACTCGTTCTAGCTTGTTTATATCTTTTTGGTAATAAGGGCACCAGGATTGAACGCAGTATTCCAGAAGAGGGTGGACTAAGGAATTGTAAAGGGTTAGGATAACTTCTTTGGATTTATGCTCAAATGACCTGCCTATAAAGCCAATTATTTTGTTGTGCCTTCTTAACAACTTCTGAACATTGTTGACTCGGTTTTAGGTTACTCGATATTGTTACTCCCAGATCGGTTTCTCTGTTTACATTCTTAAGGGGAGTGCCATTCATCGAATAGTTTTGCTTTCTCTCATTTAGGTATCCGATATGTAGTACTTTACATTTATCCGCATTGAAACTCATTTTCCAAATTTGGGCCCAACATGACAATTTATCTAGATTGTGTTGCATATCGTCAACTTGTTCTTTTGAGAGTACGCTATTTGCAATTTTTGTATCGTCAGCAAATTTTGAGATTGTACAGGTGAGACCCTCATCTATGTCGTTGATGTAAATTAGAAAGATAATTGGTCCTAGTACCGATCCCTGGGGTACCCCGCTACTTACATTGGTCCATATAGATGCCTTACCGTTTATGACTACTCTTTGCTTTCTGTCGCTGAGCCAATTTTCTATCCATTTCAACACACCGTCTTGTATTCCATGCGCTTTTAGTTTTAGCAGTAAACGTTTGTGGGGAACTTTGTCAAAGGCCTTTTGAAAATCAAGGTATATAATATCTACAGCTTTACTCTCATCGTAGAGGTTGAGGATATCGTGGAAGAAGTCTAAGAGGAGAGGAGAGGAGAGAGGAGAGGAGAGGAGAGAGGAGAGGAGAGAGGAGAGGAGTGAGGAGAGGAGTGAGGAGAGGAGTGAGGAGAGGAGAGGAGAGGAGGAGAGAACAGATGTAAGTACGATGAGGAGGACGATAGGCGGAGAGGAGAGAGGAGAGGAGAAGAGGAGCTGAGAGGAGAGAGAAGAGGAGAGGAGTGGAGAGGAGAGGAGGATTTTGAGGCGAGTAGGAGAGAGAAGGAGAGGAAGGAGAGGAGAGTAGAGAGAGGAGAGGAGAGGAGAGGAGAGAAGGAGAGGAGAGGAGAGAAGAGGATGAGATGATAGGAAGGACGAGTAAGTGAGAGGATAGGAGAGGAGAGGAGAGGAAGGAGTAGAGAGAGGAGATTTGAGCGATTCTCGAGTAGAGGAGAGGAGAGGAGTAGGAGGATAGGAGATGATAGGAGACGAGATAGAGAGAGAGAGAGGAGAGGAGGAGGAGAGGAGGGATTAAGAGAGGAGAGGAGAGTACAGGTAGAGGAGTGGAGAGGAGAGGACTATAGTAGGGAAGGAGATGAGGAGTGTGAGAGTGGTGGAGAGGAGAGGATAGAATAGGAGAGATAAGGAGATGCAGAGAAAAAGTAGAAAGAGTATAAAGAGAGAAAGAGAGATCTAGAAAGAAGAGGAAGAGAGAAGAGAAAGGAGATGAGAGGAGAGGAGAGATTTAGATGAGATTAGAGAGGAGTGGAGAAGAAGAGAAGAGGATAGTCGAGAGGAAGGAGAGAGGAGAAGAAAGATAAGCCGAGAGGAAAGGCGAGATGAGGAGAGGACTGAGAGGGCAAGACTGGCCAAGCAAGGAAAGGGGTCAGGGAGAGGAGAGGTGTGGAAAGGAGAGAGGAGAGCTGAGCAGAGGAGGAGAGGAGTGGAGAGGAGTACAAAGGAAATCAAGCAACAACAGATCTAGTGACCCGTCTAGGCTGCTTGTCCTCCAAAACATTGAGGATCAAGTGTCCAAACAGTGGTTTAGAGTGGGTAAGGGAACATTGGAAAGGGAACTACTGCCCTGGAACTAATGTCCGTGGCAGGATTAGGAAGTTAGTAGGGGACAGATGGGTTAGTAACTGAGGGGGGGATAAAATAAAGTTATTCATATTACAAACGCAGTCAGTCGCGGGTTTGATGCGATATATTTGTCTAAGCGGAATTTAAATGAATCAACGGTGCTGCAGTCTATAACGTCTCGGGGAAGCCCATTCCACAAGTTGACAACTCGATTGAAGAAGAAATTCTTAGATTCGTGTGAGTTAAAAGATTTACCAATAATTTTGCAACCGTTTCCCCGCGTGTAATTAGATTGGTCGATAGTGAAGTACTTACTACAGTTCATATTGTCGATGCCTTTGATGATTTTGAACACTTGAATTAAGTCAGCTCTTAATCTGCGCTAGGTTAAAGGAAATAGATTTAATTCTCTAAGACGCTCTTCGTATGGTTTGTTCTTTAGGCTAGGTATAATTTTGGTAACTCTACGTTGAACTCGTTCTAGCTTGTTTATATCTTTTTGGTAATAAGGGCACCAGGATTGAACGCAGTATTCCAGAAGAGGGCGGACTAAGGAATTGTAAAGGGTTAGGATAACTTCTTTGGATTTATGCTCAAATGACCTGCCTATAAAGTCAATTATTTTGTTTGCCTTCTTAACAACTTCTGAACATTGTTGACTCGGTTTTAGGTTACTCGATATTGTTACTCCCAGATCGGTTTCTCTGTTTACATTCTTAAGGTGAGTGCCATTCATCGAATAGGTTGCTTTCTCATTTAGGTATCCCGATATGTAGTACTTTACATTTATCCGCATTGAAACTCATTTGCCAAATTTGGGCCCAACATGACAATTTATCTAGATTGTGTTGCATATCGTCAACTTGTTTCTTTTGAGAGTACGCTATTTGCAATTTTTGTATCGTCCGCAAATTTTGAGATTGTACAGGTGAGACCCTCATCTATGTCGTTGATGTAAATTAGAAAGATAATTGGTCCTAGTACCGATCCCTGGGGTACCCCGCTACTTACATTGGTCCATTTAGATGCCTTAACCGTTTATGAACTACTCTTTGCTTTCTGTCGCTGAGCCATTTTTCTATCCATTTCAACACACCGTCTTGTATTCCATGCGCTTTTAGTTTTAGCAGTAAACGTTTGTGGGGAACTTTGTCAAAGGCCTTTTGAAAATCAAGGTATAGAATATCTACAGCTTTACTCTCATCGTAGAGGTTGAGGATATCGTGGAAGAAGTCTAAGAGGTTTGTTAAACAGGAACGCTTTTTACGAAAGCCGTGTTGAGTATCTTTAAGTAAGTTATTTGCCTCTAAGTGATTTACGAGTCTGTCTATTATGACCGTTTCTAGCATTTTACATATTCCTAAGCTTAATAAAACCGTCTAATAGTTGCCAGAACATAATGAAAAGGATGTCACCGGTACTGAATGGGTTAATAAATGCTTGCAGA
>CM064521.1:27159802-27186090 GCA_032716605.1 Paralithodes platypus | reverse complement strand
AGAGAGTGGAAGAGAGAGAGAGAGAGAGAGAGATATAGAGAAGAAAGATTGAATGTTGTGTAGAAAAAAGACGGAGAGGGATGGAGGGAGGAGAAGACGTGAGGTAGACTATACAAGCAACAGGTGTCATGGAGGAAGGAGAAAAGAGGAGAATTGATAGAAGGAGGAGGAAGGAGATATAGTCGAGTAAAGGAGGAATAGTAGTATAATCGGATACAGAGATCGCACGATTTTTAGACGTGTATTAGAGATGGAAGAGGTATATTACAGTTCGAGAGGCTTCGCTATATGTATTCGATATCGATGGAGCGGGCTCTTCAAGCTCTTGACGATACTCTTCTCTTCTCTTCTCTTCTTGGGTTTGCTCTCTTCCATATCTCTTTCTTCTCTGTTTTCGTCGTCGCTTCACTCTTCTCTCTGCGAGCGATCTAGCCTTATCTCTTCTCGTATTATTAGGAGAGAGGAAGAGTACAAAGAGGTCCAAAGGAACATCAAGCAACACAGGTTCTAGTGACCCTTCTAGGCTGCTTTGTTCCTTCACACCACTGAGGATGAAAGGGTGTTCCAAACAGTGGTTTAGACGTGGGTAGTAAGGGAACATTGGAAAGGTAAACTACTGCCCTGGACAACCTTAATGGTCCGTGGCATCATTGGAATATTAGGAAGTTAGTAGGAACAGATGGGGTTTAGTAACTGAGTGGGGGGGAATAAAATAAAAGTTATTCATTTACAAAACGCAAGTCAGTCGGCGGGTTTTTTGATGCGAGATATTTGTCTACGCGGAAATATTATTTAAATGAATCAACGGTATTGTTTTGCAGTCTATCACGTCTCGGGGAAAAGGAAAAGCCCATTCCACAAGTCGGACAACTCGATTGAAGAAGAAGAGATTCTTTAGATTCGTGTGGAGTTTAAAAGATTTAACCAATAATTTTGCATACCGTTTCCTCCCATCCTTCCCCGCGCGTGTAATTAGATTGGTCGATAGTGAGGGGAAGACAGTACTTACTAACAAGATCATATTGTCGATTTGTGGCCTTTGCTGATTTTTGAACACAATTGAATTAAGTCACCTCTTAATATGGCGAGGGGTTTTTTTAACAGGAAAATAGATTTAATTCTCTAAGTACGCTCTTCGTATTATGGTTTGTTCTTTAGGCTATAGGTATCATTTTGGTAACACGTTGAACTCGTTCTAGCTTGTTTTATATCTTTTTGGTTTTTAAAGAGGGCACCAGGATTGAACGCAGTATTCCAGAAAGCAGAGGGCGTGGACCTAAGGAATTGTAAAAAGGGTTAGGATAACTTCTTTGGATTTATGCTCAAATGGACCTGCCTATAAAGCCAAGTATTTGTTTGCCTTCTTAAAAACTTCTGAACATTGTTTGACTCGGTTTTAGGTTACTCGATTATTGTTACTCCCAGATCGGTTGTTTCTCTGTTTACAGTCTTTAAGGTGAGTTGCCATTCATCGAATAGTTTGCTTTCTCAATTTAGGTTATCCGATATGTAGTACTTTACATTTATCCGCAGTTGAAACTCATTTTCCCCAAATTTTGGGCCCACCATGACACATTTATCTAGATTGTGTTGCATATCGTCAACTTGTTCTTTTGAGAGGAACGCTATTTGCAATTTTTGTATCGTCAGCAAATTTTGAGATTGTACAGGGTGAGACCCTCAATCTATGTCGTTGATGTAAATTAGAAATATTAATTGGTCCTAGTACCGATCCCTGGGGTACCCCGCTACTTACATTGGTCCATATAGATGCCTTACCGTTTATGACTACTCTTTGCTTTCTGTCGCTGAGCCAATTTTCTATCCATTTCAACACACCGTCTTGTATTCCATGCGCTTTTAGTTTTAGCAGTAAACGTTTGTGGGGAACTTTGTCAAAGGCCTTTTGAAAATCAAGGTATATAATATCTACAGCTTTACTCTCATCGTAGAGGTTGAGGATATCGTGGAAGAAGTCTAAGAGGAGAGGAGAGGAGAGAGGAGAGGAGAGGAGAGAGGAGAGGAGATGAGAGGAGAGAGGAGAGGAGTGAGGAGACTGAGGATAGGAGGAGAGGAAGGAGAGGAGAGGACGATGAGACCGAGAGGCAGAGGGAGAGAGGAGAGGAGAAAGTAGCTGAGGGAGAGAGAGAGGAGAGGAGGCGAGGCAGGAGAGGATGAGAGGCGAGTAGAGAGATACGTAGAGGGCGAGAAAGGAAGAGAGGAGAGGAGAGGAGAGGAGAGGAGAGGGGAGAGGAGAGGAGGAGAGGCGAGTAGAGGGAGAGGAAGGAGAGGGGGAGGAGAGGCGATGAGAGATGAGAGGCGAAGTAGAGAGAGGAGAGGAGAGGAGAGGAAGAGGAGAAGGAGGGAGGAGAGAGGAGAGGACGAGAGGGAAGAGGAGAGGGAAGAGGAGAGAGGCGAGGAGCGGAGGTTAGAGGAGTGGAGATGAGAGAAGGAGAGGAGTGGAGTGGAGAAGAGGGGGTGAGGAGGGAGAGAGGGAGAGGAGAGGAGAGAAGAGGAGAGAGAAGGAGAGAAGAGGAGAGAGAAGGAAAGGAGAGGAGAGGAGAGGTTAGTAGAGGAAAGAGAAGGGTAGGAGGGGAGAGGAGAGAGGAGAAGAGAGAAGAGAAGAGAAGAGGAGAGGAGAGGAGAGGAGAGGAGAGGAGAGGAGAGGAGAGATGAGATGAGAAGATGAGTGGAGAACAGAAGAGAGAAGAGGAGTCGAGAGGAGAGGAGTGGAGAGAGGAGAAGAAAGATAAGCCGAGAGGAAAGGCGAGATGAGGAGAGGACTGAGAGGGCAAGCAAGCAAGAGAGGGTCAGGGAGAGGAGAGGTGTGGAAAGGAGAGAGGAGAGCTGAGCAGAGGAGGAGAGGAGTGGAGAGGAGTACAAAGGAAATCAAGCAACAACATATCTAGTGACCCGTCTAGGCTGCTTGTCCTCCAAAACATTGAGGATCAAGTGTCCAAACAGTGGTTTAGAGTGGGTAAGGGAACATTGGAAAGGGAACTACTGCCCTGGAACTAATGTCCGTGGCAGGATTAGGAAGTTAGTAGGGGACAGATGGGTTAGTAACTAAGGGGGGGATAAAATAAAGTTATTCATATTACAAACGCAGTCAGTCGCGGGTTTGATGCGATATATTTGTCTAAGCGGAATTTAAATGAATCAACGGTGCTGCAGTCTATAACGTCTCGGGGAAGCCCATTCCACAAGTTGACAAATCGATTGAAGAAGAAATTCTTAGATTCGTGTGAGTTAAAAGATTTTCCATTAATTTTGCAACCGTTTCCCCGCGTGTAATTAGATTGGTCGATAGTGAAGTACTTACTACAGTTCATATTGTCGATGCCTTTGATGATTTTGAACACTTGAATTAAGTCAGCTCTTAATCTGCGCTAGGTTAAAGGAAATAGATTTAATTCTCTAAGACGCTCTTCGTATGGTTTGTTCTTTAGGCTAGGTATAATTTTGGTAACTCTACGTTGAACTCGTTCTAGCTTGTTTATATCTTTTTGGTAATAAGGGCACCATGATTTGAACGCAGTATTCCAGAAGAGGGCGGACTAAGGAATTGTAAAGGGTTAGGGATAACTTCTTTGGATTTATGCTCAAATGACCTGCCTATAAAGTCAATTATTTTGTTTGCCTTCTTAACAACTTCTGAACATTGTTGACTCGGTTTTAGGTTACTCGATATTGTTACTCCCAGATCGGTTTCTCTGTTTACATTCTTAAGGTGAGTGCCATTCATCGAATAGTTTGCTTTCTCATTTAGGTATCCGATATGTAGTACTTTACATTTATCCGCATTGAAACTCATTTGCCAAATTTGGGCCCAACATGACAATTTATCTAGATTGTGTTGCATATCGTCAACTTGTTCTTTTGAGAGTACGCTATTTGCAATTTTTGTATCGTCAGCAAATTTTGAGATTGTACAGGTGAGACCCTCATCTATGTCGTTGATGTAAATTAGAAAGATAATTGGTCCTAGTACCGATCCCTGGGGTACCCCGCTACTTACATTGGTCCATTTAGATGCCTTACCGTTTATGACTACTCTTTGCTTTCTGTCGCTGAGCCAATTTTCTATCCATTTCAACACACCGTCTTGTATTCCATGCGCTTTTAGTTTTAGCAGTAAACGTTTGTGGGGAACTTTGTCAAAGGCCTTTTGAAAATCAAGGTATATAATATCTACAGCTTTACTCTCATCGTAGAGGTTGAGGATATCGTGGAAGAAGTCTAAGAGGTTTGTTAAACAGGAACGCTTTTTTACGAAAGCCGTGTTGAGTATCTTTAAGTAAGTTATTTGCCTCTAAGTGATTTACGAGTCTGTCTTTTATGACCGTTTCTAGCATTTTACATATTCCTAAGCTTAATAAAACCGTCTAATAGTTGCCAGAACATAATGAAAAGGATGTCACCGGTACTGAATGGGTTAATAAATGCTTGCAGAGAGAAGAGGAGAGGATACAGACGGATGTGATAGGTGAGGAGAGTAAAGGAACGTCGAGGAGAGGATTGAACACATTTGGGAAGAGGAAATTTAGGCGGCGGAGTGAGGAAGGGAAACTAGGAAACAAATTGTGGGGAAAGGAGTTGGTAAATAGGGAGTGGGGAAAAGAGAAGAGGAGTGAAGGAGATTCATGAATGATGAGATATGAGGAGAGTAACAGAGAATGGGAGAGGAGGAAAGGATAGATGAATGGGGAGATACGAGGAGAGGAAAGGAGAGAACGAACACGAATAAAGTAGTCATAAGATGAATAAGATGAACGTATGATTATAGAAGTGTAAAGACATACAGAGAGAGAGCGAGAGAGAAAGAGAGAAAGAAAGAGAGAGAGAGAGAGAGACAGAAAGAGAGACAGAAAGAGAGAGAGAGAGAGAGAGAGAGAGAGAGAGAGAGAGAGAGAGAGAGAGAGAGTAAGAGAGCTAGCGAGAGAGAGAAAGAGAGAGAGAGAGAGAGCAGCTGACCCCAAGACTAACTCCCAAACCTCCCAATATATCAAGAGTTGACATAGCCGTAAGGAGGGGAGGCGAGGAACATACCATGATCCACCACCAACCACCACTAGCACCACCTTACTTCCACATCACATCCACAGTTTAATTATATCTTCATCTGGTGAAAATTAAGATCCTTTAGCAGTAGATTTTTCAAGAAAGAATATAACAATATGAATTACCATGTTTCTGCATCATATAAAAGACAAATATTAAAAAGCAGCATATTACCCTCCAAGATCAGTATTGCAATTGAGTAATGAATATGCAGATATGACCATTTACCGTCATATGAGAACAAACAAAAAACTGTTGCTGTTTCAAATCTACACCCCCTCATCCATTTCCTCTGATTTCACATTTTACCATGCCACTCATTTGCCAAGTACCACAATCGCACTTTTCAGATTGACTTTCCCAGCTAACACCAACAAACGTATCCATTGGTCTACCACCTCATCAAAATGTTCCTACTTATCACAACTATACTATCCACATATTGTCCATCCCCAGTATATACTATTTCATCTATGTCAGCTCGATTCTTGGTCATTTCAAACGCACCTTGTAACTAAAACTGAATCAGTTTTATTTTGTTAATAAGGCCAAAAAGCTCATTGTTAATTTAGTGTTAATAAGTTTGCTTAGGCCAGGTTCATTAATGAAAACTCTAATCTTAAAGAGTCTTTATATCTAATGTAATTCAACCTTACCTGATATAGTATATCTAGCCATAACCAACCTCAAAATATCTAACCTATTCTAACCCAATCATACAACGGCAAATTAAAACTGATATATTCTAATAAACTACGACAATGTATGGACTTGACTAGAGGGTGCACAGTCGTCCCTCACCCTGCATCCACTTCACTGTAAGGAGGGATTTCTTCTAAACCCCCTTTTCCCTCATGTTTAGCCCCATTAGTTTTGAGATTTTAAGACATTCGCTCCATTAGTTTGACAATTTTAAGACCTTTTGCCCCATTTATTTGTCAACTTTTAAGACCTTTCGTGCCATTTAGGTTTCAGATTTTTATTAGCGAGAAAAAGCAAGCCTGCAATTTTGGAGGAATTGGCTTTTGACCGGGGAATTTTCTATTAAAAAAATAAAAATAAAACAATTATCTCAAAGGGGGGCCTGGGGGGATGGACCTTGGAGTAATATTTTAAGGTTGATGGAGGTCTAGGGAGCAAACATATATACATAATAATATATGTCCCCTTAATCCATTATCTATCACCTATCATGATTTCCATTCCATCCACCAAATTTAAGAATCATCAATCCACATGCATATACAGCCAAGTACAACCTCCAGTGTCTTAATATCCACCTCTCATCTATCAACTAATTCAATCTCCATCCCCAATCCACTTAATTCTACCTTTACCTATTTCTAACTATTACTATCCCCACCTCTCGCCTATCAACTATTTCATTATCCATCTCCAGTCCACTTTCTTCTTACTTCACCACTTCCAACGATTACTCTCTCCACCTCTAACCTATCAACTACTTCAATCTTCATCCCCAATCACCTTCCTTCTTACTTCACCTTCTTCCGAATGTCGATCACTCTCTCCACTTCTTATCTTGCTGCTCTTAACAACTTAATAGCCCACCTACAAAGAAAATGCGATTGGTTTTAACTATTTTGCATACCTGTTACGAAACAATATATTGCGTAAGATTGTTTTAGCCATTGTATTGCCAAAAACATAAACAAAGTCATTGTATCAATTCCAGCATCAATTTCACAAGTGTTTTGTCTGTATGTATGAAGGAAACAAAAGGCAAGTTGCCTGTAACAAGTGTCTCCCCCAGAGTCAACAGAGTGACAGAGAACCAAATTCAAGGGACGTTGTGGACAAAATGCCTAGACACACGAAGTTTAAAGCAGTTTAAGTCATAGGATGAAGGATTGATTGATTGATGGAGATAGTGCACAGATTATGGTGACATTCATTATAGTATTGATGAATTCACTGTTATAATTAATTTGTTTGAATCCATATTTTGGATATGCAATTAATTATGTACAAGTGTCTGTCCATAGAGAAGCATAGTATTTGTTAACCTCTTAAGTGTTTATTTCCTTGCAAGGTTCTGAAGTCTCCATGGAGTACTACGAAAGAGTTATTCTATTAAATGTGCCTGCCTCATTATTAAGGTCATCTATTCGGTATTAACAAATCTTATCATTCTATACAGCACAAATAAGGGATGCAAGTATATATTGGTATTTTAAGCATTTACGCTAGGAATATGAATACATGTAAAAGAACAACTGAATGACACATGATTGATGCCTTTGAAAACTATATATTAGTTAATATATACTTTAATAGTCTTGCAGATTTCTTAGAACCTTCTTTAATATAGATTATAACAAGTTAATTGCAATAAATTAAAGTTAATATAAACCTAAGTGTCAATTTAACAGCTTTCATTCTATCGTCCACTAATCCTCCCCAGCTTAACCCTATATATTAAAAGACCCAAGAAACTTAAGGAGGCCCCCCTCACTTTTGTTCTCTTTCTCTCCCTCTCTCTTTGGCTTGTACCCATTCGGCCCCATTCAGCCAACTGTTTTAAGACGTTTATCCCCATCCAGGTTTCGATTTCTTCCTGGTGAGCGACAGCGAGCCAGCTTTGTATGGAGAAATCCGGCTTTGCCGGAAAAAATATTTTAACGAATTTTTTTACAAATCTAGCTTGCTGTCAAAACAAAAAATATATATGCTGGCTTGCTACCGCTGGCAAGGAAAATATTGACACCTGGATGGGAGTAAGCGTCTTACAACAGTAGGCTGAATGGGGCCGATTGGATACAAGCCAAAGAGAGAGGGAGAGAAAGAGAAAAAAGCGAGGTGGGCTCCCTTAATGCAGGCAAAATATATATTATCGTATTCTCTTTCGATATTGTTGAAAATTATCCCAAGGTAATATTGGTGTCGACGCTCACCTATAAAGGGGCACACACTCACACTCGGTAAAGAGAGAGACCATCATGTGGAGAATTGCACCATATTACTTTTTATAAATTAATTTGTTTGTATATATATATATATATATATATATATTATATACAGTATATATGTATTTATTTATTATTCAAACCTGGCAAGTTTGTAATTGGTTGTTTTGAGGTAAAGCACTCTATTTAAGAACCTATTGGCTGTGTCTGAATAATGTCATTCACTTGCATGAACAACCAGAATAAATATAATGGTCATTACCACAACCAGTAATCTCAGATTTTTTTTTTTTTTTTTTCAAAGTTACAACAGTGCAGCCCATAGACTATGTAATGTATTCTGAGCAAATGAGTACACCATTCGATAACAATAAAGTAAAATTATATCAAATTGAGTTCTGGTAATAGTACATGTTATAATATATATATATAATGTACGACTATTATTTCCAGCTGTCTAATTATGGCAATCCAGACAATATCTAGCTAACCCCAAGACACCTATTCATCTACATTTTATATATGTTTCTAACTGGATACGACACGATATTAAACCCTCAACATACCTGAACAAAGCTAACAGCCTATATAAATGCTTGGTCCAGAATTGGCATGGCGTCATTGATTTTTATTGTTATGACAAAAAACTAAAGATGAAGTTGTGGGGATAAGAGAGAGAGAGAGAGAGAGAGAGAGAGAGAGAGAGAGAGAGAGAGAGAGAGAGAGAGAGAGAGAGAGAGAGAGAGAGAGAGAGAGAGAGAGAGAGTTTGTGAGTGAGTGAGTAAAATCAGCGTTCAACATAATTCGTCCTTCCACGCTCACCATTTCCTCATTCTAATAGCATAGTGATAATTACACTCGCCATAATTAACAATTAAAATCACTCACTATGCAATCTATTTACCTTCATTACTACATATAGTGAAAAACATAGACAACAAAACCCTATCACATCGAATCAACACTACCAACACAAACATACAATTAAGGGGAGGTTTTTGTTTTATCTGTACTCACTTCTCCCCCATGTTTAAGCCTATAGGTATCCAGATTTTAAGACGTTAGCTTCAATAGTTTGGCGATTTTATGACCTTTCGCCACATGTTTTTACCAACATTAAATCCTTTCGCACCATTTAGGTGTCGATTTGTTCCTGCAAAATGCATAAGGTGTTGATTTTCGGTGTGAGCATCCTGGATTCGAATCCACGGACTGCCACATGTGTTTGTAAATTTCATTAATCGATTTTAGGAGTATAGTTGGTTGTTGGAAGGAACATAATAATTTATGAGGAACCGGCCAACTGGCCGGGACATCTACCAGAACAAAACATGTAGGGGTCTAGGAAGCAAACTAAAAACCTCCCCTTAATCCTAAGCCTGTATATATCCTCAGTGAATACAATATTCTGATTCCCACTATTTAAACCAATAATTGATTAACTGTATAATTGTTCAAAGTAACCTACCCTGCATGACACACCCTAAACTGGCAAAGGATAAAATAGTATTACAAAACCAAATATGATTATCACAACTGGAATCGCTATGTAACATATATTTGTTTTAATATATGTTGTTTGGTTTATTTTGTAATTTATTTTAATATGTTTATGATACATTTATGAAGCGAGATTGTAACCAGATTAACTGTGGGCAAAACGGTCTTTAAGCTTGTTTGTGTTGTTATGTATTATGCCTATTGTTTAAGCTTGTTTGTGTTGTTATTATGCCTATTGTTTAAGCTTGTTTGTGTTGTTATGTATTATGCCTATTGTTTTCAAATATTACATACGACCTTATCACTGAAAGAGGTACCTGATAATATTGATCACACTCCCTAATATTTCCATGATCAGCACAACATGTCGTTTATACACCAGCATCCTATCTACTCTACTTACTTTTGTATATTGATCTACCTTTTTTCTCTCACTCTCTAATTATATTTGTGTCTGTATATTATGTACATTATGTATGTAGATCCTTACTTCAGTTATTTCTCTTTGCATAAAGTTTTAAATGTCTATCTCTAGCTGAACAGCTGTATGTTTATCTTCTGATCGTCTTTCTATTCATGTAAATACTTTGTAGATACCATTAATTCTACATTCTAACCATTTAATCATCTTCAAGCGTGTTCTATCCTCCATCACTATTAGTAACAATCTTATTGCAATTTACGATGATTGTCGTCCTTCGGCAGGTACATTATACTTCCGAAAAGTGAATAAATTTATCTCGAACGGGGGTCTTGGTGGTCATTTGTATCAAGCTTGATGGAAGTGTATGTTGCAAACTAGGAACGTAGATAATAAAAAACACATAATATTATATGGTAATACAAAAGATACCTCCCTCTATGTTGGGTTGTATTAGGGTGGATTGGGTGAGGAAAAGCTAGATTATATTAAGGGGGTCACTTGCTTTTTTATCTTTAACTCCTTGTCTCTCTTTCTCTGGCTTGTATCCATTCAGCCCCATTCAGCCAACTGTTTAAAGACGTTTATACCCATCCAGGTGTCGATTTCTTCCTGGCGAGCCATAGCGAGCCAACATTGTATGGAGAATTTCGGCTTCGCCGGAGACATTTTTCTATCGAAAAATTTACACATTTAGCTTGCTGTCAAAAAGAAAAATATATATGTGCTGGCTCGCTACCGCTCGCCAGGAAAATATTGACGCCTGGGTCGGGGTAAATTTCTTAAAACTGTAGGCTGAATGGGGCCGAATGGATACAAGCCAAAGAGAGAGGGAGAGAAAACAAAACAAGCGATGTGGGCCCCCTTAAGATAGCTGAGTTACTGTATGATAGGGTATGGTGTGGACATGGGTGGTTGATGTGGAATGGACCTTATTTTAACCCTTTCAATCAGATTAAGGGGACATTTTGTTTTATTAATTTGCTTCCTAGACCTCCATCAAACTTAAAAAATAACCCCAAGATCCCCCTTCGAGACAAATATGGGCATCTTGCGCTGGAAAACTGCCCCGACCAAAAGCTGGTTTCTCATAAATTGCTGGCTGATTATCTCTCGCCAGGAAACAAAAATCTATATGAAAGTTCTCAAAATTGACAAAAACAATGGGGTGAAAGGTCTTAAAATCGCCAAACTAATTGGACAAACGGCTTAAATCTCTCAACTAGTGGGTTAAACATGAGGGAGAATGGGACCCAGACAAAAACACTTCCTTAATTAAGTTTATTATAATTTGTTAGCTACCTTCAGACGATATTATTCAACTTACGAAAGGTATAACATCGTTAGAGGGTAAATTAATATAGTGTTTAAGTCTTACATACTTAGATTTAATAGGTAAGCTTGATAGACTCAGATGGCAGTAGCATTGATGAGGAGAGAAATTCATTGTTTGATTCTAGGGAACCTCCAAATTAACCCCTTGAGGATCATGATTTGCTTTGACAACTTATTATGGCTATCAGTAGACCACTTTATACAGCTTAGGACAAATCTGTGGGATTTGTAAGGGTAAAGACTGTCTCAATTAACCCTCTGTCTTACATATACTCTTCCTAATCAAAATAATATCGTATAATAATAGCCAGACTAAACTGCCCAAACGCGTCATAATCCTCAAGGGGTCAATATCAATTTAGACATTTGTACTGTGCTGTTATAATTACCTTGGACAGTGTTCACACCATCTCATATTATATAGTAGTATGCTTGCTAATGTATACAAGCAATGGATATACTGCACTATAACAACACCACATCATCACCTGCTTCCCTGATATAACCCACATCATAAGCTTTAACCCCTTCTGTACTGGCGACATCTTTAAAGTTTTTTGTAGCTATATTTAGACGATTTTGTGCAGTTTAAGAAGGATTTAGTTATAAGCCTGTTACTTGCTGAAAGCCCTTTGTAAATTGAATACTTTTGTGTATTAGTCGTCAGAGTAAAGTTGAAAGGGAGGCACCGCGGGTAATGAAGGGATTAATCACTCATCATTTAACTTGTATTTTGTCTTTGCCATAAAAGACACACTTCACTATAGCAAAAGTCATGATCAAGGAAACAAACATTACTATCGATACGTACAGTCGGCCAAATAAGTGATGTCTTGTCACCAAGTATATTTTGATCAATAATTGGTATCAGCAATAACTAAACATGATTTTGTTTCCTTTCGAGTGAGATATACAAACATGTGCCTAGCCTATTCAACATCTGACATACATTAATATAGCACAGGGCTAACTAAGCGTAACGACAGCTGAGACATGACTTTACTAGGGCCACCGTACACCATCATACTCACAACTATTTTGTTTTGTTAATAGAAGGTCCCACCCCTTTCCCATTCTTAAGTAAGCCATTTTAGATTTACAGAAGAGTGACCATTACTCACAACTATACCCCCATCACCACAAACACACCTACCTCCGTCACCCATAATAAGACCTTTATCGTTAATCCTACACCCATCGCTACAAATAAGGGGAGATGGGCCGTTTTTCTGAGCCCCCGTCTTCCTCATTCCCCATTAGTTTTCAGATGTTAAGATGTTAGTTAGCCCCATTAGTTTGTCGACTTTAAGATCGTTCTCCCCATTTCTTTGTCAATATTAAGATCTTTCGTGCTATTTAGGTGTCGATTGTTTTCCTGGCGAACGATAGTGAGCCTGTAATTTTGGAAGAACCTGCCTTTGGCCGCGACAGTTTTCTACCGAAAAATCTATAAATTAATCTAGAAGGGGGATGTAATGGATGTTTTGTTTAAGTTTGATGGAGGTATAGGGAGGAAACTAGAAAATAATAAATATATGACAAAATCAACCCAAAAAGTGAACCCTCCCCCTTAAAATCAGGATTGAATGAAGATGCAACTGATATTACAGTGCGTAATGGTTAAGGTAGATGCATGATAAACTGCAAAACATTTATTGTTTAAGACCATTATTTCATAAAGTAAAGTACTGCATTTTCCCCAAAACACTATGTCTACTATTGATTTTAGGTGGTCAGGAAGTGCATTGTGATACATGTTGATCCTAAATAACCGAATAGCCTAATTGCTTGCACAAAGAAACTGCTTCTTATGTATGAACTTTTTATCATATCAGCATGAACAAATGTAAGGTAAATAGAAGAAAAAGCTTCAACGCTATCACCAATTATGAGCACTCTTATTTCCCCACCATCTGCCAATAAATACACTTCTAGTAAAAAAAAAAAAAAAAAAAAAAAAAAAAAAACACAAATGATATTGCTAATGACTTTCACCAACATACTTTTTTCTCCCATTCTTGTTTATATTTTCCTCGGAATTACACATGTTTTTGCATATTGCATGTGTTGATGCAAACGGAATACCTTTTTCCCGAGGTTAAATATAAATAACATTTATTGTATGTGAATGCATGCGCAATATGTAACTCTACCTCTCTCTCTCTTCTCCCTCTTTCTCTCTTTCTCTCTCTCTCTCTCTCTCTCTCTCTCTCTTTATGCTCATATATATATATACCGTATGTATATATATATATATATATAGGCTATATATACAGTATATATATAAATATTACATTATATATTTACACCCATTCCGAATTCTTAATATATGCATTGTATATATTTTGAGACGCTTCATTATGTAGTTGGCTATTTTACTCATATTTTGCTGTACATTTTGTTGTTTTATGTTGTAACTTATAGATTGCACCAACTAATATAATGCATGGTAATGATACATTCACGATGCATTAAACCTCGAGTACTACATCATTTATTAAACCTCGAGTACTACATAATTTATTAACCCTCGAGTACTACATCATTTATTAAACCTCGAGTACTACATCATTTATTAAACCTCGAGTACTACATAATTTGTTAAACCTCGAGTACTACATCATTTATTAAACCTCGAGTACTACATCATTTATTAAACCTCGAGTACTACATTATTTATTAAACCTCGAGTACTACATCATTTATTAAACCTCGAGTACTACATCATTTATTAAACCTCGAGTACTACATTATTTATTAAACCTCGAGTACTACATCATTTATTAAACCTCGAGTACTACATCATTTATTAAACCTCGAGTACTACATCATTTATTAAACCTCGAGTACTACATCATTTATTAAACCTCGAGTACTACATCATTTATTAAACCTCGAGTACTACATCATTTATTCATTATACGTAGATGTTTTAGAGAAGATAACTAAAATGATGATAATATACTCGTCGATAGGTAAACTAATAATAGTATAGAATGTTGTTTCTGACTGACTTGATAGATAGTTTGGTGTCTCGCTGATATGAAACGTCGCTAAAGCATTATTTTAGTAGAAACGACAGTCTCAAGAGTTGGGCAGATTTACATAAAAGAAAGAGATGTTAGATATGTTTGACAAAAGATTACGATCAATAAGTGTTCCTTCTTGTACGGTATCTCATAGTTAATTAAGTGCATAATTTTCTTGCAAGGGATAACGCCCATACAATTGATGATTCAACTTTTTGATGTAAAGTAACAACCACTGCAGTATAAGTAACACAGTTATTACAGTATTTTACATAACAATATGAGTAATCCCGTGTTAATAATTATAAAGGGCAACAGATTACAAACAATCAAACATTTGTCTTCCTCATTCATCGTTCACAGTCACGAGTGTATTAGTTAGGCATCATTATCACTTTGGTTTTAAGGTTACACAATTGTGAGAACATTATTTTGTAGCGCCTACTAAGTAAAAGCTCTCTTCATATAAGACTTAAGCAAAATATCTATACTTAGACGTGCTAACAACCATTCCATTCCCTAAATCACATAACGCTGCCTTCAGAAACTGTATTCGAACTGTATGTTTTAATATAAATTATTTGTTAAAAACTGTGATGATAGTAATATTGGTATTAACAAATGATTACAACTACAAATAATACATATAATCATGATATGAATGGAATGATGATAATGATGATGGAAATTATAATACTACTTACCGACGAAAAGGCTGATGAGCTAATTAGTCTGATTTGTATAACAACTAAAACAATAATAACACTAATACTATTAATACAAGTACTAATAACAATTCAACGAAGTCAATTAGTGATATTAATAATGTTATATCTTATATGAGATAATAGCAATAATAATTATAAAGGAACATTAATAAGAATAGGAAGAGTAATATCAAACCTCAAATGGAGACAAATTAGAACATCAATACCCTTACAGGATCCCCTTACAAAATAACAAAAAACTCAAATTAGCAGATATCTTACCTTTCTTCCGGTCGGGTATATCTGCGAGCCGACCAACTCATCACTGCAGACGATCGCACACTATAGGTAACTATCGGGTAGGTCGGTCGGTGGGTAGGTCGGTAGGTAGGTAGGGGGCCGTCTCTCCCACTTCTACACCGGGTCCCTACTGTGTCGTCTTAGCCACACACCTGAAGCAAGAAACACGGTCATGTATTATAAACCTTACGAACCATATACTGTAGGATATGTTTTTTTTATTTAACCTAATTACTAAAGATTTTTGTTTTGTTTTCATAGTTCAACGTGCCTGTTAAAATGATATATATGTATATATTTGTACAGTATATAGTTAAAAGCTACGGAATATGTTTTACGGCAGATAGTTATCTATATGTCATGCTGGTGGAATGTTTGACTCCCACGGGCAGAAGAGCGTAGCCTACGATATACATACTACATAAATGTATATGATTACATATAGTGGCAAAATGTTAAGTATTCATATATATATATATATATATATATATATATATATATATATATATATATAGGCCTATATGAATTACCACTGTGTGCACGCATGTATTATATGTATATATGTTCATACTTTAGGAAAATAACTTTGCAAACACGAAATGTACTCAGTAATTCATATATATATGCCTTGATATAATGTACAGTACTGAGAAAATCTCAGAGAGTCATGGTATATAAGTTATATTATTTGTGACCGTTGTTCTCTTATGTGGTGTGTAGGGATTAGAGGTATTATCCCTATCTAACTTATTTAAATACATATTAAATTTCGGTACTTATTAAAATGTAATTTTCTAGGAATTTGGTGCTACCTGACCTTCTATGCCTCCTACGTTATAAAATGCAATTATAAATGTATTACAAATACATTTTTGTAATGTCAGATATATGAAGTATATATAGATGATAAGGGCTGTTCTTAGGTATGGTAGTTATAAGATATATTAAGTGTAGATGATATAGGTTGTAGTGTGAGATGTTCTTAGGTAGTTATAGGATAGATGAGATGAAGTGTAGATGGCATAAGTTGTAATGAGAGATGTTCCTAGGTAGTTATAAGATAGATGAAGTGTAGATCATATAGGTTATAGTGGGAGACATTCATATGGTGGCTATACTGTATGATAGATGAAGTGTCGGGGATATAGCTCGTCGTAGGAGATGTTTTTGGTTAGTAGGGATATACGTTGTAGTGGGAATAGTTCTTAGTGTAGATAAGAACTATAGGTAGAGCCAACGATCTTGACAATAATCTTGATCCTTGACTTCTCTGTAACTCAAAAGGGCCTAGAGCAAACTGGCTGTTCGACTCCTCTCTATTCACGTATCAGTATATAATATAATGTAAATTCCCTTGGACCATCTGTCACCTCCGATTTTACCAAATAGTACAAACGTTTACATTTACGGGTTTAAGACGTCAATCTAATATGATTTTTTATATAGAGCAATACACATACGGTGAATTTAATTAAGCAAGTCTGATCTACATATAGCAGCAAAGTAGTAATTACAGATTTGTTGTTATTGTCAAGTCATGTCTCTTTTGTATTAATACAGACTAAAATCTAGGACACACATTGTGTCTTTATGTTATTGAATCTGAGTAATTTTTTACTTATTATGTGTAATTCGGGGGTATATTTGCAGCTCAAGGAGTCAAGCAAAACTATGATGGGTGCCTTAGAGTGTACACTGTACAGTCGTAGGATATAATACTGTAGGTATAATTGAAAATCATAATACATAATACAATCTAGTGTCATTATTTGTATTTATTTGAATTCAATACATTTTCACAACAACGGGTAGCTATTATGACTAACAACTATACATTGTAAGACATATGCTTCTGGCTTTAAACACCCGAAGCTATCCAGATCTGAATCTAAGCTTCTTGTTAATTGATTACTCAGCAAATGCATTCCGGAAGTTCACTAACATTGTCCGGTGATACAGAAAGGGCCAAATTTTGTGTTCTTGAGTGTACGGTCATCGACAACGTAATCTGAACAGCATATTAAGTCAATGTTACTATTATGTTAATTAAGGAAATATATCCGATATTCAAATTACAGAGTATTGAAATTCAATTAATGTTGTCATTAAATTATAGCTATGTTTAAACAATTGGGTGCAGTTTAAGAAGGATCTGTGATGGCTTGTTGACATTGCAATACAGTAGGTTATTATATAAGGGCATTATTTATATTCATTGGCATTTGCAAAAACTAATATATCCTCACTTAGCAATATTTAGGGTCTTTATGTTATCCACATTCAGTACTCCTGACTTACGTTATGTTTGTATTTATTTTCCAGTTGGTCGTAAATTAAATCACTAAGCAGTTGATGTATCAATATTTAATGGAGAACTATGAAACTATATGTCTGTCTCAGCATGATATTATTACCAAGTATTCGCTACAAAATCTTGGAAATATGTGAGTAATTATGATAGGGATATTTACCATTTGACTGAGGATAATAGTAAAGCATGCAATTATATTTGCATCTACACTACAGCATATAGAATACACATTGCCTAGTAAATTAATACGAAATTGAAAAAGCAAGGTGGTGTACAAGGAAATGAGCTAAGAGAGAGAGAGAGAGACAGAGAGTGAGAGTGAGTGAGAGTGAGTGAGTGAGTAAGTGAGGGAGAGAGTGAAAGAGAGAGAAAGAAAGAGAGAGAGAGATAATATGAGGAAGGAATCTGGCAGAGACCACCCGCAAAACAAGACACAGGGATAGATTAATTAACGCTCATAATGCTAGGGGGGGGGGGGGGGGGGGGGGGTGGGGGGGGGGGGGGGGAGAGAGGTGGGGGGGGGGGGGGGGGGTGGGGGGGGGGGGGTTGGGGGTGTGGGGGGGGGGGGGGGGGTGGGGGAGAGAGAGAGAGAGAGAGAGAGAGAGAGAGAGAGAGAGAGAGAGAGAGATATGAGAAAATAAAGGAGGCAGAAGGAAGAGATAGGACTGAATAAGAAAAACAAACAGATAATTGATGAGTACAATATGATCGAGTTATATACAGTATATAAATATATATATATATACTGTATATAGTATACGGTATATATATATATATATATATATATATATATATATATATATACCCGGTATATATATATATATAAAGAGAGAGAGAGAGAGAGAGAGAGAGAGAGAGAGAGAGAGAGAGAGAGAGAGAGAGAGAGAGAGAGAGAGAGAGAGAGAGAGAGCAAGTGCAATGTACTACACAAGAATAAGCCTACTTCAATTATAATTTATTGAACACAAGTGAGGCAAAACATTGTCTTAGTAAGCTTCAAAGGATTCAGCAGCTAGTCACGGTAGTTGGTAGCGGTACTTGATTACCTACCAATTATATAAACAAGATGGTGAGCATTAAGGGAAGGTTTGTCTTCTTCTGAATCCCCTTTTCCCTCATGCTTAGCCACATTAATTTTGAGATTTAGTGATATACGCCCCATTATTTTGACGATTTTAAGATGTTCCGTGCCATTGAGCTATCGATATTTTCCTGGCGAGCGATGGCAAGCCTGAAATTTGCAATTTAAGAGGAACAGGTCTTCAGCTGGGACATTATCCTACCGAAAAATGTTAACATTTATCTAGATGGGGTGGTATTTTCTTTAAGCTTGATGGAGTTCTAGGGAGCAAGCTAGAAACTTGCCCTTAATTATGCTCTGTTTCTTTTCAACTGACGATAAATTGAATCCTCTAACAGCTAATGTATCGATACTTATGGAAAAATAAGGAACTACTATAACTGTGGATCATTTTAAGACCAGGTTTATACAGTTAGCACCATAGTTCAATACATAATCTGCAAAATAAGTGAGTAATCTTGGGGGGGGGGAGACTTTGCAATTTCCGTCAGTTGAAAAGAAACAGAGTATAGTGAATCTCAGTAACGTGATATGGGAGGCGCAGGCTGGTTTCTAAATGAGTTCGCTTGTGATCATAATTGTGGTGCCTCCAAAGCATGTTCAGATGTTCTGTCCACGACTGTACATGAGGTCAGAGAAAACAAACAAACAAAGCACAGCATAGGTAAGTAGCATGACAGGTACAAACAGGGAAGTGAATGATAAACTAAAGGAGAGATACAGAAGGAAAAGAAAAAATAAGGGGGAGGAGGAGAGGAAATATAGGGCAAAATGAAGGGCGAAAGCAGAGGGGAACAAGGAAAGAAAGAGAGAGCAGAGAGGGAGGAACTAAGGGGAGCAAGAGGAAGAAGAAATGAGGGGGAAAGGAAAAGACAATTACGGATAAGATTGGTTGTAGTGCGAAATAAGATTATACCAAAGGATTAGAAGATATATGATAAAGGAGAGAGAGAGAGAGAGAGAGAGAAATTTACATATATTTACATATATACACTGGCCACACAGACCTTACGATCGGAACGAGGTGGTCAGGACTTAATTCTAGTAAAGATCACATATCCGATAGGAAAGGAAAGTTGAGGGAAAGGATAGAAAAGAAGAGAGAGAGAGAGATTTACATCAACTACATAGATACATTGTTAACACAGATCTTACGATCCCTACAAGGAAGCCAGAACATAATCCTAGTAGGGATAGCAACACTGAGACTAAGGGAAAGTGGAAGGAAAGGATAGTAAACATGAAAGTTCTCTTCTCACTGTCTGGCAATTTGTTGTACATCAAAGCAGTTGGACGTGAATAACCTTACAGGGCTTAGAAATTGCCTGAAATAATGTGCAGATGTTAGAAATGGGAAGGATATATCATGCATACCTTCCCCTTATATATTTGATTCTATTTTGCTTCCTTCAACTGAAAACAATATTCATTCCAGCCAGGTTGTTTTATCAGTAATCAAAATATAAGACTCCAGACCAACTTCTCTGCGGTATGGGTCTAACCTCTTGTTATAATTGCGTCTATTGAGCCACTGTCTATAACTTCATTAGGGAGCTTATTCTTCTCACTATTTATACTATGGGTGAATATGTTTCTAGTTGTATCTACTCTCGCTTATTGGTTTTAATTCTGTTCCTCTTGTGGAACTCTCTTTGGCTATTTTAACTATTGGCATTTATGTTACTAAATCCTTTTATAAATATAAAACACTCTATCAGCTGCCCATTTGTTTTACGTGTCTTAAGTGTTAAGTGAAAGAAGATCGAGGTTTCATAATCCTTCATTGTATGTTTTTTTTTTATAGGGATGGGCTTTATATATATATTAGTAATAATACAAATAATAATAATAATAATAATAATAATAATATAATAATAAAAATAGCAATGATAGATAGATAGATAGATGGATAGATAGATAGATAGGTAGATATATAGGTGAATAGATACATAGAAAGATAGGTAGGTAGATAGACAAATAGATAGCAGAACTTGGAAGAACAACAGTTAAAGCCTTTTCATAGAATACCCTCCCAAAACACATAATGGGTATATATTCAGAAGGTGCATTATTATTTGTCGGCACACACAACCGCGAGATCCGTATCGGCGGGGGGAGCGCGGATGTCGGGGCCCGGCCGTACCACTTTCACGTTGTTATTCTGGCTAGCATTAGATGATTTTATTAAGTATATTAACCCCTTCCGTACCGGCGACGTCTGTTTAATTTTATTCTAGCTATATTTAGACGATTTCATGCAGTTTTAAAAGTGCCTGTGGTAGTAAACGGGGTTAAGTGAGATAGTTCGAAGCCTGTTGGTTGCTGGAGGCCCTTTTTAAACTGAATAATATCATATAATAGTAGCCAGAATATAGTTAAAAAGACGTCACGGTACAGAAGGGGTTAAGAACCTGTGATAGTGAGGCGGATACTTGAGGTAGCATTATTACGTTTATCATCACAGAGGTCCTTCGTGAACTAAGTAAAATCCGCTAGTGTTAACCCGAGTGAAATATACGTGACGCACCTCGCTTTTTCTCTCCCTCTCTCTTTGGCTTGTATCTATTCGGCCCCATTCAGCCTAATGTTTTAAGACGTTTACCCACCATCCAGGTGTCAATATTTTCCTGGCGAGAGGTAGCGAGCCAGCATATATATATTTTTGTTTTGACAGCAAGCTAAATTTTTAAATTTTTCGATAGAAAAATTTCTCCGGCAAAGCCAGATTTCTCCATACAATGCTGGCTCGCTATCGCTCGCCAGGAAGAAATTGACACCTGGATGGGGATAAACGTCTTAAACCAGTTGGCTGAATGGGGCCGAATGGATACAAGCCAGGGCAAGAGAGACAAGGAGAGAAAGATAAATAAAATACGGTGACCTCCCTTAACACAGTACCGACCGACCGATACCTGTCGCTGGACCACTCACACCAGTAGTACTCATCATCTACGGTCACTTCGCTCCTGGTCACTTCGCTCCTGGTCACTTTGACAACATTTAGATTAGCTCCTGGTCACTTTGACAACATTTAGATTATATTTGGTCATGTATTACCAAACCTGACATAATATATATTATCTGAACAATCTATCCAAACCTAAATTTGACTAAGCCTTTTTATATATATATATATATATATATATATATATATATATATAATTATATTCCAGGTTTTCTCTTCCAAAGAGTACTCCGAACGAATAGATAGACTTTTCTCCAAACTAAGCCATTATTAATGTTCCTGGAACAAGAAGGTGAGACGACAAGGCTCCAGGCACTACCGGTGTGTGAAAAGTGGAGGAGATACCACAACACTACCAGAGAGAGAGAGAGGTGGGGAGGGGAAGGGGAGAGAGAGAGGAGGGCGAGACACAAAAATAGGAGATTTTACGAAACGTGTGGAAGAAAGCCTAGACTTGACCTAGGTTACTTTCCGTGCTCTCTTTCTATTTTGTTCATATATACAGTACGGTATACATATATATATATATATATATATATATATATATATATATATATATATATATATATACAGTATATATATATACAGCACTATCAATCCTAAGTACACATACGCAACACAACACATATAGCCAACACACGGCATGGTGTGATAGATTCAATACCATTTGCCAGCGTTCAAATTAAAATGCTTTCCATTCTGAACTTTCGATGCAAGAGCAGATTTCAATTGTTCGTTAGTGGATAGATGTCTAGCTGTTGAAATGATTGACATTTTACACGTAGACCTGCAATACCTATTACAAGCCAGAGAAAAATAGTAATCTGGAGGAAAACTAATAACGGTGCTGCAGAAAGGAGAACAATAGTATTGGAGTTTCCCTGACATTCATTTTGGTGTTATTTTTGTATTTACATTACCTAGCATACAAGTATTTAACCCTTTCTATACCGGTGACGTATTTTTAGTTTTGTTGTAGATATATTTAGAGGATTTTGTGCACTTTAGTAAGAATCGGTGGTGGTAGAGTAAAGTGACGTAGTTCGAAGCCTGTTAATTTGCTGGAGGCCCTTTATAAACTGAACAAAACCGGCTAATATTAGCCAGAATAAAATTAAAAAGACGTTGCCGGTACAGCAGGGGTTGATTAACATACATGTACTTTAAAAACAAGCATTATTTAAATGTTCATCAATTTGAATATTCAAATACTGTTTTAGATGCATCAAGAATCATATTTACAAATGTGTTATCCCGGATCTCAACAAAGAAAGGAAATCTTGGGAAACGATTTGATTACTGTACAGTCACCCATATAATCAATAGTATATGTGTGATTAGCTTTCCTAATGAATAGGAGCGGCTGTCTGAAGATGATAATTGAAGAAAAAAAAACGAAATCCAGTAGTTAATCACAAGGTAAAAGCAAACTTCGCTCTATTGATCAAAACAAGTATAAATATCACACTCGTCCAAACTGTCATGAACATTATTTGTTGAATTTCATATTATCAAGAAACGATCCAAGTTAACAGAGTACTTGTATTCGATTATAATTTTGACTTCAGGTTATAAACATGTTGAGATATGTGTTTATCTTAAAAACATTACCGGTATCGTTAATTATTTCCAAATGTTGTAACTGGCTTTTGTGACTCCGATTATAATTCAATGCTAAACTTGTTCATATGACCATAGCATTATCTTCATGCGAAATAATTATGCAACTTAAGTGGTTTGATGATTATATACAAAATATAAGAGCTGGTCAGCATAGATAAGTACGTTTTTCGATGGTGAAACAAATATTTTGATCATGTTAGAATGAACATGTCAGGGACGATCTAGAATAGGAATAGCACTGATTAACTATGATAAATTGAAAAGGAATTCTAAGAGGGTATTACAAAAAATATAATAAACTATAGCTTATGTGTTATATTACCGTGACATAATGGCATATAAGAAAAGGCTATTTAAACTAAGCTCTTGTTGGAAGATGAAGAATATGTTTCATTTCCACCAAAAACTTCCTAAGCTGGACTGCAGACCATGGCCATGCAGTATATGTTATTTGTGATAATTATGATATTCAGTGTATATATATATATATATATATATATATATATATATATATATATATATATACACAGTATATACTATTTGTATATACATACATTTACTATTTATATATTGTATAGAATATGATTGATGATCATTAATACATAGATGTTATGAGGTATAAACATATATTCAATAAGCTTCATAACACGAAGGTTATAATAGAAATGTCGATAAATGTTCATCAAGCCTCTAAAGAATGTATCTATGGCATGCAAAACAAACTACGGTATATATATATCTTACACATGGTTCCACTGCAACGCACGATTATCGTCATATGCTGTATTTAATTTACTATGAGAGAAAGAGAGAGAGAGAGAGAGAGAGAGAGAGAGAGAGAGAGAGAGAGAAGCCCAAGTAAGGACGGGGGGAGAGGGGAGAGGAAAGCCGAGAAAGGTGAAAGAAAAATGGAGTGTGGATTAAAAAAAAAAAAAAAAAAAAAACACACAAGACAAAAATGCAATAAAGAAACGCGGGCATACCTCAACTTTGCTGCTTCTTTTCTTTACACGACTGTTTGTGTGTCCTTGGCCTCTCTCTCTCTCTCTCTCTCTCTCTCTCTCTCTAGCCTAGTTAAACAGCAAATGCTAGTACAGTATAAAATTTTGCTAACCAACACTACTAAGAGAAAAGAAGAATTAAATCAAGTGAAATACAATTAATTAAATCCCAGGGGGAGAAGTATAGACGAACAAAAACTAGAAGGGCAGTGGAGGGAGAGAAAAAAAAAGAACACGAATAAGCAAAAGTAGGAAGAGAAGGGGGAAGATAAAGGAGCGTGGAAAATGTAGAAGGCGCACTGAGAGAGAGAGAGAGAGAGAGAGAGAGAGAGAGAGAGAGAGAGAGAGAGAGAGAGAGAGAGAGAGAGAGACAGAGAGAGACAGAGAGAGACAGAGACAGTGATACAGAAACAGAGAGATACAGAGACAGTGATACAGAGACAGAGAGATACAGAGACAGAGAGAGACAGAGACAGAGACAGAGACAGAGACAGAGAGAGAGAGACAGATACAGAGAGAGACAGATACAGAGAGAGAGAGAGACAGATACAGAGTGACAGATACAGAGAGAGAGAGAGAGACAGAGACAGAGACAGAGAGACAGAGAGAGAGAGAGAGAGAGAGAGAGAGAGAGACAGAGAGATACAGAGACAGAGATACAGAGACAGAGAGATACAGAGACAGAGAGAGAGACTAAGACAGAGAATATGTGAAAAAAGTCCATCACACACAAATTAAGCAAAGCCAAACAAAACAAACGAAAAACTAGATACACAATGTTAACAAATATTAAACAAGCGCCTCATTAACAAGAGAAAGGCAAATAATGAGAAAGTTAATTATATCCAATACAAAAGTAAATATAAATCGAAGTGTGAAAGCGAGAGAAAAAAACAACAAGTGAGGTCGCAAGCAAACTCTGCGAGAGAGAGGACAAGAAGAGGTCATGACTAAACCAAAGGCACTGTGGGAGGGGGCGACAAAAAACCCAAGGCATCTGGTGCTAAGAGAGAGAGAGAGAGAGAGAGAGAGAGAGAGAGAGAGAGAGAGAGAGAGAGAGAGAGAGAGAGAGAGTGTGTGTGTGTGTGTGTGTGTGTGTGTGTGTGTGTGTGTGTGTGTGTGTGTGTGTATTGAGAGAGTTATTCTTAATCACACACTGGCTAGGTTTCCTGTAACCGTGACGTCTGCACTTGAAGTAATGTAAAAAACGATAGACTATCATATTTAATTTAACTTTTTTGGACTAGTTATTTGTATATCTAAGCGATTTACTTATATACAGTACCGGTATAACACCAATATTGCAAGATTAGGCCGACTTGTCAATTATTAGTTATAGATAAAGTATGACTAATAATATATATATATATATATATATATATATATATATATATATATATATACAGTATATATATATATATATATATATATATATATATATATATATATACAGTATATATATATATATATATATTATATATATATATATATATATACGGTATATATATACCGGTATATATATATATATAAAATACTTGAAATCAAAGCAGAATAATATATAATTGTGGTTTCCTGTCTGGGGGTAATAATATGTGGTCAAATATTCAGACGGTGGTTGATTATACTGGTGGAACTGGCTCTTGGTAAAATACTCAACATGATTACAGACACCTTTACGTGGTTTACAGACCAGTGGCAAGAAAATCAACATGGAAAATCTGCCATAAACTGACTTCCAATACTCCTCAGGCCCAATTTACAGATGATAAAAAAAATCCATTACCGTACCCCACTATTAGTTGAATATGGATATTGCACACACAGGTTGCTTCTCTTTCTCTCCCTCTCTCTTTGGCTTGTATCCATTCTGCCCCATTTAGCCTACTGTTTTAAGACGTTTACCCTCATCCAGGTGCCAATATTTTCCTGGCAAGCGGTAGCCAGCCAGCATATATTGTTTTATTTTGACAGCAAGCTAAATTTGTAAATTTTTCGATAGAAAAATTTCTCCGGCGAAGCCGGATTTCTCC
>CM064521.1:27104802-27152302 GCA_032716605.1 Paralithodes platypus | reverse complement strand
ACAATTTATAGACGATTGTATACAGCATGGGGATCTCTAGGAATTAATCGCGATGTAAAAACTATACCGGTATATATATTAACCCTCTGACTTCCTAGAATCTTTCCTAAACTGAATAAAATCGTCTAGAGTTATCGAAATATAAAAGGAAGAAACTCGGTTACTGAAAGGAAAAATAAAAAAATAAAGAGAAGAAAAGAAAAACAATACATAGACAACAGATGCTATAAACTATCACAAGCAACTTAATGACGATAAACGAATACACACGTACTTACACCCTACACATATGCGGCATAGTGTACACAATGCAGCCACAACCTAACATACCCAACACCATTCAAAGCGCATGAACAACCTCAATATCATATAGTGTAGTTGTCAGTGCTGCTATAGATACTTTTAGAGTTAAGGGGGGAGTATTCTGGACTCCCACCTCCTTCATGTTTAGCCGCATTTGTTTGGAGATTTTCTGACAATCGCCTCATGAGTTTGATTATTTTAAGACCTTTCATGACATTTAAGTGTCGACCTTTTGTCTTGTCGAAGGATAGTAAGCCTACAAATAATGCACAAATAATCAATCTGGAAGAGAGGGCCTTTGGGGTATGTTTTAAGCTTAATAGAGGTCTAGGAAGGAAACTTCACAAATATAAATAAATAAGTAAATATATATTAAATGAACAAATAATAACAAATCTACCCTTAAGTGCACCAAACATTATTCCCTTTATTATAACCCTTTCAGTTTTCGATCATGCATTGTTCTGGCTACTATTGGACGATTGTATCCATCATAGGTAGGATCTCTAGGAATAATTGGAGTACAAACTATAACACTTTAACTCATTTAGGTCCTTTCTAAGTTGTTAAAATAATCTAATCCTAGCCCGAATGGCAAGGAAAACCGGTAATCGTATAATGAAAGGGTTAACAGTTCCATTACCCCTTTACTTCAGCACTCAACCCATTCAAAGCACACTTCCTCCTATCGGTAAAATGTCTATAACGCTATAAGATATACCCAAGATTGCGTAATATCTTCGTTAAGAGTTGTGTTATCGGGCGTACCACTACCGACATACAACATAAATCATCTATAAATACTTAACCTAACTAAAAAACCTAACCTAACCTAGTATTCTCGGTCAATATTTACGTGTCACACCACAGCTGGGATCTCATTTTTAACGGTAGTTTTGGGTTCCTATCATTCTATGCTTCATTGCTATATACTTTTTATCCACCGGAAAATATTTGTTTTGCTTGGCTTTTTTTATTTTTTTAGCATTAACCTAACCAAAAAACCTAACCTAACCTAACCTAACCTAATAGCCCCCAAATACATTTAGGTTAGGTTAGGTTAGGTTTTTAGGTTAGGTTAATGCTAAAAAAAAAAAAAAATCTGGTGGTTAAAAAGTATATAGCAATGAAACATAGAATGATAGGAACCCAAAATTACCCTTAGAAATGAGATTCCAGCTGTGGTGTGACTCGTAAATATTGATCGTATTCTCATTACTACATGAATATCAGGTTAGGTTAGGTTAGGTTGTTTGATTAGGTTAATGTTTTAGAGAAGAGTTATGCTGTATGTCGGTAGTGGTACGCCCGATAACACAACTCTTACCCTATACTCTGTTCCAAATAGGTAGGCCAGAAATCATGGACCCTAACCTCTGTAACTCAAAAAGGGCGAGAGCATATGGGCTGTAAATGTTCATACCTATACCCTGGCTGACCCTTCCCAAATGGTAGCAATACTAGCTTCATTACTCTAAGTCCTTTGTGAATTATAGAATTAATTTTCAAGACTAAGAACTACTTATTTGCAACAGGGTTTAGTAGCTTTGCAGTATTCGTGTAGCCTACACCTCGGATGGTCGCCTGTAAAGTTGGTCTCCCTTACGTATGATTTAATTTGTTTATTCAATTTGATGGATTTGTAATGGGTTTGTCAAATTAATGTCATCTTCAATCGTTTAATAATATTTCTTGAGCAGTTAACAACACTAGCGTTCTATTCACTATTTCAAACATGAAGGACATCCGTTTTAGGTTGGTAATAAGCAATAATGAAGCAAGTGAATACAATCCTTGAATGCAAAATAATCAAGCTGTGCATAACCTGTGATATTTTCTTAGCGTTATGGATAATAGCAAATCAATATTGCACATCATATTATAATTGCCTTTAGATTAGACGAATGTGCAATCGTTGTTATAAATAATTGAACACCTAATAATAGTAAACACAAGGAGTTAATTTTGTAACAGTAAATGCCAGTAGTTTGATAAATGTGGGTCGAGCGGTTTTTGAAAGTATTTACGCCTGTCAATCATAATTCTACTTCCAAAAATTCCCATCCACGAGTTTTTATACACGTAATGATTAACAGAAGACGGCGGGCATTAATTAGTGAATCTCTCTAGCTCAAAGAGTTAATCAAGATAGTTCCCCATTGTATCATAATAGTAGCTCTAAATTAATATCCCCGACTGTACTTACCACACAAACGACACGGTACAAATGTGGTGGCGCCGCTGAGAAGGCAGTTAAGGGGAGGCAGTTGGTTTTTCTGAGTCCTCCTCCTCCTTCATGTTTAGCCCTATTAGTTATGAGATTTCAAGACATTCGCCCAATTAGTTTGACGATTTTCAGACCTTTTGCCCTATTTCTTTGCCAATATTAAGACATTTCGTGCCATTTTGTTTGTAACCCTAGGGATTTGAAGGTTTGTATTTGATGAGGAATCGGCCTTCGGCCGGGAAATTTTTCTACCGAAAAATGCACAAATTGATATCAAAGGGGGTTTTGTGGGGTTTCTTAAAAGTTTGATAGAGGTTTAGAGAGCACACCTAAACCCCCTCCTTAAACATTGAGTCGAATCAGTAAATTATGCTGCACAACACCGTCTGGGCTCCCTCTGGCCTAATGCTTGGGTTCAAAGTTTCGCCCTCACAACTAGGTCAAACTCATTTCCAAACATAATACCACCTTCCCAATGCACTCGATCACTTAATTCACTTCGACACTGCACTGGCCCATCATTTGTATGCGAAATATGCAGGAAATACGCGAATTAGGGCACTTATTACACAAGATTGCGATAACGTCGACGGGGGATGGACTCAAACTGGCTGCCTTCCCACCCTGGCTTACTGCCGCCCGGGTCACGTGACAATAACGGTGACGTCACGAGAGCCCGGTTTGCTGAGACCCCCCCATTCGTCTCCTCCTTCCCTCCCCTCCCTTCATTCCCATCCTACTCTTTCCTCCTGGTTAAAATTTATCGTGGTTATTCATATTCTGATTCTTCCTTCTCTATCTATGTTTCTACACCTTCTTCTATTCTTCTTTTCTCTGCTGTACCCATTCTGTTTTACTGGTTACTGGTTGTTGCTTCTATCCCCCACCTCTCGTTCTCCCACCCCCTTTCTCTCCCCCCCCCCTTTCTCTCCATTTCTCCCCCTCGTTTCCTCCCTCTCTCTTTTCCCTTGCCTCCCTCTCCCTCTTTCTCACTCCCTTCTTTCTCTCTCTTTGTTCATAATTTGTGGATGAAAAAATATATATTCGGATATCAATCCGGCATTATCTAATTACTCAGCAAGTGCTAAAAGTTCAAGATTAGTAACTAGAAACATAATGGAAATAAGAACAAATAGAAATCGGTAAAGTTTCACATAATAATTTGATGCAGATAAAAATCATACATACCATAAAATTATCTTGCATCATATGTGTTGATATTAAGTAAGCATAACATGTGTACTGTCTACATGTTCGGTATCCACGTATTTAAGCCATGACATTGATCATTGATATTCAGGAGAATAAATCCAAATTTTCTAGTGTAACTGTTTCAAAATTACTATTATGTGCGACATGGCTATGATGAGATATATTGAGTAGTGTTGTGGAGAGGAGGACGATTGAAATGTATAATACCATCCTCAGCGATAAATGAATACACCCTCCCCCCACCCCCCTCTCTCTCTCTCCCCGCACATACATAAAAAACATAATACTCGGTAGAGGAATTTCCAAATTCCAGAAACCTCAGTATTACGAAGTATGATAATGATCATATCAATATATAATCATAACGACGGACTAAACTTTACATTAACGATATATAATGGGGCTAAACATGAGGGAGAAGGGGGTCAGGAACTGCCCTCCCCTCCCCACTAATTTCTAGACAACAAGCCAAATAGAGGCAAACTATTCTGAACCCACTAAAGCTTCGTTCCGTCGGCCTGGTTTATACCATGCTGAACGAAGAGTAAGGATATGAACGTTGACTTGTGAAATAGAACTTGATATCACCCGGTTTCTTAGAACTTTCAGGTTAATTCTACTGATTTCATTCATCGATGATTCAGGCTTCACATATCTGACCAAGTAGATACATTGTAAATACATCGACTTGGTTCACTCAACCATTTCACCTCTGATATTAATTAACATATTCCAACTATCACTAGTCAAGCCTTTTTAACCTTTTATGTACCGGCGACGTCTTTTTAAGTTTATTCTAGCTATATTTAGAGGATTTTGTGCAGTTCAAGAAGGGTTTATGGAAGTAAAAAAGAGTTAAATGAGATAGTTCGAAGCCTGTTAATTGCTGGAGAGCCTTATGAAACTGAATAAAATCATCTAATATTAGCCTGAATAAAGTTAAGAAGAAGTCGCCGGTACAGAAGGGGTTATTCTAGTCTATATCTACATATAAACCTAATCGATAACAAAATAAGAAGCTCGCATAGAAGCTGAGTAGTGGCGTAGAGAGTCCATCAGATGAATAGCCCAATATGAACCCCCGAACAGCAAAACGAACCTTCAAATCTGTAAATAAAAGGAAGTTTCTATTCAGTTTGGGATAGCTATGCAAATTTAAGTCCGCGATTTTGTCCAGTAGGCCTATTATTCAGTTGTGAGCAAAAGCAAGTTTATATTGATTTGAACTAGTATCGAACACACGAGAAAATACATTGATTTAATCATTGACTACAGTAGATCTGGACTGAACACGAACATGGAACTTTGCAGTAAGGGACACAAAATCGGAGAACGAAAGTTCGAACCTCGAAACCGCGAAAATATAAAATGTTCGCAGTTTCGAAGTTCGAGCTTGGGGTTCGTTTTCCGATTTTGGGTCCCTTGCTCTAAAGTTCCATTTTCGTGTCAAGTCCAGATTTACTGTAGTCTATGCTTTAATATATCACGAATGCGTTAAACCCAGGTCTTAGAGGCTCAATGATTCAAATGGGAGCAAATTGTCTGGTGCTCACGATTTCCGAATATCTTCAACTTGGTACGATGATAATTTTGGAAAGCGGGGTACAGTCACGAACAATAATTAAAGTTAACAATTTAAGTTGTTGAATCCATTAACCGAGTTCGAAAGCAACTGAGATATAATTGAGCATGGCATTGTCTCGTTTGCTTCGATAATAATTGAAATAGGTGTTTAGATAAAAGTAATTGCGTACAGTTGAGCATTAATAAGGGTAAATTCATTTAATAGTGTTTATTTGTATTTGTTAAGCCAAGTTCGTTCTGAAGCATTCGAAGTATATTAGAGCTTAGGAGTGTCTCGTTTGGGTTCGATGCTAATGCAAACGGGTGTATCGCTATGTATGGTCATGCCTGTACAATTTGTAGTGGAAAAACAACTCTAAACACCAAACGATCCTGCCGTAATCTTCAACGTTTCATCATTACCGGTATGAACCTTGCGTAGAATTAGTTCGGTTCGTTTTTTAAAGGAACATCTGAGTAAAGTAAGATGTAATACATACTATCCTTAAGTGAATGGTAATGTTGATTAAATATTCGTACTTGAGAATTTTAGAACATAAACGTCGGAACTACTGCATGCTATAAGTAATAATTCATCGAGTTGAATCGAACAATGCTTCATTAGTTCCGACAATCTAAAAAGCGATTCGAACTTAGGGCCATATTATTGAATCTTACCATGGTGAAAACCTCAGAGAAAAGAAACGAAATAATTAGACAAATGTTATTAGCTATAGACACAGGGAATAATGTACTCCCTCCCTATAGAACTCATTCTCGTGTGGTAAGGGGAGGGCAACACACCTACCGCGTGTTTAAGGGGGCCCACCACGCTTTGTTTATCTTTCTCTCCCTCTCTCTTTGGCTTGTATCCATTCAGCCTACTGTTTTAAGAAATTTACCCCCATCCAGGTGTCAATATGTTCCTGGCGAGCGGTAGCGAGCCAGTATATATATATTTTTGTTTTGACAGCAAGCTAAATTTGTACATTTTTCGATAGAAAAATGTCTCCGGCGAAGCCGGATTTCTCCATACAATGCTGGCTCGCTATCGCTTGCCAGGAAGAAATTGACACCTGGATGGGGATAAATGTTTGAAAACAGTTGGCTGAATGGGGCCGAATGGATACAAGCCAAAGAAAAAGAGAGAAAGAGAAAACAAGCAGGTCACCCCCCTTAAGCTATTCAGTGTTTGAGGACGCGTTTAGTACTTTTATTCTGGATATTTCATTATCTTATATAATTCAGGAAGGCGTTTTGGGAGTAAAAGGTCTAGTGGCATATACTATACCTCGGTGATTCATATAGAGCCTTCCAAAGCTGAAAAGAGTGTCCTATTACTGAAAGGGTTAAGAGTGCGGCCCGAAGTTAGTACCGTCTTGAGTGTTTTGTTGTTTGACCTGTGATGTTATTTAAATTAGATCAATACTGTTGAAAATCGATCTGACAATATACTAAATATAAACTATGTGTGTAATATTTAATCGAACTTAATGATTGAGGCCCGATTAACCTTGTGATTATCATTACGCATTTTAGCATTCTTTCTGGCTATAATTAAACGATTTCATACAGCGTAAAATGGATCTCTAACAACCAAAGGACTACAAATCGATCCCAATCATCCCTTTGACTTACACAGATCCCTCCAAATCCAAATATAATCGTCTCATAAAATCCCGAACAAGATACAAAAACGCATCATCATATAAGTGAAAGGGTTAATTGAAAGGACTAAATACAACGACTGTGAGGAGTGATGTGGTTTTTCGAGTCATAATTAGCCTTCACTGGGGTCAAGAAATATTAGTGCGGCAGAGATAGACGAACCTGCATACATACCTACTACCTGCTGCATTCTCCACTACGGTAAATATAATCAGGGTTTTATAGTTGTATTTGCTACTATTGTGTTATAATGGGCTTAAGTGGGCAGGGTTTATCTTTTAGTTTATTATATAATGTATTTATTTAATATTTATGTTCCTCCCTAAACTTCTTTAAAACTTAATATATTATCCTAAAGATCCTCCTTCGAGATATATTTGTACATTTTTCGGTATAAAATGTTCTGGCCGAAGGCCGGCTCTTTCAAAATTACAGGATGGTAATCGCTCGACAAAAAAATACACCTACGAAAGGTCTTACAAACGAAACTTATGGAGCGAACTATATATATATATATATATTTTTTTTTTTTTTTTTTTGAGGGCATAGCTATGCTGAAGTATTTGACGGAATTCTACTCTGTTCACTAATACCTCCTTTTGTACCTTTGACGTCTACGATCACCAGGCTGACAAACATGACCATTTTCATACCCACTCCCATATTTGAGTCCCTTTTTTTGTTACTAATTATTGTTGTATATACACAATTTTAGCTATGGTTTCATAATTCCCTTTGAGTCTCTATGAGTGATTAATTAGCCAATGCAATGTTTGTCGTTCAGATGTTCTTGTATTCTTTCTCACACGTAAGTCAGTCTCGAAACACCATTGCCTTGGTTTGCTAGCCTAACACTGACTACTTGTAAGTCTTTATTTGTCTTTGTTATTCTTTAGTTATATTCAGTATAAGTAGAAATTAATACAATTAATAGTTAAAACAAAATAACCACATCTATCTGATTGTGAGAGCTAGCTAAAAATGCAATAGTCCCCACCAAACGATTGAATAGATACATTTTAAGTAGCAGTGTTAGTTGCCAATTACATCATTGTTTCCTTAAGTTAAACGAAATTAAATTCTTTATCAATTGACGTAAGACTATGTAGTGTACATTGTAACGTTACGTATTAATTAATTTATTTATTTTATTGTTTTTTTGATAGTTTAGTTCATTCGGTTCGCCTGTTTATGTTTGCTTGTTTATGTTGCTGTGAATCAAAACATACATATGGATCTTATCAGGCTAACAGGTTGTGTCTTGTGTGGTCACCCATCACATGTTTTTACTACAGAAAATGTGATCTGAGGTTGACCATTTCCCTCTGCTGGGTTTATCGAGTTAAAAGAGAGAATGGCTGGACAGGGTCACCTTTTTTGTATAAATAACATGATCTAGCCTTTGTGTTCGTGGGATCTATCTTCTTTGTTCATTGTAACCTGACCCAAGTATTACTTTATATAGACGGTTTGCGAAAATGGTCATGTTTAAATGTTATCTTGATTTTATAAGTGTAATAACATTGAATACTGACAGGAGAAGGGGGAATGAAAACATTAGGTGTATGAATAATTTTAAGAAATGTGTATTATATTGAATACAAAAGGATTTCACATCAAAACAGTAGAACAAGAATAATATTACTGTATTGTTTAACTGAATACAGGCATAACATTTGGATGAAATTCGCCACGCAATACAGCAAGCACGTCTTTAGCAGTTAATTTAAGAGGCTTTTTTTATGGACCTTCTTATCAATCATGTTTAGCCTCATTATTTTCGGGATTTTAAGATGTTCGCCCAATAAATTTAGTTATATTAATACCTTTAGTCCCTTTTTTGTCAATATTATGACTTTCATGCAATTCAGGTGTCGATTTTTTTCTGGCGAGCGAAAGCAAGCCTGTAACTTACGATGCACTGGTTTTCTTCCGAAGAATGTACAAAGTTATCTCAAAGGGGGTTCTTGGGTGTGTGTGGACTTTCCCTTATTCTTCAACAATACACAAATCAACCCTTCATTGTCTCCCAGTAATCTTGGTGTCTGTTTCTTCTGCTCTCACTTGGAAGGACCATATTACCAGTCTTGCTAAGGCGGCCTCCCAGAAGCTGGGTGTGCTCAACCGCCTCATGGGGTTCTTTACCCCTGCTCAGCTACTTGCTCTGTACAGGAGCACAGTGCGTCATTGTATTGAGTATTGTTCACATGTGTGGGGAGGATCCTCTCACACAGCACTTCTAGACAAAGTAGAAAGGAAAGCCTTTTGTATCATTAACTCCCGTCCACTCACCGACTCTGCAATCTCTCTCTCTGTTCGCTGCAATGTTGCATCTCTCTCGCTATGCTATTCTATCGCTACTACAATAATCAGTGTTCCTTAGAGCTCTCTCAGTGCATAACACCTCTTCTACCAAGGGTACGTAGTACCCGTCTTGCAACACAATCCCACCCCTACTCTGTACAACTCTATTCAATTCAACAGCTGAACTCTGGAACTCTCTCCCTTTATCCATCTTTCCCTCATCCTATGAATTAAATTGTTTCAAACTCCGTGTGTCAAGGCATCTTGGCTCGAACGTTCCTTGAATTTGGCCCTGTCACTCTGTTAACTCTGGGGGAGGCACTCGTCACAGGCAGTTTTGCCTTTTGTCTCTCATCCACATAGAAAACAAATATATTGTATTCCTTATAAGTAACTGACACTATATATGTTGTATTCACGCTTATTCCCTCATACTATCTAGAATATAGCTTTGATTCTAAGATTAATAATATAAATAGAAAAATACAATACACACAAGCCGTTCATACATACATACACTAGTCTTCTTTTCGACATGTCTCGTGTAGCTGTATATTAGGTTGTAAAGCCCCAGGGATCGTGAAGCCCCTTGGAAAGTGGTGTCGACCAGTGCAACGGCCTGCAAGCTGAAAAGGCAGCCACTCAAGACCCACAACAACTTCAGCACCTTGGCTGATGAGAGTGATGGCGAGGAAATGGCGATCATCGAGGCAGTGAGAGGGGAGGGGGGGAAGTCTACTGCTGTTGCTGCTACAACTCCTGCTACACGCCGACAACAGAAAACAGCTAAGTCTATTTTAATTGTAGGGGATTCAATGATTAAATACCTTGGTAGGGCTACTAACACACATGTTGGTAAAGTTGTCTGTCTGCCTGGTGCCGGAGTCGAGAAGGTGGCAGAAAAGCTAGATGGTGTCATGGAAGCGAGTGGAGAGGACCCCATCATCTTCCTCAACGCAGGGAGCAACGACATTTGGAAATGCAGGACTGAGGAGTTGCTCACCACGTACCAGGAAATGTTGGAGAGGATCAAGGAGAAGGGTGGAGTTCCTGTGGTACACAGTATCCTACCAAGAAGATGGGTAAGGAAGGAATGGTCCTCCAGGGCTATTGGTGTAAATAGCCGGCTGGAGAAGTATTGCAAGGCAAATACTATTCCATTCCTGGATAACTGGACCCTCTTCTACGGTAAGGATGAACTGTATGCCCAGGATGGAGTACATCTCTCTCGACTAGGAGTTTCGACCTTAGCCAGCTCACTCGACAAGTTTGTTGCGGGGTTTGGTTAATAAACCATAGGTGTGTAAGTAAAATAGAATCCCAGCCACATCAAATTGATAGTAATAACGAACATTCTGATAGCGTAGATTTTCCGTCTAGGTCCAGTAGTTCAACAGGTAAAAATAAATTAGTTAAAAACAATAGAAAAATAGTTGCAAATACAAGTAATAGTTTGAGTGTTTATTATACAAATTGCAGGAGTTTATGTAACAAAATGAACGAACTTAGAGCACTGGTTAGCAAAGAAAATATAGACATAATAGCGCTAACTGAAACATGGATTAATACAGAAACCAGGCATTTTTTAGCAGAGTTTGATATACCAGGATATAGTTTGTTTAAATATGACCGAACAAGTAAGAGGGGTGGCGGTATAGCAGTGTTTGTCAGGAGTTCATTAAAAAGCTGTACTAAATCAGGTATTAGAGTAAATAATGAAAATGAAAGTGTTTGGGTAGAAGTTAACGAAGGTAGTGAGACTTTAGTTATTGGAGTTATGTATAGACCGCCAAATATGAGTAGAAATGACGGAACATCATTATGGGAGGAAATTAAAATAGCATCAAGGCTTAGCAACGTGTGCATTATGGGGGATTTTAATTTCCCTAATATAGATTGGCAGCAACAAATAGGCGACTCTGATTCAAAGGAGTTTATTGAGGTAGTACAAGATAGTTTTTTATCTCAATTCATAGATACGCCGACTAGAGGTGATAATATTCTCGATTTAGTTTTCAGTAACAATGAACATATGATAAATAGTGTAGAAATCGGGGACCACCTTGGAAATAGTGATCACAATTCTGTGTATTTTAATATACAATGGAAAGGTAATATCAGAGAGAATACAACATTAATACCTGACTTCAGAAAAGCCAATTATGGTGGGTTAAGAGAAGCCCTGTTAGCGGACCCTATGGTCAAAAAATTAAGTCGATCCAGGTGTCCAAATGAGTGTATCCTTTCTCAGGCACCTGTCATCTTAAGTCAGGAGGAGACGTCAAACTTGGTAGATACATACGATAATTTTATCGTCAGTATTCAATGCGCAAAATAAATATATCCCCAAAAGAAAATTTAGATCAACACAGAACCAACCCAAATGGATGAATAATAGACTATTAGATCTTCTAGGAAAAAGAGAGGAATATATAGAAAAATTAAAAAAGGCGAAATTCACCTACTTGCTTACTATCAGAATCTATCACGACAGGTAAAAAAGGATATTAGTAAAGAAAAAAGAAATTATGAAATTAAGGTTGCCAATGATTCAAAAAATAATCCTAAAGCTTTATGTTCTTAATGTTAGTGTAATATGAACAATATTGGGAAAATAGAACCGAAACTACCACTAATTTTCCCATGGTTTTTCTTTTTGGTTTTAGGTAATTTCATCATTATACAGTAGTTGATATTAGTTACAATCCCCGGAAAAGGTTATTTCTCCCAAAATCCAACGATCTTAAAACACTCAGATATAAGTCATTTTCAGAGTAAATATACATGTTTTGCCTTTGGATACAGGGGGGGGGGGGCTTTGCCTACCCCCCCCCCCCCCTTAATTAATGTAATCAGCATCTATTTTAACAGTAAGGGGCTTACTAAGAATTTCACTGCCGTCAATAGGTTGAGTTATAGGGCAATTTTTTGTTTTTACAGTGCTTTATAAAGTGCACATAAAATGTATTTCCGCAGGTTGAAACAAATTTTAATATGACCTTTGCAACATCCTTATTCTATAATAGCCTTCAAATATTGAGAACTAATTAGTGGTAGTTTCGGTTATAAGTACCCAATATTACTTATATAAATCGTTGTCCAATTAAAAAATGTCTAGCCTGTGCAATGTACTACTATGTCGTAAGTATCTAAAGATTACCTTGACAAGTATATAAAACACAGTGGCCTGGCCTGTAGGTCTGTGCATCAACAATCATACAAGGTCTGACTGTATAAAATATGGTTGTTATTCGTATATGGATTATTAGCACTAGCCTAGGTAGAACAGTAACCTACGTCAGCTATAGTCTATTAGCTTTAAGTAGGCGATAAATCATGACCTATAACATCTGTAACTAAACAACGACTAGAGTAATTGAGCTAATGTGTTTACCATTTGGGAAGAGTCAGTCAAGGAATATATATGGTAATTTACAGCCAATTTGCTCTAGCTATTTTTGAGTTATATAGGATAGAGGTTAGGATTTCTCGTCTACTTACAGCGAATAGACCATACCTAATAATTATGAATCATTCAACAGCGAAATAGTCATCGGACATAAATTATACTGTAATGTGCATTGCATCTTTCATGCATTTTAGTGCCACAGGAGTAAATAATTTCATACAATGTGTACACAGTTGGCCAAAATGAACTAACATTGTACCAACCTTCGTTTTCTTGCCTGAATTACAGTATCTTTAACTTTTTATAATCTATAATTGTATATGATTCAAAAAATAGAACAAACATACGCAATACACATGTTTTTATTTGAATGATTTTTCTGTCACACATGCAACCTCAGTATCTTTTTTGTTTTCTTATTTACATTAATGATAGTTTAAATACATCATACTATATTATTGCTACCTGCATCTACCTACTTCTTGGACTTGTTTTTGTATATTCAGGACATTATACACTATCATTAATTGTAACATTCATCTTTATATCATAGTGTCATTACCCCTCTAACCATGCACATATAATAGTCTTGTCCATTATTGTATTCCCAACGTTAAACAATCTTAAACGTTCTCAATAGGCTGTGTAAAGCGTGATTCATTGATTGACCATTCTTCTGTAATCACCTTATTATTGTTCAGCATATTTCCATGGCATATTTCAAACATCCCAACAATTTTTTTTTTTTTTTTTTTTTGGGGGGTGAGTCGGTAAACATAGTAATCATTGTTTTACCTTTCAGTGTCAAGTAATTCGTTGGTGGGTTTATGCATAGTTAGATTATGTAAATATTTAAAGTAATAACAATATAATTATTAAGACAAGAAAAACAGTAGCTAATGATAATGCATTTCATATCTATTCAACGTATTGGTGTAATAGTTGGGAAAAATACGTAAACAACTAAACAAATATAACTTATAGTATAAATCAGAACGAAAAGATAATTAGCTATTTTATATACACCAGCAAATTGATCCGAATGAGCTACGATGACAGAACAGCCCGCCTATAGCCTATTCGGTATAAGTAGGCGATAAATCATAACTTCTATCCTCTGTAACTCAAAAAGAGCTAGTTCAAATGGGCTGTAATTTCCCACACCTATTTACCTGGCTGACTTTTCCCAAATGCTAGAAATATTAGCTCGATTACTTTAGTCGTTTTTGAGTTACAGAGATTAGAGATCGTGATTTCTCGCCTACTTACAGCGAATAGACTAGAGCTATAATGTGCTTAACGCTTACAGTACTGCTGACTGCTCTTTAACTTTATAACGGCTACATTTATACGATTTTGAGAAGCTTGGGAAAAAGTGTATGGTAGCTAAAAGGATACACTGAGATAGACTTTAACTTTTTAATGGATAGACGTCCTTCCTAAGCTGAATACACTCGTCAACTAGTGAGCAGAACATAATGGGAATGTTGTCACCGGTACCGCACTGCCAGGGTTAAGGGTGGATGATTTATTTTGTGGTCGATTTGTTCATATATTTACAATTTGTCTAGTTTCCTCCCTAGACCTCCATACAACTTTACAAAAACAACCCCAGGATCCCCCTTCAAGATATATTTGTAAATTGTTCGGTAGAAAACGTCCCGGTCGAAGGCCTGTTCCTCCTAAATTACAGGCTTGCTATCGCTCGCCAGAAAATCTCGACACCTACATGACACGAAAAGTCTAAATATTGACAAAGAAACGGAACGAAAGGTATTACGATCGCCAAACTAATTGACCGAAAGTCTTAAAATGTGACAAATCATTGGGTTAAACACGAGGGAGAAGGGGGCCAGAAAAAGCCCAGCCCATCTCCCCTTAAGTTCATTACCAATTTCACAACGGAGCACTGGAAATACGCCGGTGACCATCAAGAACAAACCTTACTGGCCAAAACTTTTCTCCTGGCAAAATGTAGTGGAAATTACAAAGGTCCCTGCTTGCGTGCTGCCTCCCATGTGTACTCAGAGCAGGCCCATCTATAGGGTCTTCGAGGGCACCGGGGGGGACGAGAGAGAGAGAGAGTGGGTGGGTGAGAGTATAGGGGAGCGGGGAAGAAGAGAGAGAAAAAGTTACATAGACTATGTAACTCTCTCTTCTCCTATGGCACCAGGGGACGAGAGGGTGGGTGGGTGAGAGTAGGGAAGCGGGGAAGAAGAGAGAGAAAAAGAGTTACATAGACTATGTAACTCTCTCTTCTCCTATGGCACCAGGGGACGAGAGGGTGGGTGGGTGAGAGTAGGGGAGCGGGGAAGAAGAGAGAGACAAAGAGTTACATAGACTATGTAACTCTCTTCTCCTATGGCACCAGGGGACGAGAGAGGGAGAGGGAGAGGGAGGACACGCAGGCAGGCAGGCAGTGAAGGGAGAAAGAAAGTGAAAGTGACTATTGCTTATGAAAATATCCAAGTTATATGAATACCTTATCAAGGACAGGACACCTTAAGATTGTGGGTTAATACACATAACCATGCAATACACATAACCATGCAATACACATAACCATGCAATACACATAACCATGCAATACACATAACCATGCAATACACATAACCATGCAATACACATAACCATGCAATACACATAACCATGCAATACACATAACCATGCAATACACATAACCATGCAATACACATAACCATGCAATACACATAACCATGCAATACACATAACCATGCAATACACATAACCATGCAATACAACAATTATAAAGCATGGTAAAAAAACAATAATAATAAAAAAAATTGATATGTCCATATAGGCCTACTGTATATAAAGCTTTGTCATATCAGAGGTCCTACTGTATATAAAGCTTTGTCATATCAGAGGTCCTACTGTATATAAAGCTTTGTCATATCAGAGGTCCTACTGTATATAAAGCTTTGTCATATCAGAGGTCCTACTGTATATAAAGCTTTGTCATATCAGAGGTCCTACTGTATATAAAGCTTTGTCATATCAGAGGTCTTACGATTCGGATTCTCAAATATTACTCATTTAATGTTCATTAACAGCAACATTATTAATTAAATGGATTATCACCTTGTTTTGAAAAAAAACATACGTCATCGTATATCATGGAGCTGTATGTTATATACAAGAACATTAGCAGAACACATGGTTAAGTTTATTAACCAATATATCAAAGCCACATGCGTTACGGACATTTTAATGAACGTATTTTGGTTGCAAGTATTCTAATATATGTAGAGCTAAGCAAATACGCCCACCTTCCCGATATTATCTGATTTGATGTTTTTTGTGACATTTGTGTTCAGCTATTACCCATTAAATTCCGATTTTTTTCGATTTTTCGTTTTTTTAACCCAATATCCCTTCTAAAAGAAAGGAATACGGAAGAAAGCAAGTAGTTTATGAAGTACCATTTTTTTTTTTTTTTTTTTTTAAGTTCTTGGCCTCCTTCTCCCTCATGTTTAGCCCAGTTAGTTTGGAGGTTTTAATACGTTCAGCCCTAATTTAGGAAGAACCGGCCTTCGACTGAGGCACAAATACAATCGCAAAGAGAGGTCTTGTGGGTATTTGTTTTTTTTCTTAAATTTACGATTTTTAAGGGACAATAACAAAATGAAGACAAATACAGATTAACAAATATCCATGAGCTTAAAGGCAATCTCCATTCATAAAATGTTTGTAACAATTGGACATAATATGTTGTAGTTTGTAAATTTGTGGAAAACATCTCCAAGGAAGTGAACTCCAGGGATTAGAAGTTCTGGGGATATATTAATTTTGATAAGCGGATGTTCTACATCGTGGAGGAGATAATATGAATTCATAGGCATTTCCAGCTTCACTGAAGTCGGTTTCATTTCAGCTGACGGTAGTTAATGGGAAGATGGGAAACTACTGTCTCTTCATCGTAGTAATACCAAGCTTTCATACTTAACAACATATTTCACTATATAACCTTCCTAATAGGTAAGAAATAAAGAGGAAGACATGACAATTTACTGTCAGATGGAAACAAAACGGCCGGGACATTTTTCTACCGAAAAATATTACAAATTGATCTCGAATGGGGGTCTTTGGGATGTTTTTTATTTTTGTTTTAATCTTGATGGAGGTCTAGGATGCAAACTAAAACAAATATTTATAACTAATAAAACATAAAACTAAATAAAACCATAGAAATACCGTTCCCTTACTCCAACCCATTCAAGCCAAACCTCACTTAACCTTAATTCATTTATCCTATTAACATATAATCTAACCAAATCTGAGCCTAACGTACATATAGGTAATAGTTTACCATTGCGCCTCATTTAATTACATTATGGGTAATGTTAGACAATTGTATTTAGCTTAGAATAGATGTGTAAGAATCAAAAAGTTAATTCAAATATACGCTCATCTTTTTATTCCTGGACTGCCAGCCAAAGTTGCGTAAAATCATCTATTGCTAGCCAAAATTATCCCTCGCCGTATCTTCCAGGGGTTAAATTTACCAGCTATAGAAGTGACCAACAGTCTGATTATATTTATTATATTATATCCTAGAGCCTGATTAAACCCTGCAATGTTAGCTAGCATAATCACGAAAAGAGAAACAAAAACTACATGGTAGGTCTACTAAGAAAGCTTAAAGTATTGCATGGAGTTTTGTCTTCTACTAAATCAACCTACAGTATATCTTAACTCTTTCACGCTTTTATGACGCAGAGGTTGCCAGATTAGCAATAAGAAATAGAGTTCTCTCACTCTTATAATTACCTCTCCAAAATTAGTTTTCTGCCCACAGCTAACTCAAAGACAACTGCAGAGGTTGAAGTAACTAAACTAAAGGTTTCTAAATACCCCTGATGATAACAAAGGCTTTAAAGTATCCCTAGTAGGCTCAAAATTGCGTCATAAGCGTGAAAGGGTTAACTAAATGAAACAAAAAGCTACTGATCTTCCTTGTAGGGCATAACATTAACATATATAGTTCAAGTGTTAATGTTAATTGACCACTTGCAAAATACTGCATAACAACTTGAACTTCTTTATAGCCAGAAACTCACAAGTGGTCATTTCGAAAGGAGCTCGATGATAGATACTAAAAAGTTGATGTAGATAAACGAAGGACAAATATGGTTTATCATTTATGCGAGCTAATGAATAATGTACTGGGTAGCCATTTGCTGACCACTCCGAGATGGTCAGTGTGGGAACCAGCCGCCATTTTGTGAGTCCTGACCAGTGCCCTTAATACCCGATACCCATGCCTCACCTTTCTAACCCCCCCCCCCCCCCCCCGTCCCCTACCCCCTGTCCTTGTATACCCTTCCCCGTTCTGTACCTGGCCCCCTCCTCACCCCTCCCTCTCCCTACCTACCCATGCACCTCCCTTACACCCCGCTCCTCCCCCTGGCCATTCCTCCCTATCCTCCCCCCCCCCTCTCCAATACCGTACCCTTACCCCTCCCTATACCACCCCGCCTCCTCCCTCCTCCTCACCACTCGCTATTCTCCTTTACCTGCCTCTTCCCTTTCTTCCTACCTGCCTCGTCTTCTCGATCTCTTTACCTTCTACCTCTCTCCCTTTCTTCTGTATTGCCTCTAGTTCCCTTTCCCCTACCTGCTGCCTCCCTCATTCCTTCTGTGCCATTCTTCCAGTCTTCTCTTTATCCTCTCTATGAATACCTGTCTCTCCTTAGTTCCCCCGGATGTCTTTATCTTCCTCGGTCTTCTTATCTTTGCTCTTCTCTCATCTCTCACTGTGACTTGTTCGGTTAGTATGCTTTTCCTTTCTCCAGCTTACTCTTATTCTACTATCTACCTCCTTTATCATGCACTGTCCAGTATTTCTTATCTACTCTTGCTTTTGTTTGCCGTCTCTTTTCCCGCTCCTTAATTTTCCGACAAGATCATCTGGTTGACAATGATACCGTTCTAAAGTTTTCTGAGGTTTAATGATCCCCCTATCTTTTTTTCCTTCTTCATTATATTTGTTGTGTTACTTATTGTGCTATTTATCTTGGCATTGCTTCGTCTGGTATCCTTCTATTTTGTCTCATTTGTTCTCCGTCTCTGTCCTACTATTTATGTAGCATTCCACACCTGTTCTATTTATGTAGCATTCCACACCTGTTCTATTTATGTAGCATTCCACACCTGTTCTATTTCGCCGTACTTCTTTTTTCACTCCATTCCTACATCTTTCTCTTCTAATAACCGTTATAGTACTGAAGTTGATTATGTATGCCGAATCTAGATATAGTGACTCCTACTCTCCTTTAACTCAGGAAGGGATGGAGATACAGATGTAAATGTTCACACATATTTACAAGATAAATTGTGTCTAATGCTAAACATATCAGTTCGATTCCATCCCATTTCTTTGATTCATTAGAGGTATGGGGTTGGTATTTCAAGGGGAAGTGCTGGAGGGACCTTGGTGACCCTGGTATCTGGGTCTTCTACTGGTTGACCAAGATGTGTGTGATTTTTTTTTTTTTTTTTTTTTTTTTAATTGTTTTCTGTTGTCCCTATTCTGGCTCTGTCTTGAGTCGGCCACCCCCTAAAAAAAAAAAAAAAAAAAAATGGGGATTGGGCCTGAGTATATAGATAGAGAGACAGATTGATTTAAAGTTTTCCATGTTCAGTCTACTTTCAACATCCCTCGACCTCAGTTTACTTCTTCCCGTCGGCATAAGAAAAAGTAGGTCAAAGCGAACCCCACTGTAAAACAGTCACAACCAAAACAATCCTGAATAGCCTAGGTTAGGTTAGATTAGGCTACTCTTCGTTAGTTTAATTTAGCGTAGGCTAGGTTAGGTGGGATGAGCTGAGGATAGGTGTGATTGGGTTAGATTAGATCGTTTGATTAGGTTAGTTTAGCTTAGGTTAGGTGTGATTTGGTTAGGCTTGGTTAGATTAATTTAGGTTAAGTCATGTTAGGTGCAATTAGGCTAGTTGTGATTAGGTTAGATTAGGGTTAGTTAGAGTAAAGTAAGTTGATTAGGTTAGGAAACTATGGTCATTCTCGTTGTGGATATTTAATGGTTCTTACTTGAAACTGTATAAGACATCTGGATATGTATCTATTTGTTGTTTACTCTCTCTCTCTCTCTCTCTCTCTCTCTCTCTCTCTCTCTCTCTCTCTCTCTCTCTCTGAATCTGTGCAAAGGCGAGCCACTAAGCTAATCCCTTCATTGAAAAATAAATCATATGATGAAAGACTGAGAGAACTTGATCTATTTTCACTTAAGAAACGAAGGATGAGAGGCCAATTGATAGTGTTTTAAAATTCTAAAAGGATTCAGTAACATTAATCTAGATAAGTTATTCAAAAAAGCCGAAGACACATCTACAAGAGGAAACAATTTAAAATTATTAGGTCGGAGAGCGAATCTAGATACAACAACAAAATTCTTCACTCGCAGTGTAATTGATGAGTGGAACAAACTTCCAAATAAAGTAATAGACAGCTCCTCTATAGATACATTTAAGAAAAATCTAGACTCATACCACAGAAAAAAGGGTATGGAGTAGGCAGTAATTATCACCGTTATTATTTGTTCAGCTGAAGAGAGCGTTAGAAAAAAAATAATAATAATACACACATAAAAAATAAGAATAATAAACATCACTAAATATGTACATACTACTAAGGGTGATGGGTTGGATGATTCCAATTAACCCCAAAAGTTACATGCTGCTAAGGCGAAGGGTTGCATGATTTTTTTTATATTTCTTTTTTGTTTTCCCTTTCTTTTTTTCCAATCTTTCCTTTTCTGGGGATTTCGAAGCCCAGCAAGGTTAATCACTTCCAACTTTTTCATGTACGGCAATTGCCGGAGGGAAAGGAGGGTGGGGAGAGAGCCTTCTTCTTTTCTATCCTTTCCTTCAACTTTCCTTTTCTATCGGATATGCCATCTCTACTAGAATTAAGTCCTGACCACCTCGTTTGGATCGGTAGGTCTGTGTGGCCAGTGTATCTATGTAAGTTTATGTAAGTATCTCTCTCTCTCTCTCTCTCACTCTCACTCTCTCTCTCTCTCATCATATTACCCCATTTGTTTCGAATGTCATGTTAAACATTGTTTTCTATTGATTATTTCCCTCTGCCCTTTTTTTACTTTTTTGACTATAATATAATGGATATTTTATGAACACAACAATAAGGTTGTGACACAGGGGTGATCTTATTAGCATAGCAGAGTAATAGACTCCAAATATATAACATGTGATGTCATTTGATATTTTTCACTTGTCTAGCTTGAATTTTTTTACTATGTCCACAATTATGTCCAATCATATTGAATCGAAAAGTAATACATACATTATTTAAACATATAGTAATCCCAAAGTGACTTCATAATTCTAATGAAGTCAACCGCTAAAACTGCTTCTATATCATGTTTAAATAGTTGTGGCGTTTTCTCCCAACATTAGATATATCACCAGTAGAAAATATACAATACATCCTCAATGTCTGTGGTCAATTGTGTTGAGTATTCTTGTCCTAAGCCATAGAAGACAATTACGTTAAAGTTGTTGTTAATTATGGGACATTAATTTTAAACGAGAATCTCTCTCTCAGCCATATCCTCCATGCAATTACTGTGTATAGCTTCTTTACACACACTTTTCTAACTCTTCATACGCATTACGCTTGCTATCTCCTTCCTCTCATCAATATATCTAAACATTAATACATCATTATACCTATATTCAACATTTCCAAGAAAAGGAAAACCAAATAACCAAAAGGTTATTGTCATTCGTCTCGCCATATGATATAAGGGGGTGTTTTTCCTGGACCCACTTCTCCCTCCTGTCTAGCCCCATTAGATTAAAGATTTTAATATGTTCGCTCAATTAGTTTGGCGATTTAAGGACCTTTCGTCCCATCTCTTTGTTAATTTTAAGACCTTTCGTGCCAATTAGATGTTGATTTTCTCCTGGCGAGCGATAGCGAGGCTGAAAGCTATCTCAAATTGGGGTCTCGTGGGTATATTCTTTAAGATTGATCGAGGTCTAGAGAGCAAACTAGAGAGGTCTAGGGAGCATACAATCACCCACACAGATACACTCTCACTACCAATTGCACTATCATACTATACCCTGTTATACCCTGTTCCAAATGTGTACCGGGTAGGCCGAAACTCTTCAACATTAGCCTCTATAACTCATAATCGAACTATTATTTCTATCTTGTGAGAAGGGTCAGACTATATGCTCTAGCAAATTGAGTTACAGAGATTGGGGTTACGGAGATTTCTGGCTTACCTATTTGGAACAGGGTGTAGTGTACAGCTCCCGGGAAAAACAGAAGATACTACCGTTTTGATATGAAGTACACTGGCCCACTTAGCGTCCAGGTATATATGATCTGGTTTGCAACAACAGCACCAATTCTAGATGTATAGCATTAATATGCTTGTGGGAATGCCTCTAGTGAAGCCTTTGTGAATAATCAGCACAATTCCAACTTTTAAAAAGTATTCAAATATACCTGTTTTGTTATATCAATGTTTCACTACCTGTCAGTTCTCGTCTATAGTTTGATTTGCAATGTGAGCTTTCCATTCGGATTTCCTTGGTCCCTCCTTAGTATATTTTACAAAACATGACTCGTTGCTGCCAAGTCCGTCAACACTTGACTCTTTACACACGATTATGTATTGAATACACTGTATCATAAAATGTGTGTCTAACCATGTATTTACCATCACACATATTTAGTCTTGGCTTCAAGACGAGCTTTCCATACACTCACTATATACAACTAATACCTAGTCACACACAATCACACACACACTTACACACACAAGATTATATAAGATAGAGCTAAGCTACAAACTGTACCTCTGAACATTTTCAGCCTACGGCTGCAATTATCAATAAACCGTATATTATTATTATTATATAGTTATTATTTACACACACTTAGACAAATCTTTACGTTCATCCTCGACAAACACAAGCACCTCTAACATACACGCATTCTCACCCTCTACTCACACACAATCACCCTCCACACACACACATACTCCTCCTCCACACACACACACACACACCTGGAACAAGTGGACGACGTTGTGACGTCCCATCTGGGGTTGGAAAAAATGGTACAAGGCGAGATGGGTATCATATGGTTCACCTAAGCTGATGGCTACCTAAGCCTTCGGGCGAGACGGTACCGTCTATAGTGAGAATGGTACCATACAGATCCACCCTAAGCCTTCGTTTCCGATGTCGCCAATTGGCTAAAATACAGACTACACACACATCCACAGCCATTCCAACAGTACATAAAACACTTAACATGCATTTCACGCAATACATTCCCAGTTAAGGAGGCGCGATAATAATGAGCTTAGCTCGCATTGCGTGGATTCCCCTTGACGAACAAGTAACTGAGTAACTGAGAGTAACACACACACACACACAAATAGCCCTTCACACACACATGCAATTACCCTCCACACAAACACACACACAATCTCCCTCCATACTCACCCTCCAAACACTCACAATCATCCTCCACACACACAATCTTCCTCCACACACACAATCATACTCACTCTCCACACACACAATCATCCCCAACACACACAATCCCCCTCCACACACACACACACACCCACCCTCCACACACACACACACACACACACACACACACACACACACCCTCCACACACACACACCCTACACACACACACACGCACACACACACATACACACACATACACCCACCCTCCACACTCTCACCCTTGACACACCCTTCAGCTACACTTTCATCCACCCCAAATCTGCTTCTCACAACCCCAGCCCCTCTGTGTCATACAAGATGTCAACTTTTACAATACAAAAATGTATTTGTTGTAAATTATAACTTCAAAATTAGAATTAATTAACTAGCGAAATGTAAAAGTCTAAAAAGGCCATTATTTATTAAAGATTGGACACATTCAGAGACAAAAGAAGCTACATCCACCACAATAGATAGTGTATATGCGGTTTGTATGTATGTTAACTTAACTATATAATGTATCTGCATATTAGTGAAAAGGTCAAAGCACAGATGTTAACTATTAAATTGATGGTTAGAGACTATATACTTTTAAAAGTCATTGTATGCTGCAAAATAGCTAGAATAACATTAATATACTTAGGTAAGTTACGTCAGGTCCCGGTTGTCGGGCGCATAAACATGTACACAGATCTTAGTTATAATATAAGATATACAATTTAAACATCAAACAATATTTGCCATATTAAATTGAACCTGATAACTACTAGAGTAGCTCATTCCTATTTGTCAAAATTACATTTTATAGCCACCAACATTGGGTTCAGTATATATAGACTTTCGTTGTATTTTCCAAAACGATCGACACAAATATACTGATAGTTTTATCCGAATATAAATGTTTACTCATAAATATACTGAGGAGATAATCGTAGAGGATATGATTATTTATATCAGGGACACATGTTAACATACGGTATGTAACCTGTACCTACATATATTGTCCTAGTTCGTTATTTAATTGACCGTATAAATCATACACTTTTTCTATTTAATTTACTGCCAAAACAACTGTCATAGTATATGATGTATACTTCATCATAGTAATATATTATCCTCTGCATATGTAATACATGTCTTGCCTGAATGTCAGCTTTTATATATTTCTCAAAAGACTATCGATCGTATCTCCGCCCAATGCTATCATATTCCTTATTTTGCCGAATAACAATAAAAATCCTGTTTCCATTGTGACATTTACGTCCAAAACTTCCAAACTGACTGACGACCTCTATTCAGGATATCAAGCCTCTCTTTTCACCCGGTTCCCAATAGACCTTCCCGACCACAGACATGAAGTTTCAGTTATCATCCCGTTATAACTATTTACATGCACAGTATCATATAGCAAACACACACACAAAATCTCTCTCTCTCTCTAACACACACACACACACACACACAATCAGGGCTACAATTGAACAATAAATCGAATATATATTCCTATTATTCTTACTCACAAATTTAAGAAGACCTTTCATCCAAGTGTTGGGGATGGTATTGAAGTATGATAATGAAAAGTATAATCATCGTTCAAAAGTGTGTTCACTTAATGGGATATTATTGCTACCACATCAACAAATATATATGTTTTCAGATTTAATTTCTAACTAGGCCTAACCACATTTATTTTCACTAGGACTCTCTCGAACGCATGTTGCTGCAAACTCAATTTGTCGACTGATATTGCATTTGCTTTATGTATGTAAAACTCAACAAACCATATATATGTATTTATTAGGTGAATTGACTGGGAACTCATGCTATGTGGGAAAAGGTTAACTTTTAATTTGCCATGAACACATGTAGGCCAAAAATTATCATCTGGTTAATCCATATTTTAGTTTCGATGTCAATTTTGACCCCAACAATGCCATTGGCTTATCATTATACCTTCCGGAATAACATTAATTATTCGTTAATTCTTATCTGGCTATTATTAGAATAATGATAAAGTTTACAAAAGTCTGTGCTAATCAAGCTGTCTTCGTGGTGCAATGCATAAGTGTGTTGATTTTCGGTGTGAGCGTCCTGGGTTCGAATACCCGGACTGCCACATGTGTTTGTTAATTTCATTAATCAAGTTTAGGAGTAAAGTTGGTTGGTGGAGAGAGCATAATAATTAAGATATGTGTTTAACATTTTCATTTATACAGGTGATTCACAAGTTGATTAAACAGTGTTGGCAAGGACCCTGAAGAAAATATAAAAAGACTTAATCGTAATACAAGACTCACCATGCACTTTTATGGTGTGCAGATTATATTCTTTCCCATGGCATGTAAACATTAGTTGACCGAAATCACAGCGAAAACAAATTGTAACTGTAGAAATGATATCGGATACATGAAGTAAAAGTTAACTGGCATACTTGGTTATATCTTTTTGTTCAACACATTATCAACTCAAACCAATGAAAGGGTTAATTATCTATTCCAGGACATCCACCACGCAAAAATCACAATTACCTTTATCTTGATTGGTCAAATAGTAAATTGAAATATCTTTCTCTACGTGTTGATGCCTATCTAATTTAGAACTCTGTATTATATAATTGCCATATTCATCACGACATATCCATTGTTTTTACAATAAATTAAAGCTTTATATTCAACTATTTTTTTTTACTTTTAATATAAAAAAGCTATATATACATAACTCTTTCGATAATTATAGTGTTTTATGTAATCCTATTAAACATCAGAGCTTGACTCATTGCTTAAATAATGTTTCCATAACACTCAACCAATGTTTTTCACCCAAAATCCTGAAAATCATCGTGATCACGTCAAGTAGCAATAACCTGACACCTTTTTTCTCCACGCATAAACCAGCATAATTCTACTACAGTACTTACTCAAACTCTCGACGGGGATCAACCTCATCCCCACGATAATATAATCCGTATTCCCAGATCCTGACAACCCAATATTATGATCAAACCAACATAACCTAGCATCGTCTTCTTTCCACGTATTAATGTCCAGCATATTCCAGACTCAAACTCGCATTTTGTTTTGGTCAGGACAACCAAATCCTTCTTCTTCACCCAATCCCCCCACCACCAAAACGCCTGACGGATCTGACTTCAGTATTCAGTGCAGCAGCCTTCAAAACACGGAATACCGTGATGAGTGGCCTGCAAGTTTAATCAGATCCCGACGCGTCTCTCAACCGCATCCCTGTCTAGGAGTCGTCACCATTTCCTGGGCCCCCCTGGGAATTAATTTTAACTCGCTGTGGTGTTTGGGTCTCTCGAGAAGGAGATAAAACTTTGAGAGGGTGGTGAAGGGCTGGCTTTGGGGGTTGGGGCTGCTGTCCACGTTTTTGTCCGGGGTTGGAATAGGTTTACCATTTATTTGTGCATGCTCTTTTACTGGAGGTGTTATTATGGATTTGTTTAGCTACTTGTTAACTTAACAATATTTAGGTTCAGTTTTATTGAGATATTTCGGATGAAAATAAAGACCAAATATATTAGTGCATTGATACCGTAGGCTGTTGGTTTTACCTCTGGAAAAAATATAATTTTATGTGTTTGAGATGGTCCTTGGTGAAATTACTTAATTGTCTCTTAGATTCTACCTTTGGCGAGGCGTTCTATCTATCTATCTATCTATTGACGGACGCCTTACTCCCGCTAATAAGGGTGGCCATACACAGAATGTCCCCAAGCGGACCTATTCTCTGTAAGAGGGACAACCCACGCCAGTTTACTGAAGGACTTACAGGATTGACCACTCAATTTATGATCCCTCCGACTCCAAGGCCCTCTGTGTATCTTGTCAGCACTATTTTTCTACAGTGGTGTTCGGCTATTCCATCCACTAACCTGCCTTACCCTTAAGTAAGCAGTACTGATTTGTATCAGGTTTACTCCCCTAGACAGGTTGCCGACTAAGGCTGACAAGTCTCATCCACCCAGATTTTTATAAGGTTGTCTCCCCTAGATAGATTACCGACCAAGGCTAACGAGTCTCATCCACCCGAAAAGGCATTCTGTCAGCTTTGTCTTTCAACACAAAATACAATATAAGCATATTATGGTTCAAGGCAATATATTATTATTATTATTATTATTATTATTATTATTATTATTATTACTTTTTTTTTTTTTTTTTTTTTTTTGGGTGATGTACAGCTATTGACAAAATTAGTGTTCGTGAGATCTTGCTATTTTCTGTATGCAAATGTATCCATTTAGATTGATGTTCAGATCAAATTCAGCTCTATATAAATAAATACATATGTATTTATTTGACATATAGCTGATTTGATCTGAACATCAATCTAAAGGAATACATTTGCATAAAGAAAGTCGCAAGATCTCACGAACATTTGTCAATAGTTGCACATACCTTAGCTTATTTTGGCTATCACTAACCGAATTTATTGCGATTGAGCATTCCCTTGTAGTTAAAACAATACATATATATGTATCTCATTATATATTATGGTTAAACATTTCCATAAATGCTGTCAAAAACAAAATATTTGAAACAGCTGGCTTAACTTCAAATAGACAAATGTATTATTGCTGGACGCCGTGATCCCCGAAGGGGTGGCCCATTAAACAAATAGACAAATACAACTAAAAACTGATGTAGTACTGGATATGACAAAGCTCAGAATAGATACACAACTAATACAACTAACAACGTTATTATTTGAACCACATATCAGTACGCTAAATGTGTTTGTGCTAGACAAGAGGGAGAAGCGGGTTCAGAAAAAAACACCTTCAATATAATTATCCTCCAATGAAACCAATATGAATACCCTTTTGGTGATTTGGTTTTCTTTTGTCTTGGAAATGTTAGATATAGACTAGATGTATTGATGTTAGATATAGGCTAGATGCATTGATGTTAGATATAGGCTAGATGTATTGATGTTAGATATAGGCTAGATGTATTGATGTTAGATATAGGCTAGATGTATTGATGTTAGATATAGGCTAGATGTATTGATGTTAGATATAGGCTAGATGTATTGATGTTAGATATAGGCTAGATGTATTGATGTTAGATATAGGCTAGATGTATTGATGTTAGATATAGGCTAGATGTATTGATGTTAGATATAGGCTAGATGTATTGATGTTAGATATAGGCTAGATGTATTGATGTTAGATATAGGCTAGATGTATTGATGTTAGATATAGGCTAGATGTATTGATGTTAGATATAGGCTAGATGTATTGATGTTAGATATAGGCTAGATGTATTGATGTTAGATATAGGCTAGATGTATTGATGTTAGATATAGGCTAGATGTATTGATGTTAGATATAGGCTAGATGTATTGATGTTAGATATAGGCTAGATGTATTGATGTTAGATATAGGCTAGATGTATTGATGTTAGATATAGGCTAGATGTATTAATGTTAGATATAGGCTAGATGTATTGATGTATTCATTCTTAGATATATTGAGAGGAATGAGATAGCGAGCCTAATGCGTAAGAACAGTTAGAAAATTATGTGGAAAAAAAGATATACCCCATAACTGCATGGAGGATATGGCTGAGGGGGAAAGAGAGAGTGAGAGAGAGAGAGCTGTAGTGAAAGAGAGAGAGAGAGTGTGTGAGTCCGATAGTCCGATTATCAAATAACATTACAAAAGAAAATACGCATCGAAAGTTATTCGTACAATCCTTTTGAGGGTGCCTGTACAATTTTAATGTATATTAATGAACACACATATTGTGTATTAATATTTCTGTATGAAATTTATATAGTTTAATTATTAAGCTATAATTTTCCCTTAACTGAAAATCAATTGCAATTCTGTATTGCAATATCTTCTCCTAGTTCTTATGAAAGTGAGTATCTGCTCTAAATATATATAGTATCATGTGATATTCCCTACCCCATTCAACGATTATGAGATTGGCTATTCACTGATTGACAGGTTAGTGAAGTAGAAGGACGATTGGTGTTCAAATGACATAATATTTGTAAGTTGTTATTATGTGAGGGAGGAGAGTAGTTGTTCAAGAAGCGAAGAATCAAAGAACGCAGAGGTCAGGGAGGAATGTAAGGAAGGAGTAAGTTTAAAGCATTGTAAGTAGTAAAGGCTAAGATAGAGTTTGAGAAGTGAAGTGATTGTTAACCTTTTCGAGATCAAATACGCATTTCTTTTCGGTTTTCCGGTTATTATTAGACGATTTTATTCAGCTTAGGAAAGGTATATGAAGGTCAGAAGGATAAAATAAAATAGTCTTTGTCCTTATAACTCCCACAGATCCTACTTAAACTGCATAAAATCGTCTAATGATAACCAGAATTAACTGCCAAAATGGCGTACAATATCCAAAGGGTTAAGGTGATAATTGGGAGAATAGTACATTCTCGTTTAAAATTAGTCTCATATTAAAAATGTTAACCTAATTGTCGTCTATGGCTTAGGGCAAGAATACTCAACACAATTGAATAAAGATTTACTACAGACATTGAAGATGTATTGTATATTTTCTACTGGTGATATACCTAATGTTGGGGAAAAACGCCACACCTATTTGAACATGATATAGAAGCAGTTTTAGAGTTCATTAGAATTTTGGAATCCTTTGGGGTTACTATGTGTTTTAATAATACATGTACTATTTTTTCAATTCAACATGATTAGACATAATTGAGGACATAGTATGTTCAGCTAGACAGGTGAAAAACTTCGAATGACCGAGTACAACATCACATGTTATTAATTTGGAGTCTATTACTCTGCTATGCCAATAAGATCACCCCTGTGTCACAACCTTAATGTGGTGAACATAACATATCCATTATATTATAGATACGTTAAAAAGGGCAGAGGGAAATAATCAATAGAAAACAATGTTTATCATGACATTCGAAACAAATGGGGTTATATAATGAGAGAGAGAGAGAGAGAGAGAGAGAGAGAGAGAGAGAGAGAGAGAGAGCGAGAGCGAGCGAGAGAAGAAAGAGAAGGTGAGAGTGAGTGAGAGTGTAAGGTTAAGTGTGAGAGTGTGTGTGTGGGAGTGAGTGATTTTGATTTTGCCCCGAGGGGCGAGTTTATTGAGCAGCGCCCCCCATCCTGTGAGGGGACAACCACTAGTAAGGCGATACATACTGCTCAAAGAGCCATTATTCCACTGAAACAACAACATCGTCGGGAGTGAGTGAGAGTCAGAGCGACAGAGTAAAACTAATGATGACAGAGATGTCCTATGCTCAAAGAAGAGAATGTGATAATATGCGATTATAGACAACGTGAAACATTAGTTATTATTGACTAATGCAAGCGAAGACCAAGAGAAGAGCTAGAGGGCCAGTCGGTAGAGCACATGCCTACGCTGGCTGTGTCACAAAATAAACCTAACTGCACATCAATGGCACCAGTGTGACCTAAGATTCGGATCGCCTTCTAAACTAAATCACTTCTTTCTTGGCGCATATCGTATCTGCCCAACAAATTTAGTGATAATCGGTTCATAACTTTGTTAGATATTTTGTTTATAGACAAACACATGGAGGCGAAAACGTAACCTCCGTTCAACTTCGTTGGCAAAGGTAATGATGATGCGTGGAAGAGGAAACGATAGGGTACTTCTACGGTCTATTGAAGATCATGAAGTGGGAGAAATGAAGTGTAGGAAATATGGAAATGGATATTCAGATATTTTAATCGATAACAGGTGAACACAAAAACAGACTAGGAGTGTTATATTTCGCGTAAAGTGATGTGTGAGAGAAATAACTAGTTTAATATTTGAATTATGGAGGTGCTATAAGTTAGAGGAATTATTTCTTGTGGCTATTATTGTATTTGAAATGGAGAGCATGAAGAGAGATATGAGCTGATAGATAACATTAGAACAGGGTTGTCTTTGTGACTGGATATGACAAAGTGGGTATATTTGCGACTTAATTAAAGTATTACAAGAATCCCGCCGCCTCGACTATTTCACCTTTAATCTAGAAACGCAAAAACATTTGTCCAGAAATTAGTTGCCAGCAGAAAAATTGTCAGAACTAAATAAGAGACAAAAAATAATACTTGTATGGATAAGTGTAGGAGAGGTGTCATATAGACGATTGGAGCAGGAGGACTGGATAATGTTATTAATCAACTTAATGGATAAAAACATAATTAAAACAAAGGGTCTTTAATTATTAGATAAGGCAAGTGTGTGTTGTTTGTCTTTGTGTTTTATTATTTCATCGAGTTTTGTGTTTTGGAAAGGGTAGGAGATAGTGCCGAAAACAAGAGGGTGGTGGTGGGTGTCTGAGAGAGGGGGCGGTCGGTCTGGAGAGGGTTGGTGGGATGGTGGGTTGGAGAGAGCGAGAGAGAGAGGGAGGTTTTGATACTAAATAATGGTCATGCAGTCGTTGTCTCCTTCCTGTGTACCCAAGAATGAATTACTTAACCCTGCATGTTCGAAGCACGAGTCTGGTTCGGTGGAGAGAGGGATGAAGGAGCCGCACAAAGCTTTGTTTCGAAGGATGGTAGATATTGACCAATTCTGAGTTTCGAGATGTAAGGAAATGCAAGCTCTCGACGCCGTTATTTAGCTGAAATACAAAATAATTTACTGTTTAAATATTTCCATACCAATTTACAATTTATTATATATTTCTGTCATCCATTGATATCTACACCTTGAACTTCTTTTAAGTTCGAAAATCAAAAGTGGCTATCGGATGCCAGATGATCTCTTTGTCAATAATTTGCAAATAAACGTATAATTTACAATATTTTGTAGCGTAAGCACTATGAAGAAGTGATATTATACTTTCATATAAATATAATGTGCAGTTCTCAGATTAATCATCCCTTATCATATATTGAACTGGGTATTTATTTATGAAACTTAAATTGATATCGGCAATCTTTGTAGAGGTATGTTTACCCTTCTCATTATTTTATAGTCAACAATTGTCTGGTATCTCATATCAAATAAATGTTAGGTGTATTTTCTATTTCGTATACCATTTCAAATATCTCCTTGATTTTTTTTTGTGAATAGTCAATATACATTTAGTATGAACCCGCCAGAATTAAGATATATTTGTTTTTAGCTAAAATACTTCTTATTAATTACTAAAACCAAAATATGTTTCATATAGGGGATCCGTTTTGTACATCGAATCAAAAGCTCCTGGTGAGATTGTAGCAGTGATGGTGCAAAAACTATATCCATGTGTCAGAGACGATCGTCTCTGACACATGGATATAGTTGCAGGCAGAGGTGCCAACCCTATCAAGCTGTACACACCAGATGCTCAAGGTAGGGGTGCAGATACTTCTTGGAGCGAGTGTACCTAATTTGGTGCCTGGTTATTATTGTGTACAGAAACAAAATACATTTGCAAACGTCTTAAGTAAACAAATACATACAAAATATCTCTCCTTAATTGTTGCGTGTTCGTAATTTTCAGTCAATGATAACTTTAAACGAATTAAGTCCTCCACGTGTTCAAGTTAATTAAGAATGTGCGCTTTTGTTACACAAGATATACACTGTAATACCAATGTTTACTGCAGTCAACAAGTAAATAATATTATAACTCATTGTCCGGATTGACTTTCACAGAAAGTGTGATGTTTACGGTTATAAGTAAGGATGCAGTATTAGTTACACAATATATTTGATAATATAATGAGTAGAAATCAAATGTTCACAACAAAAAATGGTTTGAACACGTACTATGCAAATATGCCGACCAAATATTCCATATGTTTTCTAGAAGGATATAGGTGACTCGTGCTACAGTATTGGCTTTTTTTTATTTCATTTCTATAAGTCACATACTATTGATAATGCCAGAGTGCATATATTTACTGCACTTGTTATCAGTTAAACCTAATTACGATTCCCTTTATACATACGGTACTCTAAAACACACCAACTAAACATTTGAGTCGAAAATTGAAAGTTATAACGCAGCTAAAGACTTCCCACCATACTTTATCAGTTTGTTATAATACAGATCTAAGAATCCCCACCCCCACCCCCACCCCCTAAAAAATTGCTTCCTATCTACAAATACATGCAATTCCTTTCCAGACACAAACCTTTCAGTAACTAGACTCCGGACAGTTTGGATCCTTTAGTTTGCCATTAGTGTTCTTTCTATACACCAATAGTTCATTTGTGTACATGTTGATCGCCATTGTTGTCAATATTTTCTATAGTATATTAAATTATTATGATAGGTGTTTAAATGCTAAAAAATCAGGGCGTAAGGAAAAATAGTTTTACATTTTGATTTGTTAAAGTCATACTATGTGTTTGGCATCCATGACATATCAGAAATACGAATGACGTTTCATAAGAGCTGAATACCCCTGAAAAACAGTACCAACATGTCCCCAAAATACAGTTTTCTATTACAAGATACCTGAAGAAACTACACTGTAAATCCGATGATATGCCCTTGATGCACCTTCTGTGCCTTCTGCATGTGGCAATACCGATAGCTTGTGGAGCAGATCCCAACACAGTAGTAGTCAATAGAAGGGCTTTGCACACGGATAAAAAAAAAAAAAATCGTTCACCGAGATGCCATCTGAGAGACTCGAAACATATAGCAAAAATGTTGGCATGCTGCTTCCTAAGAACTTGGAAAGTAAAGGATAATTGTCACTAAAATTGTTAATCAATTGTACCTGAATTACGTATGTTGGTATTCAGGAAACTCCAAGGAGTATATTGCTTAAGCCTAAATCTTTATACCCCATTAATTCGTAATACCAACCTATATATACAGTATATTTACCTGGAATAATTGTGAATTAGATGCATAGATTCTCAAGGAGGTAAATACTTACAACTTTCCTCATTGAGAATAGAATTTACCGGGGAAAGAGAAATTTTCAAAAATCAATTATTAATAGTTTTAAGTTTCCTCTCGTCTCGATCAGGTCATACAAGATTACTCAATGGACCCACCAGTCTTAAAAGATCTGCCTCGCAATAGGGAAGAGTCTTAAAAGTGGGAAGGCAAGATCATAGTCTCCTTTGCAATGGGGAAAAGGCGAAAATGGACCCAAACCCTATGATAAGAATATTGTGATATATCTCCTCGGCAATAATACCATAATTGTCAGCAGCTTTTGAAATAGCCGACAGATAAATCATTCCAGGCTGAGCCACCATAATATCAAGGAGATTTGTTATATTTTCTGGCTGCCTGCCTCGAAATAATTGTTCTCCGCATATTGACATACGTTGTTCATACCAGTTAGGTGTTTCAGCCCCTCCTTGTATTAACTCCTTGGGGATCATGACGCTTTTTGACAGTTTGTTCTAGCTATCATTAAACTATTTTATTCAGTTTCGTAAGGCCCTCTAGCAATCAGTAGGATGAAAACTATCTAATTCGTCCCTGTGACTCCCACAGTTTCTTCTTAAACTGAATAAAATCGTCTAATTGATTAGTTCAACTTTGCTCTTTTGGTATTGTATTTTCGAGTTCATCTTCTATTATGAACTAATTTATAATCTTGTGTTCATTTTCAATGCGCTTTTTGACGTTTAATTGTTAGGTCATATTATTGACTTGTTCATACCCCATTAATGTTTGTCGACACTCATTTGGTATTATAATGTTGAGTGCATCTCATCAAATAGACCTACTTACATATTTGTACACACGTGTTTACTTAAATATTTTCGCGTGATTGTGTTATTGTTATTATAGACTTCTTACATACTCATCAGTTGTTTTCCAGTTCATCATATTCAATTCATGTTACGAACACTTTGTTTCTTCTCCCAGATATTCTACCTTATAGGCCATCTTTCTTAAGCCTATCACACGAAAAACCTTTTGAACTATCGGTTTACCTCTATTATATTTGGTAATATCATGGTTTGTTTTCGTCCAATAGGGAAAATACAACAATATCTCACACACATGTATTTGTTGATTTCATTAATTGAGTTTAGAAGTGAAGTGGGTTGGTGACAAAATATAATTCATTAGAAAACAAACCGTATATATTGCAGTTTAGCTTGTATCAGGTACTTGTGTATTTCCAGTCTTTTGTTTCTACCCAATATTCTTTTGGCATTATATTGTTTACACTGGTCGGTGTTCGTGTAGTTTCTCCCGCAAGACCTGCCCCCTGAAAGAGGCAACAAGCTGTCCTCCCTGCGGATACAAAGACTCGCAGCCTCAATATGTGATGCCTTACTCCTCCCAGTGTCGTGCAAAGAAATTTGTTCTGGGCAAAAGGAGGTTCTTGGTTTTATTATATTTGTTTGATGTTTTGGGAGGCGTTTCCATTTTGTTATTATATGCATTGTTGCTATTTTGCTTTGTATATTCAATCTATTATTTTTGGTGTTATTATTGTTTGTAAACCCTCATATTACTTTACTTTTCTGGAAGCAAAGCATTTCGTATTATTATCCTTACTACTTATTTGTATTAAACGCGTTCAACTGGGTGTTTTATATAAATGACACATTATTATGGTATCCCTTATGATTATGTATTCATTATTATTTGTATGTATTCCAGTCTATGTTTTGTTTTAATGAGATTTTTATGCAAATAGCTAAATTTCACAGATTATTTAAGACCTTATTCCAAGATACTAGAGTTATTAAATATGATATATAAGTCAATAATTACATTCAGGTAGCAATACAATTAATATATACATATTTTATCTAGTGTAGTTAATATGAGGCAAACCCGGTACAAGTACTGTAGTGGGGTGGGTACAGAAGTATAAATGTGAATGAATTGTTTTACCCACTTCAAACAGCATTTATGCATGAGGGTACGCTTGTGAATAATGCCTTAGCAAGGGAAAGGTGTATGGCCCTGTATGAGATGCATAGCTCCTGACCCTTGAGTATTGTGAAGATAATCGGCGTTAACGGAGCCTACCTCGCTTTTTTTGTTCTCCTTCTCTCTTTGGCTTGTATCCATTCGGCCCCATTCAGCCTACTGTTTTAAGACGTTTACCCCCACCCAGGTGTCAATGTTTTCCTGGCGAGCGGTAGCGAGCTAGCATATATACGGTATATATTTTTGTTTTGCCAGCAAGCTAAATTTGTTCATTTTTCGATAGAAACATTTCTCCGGCAAAGCCGGATTTCCCCATACAATGCTGGCTCACACACATACATACACACACACACACACACACACACACACACAGACAGCAGACCGGGGTTCAAATCTCGCTCAGGTTGATGAAGGTTTTCTGAGACATAACCATCTCTCTTGAGCAGGGAGATGGGTATTGTCATCGATGATAATGTCTAGGAAGCGGGACAATATGAGCCAAAAACTCAATTCCTGGCAAACTACAATTATGAATACACACACACATACATTTATTTCGACATGCTCGGTTCAATATTGTACTCATCAATGGGAATCTAACATAAAAGTATACAATATGGTTGAGTTTTTCCATGTTTGCAAAACCTTCACACACCACAAACACGCAACTAAACACGCTCAAACTGGCCTGTGTGGTCCATATAATCTGCGAGTGTATGCCTACTTTAAGGGGAGGTTTTTAGTTGGTTCCCTAGACCTCCATCAAGCTTAAAATTACACCCCCTTGAGTCCCTTTCAAGATAAATTTGTACATTATTAGAAAAATGTCCCGGCCTAAGGCCGGTTCCTCCTAAATTACAGGCTCGCTATCGCTCGCCAGGATAAAATTGACACCTGAATGGCACGAAAGGTCTTAATATGGGGTGAAAGTTCTTAAAATCGCTAAACTAATTGGGCAAACTTTTTATAATATCCAAAGCAATGGGGCTAAATATGAGGGAGAAAGGGGTCAAGAAAAAAATCCCTCCAGTGGAGATCTCCCCTTAACCTTTTCAGCACTATGACGTATTTTACCTGCGGTAGTGGCTACATTTGAACGATTTTAAGCAGTTTAAGAAGGACCTATGTTATTAAGAGGGTTTATTAGGATCGTATTTGCCTCTATATGAGTCATAGAGGTAGATTATAAGGCAGCTAAAGAATATCGTCTCATAAAAACCAGAATATAATGACAATTACGTCATCGTGCTGAAGTGGTTAAGAGAAAGTTTGTTTTCTCTAGACCCCTCCTCGCTAATGTTTAGCCACATTAGGTTTAAGGTTTTAATGACGTTCGACTCATTAGTTTGTCGATGTTATGATCTTTTCAGCCATTTAGGTGACTATTTATTCCTGGCGAGCAACAGCAAGCCTGTAATTTAGGAGGACTACATTTGTATACCGGAACATTTACAATCGTACCTCGATGGGGGACATGGGCTACTTTGAAGCTTGATGGAGGTCTTGGAAGGAAATATTAAGTATATAATATGAACAAATAACTACAAATCTCCCCTTAATAGTATATGCGTGTGTGTGTGTGTGTGTGTGTGTGTGTGTGGCAGAGGCTAGTGCAGACCTCCCCACCTTTTACAGAGAATACCGGTACATATGCTGATACCCAAGGGAGACATTTTTTTCTTCTCTAGTATATCAGAGAGTTGTGGACGTTTTGAAAGCAACTGTACACATGTTGTCAAGTTACTAATATACGCACACATTGGCGCGTACAATCATTAATAATGTCGTGATCTTATTTTACAACTGCATTTCGGTGTTCGTCTCGTGGTATTATATTTATACTCATTAACAAGAATTAATTAAGCTTGAACGTAAAACACCTGATGGTGTAAAGGTTAGTGTTAAAAATATGTAGGTGGTAACCCAGGTTCGAATCCCGGTGGATCACATGCTTACTTTCATTAATTGTTTTGATAGGTGTTTGGAGTGAAACTAATAAAAAATAGATTTATAGGAATTAATAAATGGGGAAATATATTATAACTTCTAAGTGTGTCTTTACAGCAATTAGTTTGACATGGCGAAACTATTATAAGTGTCACATATAAGAAGAAAGCCTTGCACTGAAAAACTATGATAGGCCTATACTGTATACTGACTACATATTATTCAAAGACGCATCATAACAGAGATAATACAGAACGCTTACATAATCCTCGTTGTTGTTGCAAAGCGGCTTTAGTCTAAGAGGAATACTTCGCAGTTTCAATGTTTTAGGGGGATTGTCTGTACATGATCGCTTGGTTTTAATTCTCGTCCAAACGCCGAGCTCTATAAACGCTTTTTCGTTATTTGTTTGAGGATGAGAGGTAGGGATGCTCTCATATATATATATATATATATATATATATTAGTATATATAATAATTGGACTCCTAGTAATTGCATCATTGTGTAGTATGCTAGTTATATAGTTTTATATTTGGTGATATAATCATTATTATATTTATTATTGATTCAAATATAGGATGGAACAACTCCTGATCTGACTGGGGCATACATTCAGAATCCACATTGATGATTATGAGGTCATATTTTATAGCTGTATTCATCGATAGTATCATGTATAATTACAGTACTGTATGCTAGGTACGTTGAATTAATTGCATGAGAATATGTAAAGGCTCAGAATATCAAATTTGAGGATAATAAGATAATGATGCATGAATGATGAATATATTAATTCTTGTAATGGTAAGAGATTCCTCCTAATTGAGTTTCAAATGATGCACATGCTTACTGATTTGCTTTTGTTGCAAGAAGACGATATTATACACGGCAATTTGAGTTAAAACAAAGAAACAATTCTCCCTATCTGATGCAATGTTTAACTAAACCCATAATAACTGATTTTATGTAATTTGTTTATGTTGTTCCATGTCTATTATCAAGCGATGTTTATCGAACTAATAATGAATGCAATAAATGTACATCTAGAACCGGGTGCCTGTATGGCATGGTAACATTATTAAGCACATTCTGATCGAAATCGGTAAAATCTAATTTAGAGGAGTATACACTAGGTATTAATTACAAATTAATGAAAGGTTTTTATTTAATATATTTGTTCAAGTTTGCTAGTGAACATTTTCTTTTTAGGTGCATGTTGAATTGTTGATGTCATTCATACAGGAAGAGTCCAGTCATAAGTTGGTAGGCCAAATGTTTTGGAAGCAAGGTGAGAGACAGAAAGGTACTATATGTAGTCCATTTATTATAGGTAGGCATGACTCTCTGTAACAAGAAAAAGGGCTAGAACAAATGGGCTGTAAATCATCACACCTTTTTCCTGGCTGGCCCTTCATAAATGGAAGATATATTAGCAAGATTATTCTAGTCGTTTATGCCTTATAAAGGTGGTCAAGAATGTGGTGTAGGTGGTAAGAAAGGAAATGTTAGTAGGGGAGAAAGGTGTAGTTCATCCCAATTTGGGTGGGTAGGCTTACTTGGATAGTAGTTCTACAGTATTAATAGAGACACGTAAATATTTGACTCTTATATTTAGGGAATTTGTTTTAGAGTGTGGCATTAGTTTTATATTATGGTGTTGGAGATGAAGGGACATTGTTTATGTGTATGAGGTTATTCGGCGCATGATCATATATTATAAAATCATGAAAAGTTGCATGCAGTACTTTGAAAGTCCTGTTTATAAAATAATATGTTGGGTGATTTTACGTATTAAGTAATATATTAATAATTCATGATGTTTTGTTCTATACCGCCACCCACTTAGATTGAAATATAATAATAGCCATACACATTGTTTGAACTGAAATGTCCTTACCTTAATAAATATAATGTTGGTGGAGGTAACATAATAATTTATATAATTGGAAGTCACCTTAGTGAAGGTTGGGAAGATTATTTAGTAACCCCTTCTGTACCGACGACGTACTTTTAATTATTGTCTAGCTATATTTAGACGATTTTGTACATTTTAAGAAGGATCTGTTGTAGTAAAAAGGGTTAAGCGAGATAGTTTGAAGCCTGTCAGTTGCTGGAGGCCCTTTTTATACCGAACAAAATCGTCTAATAGTAGCCAGAATACAGTTAAAAGGACAACACCGGTAATGAAGGGGTTAATTGAATCAACATTGCCTTCTTGACGCTGATTATATATTTATACTAATTATCTATTCCATTCCAAGGAGATCGATGTTTTTTCTAGTTAATTTATCCAAAAATATTCTTATTTAATTCCTAATTCAACTAACGTCGACGTGCATTAGCAATAAACAAACTATACATAACATTAAGATTTACGTTGGCGAAAATATAAAATTACCCGTTGAAGTGATTTTTAAGATAAAACCTAAAATGGATTATCAAGCAAAGGAGGTTTATTTTTCCTGAACATGGCTTGAAACTCGGAGAACAGATGGAAGAAACAGCTCGAGTTAAGAAACATTGGGAACCGTTTGTGATCATCTGGCAGGAACCTCTGTCGTAATGTGAGCAAATAAGAGTTAGAATGAAAGTCTATTAATGAAACCATGACAGAATAATTACGATAATTTAAGCTATGATTCAGGGTCGAGTTTATGCTAAGGAAGTGCTACTTGTCGCTTAGGATAGGAAGCGACAAGAAGATAGCTCCATAATAAGTGCCCGAAGGCTACTAACCATAATTTTCCCACACAAGTGTTTCAACATTAAATATACAACTCATATTTCCCTTATGTGTGTGTATGTTTGTGTGTTTGTGTGTGTGTGTGTTTGTGTGTGTGTGTTTGTGTGTGAGTGTTTGTGTGTGAGTGTTTGTGTGTGAGTGTTTGTGTGTGAGTGTGTGTGTGTGTGAGTGTGTGTGTGTGTGTGTAATAATAATAATAATAAACGGTTTATTAAAGAATGGCAGCCTCATGAGCTGAAAATACACATTTTACAATTTAGTGGATGAACATGAGATGTACAGATATGAGGATGGTAAGCTTAGTTTACAAACAAAATAAATAAATACAATAATGATGCATGTGCAGAATACAAATTATCATAAAATAACCATGAGAGTAAGTGATATACAGTACATATACACATTTATTTACTTACTCATATACAGAACATACGTATATACACGTACGTGCGCACATACATATACATACATATATAGGAACATAAGAACATTCAGTAAGTGTGCACATGTCCGTATACACAAACGCTCATGTATGCATACATACATACAAACTGTTTTGGTAAGGTCAGGTAAAGAGGGTGCGGGTACTACAATGGGAGGTTAATCCTCGGTAGTGTGTGTGTGTGTGTGTGTGTGTGTGTGTGTGTGTGTGTGTGTGTGTAAGGGGGGGGGGGGGGGGGCTGTGGATCTCTAATATCTTTCATGAATATTTATCTTACTGTTTAACGACCAGAATCTATCTATATCTCTATCTATCTATCTATCTATCTATCTATCTATCTATCTAGTGCATGTGTGTATGTCGTCATTTGCATTTATTCCTGGCTAGCCGTTGACAATCTAACTTAACTTATGTATTACCTAATTTAACCTCCGCAAAGCACCTCATTGTACTGCATATGCATCCAAAACGAACGTATATCTATGCGTCATATATTCATCTTAACCCGTTCAGTAATGGCAACTATCATGCTTTAACCCATTGTACTACCTTAGATCCTTCTTATGCCACAGATAATCGTCTAAATATAGCAAGAATGAACCGATAAAGACGTCGCCGGTATAGGAGGGGTTAAGGCAGGTGATATTTAGCTGAAATAGTACAGACTTTACTAGCAAGGTTGCCATCAAGCTAGTAATGTTGGTTCTACGAGTATGTGGATAAGAGGACCTAATCCAAAATATCTGACTGAAGAAAGACCATATAATGCGTCAAGTAGATGCATCCACAACATGACAATCCGTGTTTATATACCCTTATCGCTAATTAACGTAGGGGGTAGTGGTTATTTTGATAGTATATTTATCTAATATATATATATATATATATATATATATATATATATATACACAGTATATATAGTATATTTATTGTTTTAATTAATTTTATACTAACCTCGCTAGTCCTCCCTAAAGGTTAACAAAAAACCCACCAAGCTAAATTTGTAAAAAATGTCTTGGTCGAAGGCCACTTCCTTCTACAATTCTATCTATCTATTGCCTGACGCCATGATCTCCGAAGGGGTGGCCACGAACGAAACGCCCCCAAGCACCTCTGTCCCCAGGCAGTCGACGCCCCTCCTCCCAACCAGCACCGCCTTCATTCATATACTTCCTCACTCCATCCTTCCACCTCTCCTTCGGTCTACCTCTCCCTCTCTGTCCTTCCACCTCGCTCTCGTACACCCTCTTAGTCATTCTCTCGCTTCCCATACGTTCCATATGGTCAAACCATCTCAAGTTGTTCCTTTTCACACTTTCCAGCACATCTACCTCCACACCACACCTCCTTCTTACTTCCTCATTCGTCTGTCTATCCCTCCATGTAACTCCGCACACACTTCTCAAGTAACTCATTTCCACCGCTCTCACTCTTGGTCTGAGTCTCTTCCCGAACGTCCATGCTTCGCTTCCGTAAGTTAGTGTCGGGATTACCACACTGTCATGCAAGGACTTCTTCACTTCCATACTGACCACTCTATTTCTTGTTACTGCTTTCAACGTTCCTACAACCCTCTTCCCCTGTTACACCCTCTCCTTCTACAATTACAGGCTCGATATCGTTCGCCAGGAGAAAATCGACACCTAAATGTCACGAAAGGTCTTTATATTGAGACAAATGGGGCGAAAGGTCTTAAAATCACCAAATAATGGAACTAACATTTAAAACCTCAAAACTAATGGGACTAAACATTAGAAAGACAAAAAAAACTACCTCCCTTAAGTCTTTTATACTTTATAATAACGTGAATCCATTTTTCCACTCACATTACTGTATCATTGCCTTCAGACGATGATGGGCTTAAGGGGAGGCAGTTGGTTTTTCGAGTCCTCCTCCTCCCTCATGTTTAGCCCTATTAGTTATGAGATTTCAAGATATTTGCTACCCATTAGTTTGGCGATATTCAGACCTTTTGCCCAATTTTGTTGCCAATATTAAGACCCTTCATGTCATTTAGCGGTTAATTTTTTGTCCTGTCGAGCGATAGCGAGCCTGTATATGAAGAGGAATCGGCATTTGGCCGGGAAATTTTTCTACCGAAAATTGTACAGACTTATATCGAAGGGGGGTCTTGTGGATGTTTTTAAAAGTTTGATGAAGGGTTAGAGAGTAAACTAAACCCCCTCTTTAAACCATTGAGCCGAACCAGTAAATTATGCTGCACAATACCGTCTGAGCTCCCTTAAATTGTTGCACTGATCAGGGTTTCCATCTATGAAACTTGAGGTATGTTGAGTGAATAATTACCTCTACTTGGGGAATATATGCACGCTATGTAATTAGATCTTGTGCAAACTCGAGTCTTCTGGATATTTTCTATTTACGTTTGTGCTTAGGGATAATACGAGTAAGTAAGCCTCTAATTATTTCTTATTAAGGTTCATTGCAATCAGCCCACCTATAATAAGAACCACGCTAGGGTAATGATACCTATATGAACATTATAACACCACATAATGCAAGTGTATTTATACTTCATATCGTTATGTTCTTAAGCAAAGCTACATTAAATTTAATTCGAAAGTATTTGACATTTTCTGAATACGTAGGTAAACGTTTTGCCCAATGATAAATGGTGGGTATATTTACTGTACCCTTTTAGTTAGAATATGAATGAATAATGTTTAACATGTACTGCTTACGTTCGCCAAAATATATAATAATGTTACGCGTCAAGAGTGGAAAATAATAACATTGAGAAATTACTATTTACGAACAAATATACGCATGATCATTATTTACATAACGTATATTTAATTTTGCTCCCAGTCTTAACTAATTCCATCCCAAACCAATATCTTATTTTTCCTCTGGTTGAAGATACGATAATCAAAATGTGAATGAAGTATAAATATAAGCTTGAGATTTCTCTGTATTTATGTGAAGCAATTAAGCCGCCCGGGTGATTACAGGAGAGAAAATTAAGGTAATTCACATGTTCTTTTACGAAATTCAGGAGGAAGATTAAGGCAATATTCTATCCTCTTGTTACTCTTGATATTATGATACTGGCCCTCCTATCATTAAACTACTTACATCATACTTATAGTCTTGCTCAGCTTGTTAAACTCAAATCTTATAAGGCTCTATAATATAAATGACAGGAACTTGGGAAACACATTGTACGTTTTACATGATATTAATACACTGCGTTTCCCAAATTTATGCCATTTAAAATATATCGAAACACCTTATATAACTCAGACTTGTACTCACTGTATAAGGCTATATTCAGACTAAGCAAAAGTATAATAGGGTAAAGCCTTTAAACAATAGCAATGACAGCCCTTCACCTTTTACTCTTCCACTTTGCTCCTTATTTCCTCCTTTACTTTTCTCTAATTCTTAGATACCTCTCACCTTCCCATCCTGTCTATCCCCTTCTACTTTAAATTACTTACATTTACTTATTATTTCTGTAGATCTTTATTATCTTTGCAGATTGATAGGGATTTTTAAATTGCTCAGGCTACCACAAGGTCATCTTATTCCTCTTACAAAAGAATCTCTGATTTAGAGGAGTATTTTAGGGGAGAGTTTTATTTATTTGTTTATATATTTATTAATCTAGATATTTAGTGAGTTTAGCTTCCTGCCTAGCCCGTCATCAAGCTTTGAAATATACCCCCAAGACCCTCTTCGAGATAAATATTTGCAGTTTTCGGTAGACAAAGGACCCGGCCGAATGCCGGTTCCTCCTAAAATGCAGTGTTTTAGTTTGTTCCCTAGACTTCCATCAGGCTTAAAATTACACCCCCTAGACACCCTTTCAATATAAATGTGTACGTACATTTTTCGGTAGAAAATTGTCCCGACCGAAGGCTCTTAAATTACAGGCTGGCTATCGCTCGCCAGGAAAAAATATCGACACCTAAATGGCACGAAAGGTCTTAACATTGACAGAAATGGGATGCAAGTTCTTAAAACCGCCAAACTAATGGGGCGGACGTCTTATAATTTCAAAAACAATAGGGCTAAACATGAGGGAGAAAGAGATCCAGAAAAAATCCCTTAAGTGGAAATCTCCCCTTAAGTAAAGTATGATAACAGTGATGGGATATCGCCATAGACAGACATTGATAATATAATTTGCATAACAATGATATGCGAAGATATTGTATATAGAACGCAATTTAAAATACATTTCTGCAGATTGATCTGGCTAAATTTGTTCATTGAACATCTCAAACGGAGACATTTCTTTAAAGATGAAACAAAATGCTTGGGAATTGCAAATGTTAAACAAATTACTATAAATCGCCTGTAAATGGTAACTAATCGAGACCAATATACATTACTAACAGTTATATATAATAATCTACATTTTGGAAACAGAGGATGGTGAATTAAATATGTATATCATTCCATGGAATATCGTTCTTTATGTTGGTCATGTTAGGTAATGTCTCGTAAGGACTTGCATTTCCTAAATATGCAAACATACATTAAGGGGAGATTGACCGTTTGTTTGGTCTATTAATTAATGTATTCATATATTTTTTAGTTTCCACCCTAGACCTCCATCAAGCTTAGAAAAACACTCCCTAGACACCCCTTCAAGATAAATTTTTCGGTAGAAAATTTTCCCAGCCGAAGGCCGGTTCCACTTAAAATTGCAGGCTCGCTATCGCTCGCCAGGAAATAATCGACAACTAGATGGCACGAAAGGTCTTAAAATTGACAACGAAATAGGGCGAAAGGTGTTAAAATCGCCAAACTAATGGGCCGAACGTCTTATAATATCAAAACTAGTGGGACTAAACATTAGGGAGAAGGGGGTCCAGAAAAACGGTCTGCCTCCCCCTAACTGTAAACAGATAGAAAACATAATACCAATTAATGTATATTTAATCTTAAAACTGTCAAGTTAAAATGGTGTGAAGAGACAACCCTGTCAGATATAAACCTCACACCGAAAACAAACCTAGTAATAATGATCAAGGTTTGTATTAGCAGGAATCACATTGTTATAGCATGAAGTGGCATACTGTATATTACTATGTGTTATTAGTGTGAGCGATTTTGGCGATACAAATTTGGACTAATAGTAAAATATGATGACTCCCAATGATATATACTATTTACGTGAAGACAATGTTGCATCAAGGCTTTTTGCCGAATCAGCCGTCTCTCTCTCTCTCAAACTTAGCTTTGCTCTTATCTGATAGGACATTTGCTTGCTCGATTATGTCACTTACTGTTTGTTATATTGTTAAACAATGACAGCAGATTTAATTTAAATCTCATATATAGTTAAAGGAACTTGATCATAACTCTAAATTGTACAAGCTCTAGTATTGGTAAATTTCTAAGTAACTTTCAGTGTATAATAATTAGACATACGTAAATGTATGTGCATTCTCTATAATCAATTTTATGCAAAATCTATCCTTGAAATGCATACCTACCAAAGAGGAAGGTAACAATTGTGACTTACTGTATGTATCTGTATAATTACTGTATATTGCCCATTAATCTCATGCTTGTAATATTGTTTCTTGTGAAGAATTAGTATGCATATAAATATTTCAGTGGTGTACTATATTCAAAATATATGTTTTAATTCCTGTTCCTGTCTACACTTTTCTGAAACTCAACTTATTTTCTACACCGGTCTGCAATCTACTATTTAGGAACACTTTTTCTCGCTTGTCTATCATCTCCCCCCACCCTACGTACCCACCTACATACAGTATATCTATCTATTGCCTGACGCCGTGATCCCCGAAGGGGTAGCCACGAACGAACCGCCCCCATGCACCTCTGTCCCCAGTCAGTCGACGCCCCTCCCCCCAACCAGCACCGCCTTCGTTCATATACTTCCTCACTCCATCCTTCCACCTCTCTCTCGGTTTACCTCTCCCTCTCTGTCCCTCCACCTCGCTCTCGTACACCCTCTTAGTCATTCTCTCGCTTTCCATACGTTCCATATGGCCGAACCATCTCAAGTTGTTCCTTTTCAAACTTTCCCGCACATCTACCTCCACACCACACCTCCTTCTTACTTCCTCATTAGTCTGTCTATCCCTCCATGTAACTCCGAACGGACTTCTTAGGTAATTCATTTCCACTGCTCTCACTCTTGGTCTGAGTCTCTCAACCAACGTCCATGCTTGCTTCGCTTCCGTAAGTCAGTGTCGGGATTACCACACTGTCATGCAAGGACTTTTTCACTTCCATACTGACCACCCTATTTCTTGTTACTACTTTCAGCGTTCCTACAACCCTCTTCCCCCGTTGTACCCT
>CM064521.1:27029802-27099802 GCA_032716605.1 Paralithodes platypus | reverse complement strand
TATTGTAAGCTGTGTATATTAGTCATAATGGTAGCAACGATCGCGACCGCCATTTCCATACGGTACCTATCACTGAAAGTATACAGAACTACATATAAAACAATGATAGATAAATTGCTTCATTTTCTATAGGGCATAGGTATAATTTACCGGCAGAATTGTTATAGAACTACTTACGTTTGTTTAACATATCCTCAAGTTTCGTGAATTACCCATCAATTACCTGCAGTATGTTCATTCTAGGTTGGGCAGAAATCGTAACCTCTAACCTATGTAACTAAAAAAGGAATGGAGTAATCGACTAATTGTTCTACCAAATAGGAAGACCTGTCTAGGGAATAGGTGTGAAAATGGACAGCTAATTTGCTCTAGCCATTTGTGAGTTACAGATGTTAAAGGTTACTATTTCTGCCCAACCTAGAATAAACTAACTATACCATGCTATTCACCCATTGCTGAAATAAGGCACACATTATTGTAGTATATTATAGACATATCTCCTTAATGTGATTTAGATCCCATCTAATAAAGTGTTCATTTTCCCACCATACTATCACATTACTGAACTCGCCTTAAGTGTATTCGAATTATTTTCTTATATATTTATTCTTATATGCTGTACCGGTGACGTTCTTTTAACTTTATTCTGGCTACTATTAGACGGCTATATTCGTTTAAAAAGGGCCTCCAGCAACTAACAGGCTTCGAACTATCTCACTTAACCATTTTAACTACCACAGATCCTTCTTAAACTTCACAAAATCGTCTGAATTTAGCTAGAATCAAATATAAAGACGTTGCCGGTACAGAAGGGGTTAGCAGTGTATTCCAGCAAGCCGATTCCTCCACTATCTCACATTATCACAATATTCGAATTAATATATACCATTACTAGAACGACTTATACTTAAACTCTAACATACGTACGCACTCAGAAACGGCAGTACTATTTAACAAGCATAACCCCGCTGTCTGCTTCACGCAATTATATTTTTTTGGCGGGAGTTGACTAGAATCCTCATAGTTTTGTTGCATTTTCTAACATTTTTGGGAGAATTGACTAGAAATCCTCACAGTTGTGTTGTATATTCTACCACGACAAACCCATGTTTCTCTTATGTGATATAATTGAATAATACTCTCATATTTTCCTGCAATTTCCTTCAAGACAAATGTTCTCCTAAAGCACGCAATATAGCAAAGATTTAGCTTTTACTCGAACTAAATCATATCCGACTCCCGCTAAAAGACAGTGAAGGGATAAAAAGCCGCCAGTCGTATCAATCGAAGTCGGATTTTTTCGGCTGCCTCCCGTTGGTTGTCGGGCGCTGGGAAAAAAATGGAATGGCGGCGGCTAGCGGTCACGGGAGAGATATCGGGCCTATACCTTATTTTGCATCACTTCAGTTCACACAATTTGGTGCGTCGGAGCCTTTTACCGTAGTATTACCGATAATTACAAATATTCTACATATAAGAAACCGTATCATTAACGATCTATTGGAGAACAAACATATTTGATGTATGTTTCTTTTAAGGTGTAGTTCACCATATGTATAGCCTAATTGCTATTATATTTTGATTAATTTTATTTAACTTATAACTCATCTGTGTCGCGATAGTATTATGACTCATTTGCTTCATAAACATGGTTCTTTTGTTACTTACAGTAAGGTCATCTAATTATAGACCAAATGTATGCATTACATCATTGTACCAGAGGAGTTGCCGTGAACCTTCCTCTATATCGATGTTGTGTTATAATAGGCTAGTATATGTTCCTTGTATTTCCCCACAAACCCTGAGCATTTGTTGTCCAAAAATAGCCCTGTGCGGGTCCCATAAGGAAGTAATAGTGACATGTTCAGCAGTCGTGTCTTGCTTCAGAAATGAGAATCTTTTCCAAACTACTCTGGTACAACGGAACAATCCAAGCTTCATTTATCACATAAACTGAAGTTTTATAACCAGATGTGTTCTATTATACCGAGGAGGGACATATGGTTATTTCAAGAGAGTAAAGTAACATTAATGTTGGCACATTAATTTGTTGTTAGCTCAACTGACGGTCGAGTGTCTGGCACTATTCGTTATATAATGCGCATGTTTTACATACCGTATGTCTATTTGAGTTAAGTGATTTTTAACCTCGATAAAAAAGCGTATGCCTGTTTCAAATATTTGTATGCACACAGTTATGGCATTGTTCATGTAACTTGGAGTTACGTACTGTATATGCAAACTTTATCGTAATATTAATATTTGTTATTGATATCGATACATTAAAATTTAAAGGCACATGCATATTTGCACCGCAAACTTTGAAAGCAGGGGTGTATCTGCAATATTTAGGTAATACACAAGAATATGTTGTATAAATATATGAATAATATCCTATTGTTAGCTTGAAGTTTACTTTGCTGTCTATTTCAAATTATATAATACTAAGTATTATTTACATTGAAACAGGGAACAAAGTAAAGTTATGAGTGCCATGAAGTCTTCATGAAACTCAGAATAATTTAAGCATGAGTTTCCTCAGCCGACACAGTTATTGCCATATTGAATTGCAGGCAGAAACATCTCTATATTATTTGACCGAACAGTAATGATACTGTTATTGGTCAAACATGAATAAATATAATACTAAAAAGAAAAACAAAATGCTGGGTTTGATTGTGTTAAGCTTACTGTCTATTTGTATCACCTTGTGATGCTTAGGATAATACTAGGATAATACTCATTATAACAAATATTAGATACACTTGAATGTAGTAAACACTTAAAATTATCCACATCGCGATTCTAACGACATTAATACTACAACCTAGTTATAACTGCGTATAATAATTTAGAATGTTCTTGCATGCAACATATGATATATTGGCTACCGTAGCTACATTGTGAGAAAGTAATAGGATGCTAATTCATTGAATTGTTAAGCCTCCCACCTCGCCTTAACTTATGTAATTTCCTAGTATTCAGGCCCTTATATACATCCAGTCATCCAGATTCTCCCAATATTGTAATGGTCAAGCAGAACATCTTTCAATAATAAAAACTGCGTGAAAGGTTAGGAGTGTCAGTAATTGTATTATACTTTAGAATATCTTACTGTGCAAGATCAATAATAACACTGCTCAAAGAATACTTTCTTTCTAAATCCTGTAAGCTACACATATAATTAATATCCTCAATTGTACTGCAGCTGAACAAGGCTTAAACTATTTGCAATAATTGTTTGTAAAGTACAATTAGTCTAATATAATGTTAGTTTTGCTCAAAAACAATATTAGTTGTATTAAATCTTCCTTAATCCGTTCAGTAGCAGTGTCATATATTTAATTATATTCTGGCAATGATTAGACGATGTTATTAAGCTTAGGAAGGACCTCTAGCAATACTAAGGTTTCAAAATATCACAAGTCACAACCAACCTTATTAACTAACACAGATCCTTCCTAAACTACATAATATCATCTTAATATAGCTAGAATAAATTGTAACACGTCGCTGGTACTCAAAGGGTTAACATACATTATAATATATGTGTGTCTCCAACTTTATCGAGTGTTGCATATATATATATATATATATATATATATATATATATATATATATATATATATATATATATATATATATATACCGGTATATATATATATATATATATATATCGCTTTAAGCCTAACGTGTGTTATGTTATCGGGATTATGTGAACAACATAACCATAAATCCGAAAATAAATCAGACTCTACGTTTCTTTCACTAACAGGACTTAGGTGAAATGTTGTGGACTTGTTAATTCATCTTTTTTTATAGTAAGGTTCGGGGATACGTTTGACTGTACTATATATATATATATGTTATTTCTGCAACATGCTAAAAAAGTGACGAGCGTGTCTTTCATCGCCAGGTCGAGTGAGGAAGGTGTATTCCCACGGAGAGAAAGGGAGGAATATGAACAACTAGGGGACGACGGAGTAGGTGAGTAAAAGCCTCATTAAATATTAACCCAGGTATTGATCCAGCCATATTTCATATTTCACAGGCTTTTTTTCTCTTCTTTTCTCTTTTTCTCTGGCTTGTATCTATTCGGCCCCATTCAGCCTACTGTTTTAAGAGGTTTACTCTCATCCAGGTGTCGATTTTTTCCTGGCGAGCGGTAGCGAACCAGCCTATTTTGCTTAAAGTTTTTGACAGCAGGCTAAATTTGTAATTTTTTCGATAGAAAAATGTCTCCGGCGAAGCCAGATTTCTCCATAAAATACTGGTTCGCTATCGCTCACAAGGAAGAAGTGGACACCTGGATTGGGATAAACGTCTTAAAACAGTTGGCTGAATGGGGCCAAATGGATGCAAGCCGGGGAAAGCGAGAACAGGAGAGAAAGATTAAAAAAGCCGGTGACCCCCCTTAAATATTACCCCAGGTATTGATCCAGCCATATTTCAACCGTGTTCGAGATTATTCCCTGCATCTGAAGATAGGACAGTTTATTTCATTATTTACTCGTTGTCATATTTATGTACCTTTTTTTACTAACACTTTCCTAGAAGATGGAAGTTGGGCGACGAAAATGGATGCACGAATTAAGTTATTTTATGTGTATGTACTCGTGTGGTATACATATTAAACATACATCATATCTTGCTTAGATTTCCTGCACATTCTTTAATCCATTCAAGCAAATCTTTAATACAATTATTTTCATAAACTTTTATTTTATTCTCAACACCTTTGGTTGACATAAACAAAATAGCCACCAGGAGTTTTCTTTTACCATAAACGTGCACTTTTATTCGGCGAGTTTACTTTCAGTTTCCCATAATAGACCCTTAACTAATCCTTGTGTATCTGAATTTACGATATCCTATACATATCATAATACACCTTAACGTAGAAAATTGTATCTGAATAGGATTATCATTGTTGCTCACATTTCAGCCTCGTATACAATCAAACAACCGCCATGCGCTCAAGAATTTTACCTTGTTTGCAGTCCTTTTCCTGTCCCCTTACTATAGTATTTCGGCCAAATTTCATAAATCGATGCCATCCACGAGAGGCAAATTCCCATCACACACTAACATAAATGGCTATTAAGAAATACGGATGCTAATTTCCAAAAGCTAATCAAGTAGATAGTTTGCAATGCTCCTTGCAAACATTACAGTGTCCGGTAGAGTATAATCCGTTATTTAGCCCTCGTGGATGCTACCAATAAATACTTTGACTTGTTCACTTCTTTTGAAATGTACAACACACAACCTCTCCGTTGGCCTCAGATTTGACTGAAGAAGTTTCATACAAAAGTGAGAGCTTACGAAAGATTGTTGTTATATTTGTGTGCAGACATGCACAATGCTTAAAGCCGTTTAAACACGGTCAAGAAGATCTGCACAGTCGTTCGTTTGATAGGAGCTAAGCGTGAGTGTCAATCGTACACAAATCACAGCAGCTCACAATATTTATATAGCTCAGTCATTAACCAATTGCACTGATCAGAAACAAAAGGGAAAACACCCACCTTCCTTTAGAAAATATCTAATCTATTTATATAGATCAACGACCAATGACACATAACATACTTGGACACTGTGTTGTGGAAATAAGAGGGCCAGGAGTATGGTGTGTTTAGTAGCGTGTTGACCCTTGCAGGAACTCTAGTAGTCTCTTCTCCTTGCCTTGTGGTCCGGGGATTTCATGTTGCAAAGAAGGGCCGTTTATGAGGAGGGTTAACCTTATGGTTTATTGTAATTGACACGTTGCTTACCTTGCCTTTTCAACCAGAGTGTATATGAAGCATAGGGTATCTTTTACGTTTATGATCTCTGTTTTTGCGTCCATTTAATTACTCCATAGGATATTGAAGAACTTCACCTACAGGCAAAGAAATTTGATCGCTAGGAATGCAAAATAGTGAAACGTAAAATATATACCGAAACTTTCCTCGTGAAAGATCTGTGTTGGCCTCTCCTTTACTGTGGTTGGCCGAGGGGCTGTGAGAGGGATTAAGATACTGTATGTTGGGCGTGATAGGATTGTCGTCCTGGGGGTTGGGAAGGGCTAGTCAACCTTAATATTGAACACGTAGGTGCTAATTATTACTGACACGTCTTACTGCATTTAGACGTACGTAGTCACTTTTAAAATTGAACGTTAGTTGAGGATGTTTTTCAAATAAACATTGAATTCACTTTTCAGGACATGAAGACGTGGTTTTGCATTATGTTTTCGCTAAAGTACGACGAATGTTTGCTTTTTTGGAATGAGTGTTGGAGTCGGACATTAATTGTTTTTTTGTTTTTTTGTTTTTCTATATTCCAACTCTATGCCCTCTCGGGCATAGGCTGAGAGCCTGTACATTCCACCGCTCAACACGGTGAAGCCCGTGAGGTCTTGTTCCAGTCTGGGGAGTGAGACATGTGAAGCATCCATCATGGCTCGAAGCAGCTCCATCTCTGAAGCGGCTGGTTGCTTCGTTCAAGTGCTTCACCGTCTCACCCTCCGGACTCAGACCCTCACTCTCAGAACGCCACCTATTGAGCAGTGAACTCACTAATTGAGAGGTTTTACCTAAAGAACCTTCCTAAACTGTGTACAATTGTCGAATAATAACAGGAATATAATCGAAACACCTGTCATCGAATACTGAAATGGTTATTGATATACTATAATTATCTGATGTTCGTATTTTCTGACAAATCCAAAACCATGTTAGCTACTTAATACGTTATACTTACAACAATAGTTCTTGATTATTTTTATGATATAGTTTTTTTTTTTTTTTTTTTTTTTTTTTAAAGAGACCATGAACGGAGGAAGGAAAAACACAGATAAAACAAAAAAGGTCCATGTGTCTAAAGCATCCTCCATTCATAAAATGTTTGTAACAACTTGATTTAAACTGTTGTAGATTGTAAGTTTGTGGAAAGCAACTCGAGGAAAGTGAATTCCAAAGAGTATAGTAGTTCTGGGGATAAATTAATTTTGATAAGCAGAAGTTCTGCATTGTGGAGGAGAAAGTGTAAATTCATGGGCACTTCCAGCTGCCCTAGTTCTACGGGGAAACATGTGGAGAGGCGGCACAATTGAAGCAAGTTCCTCGGAACAATTGCTGTGAAAATATCTGTAGAATAATGCAAGGGATGCAACGTTTCTTCATATGGATAATGTAGGAAGGTCCCGTGTGATTGCAGGGTTATTGATTAATCTAATAGCTTTATTTTGAATTTGTCCAACTGCCTCAATGCAACCACTCTACTTCCACTCCACAGAGGTGAACAGTAATCCATCTGAGAACGCACATGACTTTTATATATTACGGCCAATTGCTCGTCAGTGAAGAATTATCGAACTCTGTACAGGAGTCCCAGTTTTTTAGAGGCATTCTTAGCAATGCCTCTAACATAACGTGTCCAGCTCAGGTTAGTAGTTAATGTTACACCGAGAATTTCAATACTAGGGGAAGTGGGAATATTTACATCATTAAAAAATATATGAGAGTCAGTGAGATTCTGTCTGTTAGAAAATTGAATGTACTTGGTTTTCTGTGCATTAAAGGAAACTAGATTCGTTTGTCCCCATTCATTAATTCTAGAAAGGTCCTGGTTCAGAAAAATTGCAGTGTTTATTTTTGAATTTATAATATCGGGTTGGGTGAAAGTATTGGTAAATGTGAAGGAACTGTGGAGTGTTGAGTCATCTGCGTAGGAATGTATTGGATTATGAGTGGTAGATATGAGATCATTGATATGAATGAGGAACAGAGTTGGGGCCAAAACTGATCCCATTCATGTTCATGTGCTCATAACGGATATTTATTATATGATTCAATGTCGAATACATCTAAATGTTAATTCTATAACAATGTAATGTGATTATCGTGGTGTTACTTATCAAATCGAAGTCCATATATAGTGCTCATTCGAGTAAATCCTAGAAATATACCAATAATAGTGTGTAATGCATACCTATATATATATATATATATATATATATATATATATATATATATATATATATATATATATATATATATATATATAATTATATGTGTGTATATACCGTATATTTGTATAATCATATTCAACCAATGATGCTGCTGGTTGAGATAATCTGAATTGGGAGCCATAGGAAATATCAATGTACAGTATTTTAGCAATAAACATTAAATATATGTGATTGTACATTTGGATAATTTATATTAGGTTTAATATGAACAGGCTATCTCACCATCAACCTACTCTAAATTAAACGCAATTTCGTATTGCTCATTACAGCTATATGTTAAATGTCCATGAATATACGTGAACTATGAGTAAGCATATTGATAAATATTGAATCTATTGCGTATTCAGTAATCCTGATCTTCGTATTTGTTTTTACACTAATAAATTTTGCCTTTCTAACCTAAAAATAATTATTACGCAAATGAACCTTTAATATGCTTGACCATCTATGTGAAAGGAGGAAACCTCTTCACTCCACTCTTATATTAAACAGTAACATAGTTTGAGACTGCGCCTCAATCAGATGGAAGCATTTTAGTATAGTTCGTATCTACCCTGAGACGTTATGTAAGTATTGATAGTTGTGATGAGTTATTTTGTAGTTGAAAGAAAACATAATCAGTAGGAGGTCAAGGCACTATCTTAAATAATCGTATAATGTGTTACTGATGCCGCTAATCAGTACTTCCTGCAATAAATAATCTGAAATCCTAAGCTAGCAAAACAAAGTATGAATGAACAGCAAAGCATTAATACAAAATTCAATTATTTGGATTTAGACTAGTGAAGGTATAAGTTACAAATACCACAATCTTGAAACAATACAATAATTAATATTAACGTTTCTCAGTTTGCAATGACGTACTGTTTTACCCCATAATGTTTTCTCTGAAATAATCCTCTATTTTCAGTAATTTCGTGTACAAAGAAATAAAGGTGATAGTGAATCAGAGGTTTGCTCCTATTCTCCTATCTTGCCGAGTTGTCACCAAATACGGCCACGTAAAAATAACGTAGACAACTTTACAATAAACAAAGCAGAGCAAACTACACTCTATGCATCATAATTAGGCCAAAATTATTGACCTTTGACCTTTGTATCTAAACAATAATAGACTAATCGCTGCCTAATACTTATACCGTTTTTTAAGAGTCAGTCAAGGAATACGTGTGGATATAATATATATATATATATATATATATATATATATATATATACCTTCATCAACTTTAAAAAAATGCCACCAACACCCCCATCGATACAAATGTGTTCATTTTTCGGTAGACAGATCCTCCTAAATTGCAGGCTAGCTGTCGCTCGCCAAGAATAAAATTGACACCTAAATGTAACAAATAAATTGGGCGAAAGGCCTTAATATGTCCAAACTAATGAGGCGAACCCCTTGCAATCTCAAAACTAATGAGGCTAAGCATGAAGGAGGGGGTCCAGAAAAACACCCCATTAAACCAGAAACCTAAACCACCAACGCTTTTAACTAAAACGGATGAAGAGTAATCGACCTCTTGTATCTAGCATTTGGAACGAATTAGCCAGGGAATAGTTGTTGAATTGTACAGCCCATTTGCTATACCCATTTTGAGTTCTGGAGGTTTGGGGTCAGGATTTTTGGCCTAATGCTAGTGAATAGACTTTACTATATACTGGTAATAATTATATAGTCTGTTATTTTGTTTTTATTTTTGTTTAGGAAACTGAATATACTTCCTGACATAGTTTCTCACTCTACGTCTATCAATAACAATATATAATATAATGTAAGAAGCACAGGGTATTTTTGTTTTATCTAGCGATCTCTTGATGACTATATACAGCTTAGGAATAACCTTTCAGTGTTAACTCCTAGAAACAATACTAGGACGCCTTCTTAATGTTTTTTCTTTCAACTTATGATATGAGAAATAACAGAAATACCAGTAATACTCGAAGGGTTGAATACATTGTCTCCATTTGATTATAAAAGATTCTTCCTAAACTAAATTAATTCTTATATAATACAACCGTACTATGAAATACTTTTGTTCATGCACAATGTGTTGATGGTTAAAATATGAATTAATATATATATATATATATATATATATATATATATATTGATCTAAATTCGGCGCTTAACCCTTTCAGTGTAGCATGACGTATATTTAATTTATATGTTGGTATATTTCGTATTGTATTGGATATGATGTATATATACAGTATATGGCAGTGCAAAAGCTGAAATAGGATATGGTTTACCTATTTGATTGGTAGAGGGTCTTCCTAATCTACATGGATTCATTTAATGTTAGTAAGAATAAAATAGGAAAGACGCCATGATACCGAACGTTAAGTTAGTGCTTAATTGTGAAAAATAGGTCACTTAAATATATATATATATAATTTTGTATATATATATTTTTTTTGGGTGCAGTGCCATGTTATTTTCTCATTATATTTACTTCATTGTTAAGGAGGCTAGTTTATGTGCAATCGTAAAACTTTGAGCGATCTGGATAAAGTGAAAGTGTCCCAAAGGTGTTGTGCTCTTAAACCAAGAATGAGCTTTGTTTATTTATTTGTTCATCTATTTATTTAGTATAATTTTAGTTTCCTCCCTAACCCTCAATTAAGCTTAACACAAATGCCAAGAGCTGCCTTCCAGACACATTTGTACATTATTCGGTAGACAAATATTCTGGCCAAAGGCTGGTTCCTCCAAATTGTCAGGCTCGCTATCGCTCAGCAAGACAAAATTACACCAAAATGGCACGAATGATTTCAATATTGACAAAGAAATGTGGGGAAAGGTCTTAAAATCGACAAACTAATTGGGCGAACGGCTTATAACAAGTCAAAACTAATGGGACTAAACATACAGGAGAAGGGGGTCCAGAAAAACTAAATACTTTGCCTTAGGTAATTATTGTTATACACTACCTAACATGTATACTGTATGTTCATTACAGGATACCTCTAGAACTTACGGAGTGTTTTATCTCATCACGCGTACAAGCTTTACTGATCGTCACTAATATCGCAAACATACAGTAGATGAAAGTATGAACTATTTCTGCACTCGATAGAATAGTCGCTAGTATAATTTATGTGTGCTACCCTTCAAATCATCTGGTATTGTTAAATTTCTGGCGAGCGATGTAAATAAAAAATATAAAAAAAAAATATATATATACTGTATATATATATATATATATATATATATATATATATATATATATATATATATATAAACGCGTGCAATATTGAGTGTGCAATATTGAGTTTTTTTTTTATATTCACATTTTGGTTTCACTTTTCAGAGATGTCTATACTTTTCCAAGTTAGACAATATTTAACTAATGGTATCACTTTCGCAATTAACTTTAATATTTTGTTTCTCTCCCTTTTTCTCTGCCAGTCCCCTTCCTGTGCCTCTTAACGACCTATAGAACAAAATAATATATAGACCACTAGATTGTTTTCCTTGCAAAGGTTTAGTCATCAATCATATCGAAACGAGTGTTAGTATATATATATAAATATATATATATATATATAATTATATATATATATATATATATATATATATATATATATATATATATAGTATATTTATATATGTATTAATTTAACTCCCAATGAAATAAATGAAAGTATGTGATCCTGCCGGGATTCGAACTTTGGACACCACATACAGTACTTAAACACACTAGCCATTACACCATCAAGAGAGTTAAAGTATAAGTACATGACTACGATTATATACCCATTTATCGAATACTGGATATCAATCTAATCATGTACCCAGACCCAACTGCACTATGGATAGCCTAATGCTTGAGCGAGATGAAATATGTACGGTATATATATATATATATATATATATATATATATATATATATATATACATATACATATACATATACATATACATATACATATACATATATATGTGTGTGTGTGTGTGGGTGTGAAGGCCGCTTCCTCCTAAATTGCAGGCTGGCTATACAGTAGTTCCCCAGGAAATAATACACATAAATGGCTCGAAAGATCTTAAAATTAAAACATATATTGGGCGAAACGTCTTAAATATGCCAAACAAATAGACCAAAGCATGAGGGAAAAGAGGGTCCAGAACAAATTTCTTTAACGGATATGTACTGTATATAGGTATTGTATCTTTTTACCGTCAATTATTGAAGGTGGCGATTAAAAACAAATTGACTTTGTTAATTTGCCCTTTACAATGTATCCTTTTTCAGTAAAAAAAGTAATGGAGAGGTAAGACTGATGTGAGGAACTGAACAATGCAATCTTCAGAAAATCAATTATCATGCACTTACCAATTGCCAATATGGTTGCAATATAGACGACCAGGGAACACTTCCTTATTTCTCTAACACAGCCACTGGAGGAACTTTGCTATAATTTCTCCTTGGCTCACATGCAGAGGAATACTGAACCGCTCCCTCGCCCTCTCCCTCACTCTCATATACACACACACACACACACTCGCACAGTCTTGCTGGCTCCCTCTCCCTCAAACACACACACACACACACACACACACACACACACACACACACACACACACACACACACACACACACACACACACACACCTATGAATATATTAAACACTGCCTCTTCCTAAAACTAAGATTTCTTGCCAAACGTGCACATACTGGTATTGCATGTTTTGTAATTTAATGCGATTTTTTCTTATACTCTCTCTCTCTCTCTCTCTCTCTCTCTCTCTCTCTCTCTCTCTCTCTCTCTCTCTCTCTCAGTATTGTCTTGACGTATCATGGACCCCTCTACACTCACCTGTTGCAGCCCTCTCTTCCCTCTTCTCCCCTCTCTCCTTGCCCTCTTGTTATGCTCGTTTTTCTTATGCCCGCTCGCCCTTCCTCTCTCTCTCTTTCTCCCTCTCTCTCACACCCTCTCTCTCTCTCTCTCTCACTTCCGCCTTTCTCTGGCTTTTACTTGTTTACACTGAAATAGTCTGCTATATTTTTGTTTACTATACGTTCATTGATGTCAGGCTTTTAGAGTTAGTGTAGGTAGCATGTCGTATATATATATATATATATATATATATATATATATATATATAATTATATATATATATAATTATATGTATATATAAATAAATATATAAACACAAGCACACACATTCTCTCTCTCTCTCTCTCTCTCTCTCTCTCTCTCTCTCTCTCTCTCTCTCTCTCTCTCTCTCTCTCTCTCTCTCTCTCTCTCTCTCTCTCTCTCTCTCTCTCTCTCTCTCTCTCTCTCTCTCTCTCACGCTACACACCCTCCTCTCTTTACTACCAGTGAAGAATCTTTTCGTTGCTCCCCTCTCCCCTCCCTCTTCTTTCTTTTCTCACCTCGCAGCCAACCCCCCCTCCCCCCTGTTTCTCTCCATCTCTCCCTCTTTCCCTCCACATTCCCCCACACCCCTGCCTGTATCCTCCCCTCTCCCGGCTTTCCCCTCATTTCCCACCGTGTCTCTCCCCCCCCCCCCTCTCTCTCTCTCCCTCACACCTTCATCAATGTTTCTCTTCTTCATTCTCCCTTTAATTTTGGTTTGCGTCCTTGATCTCCTTTCCTCTTTCCTCCTACTGACTTCCATTCTATAACATAATTCCCTCTTTATCCAAATACAATTATGTTGTATACTGTATATTTGTTTTTCTATGTGAATGAGGGAGACAAAAAGTATAACTGCCTGCAGCGAGTGCCTCCCCCAGATTTCAAAGAGTGACAGGGCCGAAATCAAGGGACGTTCGAGCTAATATGCCTGGACACACGGAGTTTGAAGCAATTTAAGTCATAGGAAGAGGGAAAGACTGATTCTGAGAGAGAGTTCCAGAGCTCAGCAGTTGCATAGAAGAAAGTCTGAGAATAACGTTATTATACTATATATATATATATATATATATATATATATATATATATATATATATATACAGTATATATATATATATATATACATAGGCTATATATACAGTATATAATGTATATATATATTATAAAAACAATAATATTAATAACAATATTTGAACAATAAAGAAGTAGAAATTCAATCGGTTAAAACAAAAATCTAGGGAAATATACATCTACTATTTGCCTGAAGATGTTGATATACTGTATATATATTATATATATATATAATAATTAGTATTATTATTATTTTTTTGGTAGGATTATATCTATGGATAACTTCTATTGTCACAATGTATATTGCTAGAAGTACTATATATTCACATATGCTTTATTTTAACCCATACTATACCGGTGACGTCTTTAACATTTTATTCTAGCTATATTTAGACGATATTGTGTAGTTTAGGAAAGATGTGTGGTAGTAAATTTGTTTAAGTGCGATCGTTCAAATCCTGTTAAATGCTGGTGGCCCTTTTCAAAATAATTAAAATAATATACTAGCAGAAAAAATACAGTTAAAAGGACAGTACCGGTATTGAAAGGGTTAATGTGCTTTCGAAGGTCACCTTATCATATTAATTGATATGTTTGTATCGTTGATATGACCTTCAAGATAAATTTTGTCATATTAATAGAGTAGAAAATAGGCATATGATTGATGTATAGCTGAGCTCTCCACAATGTGTTTGAATCAATGCTACTAATAAATATTGTTTTGATGCTAAATTAAATCGGTCAACTATACTTAAGCACAGTACGATCCTGATCCGCCCGAATGATGCTATTATATATTTCATGTTGACTTTCAGTAGACGATTACATGAGGGCATCGTCTAGTGTTAGCCATAATAAAGTGATAACAACGACATCGTACAGTGAGAGGGTTAATTGTTCTATTAACCCTTTGATCTCAATAATGTATTCCTTAGCTTATTCAAATCGCATCTTGAACTTGTAAAATTAATGTTACATTACGTAATTCTACTGACAGGTTTCATTAACCATAAGATAATACAAACACAAAATGGAGACACTATACTTAAGCACAAATTTGTTAGATTCTGAAAATTAACTACTAGTTCATATGCATATGAAATTGGAGAACCTTTTTGTAAGATTAAACATATATACTATTAATTATACCAGTATTTGAGGTTGTGACAAACCACAACACTGATATAATATATTACCAATTGCGAGTTTTGGGCTAAGAAAGTTATAATATCAATATTTAGCCGAATTACGAGCTACACTCAGGTTGTAGTGCATTATATAAACAAACATTTAATTCAACACCATTTCTATTCATCAAAAGCACATACAGTATAAACCGGTATGTGTTAATTTTGGTTAAATATCGATGTCGACAGTTCTAATTTCCTTATAGCCCGAAACTCGCAAGTGATCAATTGGGAATGGCCGATAACTTAATAATTAAAAAAATGGAATCAAGCTATAAAATTCTTAATTGATGATGCTACCGGTAAGATAAAGACAGACAAAACCAAACATGCGAAATACATACAATTAGCTTCAGCCAATACTAGATAAAGGAAGGATCTGAACAGATTTTGAAACATTGTCAAAAGTGTATTGACTACAATAATTTGCACTAAAAACGCTAAAAAATTAAGTATTTAAAAGTAGTTCACTGTTGTGTAATTATCAAATTATAGTATATGTTTAGTGATAAAATACTGTTATTCTTGTTGTTCTTATCATGCACATGATAAACATCCTCTATTGAAAATCGTTCACCCTCTACGATTGCAACTTCAAATTGCTGACATCCAGTAATTTCAAGGAGTTTCGATTTGGATATATATATATATATATATATATATATATATATATATATATATATATATATATATATTATGTGTACCTTAATTTGCAAAGAAAACTTTAGTGATTCTCAAAAATATGCACACTGTATAAATTATTCAGTAATCGAACAAATTGTGTGAGAGTCGATAACATGTATAAGCATCTGTGCCTCGCATAAGGTGTTAGTAATGGGTTTCAGACAATTAATGGGAGATGGACCATTTTTAGGGTCCCCTTCTTCCTCATGTTTCGCCCCATGAGTTTTCAGATTTAATTACATTCGGCCCATTAGTTTGGCGATTTTAAGACTTTTCACCCCATTTCTTTGTCAATATTAAGAAATTTCGTGTCATTTAGGTGTCGAATATTTCCTGGCGAGCGATAGCGAGCCTGCATTTTCAGAGAAACTGGCCTGCGGCCGGGACATTTTGTATCGAAAAATGTGCAAATTTAGCTGCAAGGATGGTCGTGGGGGTGTTTATTTAAGCTTGATGGAGGTCTAGGGAGGAAAGTATACACATTATAAAAATATACATAAATGGAGAAATGAATACGCCGATCCCCCCTTAAGTAAAACCTGTATTATTATTACACTATAATATTGGCTGTGTACTATCAAAACCATGATTATGAACTGATGATTAGATTTGTACTCGGCTCATTATACGTCTACTAATAAAAAAAAAAAGGAAAACAAAAACAAAAATACACAGCTTAAGGAGAGATTTCCGCTTGGGGGTTATTTTTCTGGACCCCTATCTCTCTCATGTTTAGCCCAATTGCTTTTCACATAATAAGAAGTTTGTCCCATTAGTTTGGCGTATTTAAGAACCATGTATGTTAATTTTAAGACATTTCGTGCCATTTAGATATCGATTTTTTCCGGCGAGCGATAGTGAGCCTGTAATTTAAGATGAACCGAAACATGTACAAATATATTGTGAAAGGTGGTCTAGGGGGTGTAATTTTAAGCTTGATGGAGGTCTAGCGAACACACTAAAGAACTTCCCTTTAACCCCTTCTGTACCGGCGACGTCTTTATCATTTTATGCTAGCTATTGTTGACGATTTTTTGCAGTTTACGAAGGATCTGGGGTAGTAAAAAGAGGTAGCGAGATAGTTCAAAGCCTGGTCATTGCTGAAGGCCCTTTGTAAACTGAATAACATCGTCTAATATCAGCCAGAATATAATTAAAAAGGATGTTACCGGTACTGAACGGGTTAACCCTTTGAATACCAACGCCGTGTGTTATATTATAGTCTAGCTATATGTAGACGATATAATGCAGCTTGGGAAGGATCTGTGGTAGTTGAAAGGGTTGGTCGAGATAGTTTGAAGTCTTATTATTGCTAGAGGTCCTTTCTAAGCTAAATGGAATCGTCATATAGTTGCCAGAATATTATGAAAACAAACGTCACCAGTACAGTATGGGTTAAGGGGAGGTTTTTAGTGTGTTTCCTATTCCTCCATCAAGCTTAAAATTACACCCCCTAGACCCCGTTTCACGATAAATTTGTACATTTTTCGGTAGAAAATTTTCCCGGCCAAAGGCCGGTGCCTCTTAAATTACAGGCTCGCTATCGCTCGCCAGGGAAAAATAGACACCTAAATGAGACGAAAGGTATTAAAAGTGACATAATTGGGGTGAAAGTTCTTAAAATCGCCAAATTAATGGGGCGAACGTCTTAAAATCTCAAAAGCAATGGGGATAAACTTGAGGGAGATAGGGGTAAAGAAAAAAATCCCTCAAGTGGAAATCTCCCCTTAATATGTAGAGTACTCTCTAATCCCCCACCTATACTGTTTGGCATTTTAACCGCCCTTATATCATGACCTCTATTTTTAAAAACCACGCTCATGAAAGAGACAGCCCCCCAAAAAACAAGCGGTTATCAGCGAGATACACGTCAGTCGGTTGATAGCGGAGTAGCGACATACACCACAGGCATTTATGGGGAGATACTAGACCACCTCATTACAGTCACCGCCATGATGTACACCCTGTGTGTTTATATATTTAGTTCCCACTATTTGTGTGTTTTAGATCATACACTACAGCTACATTTAAAAATTAGGCGAATATATTTTGGAGGAATCAAATATACTATACAGAGAAACGCATCAATCTGACACTATAGGTAGCACCAGCGAACTATACAATAATCTTGACCCTTTAACTTCTTGTAACTCAAAATGGATATAAGCAATCAGACTGATATTTCAATGATTTTGGAACAGTTTATCAGGAAATAGGTGTGGGTATTTTCAGCCAGTTGGCTCTTGGCCTTTTTGAGTTACAAAGATGTCAGGGAGGAAGATTTTTGCAAAGTTCGTTGGCGCTAACTATAATAACAAATGGGAATGGTTAACCCGTATAGTGTTATACCGGTGACGTCCTTTTCATCATATTCTGGCAACTATTAGACTGTTTTATTCAGCTAAGGCAGGACCTCTAGCAATAATAAGGCTTCCAAATATATCAATCAACCCTTTTAACTACCGCAGATCCTTCCTAAGCTTCATAATATAGTCTAACTGTAGCTAGAATAAAATGTAACACACGTCGCTGTTACTCGAAGGGTTAAATACAGTTACAGGCTGGAATCAGCTGTGGTCTTTTGGGATAAACTGTTACGTCTGAATGTGATATTGTTTACATATAGGTTGTCAGTGAGCTAGTGAATCCAGTTCCGCAATTAGGACCTGATGATATCGGGATCGTTGCAGAAGTGGTATACAATTATTTAACCACTATGTATTATTGTGTGTTACAATCACTACGCTTTATAAATCACTCCATCATTCAGGTTTCCCTCCCAGATCATACCAATTACAGTTCAGTATAGTCTGTTTTACTTCAGCTGGCAGTAAATTGAGTCCCTTAGCAGCTGATATATCGATACTTAATTAACCCCTACTGTACCAGATGGTACTACCATAAATGTACTCCCCAGTACCAAGCAATATGGCCAAAAGGGCTTCAGAGGCAAGCTATAACAACCTCCCACCACAGATATGAAACTACTGTGTCTCTGTGTAATATTAATGCCATATTATTAGCAACATATTTAGCCACAAAATGTTCGCAATAGCCGAGTCATTAAGATAGGGACGTAGCAATTTACCGTCAGCTGGAAAAGAACCGACTATAATCATTTTGGCCACTTTTGTCATTCTTGTTATTAAAAATGCATTCAGTACCGGCGACGTATTTTGTATTTTATTTCAGCTACATTTAAAGTACTTTATAAAGCTTAGGACGGATATATGGTAGCTAAAAGGATTGAGCGAGATGGTCTGTAGCCATTTTATTCGTAGATGTTCTTCCTAAGCTAAATAAAAGCATTTCCTCCTAAATTACTGGCTCACTATACATCAAAATAGATATAAATGGCACAAACAAAAATTAAAATCGCCAAACTAATTAAGCTAAACATGAGCGAGAAGGAGGTCCAGAAACAAAAAATCCCCTTAGCCTTCCTAACTAACCTCACCTTCCTCTCTGTGGGGCGGCGCTCCCAGACCCCCACTGTATAGAGGTGGAAGTCATGAGGGCCCCAGTGAACTGTTCCCAGTGTATGTTGTTATGATTATAATAACTCCCATACCCTGAAGAACACTACAGGAAGCACAAGAACAAAGGTATTAGTGTAATAGAACATCACAAGGTGTTTAATATGGAGTCTCAGGTGTCTAAAATTATACAACCATCTCCCATATATTATTATCGTAATATACTAACGTTCTCATTGAGCCTATTTAGAACCTCTGGTAAAAATCATTGCCTACACTGCATAGCTTATTGTTTTAATTAAAACAGGTCAGATATTCATTAACGTGATGGCCGTGGCATCATCAACCCAACCTTAGTCTCTTTTACTGTCCTAATTTTCCTGCTGGGGGCATGAAGCTAGGAATCCTCCTCCCCTTGTAAAACTCACAACTACTCGAGACAGAGTAAGGGACGAGGATCCCGGACCCTAATAATTGGAAATTTAAATGTTGCTTCTGCTCGTGCTCTGTCTCGCGTCAGTCATCCGCAGTTATGGGGTATATGCCTGAGTATACAGTATACATACATACATAAATGTATATAGATTTTGCTAATCCTGCATTGAAAATAGGTTAAATACGATATTCTTAATACTAAGTTTAATGTTAAAGCTTGTACGTATTCTTGATGAATAATGTTCCGATGAATTTGATATGGCTTTTAAACAATTGTATAGATTACATTATAATTCCCCTGACTTTATACAATATGGACACTATCTAGCCACAATATCATGATACGCGTTGGAGGATATACCGAATCGCAATGAGGCTCTACCAATAGTTATATATCTATCTCTATCTATATATATATATTTATTTATCTATCTAGCTATCTACTTTTTCTTCTTCATGGACAGTAATATCAAATACGTATATTTTGAAACCGACCCATTGCACTATGGAATAATACACTAATGAACAGATCGACAGGTGCCTGATATTGATATTGTGAATAAAACCTTACCTTTGCCTATGACCCTGTTAATTTTGATGACATCACTTTTTACAATAGGACCTGTTATGTTAATCACCTCTTATTTAATATACCAGTAGAGAGTCATGTGAAATACATATATTTGTTCTGCCTGCTTTCATTGGAAATATAGTTTGCGCATGTGTATTATATATTAGTGGCCTTATAGCTTTTTAGTTCTAGCTCAATAGCATAATAACATTGTGGATATTATAATGCACCCGATGATTAATAAATGAAACTACAGTACATATACTCAGTTATTATTTTGTATTTAATTGTATTGCATTTATGTTACAGCTCATTAAAAAAAATGCCATAAGGTAATCCCTTAAAAAGAGGGTTGCTACACAGTCTTACCGTAGTTGGTGTCCTCACAAATATTTACTATTAATAGTATGTCTATAAATCATTAAATTTATCAGTAGGTCGATTTTAATGGATTGGCTAAAGTTTTATTTTATTCGAAATTCATATTTGTTGTCAGTCATATTCTAACATTATAGGTGTTTCGCTACGTACACTTATTTCAGGAATTAGTTGAAACATAACTCACCGTGCTTTTTTCATGATTATAATAATATGACTGTCATCCTTTGCTTTCAAGCCATATGTACATTTTAAAATGTATATATTTTGAATATTGCCGTTAATCTCCACACCCCTTGTTGGAGTAAGGGTTGGATACTGACTGACTGACTTGAATAATGTACCATACAAATATTGTTTCCATTCAGATGAATGTGCATTACTAATCTATAATGATATGGACATGTGTTTGTAAATAATCCATTTGAAAGGAAGTTAGTGCGCACAGAGATGTTAAGATTGGGACGTAATGTGCTTTGATATGCGTGAACTAATTGACACATTTGGCAACTTATTAGTTTTATAGTTTGTTTGGCGAAGTCACAAACTGTATATATATACATTACAATTTCAAAACATATGCTCCTGTATGGCACATGCTATATATTTAATATTTAGTTGTACTTAAGTTAGATATAATCTGCATGAAATCTTTTGAGGTTTGACAAAATAGAACAATAATCTTTTTGAAGTTTTGAATGGTAACACTACTTTTAACTTAAAGCTATTATGATGTAAGTTAAGTAAAAGCGTTGTCAGCTTTGCAGGCTATACATTTGGTAGTTGTATATATGGAAGGCTATATACTATAAATGTCATTTACAAATTGTTTTAACTCATAAATTAATAATTTTACTGGCGACTAGTTAGGCATGGGTTGAGTTAATTAGCAATAGTTTGAAGAAAGGCCTCATACCTACACCATTGATTAAGGAAACAGATAAGACATCTTTACGAACTCATATTCGCCATACTTCTAGTTTAAGTAAGCAATCGGTATGGCGGCGCAGGCCAAGATATATAATCGGTATGGCGGCGCAGGCCAAGATATATAATCGGTATGGCGGCGCAGGCCAAGATATATAATCGGTATGGCGGCGCAGGCCAAGATATATAATCGGTATGGCGGCGCAGGCCAAGATATATAATCGGTATGGCGGCGCAGGCCAAGATATATAATCGGTATGGCGGCGCAGGCCAAGATATATAATCGGTATGGCGGCGCAGGCAAAGATATATAATCGGTATGGCGGCGCAGGCAAAGATATATAATCGGTATGGCGGCGCAGGCAAAGATATATAAATACGGGACATAAGGATTTAAGATATATAAATACAGGACATAAGGATTTAAGATATGTAAATACGGGACATAATGATTTAAGATATGTAAATACGGGACATAATGATTTAAGATATATAAATACGGGACATAATGATTTAAGATATATAAATACGGGACATAATGATTTAAGATATATAAATACGGGACATAATGATTTAAGATATATAAATACGGGACATAAGGATTTAAGATATATAAATACGGGACATAAGGATTTAAGATATATAAATACGGGACATAAGGATTTAAGATATATAAATACGGGACATAATGATTTAAGATATATAAATACGGGACATAATGATTTAAGATATATAAATACGGGACATAATGATTTAAGATAAACAAATATATCGTCAATCGACCCTAGAGTATTATTGTTGTAATTCAGCTGTAAATATAGTATATTATTTCCTGTAATTTATGCTTCAGTACAAATGCATAGGGTAGTTAAAGTGGTATTCAAAACAGCGACAAATACAGTTAGTTAACCTTTGAAAACTTTTTAAATAAATATTAATGTATCTGGATTTAAAACAAAAATGTTACTTTCATATTTTCCCTTTAAAAGATTATAATTTTTTTCAACTCGGACTTCGTAATGTCATGCTGTATATTGTCCACTATTTCGTATGCAAAATGCTATCCTCATTTACCAATCTAACTAGGTATTATATACTTTCCAATTATGCAAATTATCCTACTATTTGTTTTTCTGGGCTATTGTATGGTTTTGTATTGTTTCCTCTTTTAATTAATTATATTTTGCACATCTTACCCAAAAACACTATTCCTAAAATAATTACCTGGTACCTTGCAATATAAATTGCTTCCAGATTCATACAAAAAAGCAATCATAATTTGTACTTGTGCTTATGATACACGCAGATATAGGTTTAAATACATATGGTATACCAGACAATTCGTTGATTTCAAGAATATTTATTTACTTGAGGTATAACCAGCTTTCCTCTCAAGGCTGAGTGGAAATTAATTTCCTAGTCTGTAGAGTAGGTACTCATATTTAATTAACATAATGCAGTTACCATCGTTATACGTGATAGCTAAATTATTCATGCTTTGCTTTGACTACTAAGAATACTAATGCCTCGTTGTGTTTTATGGTATGTTTATTATGTTTGACGTTGTTGCCAAAGCACTGCAAAGTCCTTAGGCAACATGCATTGTTAGCGTGATACCATGCACGATATCAATTTGAACTACGAGAACATATATATGGGCTGAATTAAATCACCCTTGGTGGTGTCTATTATGCTTAGCTTTTCTGAAACTACCCCAGTCATTAACCTGCATAGGTAAAACCGACAAAGAACAGCACATTTCAGGTATCACGCGCGTCACTATTATCAGTTAATTAGTGATAGTCACACTTTATATTAATGATGCTTGTCTTGCTCATCGGATTTGTCACAATAAGATTGCTTCGCATATTGACATTCTCGGTGTAACATTAACTACTAACTTGAGCTGGACACATTATGTTAGAAGCATTGCTAAGAATGCCTCTAAAAAACTGGGACTCCTGTACAGAGTTCGAGAATTCTTCACTGACGAGCAGTTGGCCGTGATATATAAAAGTCATGTGCGTTCTCAGATGGATTACTGTTCACCTCTGTGGGGTGGAAGTGGAGTGGTTGCATTGAGGCAGTTGGACAAAATTCAAAATAAAGCTATTAGATTAATCAATAACCCTGCAATCACACAGGACCTTCCTACATTATCCATACGAAGAAACGTTGCATCCCTTGCATTATTCTACAGATATTTTCACAGCAATTGTTCCGAGGAACTTGCTTCAATTGTGCCGCCTCTCCACATCTTTCCGCGTAGAACTAGGGCAGCTGAGAGCGCCCATGAATTTACACTTTCTCCTCCACAATGCAGAACTTCTGCTTATCAGAATTAATTTATCCCCAGAGCTACTACTCTTTGGAATTCACTTCCCTCGAATTGCTTTCCACAAACTTACAATCTGCAAATGTTTAAATCCAGTTGTTACAAACATTTTATGAATGGAGGATGCCTTTAGGCACATGGACCTTTTTGTTTTATCAGTGTTTTTCCTTCCTCCGTTCATGGTCTCTTTAACAAAAAAAAAAAAAAAAAATATGATAGTGCAAAACTGCTTAGTTTTAACTGGAATAAAGTATATATAAAAAAGATAGATTATGTGATTTTGTATAAACGATGGATGACTTTATAGTCATAGACCCATGTTTTTTTATGTTCAACAAATATTGCAAGTTTTCCTCTCCAGCAGAGGTAGTGTAACATAGCTAAAATTATATATATATATATATATTAGTCTTTTTATTAGAGCAATAAGATTTCTAAAACATGAATAACTTTATTGAAATGTCCTAGACAGTGTCTTTACTGTCTTTAGTATAGTTAACTAAATGTAGCATGTAAAATGAAATCTCAGGCTTAGAATAATTTACCCATTAATACATTTCTAAGATATGTTCCTACATTACATACATTTTTTAACTCTGCTTCATAAATATATAATACACAGCGGTACTTCTATAGCTTGAGGTTTCTTGCTCTGTGTTTGTATTTCTTGCTATCCAAATGACAAATTCAGTATCTTCATGAACCTTCAGAGCAGGGAAATCACATAGAAGGTTCTCAGAGTGAAAACTCTATTAAGGCAGCAATAACTACTACCAAAACGAAACTATTTGTACATATAATTGTTGTTCTCCTCTTAGTGCTTGCTGACTGATACTATATTCAGCTATTTGGGAGAATAACAATTGCAAGACAGAATGCGAAATTGTAAGGCAAATTGCCGTAAAAATCAATGGGTCTTTGTGAAGTATCTCTGTCTCTGGAGCAGGAGTGATCGATATTCTAATGATATGCGAAAGGTATGTTATTCATGTTTAAAAAATTCCCATACCAGAACAAGATGACGCTATTAATGAAATATAAGGCAACGTGATGTATGTTATGGAGACTGTAGGTGCATTTATTCCAATTTAGATTGGCTATACCGTACTCAACGACGCATTTATTTTACCTTGATTATCATTATATAGTTGTTTAGGTGCTTATGTTCTGGGTGTGGTGGCCCTAGTTAGAATTCCGGGAGGACCATAATATTATGCTTTCATTAGTTTATTCAAGTACATTGGGGTTTGTAATTGATGATTAATGTTAAGAACGGGGTGTTACTTATAGACGTATGTATTTTAGAAACGATCTCTCATATAGTAAACTCGTATAATTAGAATTTCAGATATTTATCTCAGACTGATTGACTCTCTCTTCGTGGAATGCTTTTTTTCTGGACCCCCTTCTCCTTCATTTTAGGCCCTATTAGTTTTGAGATTCGAAGTCGTTCGCCCCATTAATTTGGAGATTTTACGACATGTCGCCCTATTATTCTGTCAGGTATAAAACCTTTCGTGCCATTTAGGTGTCGATTAAGATGCATTTCTCTAACAAAGTATGCACAAATGTGTCTCTTGGGGGTATTATTTAAAGCTTGATGTAGATTTAGGGAGCAAACTTAGTAATAAACTTGTCCCATCAATTCTGAATATCACTAGATTCGCTTATAAAGAACCTCTCGCCTGTGCATCAGTAAATGTCCTAATTTACTAAGGAAACTTTTAGAACACAACACCGTCTATACATGACGTCAGTATTTCTCATTCTCGTTTTGCTAAGGGAAAAAATATATATTTATTTATATTTATCATTATTATATTTGTTTAGTTTGTTTCTTATACCTCTATCAAGTTAAACAAAAATTCCCCAAAGACACCCATCGAGATATATTTGTGCATTTTTCGGTGGAAAGAAAGCTCCGGCCAAAATTTGATTCATCCTAATTGGCATGTTTCCCAGGAAAAAAAATCAACACCTAAATGTCATAATTAAAGGTCATATAGGCTAATTGACAAAGAAATAGGGTGAAAGGTCTTAAAATGGCCAAACTAATGAGACGACCCACTTGAAATTTCAAAACTAATGAGACTAAACACGGGGAAGAAGGAGGTCCAGAAAAAAACACCCTCTTAAGCCCAATAATATCGTTTGCTTAATCATAAACCTGAGACAAAATGCTACGAAGAGCTGGCTGTAGTTAACCCCTTCTGTACCAGCGGTGTACTTTTCATTATTCAGATTAGGATGGACGTCTATTCATTTAAAGGCTACACGCTATCTCAATGACTCCCTGAAACTACCGTATATTCTTCCTAAGCTGCATACAATCGTTTAAATATAACTAGAATACATTTAGAAAGACGTCGCTGGTACAGAAGGGGTTCAGCCCAATAAAATCGTTTGCTAGACATTTGCTTATACACGAACCTGGGAGAGCTGGGAACCTACGGAGAGCTGGCTGTATCTAACCGCTATTACAGATCAATGCATACTATTAACCCTTTCAGTACCGAAGATGTGTTAATATATTTCATATCAGCTCCATTTAGACAACTTTTTAAAGTTGACGTTAGATGTAGGCCCCTATAGTAGCTAAAAGTATTCCTGAGACAGTCAGTAGCCTTTTAATTGATAGACGTCCTTCTTAACCCTCTCCGACATATGACGCAATTTTGAGCCTATTAGGGATACTTTAAAGCCTTTATTACCATCAGGTTTTTTTACAAACCTTTATTTTAGTTACTTCAACCTCTGCAGTTGTCTTTGAGTTAGATGTGGGCAGAAAACTAATTTTGGAGAGGTAATTATAAGAGTGAGAGAACTCTATTTCTTATTGCTAATCTGGCAACCTCTGCGTCATATATGTCTGAAGGGGCTAAGCTGAATAAAATCACTGAATATTTGCCGGAGTATAATGCAAAGGAGGTTACCGATACCGAGTATGGTAACCTATTGAGGATTATGACGCGTTTTGACAGCTTATTGTAGATATTTTTGCACGATTGTGTACTGTTTAAGAGTAAATGGGTATATTTTTCTGGACCCCTTTTCCCTCATGTTTAGCCCCATTAGTTATGGCATTTTAATATATTCGCTACATTAGTTTGACGTTTCATCACCTTTCGCCCCATTTCTTATTCTTCTGGAGGTAGCTGTAAATTATCATTATAGTTAGTGTTTCCTATGTTGAAATATAGTAGATGCTTGGTGAGACAAACATCTAACTTAGTGGCTAAAAATCTTACCAGTATGTATTTAACTGCATAGTATAATACTTCATAGCAGATATATGGAACTATAGCTAGCGTATTACACATATAACACATATATGACACACACACTGCACATATCAACGTTTCACCTTCCCTTTTGCTGAACACATGTCTAACCATATGTCCTCTTTCAGTACGAAATTACGTTTTCCCATTCAATTTCGACAATCCAGTGTATTGACAAACGTTTGTCATTGATTCTCAAGATCATTCTACTTATTTGAATGTGACATCCACTAAAATATATGTCTATAAATCTATATAATTCAGGTACAAATTTATAATTTCTATCAAACTAATTATCTTTCTTCTGCTGCAAAATTGTTTGTAAATTTAGTATTATGTTCAGTCTCTGCACCAAAATTATATGCAATATTAACATATTTCGAAAATGTATGCAAATAATTAAAACTATTGTTTTTGTTTTTAGATGTCTTGACTATATACAGTGTCTTCAGTACAGTATGTGCTCTGTATTTATCGTATCACTCTCTACAACAAGAAACAATGGCATATTCTTGTTATTAACGAACAGTGAAGTTCCCCTGCTGTATTACTTTAATTTTAGTTGTTCTGGAATGTTTTCCTTTTCTCTAACCCCATCTAATATATTATTTCCTAAAGCAATAAATGGTTTAAATTTAATCTTGCAGTATTTACACAGGAACATCATTTGCATATACTTAATGCAACCTTAATTTGAAATATCTTTTATTGCACATTTGTCGTTAACCATTCCATATGCATTCCATATGATTAATCCCCAAATGCAATTCTGTCCTAAATTTTGTCTTGTTGGATTAGTATCACGCCAGAAGAATTGAAAATAATCGTGTTGTACTATCCACTAGGGCAAATTGAACTGCATAGATGCTTACCTGATAGCATTGAGAGAGGTAGAGGAAGTGCAAAGTCAACCTCATGTATGTCAACCACAAATGTATTAAGTATGGAAGGTATGAATAGTATAATAGTACGATGGATGCGTGTATTTCGTTATGGTGAAGTTGATAATGCAGGTTAATATTGTTTTACTCCTTACATAGCACACACCAATCGTAATTCAATTACCATAGTGTTAACTCACTATATAGATAAACAAAAAAGGCATGAGTGTGAGTTATGATACTATTTTCCTCAAAACATTGAAATTGTTCTCCCCTGCCTCTCCATCACCACTGTGATTTATAGGCTATTGAACCTGAAATAATGGTCAAAGCTACATAATTCGCCACTATGGGGGAGTATGTGCAAGTGTGTTGATGATTTTAAAAGGCTGACATACGACCAGTATGGCGATGGGGGAAGGAGATGCGAATAGACTGTTCAAGCTGATTGCAGAACTTAACATACGCTACCGCTCGCCAGGATAAAATCAACACCTGGATGGGGATAAACGTCTTAAAACAGTAGGCTGAATGGGGCCGAATGAACACAACCCAGAGAGAGAGGGGGAGATACGGATACAAAAGCGAGGTGGGCTCCCCTTAAGGATTGTGATCTGCGTAGCCGTAGCACTACATCTGACCTCCCCTTCTCCCACATGTTTAGCACTAATAGTTCTGATATTATTAGACGTTCAACCCATTAGTTTTGCCCCAAATGTTGGTGAATTATAAGACATATCGTGCCATGTAAGTGTCGAATATTTTCCTAGCGAGCAATAATAATCCTGCAATTTAGGAGGAACCGGCCTTCGGGGAAAATATTTTTCTAGAGAATACTGTACAAATTTAACTAGAACGGGAGTTTTGGAAGGCGTGTTTTATGTTTGATAAAGGTTTTTGGAAGCAAAGTAAAAAGAAGTATATATCCAATTATATTCGATAAATATATGAGTTTAACCTCGTCCTTCGTGTATAATATGATATATTTTATGTTTAACAAAGCCGACTATATCTATTTAGTCTCCGATCATTTTATAACTTATATTAGTACATGGCCATTAGTGTTATTGAAACTGATATCCTGACTATCTTTCCAATTTAATGTGTTTATTTATATACTTAAGAAGCTATATACCTGCTTAAGTAGCCATACATCCAACACTCTATTATAACATAACTTGCATTGCGCATTTACAATTTGGTACATTACTATCAATTCCGTGCACTACACTTATTCCCCTGCACAGAGATAATTCAGTACCTCCGCTGATATGCAATCTACCTATACAATTGTTCTTGCAATGTTAGTAAGTTTCATTATGATAGAAGATGCTGTTCTTCTGCTATATGTCCTATATTATGGCCTGTAAGCTATATTATCCACACTATGTTTAGGTATTGGTCTTGGAAATCTGTTGAGTATTATATCAGTCTTTATCTTTCACTTAATTCATAAGAACTTAGTCCTTTTTATACCGCCATTACTGTTACGATGAAAGAATATTACAAGGGTACCCGCATCTTCTTAGTTCTGTAAAACGTAGTAAAGGTCGACGTTATATTGTATTGTCCAATGTATTTTAGATAAACTACTGTGTTATTATTGAAAGGTAGTAATATATATATAAATAACACATATCTATTAAAGACAACACTCACGACGTGAAATTAAATGTTTTACATCTAAACCAACGCGGTAAATTGAAGCGGTCATTTAAGTTTACAAATTGATCAATATTAACTCTATGCATATGCAATAATATATTCTATATCACTGGACCATGCAGTTAGAATATTGTCTATGTACAGCTTTATTAGTCATTATCGTTCACCCATCGCTTTCTAGTTAATTCTCATAAACAGTTCCTCATGTATCAACTCATATTATTTTATACCTCAACCATGCAGTGTGTTGTATGCAAACTCAACACTTCAATCTCATTCTAGTAACCAGATAGTTGTAGTTGGTTGTATAGAACCCGCGGAGGGATGTTATCGGTATAATATTCGATCGCTATGCAGACTGAGCCAAAATGATATAGTGCACCTGTTCAGTGAAATTGGCAAACTTTCGGTTGAATAATATCGTTTAGTGTTTTTCTGAAAAATATGTATCGTGGTCGTGCCGAAATAACTGTCGGCTTATATGCTTCATATTTTAACACAAAACTACACCAATTACACATTTAAGAAGCTTGCTGTCTTTCATAAAACCTACGCTTTTGATAGAAACACAAGGATTATATGGGTAACCGATTCCTTTTATTCCAAATCCGTATTCATATACTCATGTTTTAGATAACAAATAATAATGATTGGTTAGTTAGACTATATAACGGTTGCATAATAAGGAGGATGTCTTAATAATAAGGCCTCCGATTAGACTACATTTTTACTTTACTTGTTAGACAAATATAATATTTAGCAATTTATATATAACGGCCCGGCTCTGATATTCCATGAACTTTATCATTACTGTATTCCGATTGGATGTCTTTTCTCTTCATTGCCATTGAAAAAAAAACTAATCCGATTTTCCGCAAATTAATACTTCCACGAGAACTTCCAAAATACTGTACATGAATATGATTTTTGACGATTTTACCCTGATGTTTTAGGGTATGGATACACAATGATAACGCCAATATCCTTTATGTGAAAAATTAAAGGATATATCTGTGAACACTTTATATTTCTCGACTCTGGTAATCCGTGAACATTGGCATGACTTCTTTCCTCGGTGTATTTTTCCCTCCTTGTTCCACCATAGCATAAAAGAGTTAACCCCGAAACTCTCTAGTGAAAGGCTACATGAGAAATTTCCACGATATTGTCTCGCTATTTTGAAACAGCATCGCCATGAGAGACTTCCCTTTTCATGGACGGTTTTTTTCCGCTTTTACTTTACCTCCTACAACTTCGGTGACTACAGTGCAATTTTTTTCTGGGCCAATGAAGGAAGCCTGTACATTTTGCTGCCTTCATATCGCGCACAATGGAAACATAAATCGCCATGTCAAAGCTGAATGTTTTTTTGTTCTTAACAAGTATTGTGTTTTGAGTAATACTTGCCTATATTGTAATTGTTAATGCAATTTTGTTTTTAACCGATATGGATGTTCATTACTTATGATACATTATATCAAGTGAAGATATTTAACATGTATTATTTTGTATTTAGTTGATTTCAAGTTAGGTTTGTATATTGTTATTCGTTTAACTAAAAGCGCTAACTTATTCCAATATATTTGACCATATATTTATACATCGCTAAGTATGATGCATATACTGTATTTGGTTACAATAGTTCCACTAACCTTTAAGATAAAAGATTGTGCGAGCAACATTACAATACCTTAAGTGGAGATAGCTATAGCTGGAGAAATATATTGCTAGAACTTAATTTAACAAGCATTAACCATGATTTAACTTCTCCGGAACATGATGTATTTTCCAATATGATATATACCCGACAACATTCGTCAAAGGGCTGCAGTTCTCGAAAAGGGGCTCCAGTCCTGACGCTATTTTTGACTTACAGTGTGCTGGCTTAATATTCCAATATGGTTGATAGCCCCTTATGTCCTATTATAACTAATTACCTGACAAGTGAGGCAGCTCTTAACATAGCTGCCTGGAGCGCCGGCATTAGGACTTGTGATCGGAATCGTACTCTGTATGCAGCATTTGGGTCCTTTGAATTATGTATGTATGTATGTATGTATGTATGTATGTGTTAGAAGTTTTGCAGCAGGTTACGAAGTTCCGAAGGACCTCTAGCAATGAATGGGATAAACTCGATCTCAGTTTAACTGTTATGCCATCAGACCCTTTCTATCAGTAACTAAATTGTGAAATGCAATCCAAAATATCATTAAATCGTTTATCATAGTGTATTGAAAGGGATACATGTATGTACTAAAGAATATATATCTTAAGTTAATATCTACATACACATATAGACAGAAACCATAATTATATATATATATATATATATATATATATATATATATATATATATATATATATATATATATATATATATATATATAATTACCTTTCACAAAGGCATTTGCCTTTGGTACAAGTGATTGAAATACATAAGGTAGTAATACTATTTTAACATATTTGTGGCTCGTAATGTATTGACAATGTATTGACAATGGACAACATAGAGACAGTATGCATATATATATATATATATATATATATATATATATATATATATATATATATATATAATTTCTTGTATATCAGCTTTGGTGTATATTATGTTTTTTTGTTTTTTTCAAAGTCCAAACATTTTAAGAATTTACCGACACTAAAACAAACTTAGCGTTTGGTATATCAGTCTGAGGGATGATTTATGTGTATATTAAAATGATCTCACAATAATTACGTCTATTTCTAAAATATAATCAAATTAGCTTTCCTTAAAGGATACATTTTGGTCTAGATTTATGGCTACTTCAGTTTTGTATTTTAGGTGTAGCATATAGAACCTATGCAGAATAGTTATATTAATATAAACAAATTTCAAGCGGCATTGGTTGATTTAATGTTTACCTTTAATGCAATTTATAGTATGGACGATGACCCTTTCTTGGTTTTATTTGAGCTCTTATAGTATGAGATGGCCATATCTATTTACGGAGTAACTGCAATTTCCAGCGAATTAGTTGAAGTACATTTTACCCATTAGATTCCGAGATGTAATTTTGCAGGTAAGTACAATCGTGTATTATTATTCAAGTGTTGATAACTGTTATGCCCATACTGAATAACGAGCAATGCTGACCAATGACTGTAATAATAATATATGCACATGAAATTAATGTTATGTAGAATTATACCTGGCTAACACACTGTAGTAATTAATATATATGGCAAAGTAATCAATATTTGCGTCATATAATTACGTACAGGTAGATTTGTTCATTCCAAATAATGATAGCATTAACTAATTGCCCATTCAAATATTTTGTTGTGAACATATAAACGCACAACAAATATGATGTTTCGGTCATTATTGAAATCATATAACAGTTATAACAAATACTGAAAGCTTGCATATGATAAAACTTGTAGTATTAATTGATAAAATCGATAATGAAAACTGTAAGGAGAAACATCACCATTGTATTGAAAGTATAATATGACTAATATATAAATGAGATTTAACTCTATACTGCACTATATATTATTTCAAGAGGACATATCATTCAATAGGATATTAGTTATGCTTGATAGGTGGCCCACACAGGGCAGGAATATTTCCATAGCACATTTTAATAGAGGATCAAGTAGATATTGCCACAACGGTAAGATATGATCAACTGCAACTTAAATCATGGAGATAAGTAACATTAAATTATTCGAAATAACTATATACTGTATATAACAGGGTATGAATCAAATAATACCTATATACAAATCGTATGAAACTATAAGGTTGCATAATTATGATTAATTGCTGACATATAAATATACTGTATAGCAATACGTTTTCTTTTGTGAGAGTAGTATAACTTAACTTATTTTTTTAATTAAGTATGTATAGTTATATAATTATGTGCATCATATTTGTTATTATAATGAAAGTAATATATATAAATATCATTATAATACCATTGTTAGTATCCATAGGTATTTTTATTTACTCAGCATTCAAATACTAGGCTTCACACACACACACAAACACACACGCACACACACACACACGCACACACACACACACACACACACACACACACACACACATACACACACGTACACACACGTACTACACCCATCCCCTACACTTCACTTGCCACACACACAGATCCCCCCTCACACACACACACACACACACACACACACGTACTACACCTACCCCTACACACTTCACTTGCCACATACACACATCCCCTCCCACACACACACTACCCCCTATATGTCACGAGAGAAAGAAAGACGGAAAGGAGAAGGGAGTGAATATATAAGGTATTTAAGTTTCATTATCATTATATATAAGCTAATTCAACAAAATTACGATGCAGCTAAAATAATTGAATACGTGAGTTACCGTAATGAAATGACCATTACCACTGTTAATTAAAGGATGTCAATCAAATTTTGTTTCAGGTTATAAATATTAGTTTTTCGACAATACTACAGCAATGTAATGTTTTATCTGTATAAACGATGGAAACTTCTAGATGTCTGTTAGTTTAACTTTAGTGTCTTATACGAACAGGTTATATGAATTATGCTCGTCAGTTAGGCAATACCCTTTCTAAGAAGCTCAAAAGGAAAGACACTTTACTAATTATCGGGTAAACATAAGTTATCCAACTTCTGATGAATTCAGAGGAATCATTAGAGGTTTAATTAATTGCCTACAAATAATGTTTTAGAGCAAAAGTAACTGCAATAATGTTAATTATATTATTATGTTTGCCTATTCCATCCTTCTGTAGTAAACTTAAAATGTTGCTTAGCACCTGGGCACTATTCGACTTCAACCTACGATATTGATCAACTGGAAAAATGCGCGGAATTTCGATGTGAGTACCTTAGGTTCGAGTCCTTGAAGTGCCACATGTATTTGTTGATTTCATTAATTGAGTTTAGAAGTAAGTTGATTGGTGAAAACATATAATATTTATAATAATCAACTTTATTTTGGATACGCTACATCACACAATGTATTCGCATTCGTGAATTTCATCTGTATATCCATATCAGGCCTTGGCAGTCATCTTAAACCTTTCCAAAATAGGAAACCTCGGTATTTTTTATGATATTCAGTGTGTGGACAAATATTTATGATATAGTATAATGGGTACTTAGCTGTAGTACAAGGTAAATTCGACCTCATAATATTTTGTGAACAAATTAAATCACAAGGAAGAGAGAGAGAGAGAGAGAAAGAGAGAGACGTATATAATATATATATATATATATATATAGAGAGAGAGAGAGAGAGAGAGAGAGAGAGAGAGAGAGAGAGAGAGAGAGACGAGAGAGAGAGAGACGAGAGAGAGACGAGGGAGAGTGAGGGAGAGTGAGGGAGAGTGAGGGAGAGAGAGATACAGAGACCACAGAGAGAGGTAGAGATACAGAGACCAGAGAGGTAGGTGGAGGTAGAGAGGTAGGTAGAGTTAGGTAGCTGTTGGAGTTAAGCTGAAACAGTCCCCTCACCACAGCACACCAACTGTGGCTCCCCTCCACCTCACCGCCGACTGGGGACTGCTCCGCTTCAACATCTGTAAGATATATACCATTTTCCAGTTTTTGTTCGACATATACCTGTTTGGATATATGCACTTTGAAGTAGATGTATGCATGCGAATCATCATCTGACTAGGGACTTCCAATCTTCGATATATATATATATATATATATATATATATATATATATATATATACTGTATGTCTGTGTGTATGTCTGTCTGTGTGTGTGTGTGTGTGTGTGTGTGTGTGTGTGTGTGTGTGTGTGTGTGTGTGTGTGTGTGTGTGTGTGTGTGTGTGTGTGTGTGTGTGTGTGTGTGTGTGTGTGTGTGTGTACGGACGAATGTCATCTAAATATTGAAGTAAAGTTTGACTTATTTCTTATGTTTTATACTAATAATGTTTTATATACATTTGAACTATTTATTGCATAATTGTATTATCAATCATAAAGTAAAAATATTCGAATGAAGCATTGATGTTACAGTTTCTTATTCTGCAATGAGATCTCAGAATATCTCCCGCTAGAAAATGTTATACATCGAATTATTAAAATATAGCCACATTTATGCTATATTGTTTTAATCAATACTAAACAAGTAATAGAGACTAATAATTTAAAATACTTAATGGTCAGAACAATGTTATAATTATATACAATATATCAAAACACGTTATTTGAATAGCCATCATCCGACTAGGGACACGCAAGCTTCACTAGGTATAGGGTAAGATAATATATGCTTTGATCTTTTTGTTGGTAGTTATGTGCTCTTCGGATTTACCTGTAGTAGTAATAGATCGGAAGAGGGTTCAATATTCATGTATTTACTCATTGTTGTTACTTTTTTGTTACTTACCCTTGAACATTGGACAGTGTAATAATACTACTTTGTGTTTCTCAGTATCTTTATCAACAAATACATCATCAACTATGTGAGGCTCAATACGTATTTTTGGTGATTTTAGGTCACTGATTTTTACCTGATTTTTAGTATTTTCGATTTGCAATATACATTCTTTACAAAATACGATGCCTTGTAAATCAGGCTATTCTGTATACCTCTATATGCTGTTTATTTTTTGCACTACTACTTTTAGCCGGTCCAGATACTTAATAGTTATAGTGTGCTCAATTTATACTTTGTTTCCAAAATATACACTGTTCATAATATTTAACTTAATACGTTCGTGTCTTAACTACCACAATGATCAACTTGGTAACTTATAAGATTACTTATTATTTTGTAATCCATTTCACACCAAAAGCTAGTGTTCATGTATATTTTAGCGTAATAATAATAATACTGTAATAATAATAATATTCATACAATCCCCTTAGTTTATAAATTATATTTGAATTGTCTAAAACATACAACTAAATATATGAATAATATGTGCTCTGTTTTATTTAGTATACAATCAATATATTGTTTAAAAGGCAATGGAGACAATTATGCTTATAATTCGTAGCCCATGCAAAGTCTTATGGATGATTCTTCATTATTATTGTATAACTGAATAATTTAATTTATATTACTATTATTATTATTATTTATGTTATAATAATTATTATTAGGAGTAGTAATAATAATTGTGTTAATATTTATAATAGTAGTAGTAGTAGTAGTAGTAGTAGTAGTGGTAGTAGTAGTATCGCTATTATCATATCTAGTATTAGTGTAAGAAATGTACTGTATGTAATACTTTACAAGTGGCTTTTCCATAAAACTGAATTATGGTACTCTAGCTGTATTTTTCTAAGCACAGAACACCGGACGCCACCATTTTATAACGAGTAGAACAATCACCACTCCATGAATACAGGACATTACCTGTACGAGTTCAGAGATACACCACGAATACAATATTTACTGTAAATACACTTACTTTTCAGTCTAAAGTATGTTGTATGTGTTAAGTCAAGCAAGTACACTAGTAGTCTTTGGAATATACAATATATTGGTAACGAGGGTATTAATTTTCAACTTTAGTTAACATTTTGAAGCTACTGCTATAGCAAGGTATATACAGTACAGTACAAATACACCCGCCAAGAGCTTCATCTATTGTAGTAGTATTTTTAATTTGATAGTAACCATGGGCAAACATAATCGACAAATGTAATCTATGCATCGAGTTCTTACTATTTAACCTTGTATGTGCCATTTTCATGAGCCTGTAGTACTTGTATATCATATTTACAATGTAACAAATACAGATTACTATGACGCAGTTGCAATTCTTGCGGGTGTACTTTCACCAAGAGTGAACCGATAACTGGATTACATTGACGCAAAATAACCGCAGATTAGACGTTATGGTATAGTGGCTTTGCTATCTGCCCTCTGTATAGCTAAGGAATCTATTTTAACTCTTTCAAAAATAATCTGGCAAAACAATATGAAGGCAATGTAGTCACAATACATGTGTCACTGTCATGGGGTTTCTGAATAATGATTTATTATAATATCAGTCCGATTAACAAAAAATATATGTTAGTTTATCGAGTATCCCCTGGACTGTATTATTTTAGGGCTTCAAGTCACTGTTTTATTATATCAAACTTTGATGCAAAATTGGATTAATGGTACGAGTAAAACGGTTAATACCATTATATACCTCAGATTCATGTTGATTAAACGTATGACTTGCCTGTTTATTCCAGCACCCACAAGCAGATATGATGTACACATGAATGACCTCTCATAATCTAATATTTCAGGTTATCACATACTAAAGCAACTACAACAATTAACAGTTTGATTACCCATAAAGCTTACAAGTGTGTGTGACGCATTTTCTTAAGGGGGCCCACCTCCTTTTTGTTCTCTTTCTCTCCCTCTCTCTTTTGCTTGTATCCATTCGGCCCCATTCAGCCCCATTCAGCCTACTGTTTTAAGACGCTTACCCCCATCCAGGTGTCAATATTTGTTTGGCGAAGCGAGCCAGCATATATACTGTATATTTGTGTTTTAACAGCAAGCTAAATTTGTACATTTTTCGATAGAAAAATATCAACGGCGAAGCCGGATTTCTCCATTGAATGCTGGCTCGCTATTGCTCGCCAGGAAAATATTTACACCTGGATTGGGGTAAACGTCTTAAAACAGTTGGCTGAATAGGGCCGAATGGATACAAGCCAGAGAAAGAGAGAAAAGGAGAGAAAGCGAGCAAAAAACAGGTGACCCCCCTTAAAAGTAAAATCGTACGAGTGGGGAACTAGTAAGGGTTATACGTTTTGAGTGCTGCAATCGAGGTTATTTCTTGATCTAGAGGCGGACTAAAAGCACTCGGGCAGATTGCGTATGCTTTCGGTTATACAGTCTCTCATACACAATCACATCAATAGAAAGCACTCACTTGTAAATGAACACTTGCACAATCGTAATTATATATATACACTCGTTCGAATAATGCACAATTTCATACTACACACAGACATATTATTCCATAACTCATATTGTTTATATGTATTGTAATTCGTATTCACTGACGTGTTCACTTACCACACAGTGTCAGATATATGCTCTTTACATACAAAATGTAGTTTACTTATCTAATTACAACATTCGTGAACGTTCTAGAACTCACGCACACTCTAACAGTTATAGTACAGTAAATGTTACCGGAAATTGTACTTACGGTACTCACTCTGATCATGCATCATCGTCCAGTTGTATCATACATGCATCCATGCATGTATGTTTGTCTTAGTGTATCTATTTAGATAACTACATTATTATATTAATTATGATTAAGACAAATCCGCATACTAGGAACTGCTAATCTGATTCTCAAGAATGCAAATTTGCTTAGCAATGTAATGAACCTTTAATATACATATCAATACCAAAGTTATTAAAAAAATGTGTGGATATAGTTACTGTATATATTAAACAAAACATGTATTCTCATTAAGTGATCACATACACTAGAAAGCATGGTTATTAAAGAGCCAAATCTGTGTAACTCCCGGATATACCCAATACGTTAAATCCCACTGAAAGGGAATATAAAACTGCTCATTTTTGAAAAGGCAGGCAGAGGTCAGCCGGTACTACTACAATGGAAACAGTAGTGGAGGAAAGGAGGGAGGCAAGACACACGAGAGGGAGAGAAGGGGGGGGGGGAGGGGGGAGCTGAGAGGAAGGTAAGAAAAATGGAGAGGGTAGGGAGGGTGAGAGAGGCAGGAGAGAGAGTGAGAGAGAGAGGGAGAGATAGAGAGAGAGCAGCAAGGCCACTAGTGCTTGGGATGGGTGAACGCTCGATAGGCCGTGAGTTCGCAGTTGCTTGGGCAGATCGGATGTGGCCACGAAATATAACATACTCTCCTGTTAAGCTAGTTATCAGGTATCTATTACTATTTTTCATAATATTCAATGAACACGTATTTGAGCTATGGTTTCATAGGATAAGTTATCGAAATATTTCACAACAATATACACATTGATTTATTTAACTACTCACTTTCAACATAATTCGTAATATATACTATCTGCTTCAATACAATCCTGATTATGTTGGTATTTCGGTTGTCCTTCAAGGTAAAGTGTGACGGTAACGGGCTCTTTCGTTAATTAATCCCGATAGTGTGAATCACATTTTCATGAATATATATATATATATATAATTATATAATATATATATATCTATATATATCTATATATATATATATATATATATATATATATATATATATATATATATATAATTATTGTTATTACAGCCTAATGTATATACAGGTAGCATGATATACATTATCAACGTTTGTAATTGTATATGCAGCATTATTTGTCCTTTGCAATCATGTTATGATTAAGGTTAAAACAAGCATTTGTGCTGCAAAAAATAATAATGCTTAATGCATACTGTATAATCCGTGTTATTTTTAAAAATCCAAATGGATAGGTATTTGTGTGAAATGTAATGTTATCCACATTTGTATAAGTCATTACCAGTGAAAATATATAAACCTTGTGCAGCGGATTACTATGCATATTACCGTTTATAATGTGTATTCCTGACATTATTTCACACGGAATAATTTTACACTTATTACTGAACTTTGTATTTTAGCACATTGCCTTACAATGCAGTAAATATATACCGCACATGCCATATGCAGGGTACATACACACATTTATATATTTTTTTTCAATTCCTTCATCCAATAAATTATGTTGTAAGAATAATATTCTGCAATCGTTGCAATACTTATATAAGCATCAACAAAGGCGCTCAACTCTTTCCTTGCGGCGATGTTGTTGTACTTTCTGGCTAACATTTCCAACACATTTTACCTTTCCAAATACTGACAATGTTCTTAATATTAGCCTACTTACCTTCAGCCGATAAGAAGAATCTCTGATAGTGTAGGGATTACATTGGATGAAGTGTAAGGGGGTCACCGGTTTTTATTTATTTTTCTCCTTTTCTCTCTTTCCCTGGCTTGTATCCATTCGGCCCCATCCAGCCAACTGTTTTAAGACGTTTATCCCCATCAAGGTGTCGATTTCTTCCTGGCGAGCGATAGCGAACCAGCATTGTATGGAGAATTCCGGCTTCGCCGGAGACATTTTTCTATCGAAAAATGTAAAAAATTAGCTTTATCAAAACAAATATATATATATGCTGGATCGCTACCGCTCGCCAGGAAAATATTGACACTTGGATGGGGGTAAACGTCCTAAAGCAGTAGGCTGAATGGGGCCGAATGGATACAAGCCAAAGAGAAGGGAGAGAAAGAGAAAGAAAGCGAGGTGGGCTCCCTTAACCACTACTAGAAACATTTATGAAGGCGTTGTGGCTAATTTAAAGTGATTATTATAAGTTTACATATGAATGACCTATTTTTCTGAAGGGGGGATGGTTCACTTTTTGGGCGATTTTTGCATGTATTAATTATTGTTCTAGTTTCCTCCCTAACTTCCATCAAATTTAAAAAACATCCATTAGATCCCCCTTCTACATTTGTAAATTTTTCGGTAGAAAAATGTCCAGGCCGAAGGCCGGTTCTTCCAACATTACAGGCTCACTGTCGTTCGTCAGGGGAAAAATGGACACCTAAATAGCACGATAGGTCTTAATATTGATGAAGAAATGGGGCGAAAGGTCTTAAAATCGACTAACTATTGGGGCAAACATCTTAACATCTGAAAACTAATAGGGCAAAACATGAGGGAGAAAGTGGTCCAGAAAACCGGCCCATCCCCCCTTAAACTACTGTATATACAAACCAATATATGATTTAGTAAGCTGTCATCCAGAAAACTGAGAACAGTACTATTCAAATGCCCCATAGTTTTAATAATTATCCTTTATCAATGGCGTCTATAGTGTTAGTCAATATTATACATATTAACACTTAAGGGGGAACTACTCGTTTTATTTCTGAACCCCCTTCTTCCTCATGTTTAGCATATTAGAGTTGAAGTTTTAATACGTTCGTTCCGTTTGTTTGGTGATTCTGATACTTTTCACCTCATTTTGTTTTCAATATTAAGACCTTTCGTACCCTTTAGGTGTTGATTTTTTCCAGGCAAGCGACAGTGAGCCTTACAATTTAGAAGGAAGGCCGGGCCATTTTTTTACCGAAACATTTGCAAATTTATCATGAAAAGGGATCTAAGGGGGTGTTTTTTCTAAGCTTGATGGAGGGCTAGCGAGGAAACTAAAAAATATATAAATAAATAAATATATAGACCAAAAAGAAAACACTAACTCACTTAAATGGTAACATACCTATGTGGATATCCTTTCAACAAGAATGACCTATCCTATGTTACCAATACGTGTTTAATATTGCCCACAATACAAGTAATTAAATGTCATACTCGTGGTGTTCTTCTTTGTTTTCGATGTTTATCATGCAAGATTTACTATGATATTATGTGTAAAGCAGCTCGTATGCCATTTTGATTACATATCCTCAAAAATATTACAAATAAAACCACGTGAGAGTTTGCAAACAGACACCTTATCATTGATCACATTTTAACAATAACTGAATGATTATGCTCGAATAGTTTAATACTATCAACTCCATTTAAATACCATCTAATTAACTTTACTTCTGTACATTTTAAAGTATTTCCATTGTCTTCATGTATTGTTATGCTATTTTATACGCTATGTATTACAAGACATTCTGCATATGAAGGCAATATCTGACTATCGATCCCTAAACATTTGTGTTGCTTATATATATTTTGGTTGTATACATTATGAACCGCCTGCTATTGTTACTTCTGCTAACGAAATTGGACGGAGGTTATCTTTTCTCCACAGTGCTTTATCTGTATATTTATGTGTTTGTCTGTAAACAAAATTGCTCATTAAGAGATAGACCAATTTTAACGAAATTTGATGGGCAGATAGGATATGTGTCAATACAGAAATTATTTAATTTAGGAGACGATCCGAATCATATCCAAAGCCTATGTAGGTAGAGGTATTCGCTCTACCGAGTCCCCCTCTAGTATATTTGTGTTTTTTTTGTAAACATAATCTTTGTATATTAAAAAATAAAACTGCATTTGGTACCTATAGGTATAATTAGGCTTCATGTATATCTTATATAGGCACTGTTTTAGAAATGCGCTAATATCTATGTATAATTAGTTGAACCTAACAAGCTCAAATAATACATTAAACTTCTTACTACATTTATATACACTAAAATATAGTTAGCATCGTATATAATACAATTATATCTAGAATGAATATATGCGTACACTATGTAGATAATGAATGTATCGTTAGTTCGTCATAATATAATAAGTTACAATTCGTAATAATTTTGAATTATGTTTTTCTTGTGGATATAAAGTACAAATTACAGTGAAATATTTCACCATATATCGTCAATGACAAATATGTAGGGCAAGCATAATATATATTTATATTATACTAACCTCCATTAAAGACAAAATATTACTAATTTTACCCTATTATAATGATGCATATTATTGTTTTATCTCCAAGATGTGTATTTATAAGTGTTGTACTAGTTAATCAAATATGAAGAGCTTAATACTTCTATATAAATGCATTGTTTCAAAATTATGAATACGAATACTTCCTCCTAAGTAATAAATCTTCAGTATCTGATCTTAAATATTATACATTTCGTTATATATATATACTGTGATACCATATCGACTTCCAATATACATTTAGTTTACACTTTTTGGGTTGGAACTCTCATGTACAGTACCGTAGGTAATTCCATAGCTGAGTAATTCAGTGAAATGAGCCATGCACATATAAGTACAACTTTCCATAATATTATGACTAACTAACGAGCATTTTGGTTAGGATCGGTTGTTTTTCGCTATTAACTTTACTTAGCATATTCCGTTGTATAACCACTATTTTTTGGCTCATTTTGAAAGAATGTAGACCCTTGAATAACCATTCTGATTTCGGAAATATTATGAATATCAATATTTGAACAGCTTTTGTTTACACTTAACGTTATCAATAAGTCTGTATAAAACATATGGTAAGACAATTATGATACAAATTCACCGAAGCTAGCCATTTGATAGGGAATGCATGGACTGTAGATGTTCATGTGTATCCGTGCTGTGTAAATGTGTGTATGAGTACCGGAGATACAAAGGTACATGTTTCTAAGATTCCTAAAACAAAATTGCATTGCTGCCGAATGATTATACAGCAATACATGAGCTACTTAATATCAACATTATTAATCATGTCAATAGACGTATAGGTTTGTCATCGTAAACATCTATGCTAACCCATTCACTACTAGTGACTTGTAATCCTTTTATTGGGGCTAGCACGAAAACATTAATTACAGCTTAAATTAAAATATATCTCTAGAAATTACATGTGTATAAAATATCACAATTAACGTTGAGACTCCCTCAAAAGTGTTAACCCCTCTTGTACCAGCGACGTCTTGTTAATTATATTCTAGCTATATTTAGACGATTTTGCACACCTTCAGGAGGATATAATATTATGTGGTAGTAAAATGGGTTAAGTGAGATAGTTCAAAGACTGTTCATTGCTGGAGACCTTTTCTAAACTGAATAAACTCGTCTAATAGTAGCCATTAGAAAGTCAAAAGAACGTTTAACTATAGCAAGAATAACATGACATACACGTCTCCCTTTCTAGAACTGATTCCCTCTCTCTCTCTCTCTCTCACTCTCACTCTCGCTCACTTTCTCTCTTTTATTGGTGTGTCAGTACTGTTATTACCTCCAGCAAATGTTAGGCCTACAAGTTGACATTACCTTGCATAGTTGATTATTGTTCACGTTATGCAATGTTCTAGGTTGGCTCTACTCATGATCCGACGCTTAAGGAGAGAGGGTCTGTTTTTGTGAACACCTTTCTCCCTCATGCTTAGCCCCTTTAGATTTCATATTTTAAGATGTTTGCCCCATTAGTTTGGCGATTTTAAGATCTTTCGTCCCATTTCTGTGTCAATATTAAGACCTTCCGTGCTATTTAGGTGTCGATTTTTTTCCTGGCGAACGATAGTGAGCCTGAACATTTGGAAGAACCTACATTATTCTTCCGAAATATGTACAAATTAATCAAGAAGGGGGATCTAATGGATGTTTTTTTTTAAGTTTGATGGAGGTCTAGAGAAGAAACTAAATAATACATTAATGAAAAAATCGACCAAAAAATTAACCATCTCACCCTAATCTAAAACACATAAAGATTTGGATGATATTATTTATTGTCAATGGTGATTTTAACTCTAAAGTAACTGTATTATTGTTACTTATAATTCGCATCGATATTGAGACACGTTAACAGTTTATAAATTATTATTATTGTACAACACATACCAACCAAGGCAATAATGTATCAGCAACAAATTCCACCCAGCTTATAAATAAAAAACACAAAAATATTGCTTGCAAATCCATTGTAATTATGTACTACTGCGATTGGATTTCAGATTACGCCGAGTGTTGTATGTTTCAAAATCAAATTACAACACACACGCACACACACACTCACACACACACAATCACACACACACTCACACACACACACGTGCGCGCGCGCGCAAAATATAGAGCATCTGTTAACTTTAGTTCAAGACACTTTGGTTAACTTATATATGCTACACTATTTATATCCAACTGAGATATTTTAAATAATTAATATTATAGGATTGTCCATATTATATATATATATATATATATATATATATATATGTGTGTGTATATATGTGTGTGTATATATATATATATATATATATATATATATATATATATATATATTACTATTTCGGGTAAAACACACTTAACAGTGTGTTCTAAGATCACATGAACAACTAATTGCGTATCAGTCTAACCATTTAACAAAACTAACAACACATACCGTAGGACAGCCTAATCCTGACTGTTTACTTCAAATCAAATACATTTTGGTTTAGGTACGATCATTTTTAGCACATAAGGCAGTGGTTGCTTTAGGAAAGCGTTAAAGCAATAGTATATGATATCACCCATTCTTAGTGAACATTGGCATGATCAGCTTAAGAAAATGCGCCTGGTAGTCAAAAGATAGTATCCCTCGCTAATATGTACAATAAATACGAAATGTTTTATGGAGTATCTAAGCCAAATTGTAAAGTAAGCTAAATACCCTATGTTGCGTATTTGTTGTGTTCCATTGCTTTGCATGACATAAACATAAGAAAGGTAGCTAGTTAAAATAGGATTTCAGAAGTTATCATCCCTTCTCGATTATTAAGCCATCACACTATAAGTCAAGCAGTAGCGTCACGGCTGGAGCCCCTTCCAGAACTACAGTTCCTTGGAGAAAGGTAAGAAAAACTATCGAATTTGCTCTGGAATAATTCTGAGCCACAGCAATTTACATCACATACCTTCCTAAGTTTATATGTGGACGACAGGCAGAATTACATAGTCGAGAAAGTCGTGTTCATATTATTACGTTTGTTGTCATCCAAAGTGACAAATTTCATCATGGTATTTTTGGTGTGTTTGACATCTCGTCAGACAGATGTCAAAATATTGAAATTTACATAACCAGCAAATTTACTGATCATGTATCAAATATTCTAACTACAAGTAAATGGCAAACAAAACTCCCTTGCTGACCATTATATGAATTATCTTTGTTTTTATTAATAGCTATTATGTCCATGTCATACATATAAGTAATGGCAGTTGATATCGCTGTTACATACAGTATATGCCCTGTTATTTTAAGGTAGAACATATTTAATTTTAACTATTAATTCATATGCTACAGTTAGGTGAGACTAAGGAGTGTTCAATATTGCAATTATCACCCCAAACCAATGGCATAATTTACCTAATGTTTCATTCTGATCTAGATATTTATTTTAAGGGGAGATGGGTATATTTTTTGTTCGATTATTTCGTATATTTATTATTTTTGTAGTTTCCTCTCTAGACATTCATCAAACTTAAACAAACATCCATTAGATCCCCCTTCTACATTAATGTGTACATTATGTCTTCCAAAATTACACGCTCACTATCGTTCATCACGAAAAAAATCGACACCAAAAGACCACGAAAGGTCTTAATATTGACAAATAAATGGGGTGAAAATTCTTGAAATCGACAAAATATTGGGGCAAACATCTTAAAATGTCAAAACTAAAGGGGCTAAACATGAGGGAGAAGGGGGACCAGAAAAACGGTCCATCTCCCCTTAGGTACTAGCATGGTTATATTGTACTTGCTGTGTGATAGAAATTTGATGGAAGTTGTTTGATTGATTGGTGCATTTGATTACCCATACCTTATAACATATTTTGGAAAGAATCACGAAAACAATGTTATGAACGTGTATACAGCGTGTTTGGAAATTGTATATCCTAAGGTGTTTGGATTAGTTTTAAATGATCAGCAGAAGTTAATTAAAACTAGTATTTGACCCGATACTGGGAAACGCTATCTCATATATTTCGTATCCAGTTTATAAATGTTTCTCTACTAAACGCATTATACATTTCGAGGATAATACGTAAGGTTGGCAAATAAAAGGGTTTTGAATACATATCATTGTAATATATTTTTAATACAAACCATGTATTGTTGCTCAATACCCCGTTTACTATTGTGTGTTCACTAACATATTATTATTATTATGTATGTGTCAATATATAAAACAATCAGGTTAATGTATGTTTCTCTTAAACATTAACTATTTTTGAAAGGTGATAGTAACTGTGCACAAATTTAGACGAAAAATATTAGCATTACTTTTCCTTACAATATATATGGAAAAACTAATGGTTGCACATCTTAATATGGCTATGTCAAAGCACGCTCAGATAATTTAAATAAGGTGTGTGAAGGTTTATGTCTTGATGGAGTAATGGTGTGAACGTTTTGTATGAGATATCCTAGGTTCGAATCCTGGGAGAATCACATGCTATCATTAATTTAATTTGTGGGTTATTGGTGTTAAGAACGATGTTAAACATAAAGTTAAAAATAGGTGTAAGCTTCTTGGTGTTTACAATTGTATTTCATAATAGTCTCCTATTTTAGTTAAAATAGGTCTTCAAGAGGCTATCACCCCTGCGAGATTAGTAGGTCAGCACACTACAATTATTAAACAAAATATACTTTTTGTCTTCACTAAAACACCTTGGCAAAGTTATGTTGAAGTTGAAGATAGTCCGATCATATCTGAGCAGTATAATTAGGCCTAGCTGAAAAAAAAAAGAAAAAAAAAAAGAATATATATAAACAATTAATGCAATGTATAGATACTAATAGCCGAATTGCTGCCTCAGATACCTTTCAACTATATGTACATAAACTATCAAGGATATACAGTAAGTACTCTATTGTAAATCACTCAAACTCTTTCCATTTTCGATGATGCTTGTTTCACTTTACTCTGGCTGACACTAGACCATTGGTATCAGTTTTGGAAGGTCCTTTGGGAACCACAGTGACTATGACTATCTCAATTAACCCTCTAAATCCCACAATTAAGTCCTAAATAGAATACAATCCTCAAATAATAACCAGAAATATTAAGATAAGTAAGCCGTCCTCATATCTGCAATAAATTAACCCCTTCTATACCGGCGACGTTTTTTGTTTCATTATATTTTAGCTATATTAAGACGATTTTGTTAAGCTTAGGAAGGAGGTTTAGCAATTAAAAAGCTAGCGACTCTTTCCATTGGTCCTTTGAGCTACCATCCATCCATCCTAAGCAGCATGCATAAAATAGTCTAAATGTAGCTGAAATCAAAATATATAAGACGTCACCGGTACCGAAGGGGTTAAGGAATGTAATACTAAAGGAACATTAATATATGTATCTGGCTGTTACAGAGCTATTGTTGTATATGCAAGTTTTAATAGAGAATGCTAATAGTCTTAAATGTTCGTCTTATTGTCTGTCATTGTTACAGCTTTATCAGGTTAATATAATGTAGCCTAACACTATCAGGCCCGAAGTCTGGTCGGGGGTATTAATATATGTTGTTTGAGTTTTTTGAGGATTTTGCTTGACTTTGCAATTTTCGAGCAATGTATCTTAGGCTAACAAAATCGCCTTGCCACACTTCCTTTGAAATGTACATGACAAAATGTCACTACCGATGGCCGATTCTTTTAAGCTCGTATTGACACCTGAATGGGGTGAAGCGTATTAGTATAACCAAACTAATGAGGTGAAACGTCTTGAAATCTCCAAACTAATAGGAAGTAATATGGGAGGTCGACCAAACTCCGTGTGTCCAGGCATTTTGTCTCGAACGTCCCTTGATTTTGTCACTCTTTGTCACTCTTTCAACTCTGGGGGAGGCACTCGCTACGGGCAGTTCTGCCTTTTGCCTCCCTCACTCGCATAGAAAAACAAAACTAAAAACCTCTCCCGGACCAAATAGGGTTAATGGCAACTACTGCGTGGAAAAAAAAAAAAAAATCTTCTCCATTGAACTTCTTAGGTAAACAATATTGCAGCTGTAGTTTGTTGTGCTTTATGCATTTTAAAACTACCCAGCATACAAAAAGTAGTTGTTCAAGTAAATTAATAAGATGAACGGATGTATTTTGTTTATGACCGTACCTGATAATTATGTAAGTAGCATGCTTACCCTTATAATTATGTAAGTAGCATGCTTACCCTTATAATTTGTATAGGAGCTGTATCCGTATTCTGATTAATTATATTAAAGACTAGCAACCAATATTTTCATAGTGATAGTTGGATATTTATGTTTAGCATTTTCACTGTAAACTTCAGATTGAGCATTTTGTGTATATTGGATACCTTTAGTATCACTGCAATGAAACACACTTATAACCTACAGTATAGTGAATTATGCTATGCAATATAGGAACATTTCAGAGAGAGAAAGAGAGAGAGAGACCTGAAGTGCTCTATACTATTTTAGCTAAAAACGTCTGAAGTTTCTCAAGTTATCCATAAACACCAATATAATATGTACTTATTATATAGCAAATTCCTGCTACTGGTGGTAAGTACGGAATGATACATTCTGTCAACGATCTAATATTATTCCAGAGATCTGTGGACGTGCCTTAACCTTGCCTGGAATCAACGAATTTCACCGTCAGAATAATACTTAGTCATTAAAGGGGGTCACCGGCTTTGTTGTCTCTCCTTTTCTCTCTTAGGCCTATTCTGGCTTGTATTCATTTGACCCCATTCAGCCTACTGTTTTAAGACATTTATCCCGATCCAGGTGTCGATTTGTTTCCTGGCGAGCGATAGCGAGCCAGCAATATATGAAAAATTCGGCTTCGCCGGAGACATTTTTCGATAGAAAATGTACAAATTTAGCCTGCTGTCAAAAACATTGTTTTGAATATGCTGGCTCGCTACCACTCGCCAGGAAACAATCGACATCTCGATGGGGATAAACGTCTTGAAACAGTATGCTGAATGTTGCCGAATGGAAACAAGCCAGGGAAAGAGAGCAAAAGGAGAGAAAGAAAGCAGGTCACTCCCTTAAGGTTCTTATTGCACTATAGGTGGCACCAACGAACTTGACCCCTTAACTTCTTATAACTTAAAATTAATAAAAGCAATCGGGCTGACGTTGCTATCGTTTGGGGAGAGTCCACCAGGAAATAGGTGTGGAAATTTACAGCCAGGCCCTTTTGAGTTAGAGAGATCAGGGATCAAGATTATTGTCAAGTTCGTTGGCGCTACCTATAGTTTACCTCTTAATAAAATAGTGGACGGGTAGAAAGTGACAGAAGAGAAGGAATCATTCTGAACTATTGACTGTACGGACAATAACAATTACAGTAAATATATGCATTCAATATTTGAGAATTTTCATAAATCCTATCTATATAAATTGGTTCTTTTCATTATTGTTAGTACTATGCAATGTGTATTAGATTAAAGTTGATAAACATCTTTAGCCACGGAAATCATATTAATGGATTCACTAATTAATGTTCCCTATCTTGTCATAATTTCCAGATGTTCAAGCAATCATTGTCATGACTGTACATATCATTATTTTGGACAAGTTACATGATACATTGTCTCTTGACTCTACAATTGTTGTTTGCTTTATCTTTGATAGTCTTACTTTTTTATCATTCCTGTCAAAAGCATCAAATAATGTATTTTTGTTTTCATTAACAATTAAATATATTGCTCTTAAATTATATTCATAGGTAGTATTGTACTTTGTGAACAGAATAATGCTATATTTGAAGATTGTAACACAGTTATACCTAAGCATGAACTTTTATTTTTCATCCAAATTTATCATTTAGACACGCTGTATTGATAATTATTTTATATTAAGTATACCAGTTTCTTGCTCTATTGCTATGACCTGTAATTTTCTCCAGGGATTGATATATATTTTGTAATTGGAAAATGTCTGTATTCAGTTTGGTATCTTGTTTCCTTTGTTATTGGGTTAAGTAATAATTTATGTTGATAGTTACCTATGTGTATTATTGTTAGTATGATTTGGTTTTGGTTATAGCAAACAAATATGGAGTTTATATTAATGTATTTAATTAAGTACCGATATAAACAAATATTTAATGGAACTGCATACTTAAATAACATTGCTTTATTGAATAAGTACTACATACAGTAACAAAGTATAGTGTCCATAGTAATATGTTACTACTTTATTGATTACTTATCCAACATTCTTAGTGAAAAACGGGGTATTATTGTATTTAGTTTATAAACATAGATAAGTTGGTTTTATTTAGAAACTAACCTATTCGGAAATAGTTCAAATATCATATTTATTGACCAATCACTGATATATGACGTGTCCTTTACTTTTTCTTCGGCAATTCATTATTGACCATCGTACCTTTAATTTGGCTGCCTGTAGGCAGCTTTGACTTTTGTCTCCTTCATACACATAACAATGGAAAAACAAATGTGCGCCAGTACTACACGTTGCCAACGTAGATACACTTGGAAAATTAACTATTAGTGCATATTAATCAAGTATTTGAAGTAGTTATTTAATGAATTTGTGTATTACATACAATATTATAGTTCCATTATTCTCACAAGATAGCAAAACTATAGCCAAACAAATATAGCATGATTCTATTCTCAACATTATTAAGCATTTCTTTGTTAATTCTATGTATGATACATTCGAAAATAATTTGAAAATATAAAATATTTCATGTTCATAGTATCAGAAATAGTGCAAATCTAGAAATATATCAAGTAATTCAACTATGTAAATAATCACAATGCAAATATTATTATAATATATTCAAATTGTTGTACATCAAGGGTATAAAGTATAAACACACCAATAGGTGACCTGAGGACTTTTACATTTAATCTGAAATGTTGGCTGTGATCAAATAAAGATTCTTAGATGACAATAAATATAGCTCCATGTGTTTTGCTCTACAGGCATTCAATAAATGCAGTATATACTCTGTATTAGCTCTATCGACGTATAAGCTGTGAAAGATATAAAGAATAATAATACAATGACATAATATGGCAATATATCATACATTTCAACCTGTTTACTAATAGGTTATATGATAATTTACAAACGTATTTTCAAAAGATCATTGCAGTTGCTGAATGATCATTAGTGAACACTGAATTATATTGGTCTGTCGTTATATTGAATCGGCAATTGCAATTAATGCTAATTCCTTTCCCTATGTACAACATCATTCACAATTGCACTTCCATGCATGTATATTTTATGTTGCAATAATAACAACATTTTATGAATATGAGCTGACCTTATTCCAAAACACATTTGCACTGTACTGTTAACACCAAATTTCGATTTTAAATAATAGATTCAGTGCTACCATATCCTTCCGTGTCTTATATCGAAACTATCCATTCCCTAAGTTAATATTATAATATAGCAATTAGTATCATTACCTAATTATATTGAAGTGTATTCGCACCACCGATATTAAGTCACTGGGGCATAACTTTCACATGTCTGTAAAGAGAGATACATCGACAAGACGGCTAAAGGGCAAGACAGGCTAGAGAAAGAGAGGGGGAGAGAGAGAGAAGAGGAGGAGGAGCTAAAGGAAGGAAGAGAAAAATGTATGTGCGGGAGGGAGAGGTAGAAGAGGGAGAGCCGAGAGAGCAAGAGAGATAGAGAGAGAGAGAGAGGTGGTCGGGACGGGTCGGGAGGCTCCGCTGTGCGTATTAGGCCGATCGCTGTGACGTCATAGGTATATAGTGTTTTATACTACAAGGGATTGATAACCAAATATAAGTAACTGGTACCATCCGAGGGGGTATACCAGTAACAACTCCAAAAATCGGCTAATCAGTGATATAGATGCATATTGGCAGAAATTATTGTGATGTAATTATCGTTTCATTAAAAATATAAACAAAATTGTGTAGCTATTATCTACACTTATTCGCCCTTTCGGATGGTACCAATATCCACTAAGGTCTATAGGCTATAAAGTCGAAGCCAACCAAGCGTGTTTTCGGCCAATTATTGATCGGTACCATTTTAGGCACCATTTTGGAGATCAAATGCAACTCGAATGAAGTGAGATTAATTATTGTGCCTGGTGATTAACTCAAGACACATCCAGACAATAATTACTGATATCAATTTCCGGAGAATACGCTCGTGTGACTCGTCTTTCGCCTTAATTAGCTGACCCCAGTGGGTGGCCTCTACACCCTCGATTGTGACAATGAACTGTTTTGATGTAAAATATCAGAGCATCGACTACATACTTCATATTTATATTTTTCACCGGCGACCAAGCAACAGTTGTGGATTGTGATAACAACTAACATTTTGATTGCTGATTGCCTGTATTAAGTTACAAAAATCGCTTAATGAATACCCTAACGGAATGAAGTACGAATTACACTACCAATAATATGTTCAAATGAAACGACAATAATACTCATAAATGCTTTAACATTTATTTAATTCTACTAGTTTGAATATGAAATTTGAATGTTACACAATGTGCATTACGGCAGTACGATACAGTTGAATACAAATATTTATCCTACGGTAGCTTACTGTAGCTAATGTTCGCTAACAATAACACGTATAACAAATAATCAATACATTATCCAGTATTCGTTTCGACTGCAATAATAACAATAGCATGACATACAACGCTATAGATGTACAGATGTTTGGCAGGAATGTGTGTATAATATTTGGAATATATTCTACGATATATATTAGCTAGAAACTCAAATAACTGCGTTTCACTATATTATAATCGCCCTTTATATCATAAGAAGATTTCAAGTAAAATTGTTTAAGATTGTAAACCACTCTAGCCCATAAATATGTGGTATGTTTTATTTGCTGGATATATAGTATATTTGTAAGAATGTGTATAAGAACCTTCGTAATAGAAACAGTATATTAGGTACAATATGTATAATCGAAATAGATTCGAAAACTTCAAGGCAGTGCTAGTGTTATGAACTATATGTACTGCACTGAAGTTCAACTGTTGTGCCAACAACTATACCCTGTTCGCTATAGGTACGCCAGAGATGATTACTCCTAACCTCTATAACTAAAGCAGAACTAGAGTAATCGAGTTCGTTTCTACACCGATTGGGGAGCCTCATCTAGGGAATATGTGTAAAACTTGACAGTCCATTTATTCTAGCCCTTAGGATACAGAGAACGGTAATAAATTCTTTACGAATCATTTATGTTAAAACTCTTGAAATTCACACCGCCAGACGATTGTATTTAGCTGTGCATAAGGGTCCTGTAATCAGTGGGTTGACATAATTTGGTGTGTGTCGCATTATCAGCCTCTACAGATAAAATGTTCAAATTATCCGGTCATTTTATAGCTTTAAGTCCTGCATTAGCAGAATTTAAGCTTCATTTAAAGAATTATGTACGGGAAATGAAACAAGGAAGTGTATTTATTGAAGAAGTTATGAAATATTGTTCTTTTAGTCATGTACTACAACCTCTGAATCTATTAATCCCTTGATGATCTGGGCGCTGTTTGACACTTTACTCTGGCTATTATTAGACGATTTTAGTCAGATTAGGAAAGGTACATGGACGTCAGAGGGTAGTGTTGACCCTTATAATTTCCACAGATCCTTTTTAAGCTGTATACTATCGTCTAATGATAGCCAGAATAAGCTGCTAAAATGTATCATAATCCTTAAAGGGTTACATATGGCGATTGATTTAATGGATATACAGTTATAGTAGATGCTATGCGAAATACAAACGACAGAGTAAATATTTTCGGAGAATGCAGAATATGCGGATGGTATGTGCAATTTGTGTGTAGCGAAATTAGAGACACTTGACCATAAGCCAGTCAGGTATTCCGTGCTACTGAAACCTGATACCACCCGGTTTTTATTCAGCGCAGCCACATTCTTTTTTCAGTGGAAATCGGCGCTTTTCCGATGATTTCAGTTATATTTTAGTTTTTGTTTATCAGATGTACTCGATCTGCTTTCGCCAAGTTGCTTAAGTTATACCTAAATTTGAGTTATGATGATATCGGCGACGGTTGCTAGATTGAGATTGGAAATATTAGGTTCATATAAGTATTATGAAGTGCTCTGGCATTTTTCCCTGGAAGAACCGGCATCAGGCTAAATCTGTATTACTTTTCATTGAATTGGATTAATAATCAGGGTTTTCTTTTAGCCACTTGTTATTACACCTGACAATTGAACAAGGTCCAATATAGCCTTGCCTTATACAAGATGATTCATTGTAGATACAAAACAGGACTAGACTTATTCAGAAGCATAGTTCGAGTGTGTGTTTCTTATTATGATATACAGTATATTTCAATATATTACATTACTTATATCTAGGCATAGTTATGCTTATTTCGTTAATTTCATCTTATCAAGGGTCTAATTGGTATTCCAAGTAGTTCATTACTTATGTATAATACGTCTGCGACATTTGGTTAAAATGAAACACGTGTTTGTCAAAATAATTATCGATCGTATTAGTGCTTCATCTTGCAGTTGAGGGTATTTTAGTATATTCGGAATAGTTTAATTTATGCTTTTGGTAGTACTCCTACATTATACAGATACAATAGTATAGATATTTATGTTCTGTAGACAAGTGAAGCTAATATCATGAATAAGCCTGTTACTTTGCCATTCAATAAAGCTCTTGGTGATCATTATTTACTGATATATGGCTATATATTTGCAATCACAGATCGGCCTATATATAATTAGTTTTTTGAGGAAACGATGAATACATTAAGGCAGCACTATGATAATAACAGACACTTAGAACAAATGTTATTATCTACAGTATATAGGAAAATGAAAATAAATGTTGTCGATTCACGTTTATTTTGTCGTATAGTTATACAAATATAATTCAACCAAAACAAGACACTAAACAGTAGCCCTTTCATAATATTAAACTAGACAATGACGGCGGTAAATCACACAACTTACCAACTGATGTATCGATATATAATGGACAAATATGAAACATCCAAATATCTGCCTCATATAAGGAGCAGGTATATATAATTATATAAGCATAGAACACTTTAAAATCTTCGTAATTGATGGGTAGTAAATATGGGAACATAATAATGTTTTGTGAGCTAAAACACAGATTATACAACAACAATTGATGACGACTATACATACTTAGATACAACATAAAATAGGATATATATATGCTGTATATAATATATATATATATATATATATTACAATTGGAAAAACGTGATAATTTACATTATTTCAGATAGGGATAAGTTGAAATCAGATATTTATTCTTCAAACCTTTAAGAAAATTGAAATGGCAATAATTCCTTGTCCGAAATATCTTATCATATTAGAGTGATGGCCACAGTAAATTGTACAACACTTTTGGATACTTTTAACAGTGTATAAATGGACTCTACTAAGTGAAGCTTAGCATAAAACTAATATCAACTCTTGAATCTAAGAGGTTATTCGTATGTATTAAATAACTATTAAGGTAAATACAGTAAAGTAAACATCGAGTCGTCATTAGATAGAAAAGGTTAAGGTTAATACATTAAGCACATTAATTATATTACTAATAAATAATACAGACCTTTCATACATATTTCCTATGAGTAAATCTAGGTAATGCAGTTCAGTGTTAATCTTTGCATTATTGAGAGTATGTGAATACACAAAATGTATTTCCATGTTGTCCATGTCACTGTTTTAGATTAATGACAATGTAATTATCTCATTGACAGAGTTACACGTATTTTTTCTTGGAAAATTATGAAATCACATGCAGCACATACAGTTAATTTCCTTGCATTGTAGTTGTCATTATTTGAAGTAGTATTTTTGTTTATGTATATCATAAATGTATTAAATCATCTTGCACAATTCCGTGTTTTCTAATGGGTATTACGAGGGTAATATTGTACTTAATTCTATTGACAATATATATGAAAACAAAACAAATTTAATTAATAACATGCCCTTAGCATTTCAAGCTATGAGTTATGGCTTGACGTTGTACTTTGTATATGAATAATTATACAAAGTTTATATATTATAATAAAAAAAAAACTTTTTATCTTTCCTTCGTCTTTATTTATGCATAATCTACTGGCATTGTTCAGAAACATAATACTGACTGGATACTGTATGCATTAATACGAATAACTGAGAGTAATTTTGAATATGAGCTTTCTACCGTTCATTATTGTAATTAGTACATTGATCATAGCTTATATTATCGTGTCCATATATGGATGAGTAGCTGGCATTACTAAAGTGTTATTAAGGGCATATATATATATATATATATATATATATATATATATATATATATATATATATATATATATGCTTCTCAATAACACGAATATTATATTCTGTCCTGCTCAAGTGCTTCACGATGCATCAGCATATGAATATCTGCATAACATGCTACATAATTATTGATTATCATATATGCCAGATTAAATAATATCTTATTAGAATTTGTTTTACTGATTACATATTGCAAGCATTTAGACCATATTGAAGAATTTGATTTAAATGGAAATATTAATGCGAAGCATTTTAAAGCTATACATGTTTTAATCTCGGAATGAATCCCCCAATCCCCACCCCATAAAACATAATTGAAAGTATGTCCTCTCTGTCGATAAATATGGTTAGTAATTATGTCCAAAATACTTAATAATATATACTATACATATTTTACAAACAAATGTTACATGGCTGGTCAGTTTGTATTGATTGATATACCCCTATTTTCGATGGATTTTGGTTTTGTTTTACTTTGCATAAATATAATACATTATTTTCCCTGTGCATCCATCAATAAGGTCACATCATTAGAATACGCAGTTGTAGTTTCATCATTATGTGAAAACAGCATCCAACATCAGCATTTGTCATATCCTAAATATATAATATAGAAGTAAAGGCAAAATAATTCCACGTTACCATACTCCCTCAAGCGACATTATCAAACATGTTCGGTAAATCTAGGGAACACAAGATTAACATTTCGCCTTCGTTTTATTATAAGGGCATCACCTGTGAAAATGAGCCTAACATATCCAAACTGTTTATAGTCAAACGCTAGTTTGTCCTCTAAGCCAACTCCATTATAAACTTATATTATTGTAAAAGTAAAAGATAATAAAATTACTATTGTAATGTATGACAAATCAGCTGTAATACCCTTATCAAAAGGGTAAAATATTAAAACAAAATATTCATGAACATGTATAAACTATACAAAAATATTCAGATCCAATCTTTAATAATACATAATTCACGCCAGCATAAAATATTCTACCAGTAATTCTCCTAACCAGGGTTCTCTTTACAATAAGCTTTACGTCAAATGTTGTTGTAATTCTCCACAATTCGTTTGATCAATTCAAGTGTACTAGCTAGTCTCTGACATGATGCATAGTGCCTCTGCTGAACATTATTTCATAAATAGCATTAATTATGACATTATCATTAACCTTCCTGTCAATATTATGTTGTAAAACAAAATCTCATTCTAATAATTCAATGAAGTGGTCACTGATTCTATTAATATGAGGAACATGATCACCTTTTGCGACATTCTAATACATGACAATGTAAAGCATCACTCAAATAATTGATTTAACCTGGTGTTTGCTCTGTAATATATATATATATATATATATATATATATATATATATATATATATATACTACACTGTTTATATATAATATATACTGTGTTCTGTTCTGTTGTTCTTTGTTTTGTTGTCCCTATTCTAGCTCTGTCTTGAATTGGCTAGCCCCCCCCCCCCACCCCCCAAAAAAAAAAGGAAAAGAGGGACAAAGAACCGAAAACAAAAAAGTAGGAAAAGTAGGGATTGGGCCTGAGTAAATAGAATAAATAAAACATGTTTTTCCTATGTGCATGAAGGAGAGACAATGTAAACCTGCCTGGAACAAGTGTCTCCTCCAAAGGTTGAAAGAATGACGGTGAATCAAAATTAAGATACATTAGAGGTAATTTACGGGTGTTGGGAAAACAAATGTGGTGTGCTTGTTAAGTTTAGTGAAATGAATAGGAGGAGGAAGTGTTTGCAAGAGTAAGCTGGATTAATCTTACTGTAGGAGTTGCACAAATAGAAACAGTGGTAGAAGCCAGGTAAATTAATTATGAGTTCCAGCAACTCCTTATCATATGCCTATGTGGCCTCCTTGGGTACTGCCCAGTTTGATTCTGTGCCTACAATTTTCCCACCAATATATATATATATGAAACATGGTAATGCTAACAACTAATGACTCGGTTACGGCCTTGGCCTTGCTCGGGGCCTTGGGGCTGTTCGGCCAGGCAGCTTGGGGAAAAACAACAACAACAACAACAACTAATGACTTTTCAGATGAAAAATAATTACATTTAGTTTCGAAAATTGCATATACATTTATAATACTCTACTGCCGTTAGAGATTAACATGCTGCTACAACTATTCCCATTAATACACACCAAGGACTAAATACTTAAAACCCTATCGTTAAGTTATGCAAGCAACAATATTTACGAACATGATTGTGAACAACATCAGTGGAATGCTACACTTGAATTACTCAGTAGAAACTTTAGGTCTAAGAAGCAAGCCTCGTTATAATTATTACAGTGAATTAATAAGGTACAAGCATAACCTTAGTTAAACAATAAAAAATAACACACAATGGGACTTCTTATTGGTTGCTCCTTTCTTTGTGCACGTTACTCTTTGAAATCACTCGCCTCAAATTAAAATGTGTTTTTTTTCTTTCAAATTCAAATGTTTTTTGACATTATAACAAATACGTAAATATATACATATACAATAATATACAAGAATAAATTATAAATTACAGGGTCTGCTAGAGGTTACTTTAGAGCAGATTTGATGAAAAAACTACAAAATGCAACTTAAATTGAAGAAAATCAAATAGACTAAATGTATGAATGCAAATACATAATATTCAATGGCAATGAAGGATGATGATTTTATAACGATATGGAAATAGTATTGCACAGTAGCATGATAGGTAAATGAAACATTAATATCAGTACAATTGGAATAAAATATGTAACTAAAATTACAAACTTACAGTAGTTATTGGCTCGAGAGAAACCATGGTTTTAAAATTTAAAACTTTAAACTGAATATAGTATTAAAGATACATTATTCAGTTTTAGTGTCTTGGTTTGTGTTTTTCACGTTAGTTAAAGCTATGACTGACAATTTGATGTAGATATTTGTAAATGATTCACAATTAAGAGAGCCCTCTGCATGTTTAAGTACATTTATATGTAACTTCAGTTATAAGAGTAATTCAAAAATACGGGGTAAATCGTGTTTGTACTTTGGTATTACAAAACATAATCCTACACTTCATATTAATATACCATATAAAATATTATATTTTAGCCGACTTTTTTATAGTATCTATATTTATTCTGTTCTACAGAGCGATGCAAGTGAGTATGTTTTAACTCTTTTAGGAGACTCAAACATTAGGAATATCGTATTTGCATGTACACCATTTGCAAGCAAAAGTAGCATTTGCAGTTGAGGAATTACATAAATAATATCGGCATATAAAATAACATGGTGTACACTGCAAAGATATGTAATTACAGTAAACACCGTATAGCATAATATCCTGAAACTGAATCAGGCATTTCGCTTTCTTACGTGTCTTTAGCTTTAGCAATGTCAGTATACACATTGAGAGTGCGAATTAGAACATGAACAGGTTGTAGCGAAACAGGCACATATAATATGCATGTGGTAAACTGTCGGTATTACAATTCCGACACTTATTTATGGCCTTTGGAACACTTTATTGAATCTTGTTCTTAAATATGTCCACATCAATACTCTAGGATGCTTACTAGTGTTGCTGTAATGTATGTGTTATGCTATGGACACTTAAATGTTAGTGTGTGGGAAAGTAGAACTACAAATATCTACTATACTCTGTTCGAAATATGTAGGATACAAACTCTTGAACATTAACGTTCAATACTCACAAACGACCAAAATAATCGAGCTATGATTTATGCCATTTGGGAAAGATGAGCTAAGGAATAGGTGTGGAAATATACAGCCCATTTTCTCCAGTACATTTTTAATTATAGAGGTGGGGGTTCACGACTTCTGCCCTACCTATTTGAAAAAGGGTGTAGTATTGAATTTTATTTAGCTTAAGGCCATTGAAATAATAATAATAATAATAATAATAATTTGGTAATAAAAGACACCCATTTCGATAAACATTATAATTCTAAAATTGAAATAATGAATGATATTTTCGTAAAAATATAAGATACATTTGCATGAATTATGTTAATATTATGTAAGCATTTGCTACCAATAAAAGAAATACTTCAGATTGGGTTACAGTGTAAGCGGCAGATCATTATGATAATTTTATATTTCTGCAATTAAATGTGATATGATCTGAAAATGGGATGCTTACACAGCTGACTTTTACGATTTTATACTATTAATGTGCATATAAGTTTAAGGGACAAGTAGAACTATCAGGTACAATCGCGCTAATAAGAAATGTCTTGGCACCAAGTAGGTTTTGATCAATAATTGGTATCAGCAATATCTAAGCTTCATTTAATCATATCGAATGAACTATACAAACATGTTCCTATCTTTACACACCCTATTCAACATCTGACAGACATTAATACAGCATAAAGCGAGCAAAACGTAATGACAGCTGGGACATGACTTATTAGTATAAGGTTACAGAACAGGCAGCAATAGTGCCAATATAATACTTATACTTAAAAACAAAAGTCACAAGCCAATTGAGCCTTCGACACAAGTAGCTCCTTACTAATAACCGTTTCTCACATATCTCACCATACCTCATCGCAATTCACAATTTGCGTTTTGTTTTACTGTTAGCCTCTTGAGGATTATGTCGCATTTTGACAGTTTATTATGGCTATCATTAGAAGATTTTATAAAACTTAGGAAGGATCTGTGAAAACTAAAAGGGCAAAGACTAGCTTAAGTAACCCTCTAACGTCCATATACCCGTCTTAATCTGAATTAAATCGTCAAATAATATCCAAAATAAACTGTCGAATTGCGCCATGATCCTAAAAGGGTTATTTTACGGATAATTGTATGCATACATTAATTCTTCCTGAAACGTACTTGTCACCTTATCATACGGTTTGATCCAAAGAACAGAGTGCATACTTTATTATGGCTACTGATAAAATTGAGTGTTAGACACATAAATAGCCTACCTGTGCAATATTATAAAATCGCATTGCATATTCCTCTCCTGTTATTTTTGTTTTCTAGGCAATTATTAGGCGATTTTACTCAGTTTATGAAAATACTGTGGATGTCGGAGATTCATATGAAACAGGTTTTTCCATGTATTTTACTGAGGTATTAAAATAGGTTAGCTCGTCTAATAAGTTCTATGCAAAAAATAAGGAGCTCTTATCATATTCAACGGGTATTAATTTGTGTGTCTACCGTATTTATAAGCGTGTATTGGGTGCAAATTTCACCCTATGTTGTGAAAAACACATACTTAATTTTTAACATCTTACATCAGATTTCTACAGTGTTGTGAAATAAGTTCCTTTGAGGATAGCAATATATTTGTTGACCATGCAATTTACACTATATATATATATATATATATATATATATATATATATATATTATATTTTACTTACCTTAGTTTGCACTGCAATACTTACCTCTATCGTTCTTGTAATTGTTTTGCATCGGGTCTGCACATTCCTATCTTAAAAAACCAATAATACAAAAATATTATGAAATCTAAGTATGCAAGAAAGTATATATATATATATATATATATATATATACTAAACACAATTGCATATGGTTATGTGAATATATATTAATCAAAACTCGCATATCCAGAGCAAATGTTATAGCTAAATACAATCAACTTCATATTTTGTTATCTTCTAATACATATCCTAATGTACTGTATATAGCCAAACTACCGATACGGCATAAGGTCGGACAAAACCCATTCGGTGGGCGGATGTTGGAGGGGCGGCCGTGTTATGGCCCGTATTTCTTGACTAACCCCATCATTGGTGGTGGTAATTGCTATTGTTTACCCGTATTCCTACCCTGTCAATATTGTACACTGGGATTCCATAGTCTCTAGCCAATACATACGAATTTGTGGACCCCTATGTTTGTCTTTATGCAATTGTAACTATCTGGATATATTTTTGGATAAAACTTGCTTTGCAATCAAATTTAGTTTTGTATAGGATGTATACAAAATTATATTGATAAAATCGATTCCAGAGATATACAGTACTTCCATAATTATAAGTAGGGGAAGCCTTCTAATATGTATGAGTGGGTTAGAGACTATGGTATCCGACTTTACAATGATTACACTATATAACAATACTAATACTGTAATATCATTCAATCAACAACTAGCGTACCATAGTGACTGGCTGAGAATAAGACAAACTACCTGTATAGTAATTACCATTGACTATAATAGGGAGTTTTTAGGTAAACAGGCCAGGTACAAAACTGCTTTATTCGAATATTTCACACTATAATTAAACCTTTTGTGTGTATAAACGATCAACTGATATCATAACCAATATAAACTAGAGTTAAACAAATATATATATTACATTTTTTTAATGAAATCCATAGTTTGAAAAGCTATGCAATTAGCAGTAAATTATAATGACAAATGTACATATCTTTAGTAAATTCGTGGCTATTGTTGTTCGCTCTCTTTAACACTAACTTGGATATTGCTGTATTATTTATACTGCTGGCATTTCATAGTACATGCATTCTATAGTAATAGGCTAAGTTATATCATGTATAGAACAGTGGTTTAGCTGCTAATACAAACGATATTACATCACTTGTTTTCTGTAGAATGCCGACTAATTTAGTCTGTTTATGTTGTATAGGTAACTTAACACGCAGCCACACACGCACACATGTCATCTCACTCCATACATTAATCAACACTGTGGTAACATTAATTAAGGGGGGTCACCTGCTGTTTTTTATTTCTCTCCTTTTCTCTCTTTCCTTGGCTTGTATCCATTCGGCCCCATTCAGCCAACTGTTTTAAGATGTTTATCCCCATCCAGGTGTCTATTTCTTCCTGGCGAGCAATAACGAGCCAGAATTGTATGGAGAAATCCGGCTTCGCCGTAGAAATTTGTCTATCGAAAAATGTACAAATTTAGCTTGCTGTCAAAACAAAAATATATATATGCTGGCTCGCTACCACTCGCCAGGAAAATATGGACACCTGGATGGGGGTAAACGTCTTAAAACAGTAGAATGAATTGGGCAGAATGGATAAAAGCCAAAGAGAGAGGGAGAGAAAGATAAAAAAAAGCTAGGTGGGCTCCCTTAATTTATTCTCTCACAATCATCTCGCCTCACTACAGATATGAAATTCAAGAACAATTTAAGTTGATCAAATAACCAATGATAATGCCCAATAATAACCAAACAATCTGATTCCTAGGATGTTACGACAGAGATTTAACCTCATACTATGCAGCTTAATATTACAGTTCAATATTTTATATCTAAATATAATATTACCCTTTCAGAATAATGACACATTTTGACCGTTTTGTTTTTTTGTTTTTTTTCTGGCCATGTTTAGATGGTTTTATTCAATTTTAGAATAACTTGTTGGAGCTAAAGAGTTAATTGTCATAGTATTTACCTCTTTGATTCCTAGATAGGCTATGCTTCCTAAATGTTTTAAGACGTTTATCCCCATCCAGGTGTCTATTTATTCCTGGCGAGCAACAGGAAGCCAGCATTGTATGGAGGGATTACAAATATTTACTGACCATTGCAACTTTCTTTGGTACTTTTTGTTCCGATATGTGATGCGTTTGTAGACTACGTAAAGTTGTTTGGTGTTACGGCGATACAAAAAACAAATATATAATTAAATAGAAAATACAAAATAAAAATAGGAAAAGTGGGGATTGGGCCTGACCATATAGATAGATAGATAGATAGATAGCAATAACACTTTAAAGTCAACATTTTACATACGAAAATAATGAATAGGGTATAAATAAATTGAATACAATAATGTAGAAGTGCCGTTTTCGCATTTCGAAAACAAAACTGCATTCCCAATTCTGCTACTTAGATTATGTATCTTCACAATTACCTATTACAGGCATTATAAAAATATATTTTGTTATGTTATATCAACTGAACCGTGAATAGGAAAACTGTATACCCTCTGTAGATTATGCACAAATCTATCAGTTAGCCTAGGATAAATTGTTAGCGTACTAGTATTTGTTTAGTATATATGTGTTAGCCTAGGATAAATTGTTAGCGTACTAGTAATTGTTTAGTATATATGTGTTAGCCTAGGATAAATTGTTAGCGTACTAGTATTTGTTTAGTATATATGTGTTAGCCTAGGATAAATTGTTAGCGTACTAGTATTTGTTTAGTATATATCAGTTAGCCTAGGATAAATTGTTAGCGTACTAGTATTTGTTTAGTATATATGTGTTAGCCTAGGATAAATTGTTAGCGTACTAGTATTTGTTTAGTATATATGTGTTAGCCTAGGATAAATTGTTAGCGTACTAGTATTTGTTTAGTATATATGTGTTAGCCTAGGATAAATTGTTAGCGTACTAGTATTGTTTAGTATATATGTGTTAGCCTAGGATAAATTGTTAGCGTACTAGTATTTGTTTAGTATATATGTTTAGCCTAGGATAAATTGTTAGCGTACTAGTAATTGTTTAGTATATATGTGTTAGCCTAGGATAAATTGTTAGCGTACTAGTATTTGTTTAGTATATATGTGTTAGCCTAGGATAAATTGTTAGCGTACTAGTATTTGTTTAGTATATATGTGTTAGCCTAGGATAAATTGTTAGCGTACTAGTATTTGTTTAGTATATATGTGTTAGCCTAGGATAAATTGTTAGCGTACTAGTATTTGTTTAGTATATATGTGTTAGCCTAGGATAAATTGTTAGCGTACTAGTATTTGTTTAGTATATATGTGTTAGCCTAGGATAAATTGTTAGCGTACTAGTATTGTTTAGTATATATGTGTTAGCCTAGGATAAATTGTTAGCGTACTAGTATTTGTTTAGTATATATGTGTTAGCCTAGGATAAATTGTTAGCGTACTAGTAATTGTTTAGTATATATGTGTTAGCCTAGGATAAATTGTTAGCGTACTAGTAATTGTTTAGTATATATGTGTTAGCCTAGGATAAATTGTTAGCGTACTAGTATTTGTTTAGTATATATGTGTTAGCCTAGGATAAATTGTTAGCGTACTAGTATTTGTTTAGTATATATGTGTTAGCCTAGGATAAATTGTTAGCGTACTAGTATTTGTTTAGTATATATGTGTTAGCCTAGGATAAATTGTTAGCGTACTAGTATTTGTTTAGTATATATGTGTTAGCCTAGGATAAATTGTTAGCGTACTAGTATTTGTTTAGTATATATGTGTTAGCCTAGGATAAATTGTTAGCGTACTAGTAATTGTTTAGTATATATGTGTTAGCCTAGGATAAATTGTTAGCGTACTAGTATTTGTTTAGTATATATGTGTTAGCCTAGGATAAATTGTTAGCGTACTAGTAATTGTTTTAGTATATATGTGTTAGCCTAGGATAAATTGTTAGCGTACTAGTAATTGTTTAGTATATATGTGTTAGCCTAGGATAAATTGTTAGCGTACTAGTAATTGTTTAGTATATATGTGTTAGCCTAGGATAAATTGTTAGCGTACTAGTATTTGTTTAGTATATATGTGTTAGCCTAGGATAAATTGTTAGCGTACTAGTATTTGTTTAGTATATATGTGTTAGCCTAGGATAAATTGTTAGCGTACTAGTATTTGTTTAGTATATATGTGTTAGCCTAGGATAAATTGTTAGCGTACTAGTATTTGTTTAGTATATATGTGTTAGCCTAGGATAAATTGTTAGCGTACTAGTATTTGTTTAGTATATATGTGTTAGCCTAGGATAAATTGTTAGCGTACTAGTATTTGTTTAGTATATATGTGTTAGCCTAGGATAAATTGTTAGCGTACTAGTATGTGTTTAGTATATATGTGTTTAGTATATATGTGTTTTGATTCTATAATTATTGATCTAAATGTTGGCCGGTACATATTTTGAAAATCGAATAAACAGTAGAAATGAAAAGACCAGGAAATTGACCTTGACCTTTGATAAATATTGGATTTAATGCTTCAGTGACCTTTTGAATACCAAAGACAGATATAGCTGTACATTTTGTTGAGCCTCTATCCGTCAGTTAAGGAATACAATATAAAACAACTAAATTTTAACCCTGACGTTTTATGTTGACCTTTCACTAGGAATATTTTTTTATTCTATGATCATTATATTAACAAATCAAGACACACATTTACTGTGGTGAGAACCTGTTGGTTGGTTTACAAGAACATAAGAATAGTTGGAATTGACCTTTGATCTTTATATTGACCTTCATGGTTTTGTTTTAGTGTGAACAAGTAACATTGTAATTTGCATGTCAGCGAACTTGGTGAAAGTTGATTAATAGTAAGTAAGGTAATGATATTTTACCTTGGCCAGTTACCTTCACCATTGATTAATATATGTTTTGTGTATTTATGTATTTATTTGTATTATTTCTTTAACTCTACATACACTTTCTAGATATATCTAGTGCGCCTGGTGAGAATCCATAGATCAGTTTAGGAGAAATTTAAATATAATTATTTGTGCATTTTTTCCTTAAAATACGAAATATGTGTTAGTTGATCAATATAATGTTCATATAAACAACATAGGTGATATAATATGTGAAATTCAATTTTGTTTAACACCAGTTATAATTATTGAAATATGACCTTGACCTATGACCTTGACCTTTAATCGAGGAAATATTATCTTTGCATGATCATATCATTGACAAATCATGTATGTATGTACATTTTGATGACAAATGATAGGTTAGTTTAGGAGAAATTATGAATATAATTGGAATTGACCTTTGACCTATATATTGACCTTTGAAGAATGTGTCTGATAGGTTGCAATTATCATTCTAATACCATGATCAACCATTTCAACGAATTTTGTGAAATTTGTGGTTTTTAATTGGTATCCTTTGTAAAGGTATTTTAGATATTTCTGCAACGTTTTGGCAAAAATATATCCCTTGGTTCAGAAATAATTCAACTATATCTGATTTTGACCTTTGTACTTGACCTTAGACCTTAACCTTAATATTTAATTGAACATTGGTCAGTATGTTTTTCATGTATGTAGCATGTGGCATTGTGAATATGGTGAAAATTGAACTAGTAGTTAAAAAGTTGAAAACAAGATTATCTTTATCTTTGGCTTTATGATTGACCTTAACCTTAGACTAAGATCAATTTCCTTTTTTAACTGACATCCGCACGGACCACCGTCTAAATGTATGTATAATTATTTCATAGGTATATATACAAACGGTATATAACTCTAGGAGGAGATATAGGGTCGACAGAGAGACGGACAGAACGACACATACCTTGCTGCACGGTATGCGGGGGATTGATACCATTCTGCTTCGCATAATTTATTATATGGCAGCAGCTTGTATGAATTGTGCATTAAAATAAATTAAGAATGAATGATTCACATTTTATAAAAGAATGTAGTAGCCAGCCATCCGGCTGGCTCAGTTGATAGCGTGCCTGATTCCCATCTTGAAGGTCTCGCGTTCAATCCCCGCTCAGATTGAAAAGTTTTTCTGGGATACAGCCGGCGGTTACCATGGTCTCTGGTAGACTAAAGAAAGCCAAGCGCTTGTGAATCCTCGAAGGAGGAGATACGGGCGCTATATAAGTAACCAGAAGATTATTATTATTATTATTATTATTATTATTATTATTGATATAATTGTATGAAATTGAAAATTAATCTATCCATATTAATTGTATATGATGAACATTTCAACTTAATCACATGTACTGATATTTTAGAACACACAAATTATATATATATATATATATATATATATATATATATATATATATATATATATATATATATATATACAGGTATATATATATATACCTGTATATATATATATATATATATAATTTGTATACCTTGTTTGTTTCCTGGAAAGATTTTGTGAATGTAGGTCACGTGGTTACTATTACTCTAGCAAGGAGAAGAGTCTGAGGTAGAGGGGAAAGAGGAGGAGGGGGAAGATGCGCGAGAGGGGAGAGCAAGAAAAATCAGGGAGGGGAGGGAGCGTGGGGGAGTTAGGTGTACGAGGAGAGAGAGAGAGAGAGAGAGAGAGAGAGAGAGAGAGAGAGAGAGAGAGAGAGAGAGAGAGAGAGAGAGAGAGGTCATAAGGGTATATATTTTTCTCTATATGAAAGTGTGAAAATGTAACTATATAAATGACGGTAGTTTGTTCATATATCCGAAAATGTATATATGGTGTCAGAAGAGGCCAGGCTGTGCCCCTTTTCGCTATATGTTTGTGTTGATTATTGAAGGGAGGTGCTCCGCTCTTTTCCCTCCTTTTTCTCTCTGCCTCTGGCTTGTATTCATTCGGTCCTATTCAGCCTACTGTTTTAAGACGTTTACCCCCATCCAGGTGTCAAT
>CM064521.1:26999802-27024802 GCA_032716605.1 Paralithodes platypus | reverse complement strand
CAGTTTAATGGACAACCATCATACCTTCATTTATGTTTTACTATTAAAAACAAAAACAAAATCACCGACATTCAACTGAAAACTATTTCATATTTATATTAAATACATAAGTTACGATTAACTTTGTATTATTTTCATATGTACACACTATATTTCTGACCATACAGTATATTATGCCAAACTTTCTATTCGTACTCATTACATATTTGCGGTATAATATTGATTTGCATTTATACTACTACTACTACTACTACTACTACTACTACTACTACTACTACTACTACTGATGATGATGATGATGTTAATGATGAGGAGGATGATAATGATACAAATACAGATAATATAGTATATATAAATACAATAATATATATATATATATATATATATATATATATATATATATATATATATATATATATATATATATATATATATACCGGTATGTATTTGAGTAAAGTTGAATATGGGCCAGTCCTTACTACTACTACGTGAAGGCGAGAGAGAGGAGGGTGGAGGGGAAGCAGGGAGGGGGACAAGATGCGCAACAGGAGGAGAGAGGGAGAGAGAGAAGTGTGTGAGAAAAATCCCTGTGTTGTGGAGGGAGAGTGAGGAAGCTGCAGCGAGGTAGGCAAAGAGAGAGAGAGGGAGCTAGAGAGTGAGAGTGTGAGAGAGAGAGAGTCGATCGGAGCGGCTGGGTGGTGTGCAGGCTGCGCTAGAAACACTCCCGCTTCACTCAGTCCCAGGCCTATATACTAAGCGACCTGCATGTATACTCGTTAATTATTCACCACATTAATATTTCATGACATACATTCATAATATATACGGTCGCTCTCGAATTCCAATCAGCCGTTTTACTGTACGTGGCTTCATCACTATAGGAACAGGTTAAAATAATCCCTTTCATATGCCGCTCCCTGATATTGCCCCGTAGAATGCAAATGGCCGAGTATTAGTATAGCAGAGCATAAACCCGACCAACACACCACGAACATTTAGTATGGCTTTTTTTGGTAACGGCGTGATTATTTGTAATTTATCACCAAGTTCTGGATTCATGATTACATACGCTGTATTATTTGCATCATGTTTGGCATTTTCAATTATATGCACAAGTTGCAACATTAATCTCGAGTGAATATTGCATAGTTGTATAAACTGGCTTCAGTAATCATAATCGGATTATGTTGTTACATTTGTTCAGTTTACTATGAGATTACGAAGACACACCCACACCCGCATACACACACACACACACACGCATGCATAATCGAATTAAATACACCTATTCTATGAACAATTTGATTGCTTGTCTCACCTCTCCTATATTCATGCCATACACCATTTATATTTCCAGGTCGAAATATTTTCCAATACTGATATTTATTTCCACAAAGCATATACGATCTATAGTTTATCCATTTACCTATCCTCAGTCTACTGTGTTATACATATGTCAATTTAAATATGCATACATGTACTGATTATATGACGGGTCTTTCAGTTATGGTTTTAATTGGCATGCTTTGCTATGATGTCGATACAATGCATGTTCTCTATTGTATTTTTCACATTTGTTCCATAAACAATATTTTCATGTAAGAGAGTTAACCCCTTCTGTACCGGTGATGTACTTTTCCATATATTCTGGCAACTATTAGACGATTTTGTTCAGCTTAGGAAGGACCCCTACTCATTAAAAGGCTACAGACTATCTCAACTAATCCTCTTAGCTACCATATATCCTTCCTAAGCTTCGTAAATTCGTCTAAATGTAGCTGAAATCAAATAGAGAAGACGTTACCGGTACAGAAGGGGTTAAACAATTTAATTAAGCACCCACGTATCAAAATAATGTAGTGTACTTATGAATTTGCGAACAGTTAACATTTGTTTAATTAGTATGCTTTAGAAGATATCGTTATGTTATTTAATATGATGTTCTATTAAACTCTCTTTCTCTTTCTCTCTCTCTCTCTCTCTCTCTCTCTCTCTCTCTCTCTATATATATATATATATATATATATATATATATATATCATAGTGTTTTGGAAATACATGTTTGCAACAAATATTCCGTCTCTTCTAAAGTATATCGCAAATATATATCTTGACAATAATATTTAACAGTGATATTAATGTGTGCGTGTGATATTTAAAGTGGTGTAAGAACCGCATAGATAATTTGACCACTGACTGATATATTGGTCTTCGTCTGAGCAAGTAGTGAATTAATAAATATTAGTTTAGTTTGCACCGCACTGTTTTCAAGCATATGATGTTGACAATTCGGAGGGGATAATCTACTGTTTAATTGATCAGAGCAAATACAAATTATATTCATTATATATTAAAGATTATTTATTTATTCAGTATATGAAATTAGCTGGTTACTAATCGATATATTCTGATGCCGATTTGTGTTAAAGAGTATCTCATTTTAACTTAATAGTATGTTTATAAGAGTGTATTATGTGTAAGCGTTATGTGTGAGTATTTATGTGTTTCCATGTTGCTATGTGAAGGCCTGACCGTCTTTCTATGTGTATATCTTTCTACGTGCACATATATGGCAATTATGCGTTAAGTTTTGTTTGGTGTTATAGCATGCAATTGTTACCATATACCTTACAAACTCATGATTGGGTTAAAATAAGTGTTTTTTAAATAATAGTATATATATAAATACAATTACGGCAAAAATACTTGTACTTTGCCTAAGATTATTTTTACTATGCTTAGGTAGATTCATCGAAGTAAACAATTTAGTCAATTATTTATATTACATCAAACTGTCTTGATAGCGTAATGCATAGTGCGCGGAGTTTCGATGTGAGTATCCTGGGTTGAGTCCTCGGAGTGCCACGTGTATTTGTTGATTTCATTAATTGAGTTTAGATGTGAAGTTGGTTGGTGTAAATAACATAATTATTCCTTATATACATTTATCAAATCCCAGATACGGCGAAAACAATGAATAGGGAACAAGAAAAGTAGTGTATGATGAAGCAGGGTATCAATAAATAGAGCTCATGATATCCTTTTGTCTCGGTGTATACATTGTCTACAGAAATTTAGCTATATTAACATCATACAACGTAGCTATCTATTGGACCGATGTGTATGTAACTGTAGTTGTTAAACCAAGATACATAATTGAAGTTTGCCAACATTTTCACTAAATTCTATTTATTCTGAAAGAGTCTGTCGATGTATATTTTGTTACCACCTTTGCTGATAGTGGACATATAATTATATAAGGAGTCAAACCAGTTAATTATTACTGAAATTAAATTAAGAGTCCCTTGATCTTACTAGATACTTTTAGTAGAAAAGAATGGTGTTTTGTATATTAACAATTTATTTTTAGCTAGAGGTGTACACCAATTATTACTGCATTGGAATAGTTCTGGGCAGTGTTGACCTCCTGGCTTATGAGCAATCCTATATACACCATAATTGCAGTACGGTCTCGCTAATAAGTCATGTCCAAGGTATCATTACGTTTGGCTTGCTCTGTGCTGTATTAATGTCTGTCAGATGTGTAATAGGGGGAGTAAGTGTAGGAAAATGTTTGAATATATCACTCGATATGAAGAAATTAAACTTAAAAATTGCTGATACCAATTATTGATAAACACATAGTCGGTGCCGAGTATATCTTATTAGCGCGACTGTACATAAAATACACTCCCTAAAAATATCTGTATTTTCAAATATATAAATACCAGTCATAACAATATATATATTGAAAGTAATTTCAGTCATACTGGAATTGAAATAGATAATTCGGATACGTAATAATCTTAATAACGATGATGCTTCTGTGTTCATTGAGGAAGACATATATACAGTTCCTCCTATCCTACTCGTCTAACAAAACAATTACACCTTTGCAAAGTTCAAAATAACATAAATAAAGGATTTACAGTATATGCTATAAACACACTGAAATGTCGATAAGGAATTTAAAAGACAACGTTTTCAAACTATTATCTAATCTTTCCCATTGAACTCCATCCTAAAAGTAACTTATTTAACACCCAATTCTAGGCATCTTTCATATTTAATATTTTGTTTTAATGTTTAGTCAAATTGAGTGGCCCAGGGTGGTCTTTGTGGGGTGCCAACTTTGCCCCACATGCCATGTTACCATGTGTATAACCCTTTCAAGATAAATGTGTAAATGTTTCGTTAGAAAAATGTTCCGACCGAAGGTCGGTTTCTTCTAAATTTATAAGCTCGCTATCGCTCGCCAGAAAAAAAAAATTGACACCTAAATTGCACGAAAGGTTTTAATATTGACAAATAAATAAACTAACGAATGAACGTCTTATAATCTCAAAAACTAATACGCTAAACATGAGGGAGAAGGGGGTCCAGAAAAAGCGACTACCTCTCCCTTAATCATTTATCATTTCCACAAGTACCCATTCCTTACCCTTCAACAAATCGGCCTAGTGTGGATCAGTAGACCTGTTGCTGCTTGTTTTTCTTTGTAATACTATTTAATTTTTGTATCTTGTTCTGTGTTTGTCATATATCAGATCACACAAATAAGAATATTTATGTTTAAATCAAGTTTTGCACAATATGAATGTTAAAAAATATGTACTACATAATTGTATATAAGCACATTAGATTATTCACACACACACACACACACACACACACACACACACACACACACACACACACACACAACCACATTGCCTAAGTGTCCGCTTACTAAAGTTAAATTGTGAATCAAGCATCACATAAGCTAACAAAATATACTCTAATCATAGTAATGATTATAATATACAGTATTGTTCCTTATCCAGAAATAGAAATCATAGAAAATTATATTCCATAATCAACAAATTTAACTCAACACGCTTACTCAAACGTCCAATACTCAATAGTTAAAATATTGAGACAATTTGTTAACTACAGTACAATAATTACGGTCGATAAATGTAAGCTGAAGAATGTAATCATATAGCTCTTGAACTATCCAAAGATGTTAATAAGGTATGGCACCGCTCTTTACCTTCCAAGAATCATAACTATAAGCCATCATTTCTAGTTCCAATTATCTCCTAACCCCTTTTGTAACGGTGATGTACTTTTAATTCTATTCTGGCAACTAATAGAAGATTTTCCACGGCTTATGAAGGACGTTTACTTATTCAAAGGCTACACACTATCTCAATTAATCCTTTTAGCCACCATATATCCATCCTGAGCTTAATAAAATTGTCTAAATGTAGCTAAACTTTTATACAAACAGACGTTGCCGGTACAGAAGAGGTAAATACCTGTGAAATATGTATATTGGTGGAAAGTAAATGTTGTCTCTGATGCTGAATGTTCACAAGGATCAGATTTGACCCAACAATATGTTTACCTCTATGACATTATTATATCTGTCACTCCAATGCTGTCATATGCGGAAAGCTCAACATCTCATAGATAATCAATATATGACAATGTTCAGAAAGTATGACTTATTAATTATCAAATACACATTGCACTTTCGCGTTTCCCTTTCAGTTGACTATGAAATGTTTACTTTTATCATTGCCACCAAGAGACGATTCTATTTTAGTTTGTAAACAACGTTTATCAGTTAAATGGATAGCAAGTCATCGCAATTAATCACTAACGAGCACAGATCCTTCATAGTTAAGTACGATCGTATCATTATAGCCAACATAATAAATACTTACTAACCTGAATTTTCTGAGGGAAGCCGAATCTAGCTTGTTAACTTTAATATTATGTACGTGCCATATATATATATATATATATATATATATATATATATATATATATATATATATATATATATATATATAGAGAGAGAGAGAGGAGAGAGGAGAGAGGAGAGCGAGAGCTAGAGAGAGAGAGTGAGAGATAGTGAGAGAGAGAGAGAGAGAGAGAGAGAGAGAGAGAGAGAGAGAGAGAGAGAGAGAGAGAGAGAGAGAGAGAGAGAGAGAGAGAGAGAGAGGAGAGAGAGAGAGAGGGAGAGAGAGAGAGAGGAGAGAGAGAGATAGAGAGAGAGAGAGAGAGATGAGAGAGGAGAGAGAAGAGAGAGAGAGAGGAGAGAGAAGAGAGAGAGAGAGAGAGAGAGAGAGAGAGAGAGAGAGAGAGAGAGAGAGAGAGAGAGAGAGAGAGAGCGAGCGCGCGCGCGCAATCCTCCCGAGTCTTATAAAACTATTGATGAACTATATAGTCCCTTCTTACCTAGTTCTGAGGTCCTTGGTATAATCCCTTACTACTAAAGGTAGCGCCAACCAACTTGAGAATAATCTTGATCCCTGACCTCTCTGTAACTCAAAAGGGCCTAGAGCAAACTGGCTGTAAATATCCACACCTATTACCTGGTGGACTTTTCCCAAATGATAGACACGTCAGCCCGATTGCTTTCATTAATTTCGAGTTATAAGAAGTTAAGGGGTCATGATTATTGTCAAATTTGCTGGCAATAACTATAATCTTGCATCAGTGCCATTGCTAGAATGTCTTCGACGTGTTATACTTGTTCGTAAACAACTATAATTTGTATATAATTGTCATGTACTTTCTCAGTTGGAATATTACTCGCTAGTATCGAGAGAATATGGGTAAAGTTATTGAATTGAGATAGTTGACGAAATTTGAACTAAAGTAAAGTATAATTTGCAACAACCAGAGCCAGAAAATAACAAATAGGTTCCAACTCTTGCATTAGTTTGGTAATGCTACCACACTATATCATATTGTGTAAGTAGTACTCTCTTCATTGTTTTCACCTGTCTGCAGTCTTGTTTTTAACGTCCAAGACTATACAATCACTCCTTCAAAATGAATCTATGTTTTAATTTAGTATTTATCCTTTATCAGAATTAGTGTAACCGTCGACCTACCTATCTCTGCAATTCACTTTTAAACTGACATTACGCTAATCATATATCAGCAGAAGAACGCCATTAAGTGATTGAAGTGTGTATCCATTATATTCATATTGTATTATATTTACCGATTTAACTTATGCATAACAATTTTATATACAGTATATATATATATATATATATATATATATATATATATATATATATATATATATATATATATATATACAAGACAAATATTTATCTCATTGAACATATTAATTAGGTAAATAAAAAATGCAATTCACGAATTGTTTATCAGTACATAGCTGCTCTTTATTATATTTCAATCATTGTGGAATTAAGACTAATTTCAAGACAGATGGGCTCTACATAGTATTTGTGTTCTAATCAGATTATTGATGTCACTTTAGTGCTTATAATATAATTTATTTACCCCACACATTTAAATCCCATTAACAAAATACATTAATAAAATTAAATAATACTATAGTATATTAGTTGATAATATAATTATATATTATTGATCATTTGTGATTTAATGATACTCGACATATGTTGTAAATGTAAATGTAAAGAGGTCGTCGGTACATACTGTAGTACTACTAATATTACTACGGTACTACTACTACTTCTACTTCTACTACTACTACTACTACTACTAATATTACTACGGTACTACTACTACTACTACTACTACTATTACTACTACTACTACTTCTACTACTACTTATACTGGTAGTAGTAGTAGTAATATTAGTAGTAGTAGCAGGAGCAATAGTAGTAGTAATAATATTACCCCTACTACTGCTATTACTATTACTACTACTACTACAACTTCTACTATTACTACTTCTGCTACTGCGACTGCTCAGATGGAGGTTGAAGGGAAGTGGGGTGAAAGGGGGAGTAAAGATACACGATGGGGAGGGGGAGTCAGTCGAGAGGAAAGAGAGAGAGAATGCCTACTGGGCCTAAAACATTGAGAGGAAAAAGATACAAGGAAGAAAACCGAAAAGAACGGCCACCTAGTAAAAGAACGGCCACCTAGTAAAAGAACGGCCACCTAGTAAAAGAACGGCCACCTAGTAAAAGACTATGGACCGTGGGGAAGTGGGTGTGTGTGTGGGGGGGGGGGGGGTGGAGAGGGTTGGGAGGGGGGGGGGAGTGTGTGTGTGTGTAAGGGGGGGGGGGGGAATTGTGGGGCAGGGGGGAATTGTGGGGGAGTGTGTGTGTGGGAGGGCGGGGGGGGGGGGTAATGTGGGGTAGAAAATTGTCCATAGGTGATCATGGTAAAGTGTTATGCGTGTTCATCATAAAACAAAAAACAGCTAATGAGTATCTGTTTAAGGGGAGATGGGTCGCTTTATGGGTCCCCCTTCTTCCTCATGATTAGCCTCATTAGCTTTTAGATCTAATGACGTTCGGTCCATTAGGTAGGCGATTTTAAGACTTTTCGCCCCATTTCTTTGTCAGTTAAGACTTTGCGTGTCATTTAGGTGTCAATTTATACCTGGCGAGCGATAGCGAGCCTATAATTGAATAGAAACCGGTGTTCGGCCGGAACATTTTTCTATCGAAAGATGTACAAATTTATCTTGAAGGAAGGTCTTGGGGGGGGGGGGTATTTTTAAGCTTAATGGAGGCCGAGGGAGGAAACTAAATAAATTATAATTATAAAGCTATATAAATGAGGAAATAAATAGCTCATCCCCCTTAATCAGGTCCAGATCTCCTGTGATGATTTGCTTAACATGGCATAGACTTATGGCCTCCTTTAAAAAATGTGCTAACCATTTGTATCCAATCATATTTATTTTTTTTCAATCCAGAATTTTGAATGTGTCGGTTATTCATTTCACTTCAGATAAGACCTCTCCAAATAAAAAAATATATGAAAATGGATTTCATACCATGTACAAAACTAATACATCACAATAATATGAATATAAACAGACACTACAATGACGAAGAAATGCATTACGACTGTACTAAGCGTTGGTATGTTGATCAAAATGCATATAGTATATTTGCTTTTCAGGCTATGATGAAATATTTTAATCTCTAAAGGTAGAATACTGCAATTAGTTAGGCTGTATTAATTTAAGTCCAATGTATTTCTCATGTACGCCATGTCGTTTTCTCACACACTCTGTGTTTACAATATGCGACTCCCTCTCGTATTACACATGCGTTTAGTGCCACATACACATCCTAGGCTTGGTACTAGTCATTATTATTATTATTATTATTATTTATTATTATTATTATGTTTTATTACTGATATACGAAAATTATAATATTATGGACATTTGTTAAGCATACGAATTAAAAACATACAAGCTATATTTGTTTAAATGTTGTAATGTTGTTCTTGTATAATTAATATTTTGTTAATGTAATGTGATGACTGTTTTCTATGTTGTTACTAACAGCAATAGACTGCTAATATATAATATTTGTGAAGATGATCTAGGAATCCTGCAATATTGTCTTGCTTGTTTATTCTGTGAGTTACGATTGTACATATAAATCGAAACGGCCATTCATGTTTAATAATCAATAGATTTATTAGTGTTGGTTGTCATACTATCCCCTTGCCTTTCTCTATTGGTTGTTTGATTCTATATAACACACACACACACACACACACACACACACACACACACACACACACACACACACACACACACACACACACACGCTCTCATCTACTTATATATACATACAAACGCAAACACTCTCCCGGTATAGTATTGCGTATATACAGTACATATTATAATGTTCTCCCAGTATAGTATTGCGTATATACAGTACATATAATGTTCTCCCGGTATAGTATTGCGTATATACAGTACATATAATGTTCTCCCGGTATAGTATTGCGTATATACAGTACATATAATGTTCTCCCGGTATAGTATTGCGTATATACAGTACATATAATGTTCTCCCGGTATAGTATTGCGTATATACAGTACATATAATGTTCTCCCGGTATAGTATTGCGTATATACAGTACATATAATGTTCTCCCGGTATAGTATTGCGTATATACAGTACATATAATGTTCCGTCAAATTGCTATGTGTGATATTGATGAACATTGATGGCACATGGAATTTCTACGTATTTTTGTAAGCGCTTCTTTATCTCTGAGATTATAGATGTTATCATTGGTAGTTTTAGTCTCGTCAAAGCATATGAGAAATATACGAAAAGGAAACATATCCTGAGGCCATGTTGTAAGCTAAGTTTCACATGCATTTGTATTTTATATAATACTAATCTGTTCATAAAATTCGTGCTTAAGAGCTTATATTTCAAATATTCGAAATTGCGCTTCGCTCTGCATAAAGTTAATTAAGAAATATTCTGGAATTATATGTATAAGCTTCATGCATTGAATATGCTAAATGCCTCCAGTGCTTCAATATTGTTTGGATTTTGCACAGTATGCTTGTGCTCCTCTACTGTCGACACATTACAAATACGGATGATGAAAGATAAATTATATAATAAAATAAACATGTAATGCCATATATATATATATATATATATATATATATATATATATATATATATATATATATATTAGAGAGAGAGTGAGATTGAGATTTTTGTTCATGTTTTGGTTAGTTGTATGAATTAGTCTCCAACTAGTATGGTATCCAAGTTGTTGTTGTTGTTGTTCCCCAAGCTGCCTGGCCGAACAGCCCCAAGGCCCTGAGCAAGGCCAAGGCCATAACCGAGCGGCCCCACAGAACCCTCCCCGTCGACCACAATAAAGCCTGGGTGACCGAAGCCACTCCATGGCGGGGAGCTGAGGAGGGTGCGGAAATGCCCGGGAAACCAAAGCCCCACCCAGGGCCCTGTGTCCCTCAGCAATTATGAAGAGAAAGTTGAGGGGCAAGGGAAAAATGTGACGCTTTGGCTTCCAATCTTGGTAGATTGGGAGGTCAATCCACGTTAGAGACGCCGTCACTTGAGATCTAGAAAATATATAAGTAAAAGGAACAGTCAGAGTAAGCTATGGGTATGGCAGAGATTGCTCAGTTCTCACTCTGATAGACCAGCCCATCACCACATGACTAGAACCCAATCTTCTCAGCATCAGCTAGGAAAGGCCCTAGAAAGCCGCCTTTGGCGGGGGGATAGCTCCCCTATTTCAACCCTTTTCGGGGTTGGGCACCCGCCCTGGTATCCAAGTTGTATCCCATGCTATAAACCACGCCCTAATCATGTTTTGTCTTTTCACCAGAAAGATAATTTCGTACATTACCACCTGATGTTTCGATACTTATTGTAAAATATTAGTCTACTATCTCTCTATACCATAATATTGTCAAGTTATATACTGTATATATATATAACTACGTTCACAATTCCACTATATTTGTAGTAAGTTAGTTATACAAATGAGGATACCGTAATTATAGAATATAATAATAAGTTATGAGAGACCTGTATATAATATTTAGCATTATTCTAGGACTTTCCACAAACAAACGAGGACTAGGCGACCTATTATGTTTACGATTATCACATAGTCATATTACAGTCCCTTTACGACTTAAAAAAGTTGCTCATGCATAATTATACCTATCTTTACTGCCTCACGTTATAACATTCAGCGTTTTCTTGGTGTATTGAGTATTATTTGCACGTGGATATACAGTATGTATACTGATATCAGCCCTCAATATGTGATTTCCATATAGCAGTATGGCGTCGTGGTGTTGTGAGTGACCGAGCTTGTTAACTTTCTCCATACCCCTCCACAACCCTCCTTCCTGTCATGTTACATTACCTTCTAGTTACTTTCCCGTCAAGTATATGGTTACGTTACATGGGCGTATTTATTTGCTCATTTATGTATTTTTATATTATTTATTTGTGTTTTAGTTTCCTCCCTAGACCTCCATCAAGCTAAAACAACACCTGTCCAAGATCCTCCATCAAGATAAATTTGTAAATTTTTCGATAGAAAAATGTCCAGGCCGAAGGCCGATTCCTCTTTCATTACATGCTTGCTATCGCTCGCCAGGAAGAAGGAGACACCTAAATGAAACGAAAAGTCTTAATATTGACAAAGATATGGGGCGAGAGGTCTTAACATCGCCAAACTAATGGGCCAAACATCTTACAAAACTAATGGGACCAGAGGGACCAGGAAAACGACCCATCCCCCCTTAAAACACCTTATTTCATGGTCAGACTCCTGCACCCTTTATTTGCCATGTTACTATGTTTTTGTTTTTGTTTTGTTTTTCCAGCACCCTTTCGTTTTCCTTTACTATCATTTACTTTTCCCTCACCATCTTTACTATGTGTTCCCTCCTGTTCCCTCCTGTTCCCTCCACCTCTTCTCTTCCGTCTGATTCCCCTTCCACTCTCTCTGTTTCCCCCTGTGGCCGTAGTAGTAGCAAGAATGACCCATAATCACCATTTCCATTTACATAAATTTCTGTGCCCCGATGTCATTATCATAATGCATTTATTTTGCCAGCCCCGAACACAACAAAAAACCGACCACGCAGTATATGTTGTAAGCCCGTGTTATTTTGTACATTTCTCCATCAGCGTGCAGAATAGATGAACTGAATATTTGGAACGTTTGTTTTTGGGCTGAAGCATACCTCTCTCAAATTAGAAATATATTTATATTTTAAAATTATATACTGTATGTAATAATATATACCATATATGCCATAAAGACAAATATAAACCTTTCATTAGCAGTAAATATCCTATGATATATATAACCGTATTCATATACTGGGCATGTCTTTTTACATGGCAAGATATATGTTTTTAGAATTATTAGTGAAGAGGTCTACAATGAATATATAATTATTGCATCTACTTTCTATATTTACTAACAAGAACTTCAGATATTGTGTTATTTTGTTTTATAAATGGATTAACTTCCTCTTTAGGGACAAGGATTGTGTATATTATTTTGCCTAGAGAGCAATATATGAAACGGGTTAGTCTTATGATAGTCTGTTTACGTGATGTACTTAGAGCATCGGATATATTGCCATTTTGTTTTTAACAGTATCAAAGTAAATAATGTCTACTGATATGAATTTGTTACATGCATAGTTTACTCAGAACTTCATAATGATCAGCTCGAAATATAACTGGTAATGACAAATTAAGAACAAATATATTAAATATCTCTAACCTATAAGCGGCCTGAAAAATAACACATAATACGAAAAAGTAATACTCATTTAATCAAATTGGCTCCCTTTATTACTAAGTATTCTAATGACATAGATATTTTTGTTGTTTGCTTCATACATATACAGGTATACTTCCAGTTCTATTTGTATCAATATTCCACAGGGGATTTTTCACAAACCATCATATGAACCATCTACATAATTGCAAGAAGACTGCTATGCTCTAGCCTAACTAACAATATTGTAATGATTAGCTAAGTCAATGTTTAGGTATTATGATTAATATTTGTTTATCATAATACGAGTTACTAGCCCCAAACACGCGAGCAAATGGGTTTTTCTACCATCCAACATTATTTTTTGTTTTCCATTTGTTTTTTGTGTTTCGTTTTGTTTTACACAACGTACATACGTATATGATAAGCATATACATAAGATACATAATTGTGCGGACAAGAGAGATTGAGGTCTCACCAGAAGTTCAATTGATGTATGCATTTATCATATATATAAGATGATTCCATTAATTTTAAGATTATATGCAATGAAAAGTCATGTCATTAAACGTATTTCGACCTAAGTAATCACACCCAATAATAAGTAAAACAAGGCAAACCCAGTAGGTATTTACTGCAATATATCTATATAACTATATACTATGTAATATATCAATGTTAATATTATATATATATATACTGTATATATATATATATATAACATGAAAAATATTGATTCTTGTGGTAAAAATATATGCGAATATGCTTCCACACTAAAGGTGTGTAGAAAAGGGTAGGTTCACTGCACAAAGTTTAAAAAATGTTAGTGCTAAAATTAAATTGCATCTAAAATATATTGCATGCACAAAATAAGGGTTTAAAAAGTATGTCTGAGTATCTTATTAGAAGGCTCGGACTGTTGTGTACATATTAAAATAATGTTTATGTAAAAGTGTTAAAATGCATTTCTCTACTTTCGTAGATCTTCAGTTATTATAAAAATTTGCAAGAGTGGCTGGCTCCAGAGTCAGGTATTTGTTCTGCACTCTTCTGTGGATTTCCAGTCACTGGTTTAGACAATAAAATGTTTGTCTTAGGTTATGATAGTTAAAAAATACTTCGTTCTTGTTCCAATATTGTTTTTCGTTCAGAGTCTATTTATAGTTCTTTATTCAAATGAGGCTTGAATTTATTTATGAAGTTACTTTCTTTACTCTTTCTCAAAGCAACGTCATCTTTCTTTACTTTGTAAAAGGGCATTATATTAAAATTAGGAGATTTATCTTTAGCACATTTTGATATGCGAGTACTAACATATAGCCCTGTATTATGTCTAATGTGGTCCCTGTGCAGGTTTGTTCTAAGTCTAAGATTCGAAGTCTCGCCAATGTAGATGGAATTACAGCCATTACAACGAATCACGTAGATACAATTGAGCGTGGAACAATTCATATTATGATTAATTTCAAATGTGTAATTAGTATCTACAAATTTGAATGGATTCCCTTCTATTATTTGTGTGCATAATTTGCATCTTGGGTTACCACATTTCGTCACCCCTTGATTTTGTACCGTAAATCTCCTAATTTTAATATAATGCCCTTTTACAAAGTAAAGAAAGATGACGTTGCTTTGAGAAAGAGTGAAGAAAGTAACTTCATAAATAAATTCAAGCCTCATTTGAATAAAGAACTATAAATAGACTCTGAACGAAAAACAATATTGGAACAAGAACGAAGTATTTTTTTAACTATCATAACCTAAGACAAACATTTTATTGTCTAAACCAGTGACTGGAAATACACAGAAGAGTACAGAACAAATACCTGACTCTGGAGCCAGCCACTCTTGCAAATTTTTATAGTAACTGAAGATCTACGAAAGTAGAGAAATGCATTTAAACACTTTTACATAAACATTATTTTAATATGTACACAACAGTCCGAGCCTTCTAATAAGATACTCGGACATACTTTTTAAACCCTTATTTTGTGCATGCAATATGTTTTAGATGCAATTTAATTTTAGCACTAACATTGTTTAAACTTTGTGCAGTGAACCTACCCTTTTCTACACACCTTTAGTGTGGAAGCATGTTCGCATATATATATATATATATATATATATATATATATATTAGTGGTAACATTGTAACAGGTCATACATTATAATAGTTTTATAAGGCAAACTGTGTATTTGCATAGTATCCATTGTCTTACATTTAGGATACATTATCCTTACATTGGTGTCAATGTTTACAACATTAGGCTTCTTCAAAAAATATTAGTGCTCTACATTTTAACATTTCCTTGTTTCCATTTGGTATACATACCGTATATACACACACACACACACACACACACACACACACACACACACACACACACACACACACACACACACACACACATTCCAATCAAACAAGAAGACTTCTTCAAAGAAATCCAGAAAATCTGTAAAGCAAAGCAAACCAATAAAGCCAAGCTGAATTGGACAGTCCCAGTTACTACCAATACTACTATCACTACTACTACTACTACTACTACTACGTTGTGAGGGTCAGAGAGGGAGAGAGAGGGAAGATGTGGGACAGGAAGGAGGGAGAGACTGTGGAGTTTAGGAGAGGAATATTGAGTGTGGCAGGAGGGTGAGAGTGGAGGGTAAGGGCGGGCACAAAGTCGCTCTATATATGGGTCAAGGATGTTCACAATATTAGTTTATTGGGAGATAGTGGGGAAGGTTATAGGAACCCAAAGACAGACAGGTATATATGATTTTGTTTTTAAAGAAACGTATTATTAAATTTGAATCTTATATATATATATATAGATATATATATATAGAGAGAGAGAGGTGGGAGAGAAAGAGAATAAAATCATTATTAATATACAAGTTAATCATTAGCTAATGTCACATGTAGTGAAATATAAAATACTTAGTCGTCACAAAACAGGTATATAAGCATATCAAAGTATTTCAGGATACAGCAAGAGGGAAAAACATGGAGACTCGGATCTACAAAGCAGAAAACAAAACTAGCATGAGAGAGAGAGAGAGAGAGAGAGAGAGAGAGAGAGAGAGAGAGAGAGAGAGAGAGAGAGAGAGAGAGAGAGAGAGAGAGAGAGAGAGAGAGAGAGAGAGAGAGAGAGAGAGAGAGAGAGAGAGAGAGAGAGAGAGAGAGAGAGAGAGAGAGAGAGAGAGAGAGAGAGAGAGAGAGAGAGAGGAAATATGTTTACAATATAAAACACATTTTATAATATTTTACTATAATCGGCCGGCTACAAGTAAAGGACGTAACACTTCTATCAAAAACTTCAGGCCCTTAGAAAACCTAAATTGCCTCTTTATACATTGTATATTTTGCCCCTTTCAAACCCTTTTAAACGTTGTACATTAATATGTGTAACACCCATTGAATAACTTTTATGTTAGTTTTATATCGTGTGTTTTTCTCTCTCATTTTAGACCCTGATGATGACATAAGTTGATATGTCGAAACGTTGGATCCAAAATAAAGATGTTGTTCGCTACCTACTGTATACCCTTGTGATACTTTTCCTCTTGCAAATACGGTTCCCTACGAACCAAAGTATAACCAAAGTAATAATAATTGCGCATACATAGCTACAAGTTTATAAGCTTGAACATATAAAGATATTGCTTTCATAAACATTAGTTAGAAAATAGGACTTCAGGGGCTATTAAATAACCTTTCTGGATCATTAAGCCAGCACACTGTAAATTAAGAATAGCTTAAAGACTGGAGCCCCTTTACGAAACCTCCAGTCCCTTGTCATAACATGTCTAATGGACCACTTGCGAGTTTCTGGCTATAAGAAAGTTGGAGCTGTAAACATCAATATTTAGCAGAAATACAGAGATTATACGAGATGTTGATGGATAGAATATATTCTGAATTTGATATGTATTCAAATATGCCCTATAACTGTATTTTAGCTGGTAATTCTGCTAAATATTGATGTCTACAGCTCCAACTTCCTGATAGACCGAAACTCGCAATTGGTCAATTGCAAAATTATATACATATTTATTACATCATTGCTTTCAGGAATAATGTTAGTTCACGATCAATACTGCCAATGACCGGCCGACACAGCCGACCGCGGTACTTCGGAGTCGCATGTATTCATTATTTTTCTAGATTTCCACCGTAAACCTCCATCAAATTTAAAGACAACATCCATTAGATCCCCATTCTAGATAAATTTGTACATTTTTCGGTAGAAAATTTCCCGGCCGAAGGCCGGTTCTTTCGACATTACAGGCTCACAGGGAAAACAATCGACACCTAATTAGCACGAAATGTCTAAATATTGACGAAGAAATGGGGCGAAAGTTCTTAAAGTCGACTAACTAATAAGACAAACATCTTAACATCTGAAAACTAATGGGGCTAAACATGAGGGAGAAAGTGGTTCAGAAAACCGGGGATGTATTCTTTATCATCTGTATTTATTAATCTTCTTGCATCTCTTGTGTTTGCATGAAATATTTGTTGTACAAGAACTCCACATAGTTTGCTAATTGTGCATTTCGATTTCATGTACTCTCACAATAGTATATGATCTAAGGACTGACGTTTCATAAATTATTACAACTCAAATGCCTATATTTTGTTGACATCATGATTTGTGTTTCTCTCATATTGTAAACTGCCTCAACTTACTTTTCCCATACACATTGGTAACCATATTTTTAAAGAATAGTTTAGCACGGTTATTTATAGAGTTGTTAGCAAGTAAGTTTTGTAGTAAATTGAGGGTATTGCTGACAAATTCATATATCTAGTATATGGAACATGTGTGTGTGTGTGTGTGTGTGTGTGTGTATATGTGAGTGAGTGAAATATTGGTAAAATCGGTTTACCGAATGTGTCTTGTAGAACAACTAATGTGGGGATCATGATATGATTTCCATCAGATATGATTAATATTATAATGAACCAAGTGGCTGAAATATACCATACCATAAATTATCAATATATATACCAAATACTCAATAAATAGATGATGAGCTAATCCCTCTATATATGGTATTTATAGTGTGGGTATGACAACAAAATATACTGGAAAATATCATAACTAAGAAAAACAAATATCTATGATAATATTAAGCAAAGGAAGTAAAGTATCACGAGGATAGAAGCTTACACCACCTGTACTCATTATTTAGTATCAACATGTAGATCATCAAGGATCTAAAATGAAATATAGGGAATACTAACATTTATTCAGATGTAGAATATATATATACAAACAAACACACACACGTGTATATATGGAAGCAAGGGGACTCTGATTATCATGTATTTACAATATTTGTTATATTTCATATTTGCAGAAATGTCGCTCTTTAATATTATGGCACAACAAATATTGTAAACAACATCATTACATATATGAATAAAGTATGATCCAACAACCATTATAATTGTGAGGCAGTTAATTAGTATCCAATGATAACATTCATAAAATGGACAAATATGTGAGAGCAACATATTATTCATGAACAGAAAACATACGCTTCTTAAATGCTTCCTAATAATACCTATATATTTATCAATTGATATGTTATCATGTCATGTGCTATGATATATACAGTATATATACTGTATATATACTGTATATATATATATATATATATATATATATATATATATATAATTATATAAACTGTACTACGACTCTTCATACACCAGATATTCAAAGTTTCCAACACAAGAAAGTTATCCTTGACCGTGAAACCAGCATCCCAGTCTCTCTGAACTTCTTTTATATCTCTCTCTCTCAGTGCCGGCCCTCCATGCTGTAACACCCCTCCCTCCCCCCCCCCCCCCCCACCCCCGGTCAACCCCTCCTCTCCTCCGATACACGAATTTTTCTCCCATTCTCCCTGACACCCCTCCCCTTACCCCCCCCCCCCTCTCCCTCTTTTTTTCCCATCTTCCCTCCCTCTTCGTCCCCCTCCCCCCCTTTCCCTCCTCCTTGCTGCTGGCCATTCAAGCAAGGAGGAGTGGCCGCCCATTCACCCAGTTCTAGGATGTTGTGTTAAGGGTATGGCTCACGAATGCTGTTTCTAGCAATATTTGAGGAGCAAGTGTTTTTCTTTCAATATTTCTGAGATTTGTTTTCATTGATATGCGGAACTTAATGATGATTATTTATTGTTAGCCGTCTGAATTCTGATTTAACATAGGTTCACTAGAATGTATGTACAATTCTGTCGCAAAACAAGCGTCTTGGATATAAACTCACAGCGAAGAATTTGTAGCGGCGACTATGTTTGTACATTTGTGTATTTGACTGTTCCTTTAGTTTGTATTATTTTTGTGTTATCCATACAGTAACTCATATGATGCCTAACCAATGATTAGTTGCATATATTGTATATATATATATATCCCCCTTAGCAAGATTAAGCTTTGGTTGTATTGTGATGAGTTAGTGCGCGAATTAAACTGATATTAAAATAAGAAATCTAAGTTATAATAATTGATTATGAGGATTGTTTGTAATTATTTGATCTTATTATTTCCCCACACAGTAAAGCCAGTGTTGTAAAGGTTTTATACGTTTATCCGGATGATCATTTATTATCCCATAATCTGCACACAAATGTTTTTTTCTCATTCTCTCTCTCTTGCATCACACACACACACACACACACACACACACACACACACACACACACACACACACACACACACACACACACACACACACATATATATACCTGTATATATATATAGCCTTTTCAGTTATTAAAGTCAACAGTATTTATCCAAAACATATCACAACTAAACTTGGTACTAAAACATAGTTGTCGCTAAACTATGGTGTTTTAAATTATAAATACTAACAACTACTATGGTGTGCAAACATAAGCTAGGCCGTAATTCCTTAGACGTGAATTTAATACATCTTGTGACTCACACAGAGACATACACACGAACACACGCACACACATACTTCCCCATATATATATATATATATATATATATATATACACATATATGTGTGTGTGCGCGTATTGTGTATTTTAGATTGCCTTGCACTACCTTTGTATATAATCATAGCTGTTCAGTTTAATAACAGATTAATGAGAATAATTGGTACTGTACAAGCATTATTCTCTATATTTAAGAGCTGAAAGAACTAAATACGTACAACCATGTTATATGTTCCGAGAACAGAGGATGAGTAAGATTCAGAAATTCCACATACATTCAGACACACCGACACACACAGCGTACTTGCACATACTGTATAGTTACAGTATATATGTGGTATCATCAACAAAAACATTTATTAGAAAGAAAACCCCCACAAAAGTCATATTACTATTTAAGAAAAATAATCTTCCTGAAAATCAAGCCTCGTACTAAAATTTGTTAACAATACTTGTATTATTTTAATACTATTTGCATAGTAGGCATCCGTCGATATATATATATATTATATATATATATTGGTATTACATGATGATTATGAATATAACATAGTATACACTAAATATATAATAGTTACATCCAAATTTCAAACCAGTCACGTTATACAACATGTATGTACATGAGTTTGGTATATAATTGCGTCGCATTTTGTACTATGTATTACAATAAAAAGCCTATTATTTCCTTTCAATTACTTTAAAAGAAATTCCGAAGTTTGTATATAATTGTTTTGTTAAATCCCAGTTTACATCTTACTTGTTCCATTAAATGATGAAACCGATGCTAAGCTTTGCTTAAGCTGCTAACTTCAATATTCAATTTAAAAGTGTTTTGAACATAGACTGTGCTTCGATAATATATAACTATTAATTTATATCGATATGTATACTACCTCGGATATTCTTTACATATTCAATACAAACAAAATAAATATGATTGTTATGGAAACAAGAAAATCGGTGATGTCAAAAGATATGAACTAAAACAAAAGCTAGGCAAATACGCTGTACACAATTTAATATGAATGTTGCATATGGTACTTTTGAAATTTTCACCAAATTGTATTTATTGTCTTAAGAGCCCTTCAAATCATGAAATTAAAACTAAATTACTAAAAGTAAAGCGGAAAGCATTAACACAGTTCAACTTGAGACAATATTCACCATAAATAATTAATGTTTAAATTTGTATGATGAATCCCAAATTTACGCAGTATAGCTGTGTTATTATGTGTCTTAGCTGTATGTAAATTACCTTTCTCAACAACCTAATCGTATGTTAACAAAATTTAGCTATATCAATTATAGCTTAGGCATGTACAGTATATTTCATCTGGAATTATAACATATTATAACATAAAAAACAGTATGCTACAGTTAATTGTGTTGGCTACTGTGCATATAGTATAGGTCCCCTTATTAATGATGAGAGGTGTTATTGGAGAAACGTAATACAAACGGTGTTTTTATCATTGACTTATAGAGTGTTAATCGTGTACATTTTGCAAACAGCATTATAATTGTTGGTGTTAATTTGTCCATATTTGATTTATATGTGCATGAAGGAGACAAATGTCGAAGCTGCCTGTAACAAGTGTCTCCCCCAAGGTTGAAAGAGTGATAGAGATCCAAAATCGAGGCACGTTAGAGGTAATTTGGGTGTGTTGGAAAGAAATGTGGTGTGCTTGTTAAGTGTAGAGAAACTAATAGAAGGAGGAGGTGTTTGTGAGAATTAGTTTGATTACTCTGTGTAGGTGAGGCACTAATATAAACAGTGGAGGAAGAAAGGCAAATAAAACAAGAGTTCCAGCAACTCCTTATCTTATGCCGTTGTGGCTTCCCCTGGGTACTGCCCTGCTCGATTGGTGCATACAATCTTCCAACTTATATATATATATATATATATATATATGTGTGTGTGAGTGGACAGGTTTCTGGCACTCACTTTAGCCTTTCACCAAGACAAAACTGTCCAGAAAATGATACATATACCTTGATAGCCTCAATGTCGGCGAAGGCTTCATCAATCACTTTACAACAATACAGACAATTTATCATATGTACAACATAGGGTTATACCCAAAGTTTTATGGAGATAAATCACAATTCTTTTGAATTAGGCTATGTAATTAATAATATATATATATATATATATATATATATATATATATATATATATATATATATATATATATATATATAAGAGAAATATATAATTATGTAGGCGCATAACCTTTCATTGTGCCTATATGTTATCTACTGGATTAAAGTCCAATTGCCTCCCTAAACTACAATACTTACATTATATATACTTTCATCATAACAACATGTTAAATATGTAAGTAAGATGATAGATATTGCAATTTATATTATTTCATAAATCAAAGCATTGCTTACATTGGAGGCACATTTTATATACCACGCTTATATATTGTTTTGAGCTTACTGTATACAGTATATGTTTTTTACTTCATGGATTATAATCCCCACACAAAGGTATTTGCTATGTTAATAACAAGTCTTGAAAGAAGCTACAGTGACATAAATAAATCACTATGTCGAAGCAGGGTTAATGATATGCACAAATGAACGATGATATATTTTAAATCATCGTCTACAACCGCCAAGATATCAAGCTGGTCTAAGGCTACTTGTATTTATGTTACTAATATTAATTTTAACTCATTCAGTATCGGTAACGTCCTTTTCATTATACTCTGATAATTATTAGACGATTGTATTCAGGAAGGACGTCTACCCATAAAAAGGCCGCAGACTTTCTCAATCAATCATTTTGGCTACCATATATCCTTCCTAAGCTTTATACAATCGTTTAATTGTGCCGACATGAAATACAAAAATACGTCGCTGGTACAGCAGGGGTTAAGGGCAAATATAAGAAGGAATAACACAAATTAACAAACCAACAGGTAGGAAGTACTTATGTTTGCTGGTATGTTTCCTAAAATAGTTAAACTAGCATTAATCGAACTAGAACTGGGCCAGTTGGAAATCTTATCAGGCGTCCATTATATATATTATACTATAGTCGGTTTTATTCTTGCTTATGGTAAATGTAATCAATTGGTAGTTGATGTCTGGATGTGTAATGGAGAAATATGAATCTACTATGTCTCTGCGTCGTATAATGGTCACGTTTTCACAATTAACAATATATTTTGCAACAAAATCAACATAATAGCTGAGTAACCGAAATAGTAACATGGCAATTTACCATCAGCTGGGAAAAAATAACTTATAGTATCGCTGGCGGTCTGTGTATCGCCAGCCAAACAATATTAAACATGTAGTCCACAATGTAATATATCAGTAATCTCACACGTACACCATACCCTTTAGTTAACTGTAGGTTTAAATATATATTATATATGTATATATACCTAGCAATTGAAAATATTATTTGCAAATGTCCAGCTACGTCCCTGTAACAAGGGTACGCCCTAGCCCTGTTAATCATAAACTGCATCATTATAAGCATTATATTCACTGAACACAACTAATTACGTGTGAATAAAACCAAATATAATGGCATAGCCATGTATGCCAGAGAGATACAATTATTCGTTCTACTATACATTTGTAAACACACACACAGTAATATTGTGCACAATATAATTACCAAACTAGACACTGCACTTCTATATATTAATCTTAACACCCATATGCGAGACATGTTGTCAACCTTATTGAAAGGAAATTAATACTATTCATATGTGTGTCTAAGATTTCGAAGATTACCATGTAATATTTGCCCCCCACCACCATCTCTCTCTTTCTCTATCTATATATCTACCTTTCTATCTATCTATCTATTTATTTCAATAATTGGTAAATACCTGATGTGTGTCATACTGACAAATATTACACACAACGTACGGTAACTATGTGTTTAATATATGTAACTGCTTTGTTTTAAAGTACTGTCGGGCAATACAAAAATAATAGTATTATTATTATCATTATTGATTGATATATTTTCCAGAAGTTCCATCATATTCACACACGCACGGGAACACGTTTAAATACACTAAATGCACAAGCATATACAGGCACACACATAATTATGGAAGCAATGAACAAAATAACAATTATCTTTACTGCGAAATAGAACCTTCGCATAATTTGTATTATTTAATAGTAAATGTCCAGTGATTGTATATGTAAAGAAGTGATTATATGTTTTCATGATGAAATAAATATATAGGTCTATACCAAGGGATATTAAATATCAACTGCAGGTTTACTTTGCAAAGAAATACATTATTTCAATTAGATTTTGGCCTTTATAATATATATATATATATATATATATATATATATATGTGTATATATATGTATATGGATATATGTATATGTATCTATGTATATATATATATATGTATATATATATATATATATGGTATATATATATATATATATATATATATATATATATATATATATATGAAGAATTACATTTCAACAATCAAACTGTGGCTATCCAAAAAATGTTAATTATAAATTTGTATACATTTATTTAGGTATTTCTTTATATTACCGATATTAACCTTCATACCTCGATAAGCCACGATCATGGCTTTGTTAGTAGGAGACTTATTGCCACGATTGTGGCGATATTCATAATCAAATTTAATATACACAGTTTGTTTTTCAATAAATTTCGTACATTATTGCATTGTTGATAGGAGAAGTATTGGCACGATCGTGGCGGTGTTAATAATCAACTGGTTCTTTTTCACCTAATGTCGCACATTTTAACTACATTTCAAACACACAGTAATTGTGTGTACGAGGTATAAGTGTTAATGATTATACACAAATATTAAATACATTTATTTATATACTGGGATGGCTGATCTTATGCCATTGTTATTGTACATCCAAAAATAATATTAGTGCTTTACCGTACACACAAAGGGGGAGAAGATGTCATGGTGTGGAGGGAAAG
>CM064521.1:26922302-26994802 GCA_032716605.1 Paralithodes platypus | reverse complement strand
GTCGACATCCTTTTTATATTATTGTGGCTACTCCTAATATATTGTATTCAGTTTAGGAAGGATCTCTGACAATTATAAGGCCTCGAATTATCACAAATAACCCTTTTAGCTACCACAAAATCATTCCTCAGCTGCATTCAATCTTATAAATATAGCTAGAATAGAATATAACATACGTCACAGGTACACAAAGGTTTGATACCGAATTCAATCCCAGGCTGAAATATAAATGTGTATTCTTCTCATACCATAGATCACAGGTACGAATATTTTATTTTGCAATTATAGTAAAAGGTTTAAAGCGGCTGTATATTTTGTCCCTGTACGTTATTCCAAGTTCGGTGTGGAATGGTGTCTACATGTGGGTGTGTGTTTGGATGTGTGTGTGTGTGTGTATATGTGTGTTTGTGTAGTATGTGCGTTCGTGATTTTTGTGTTTTTGCTATATGTTCCATAATGAGACATATTCAACTACGAATTAACTATACAATTATTGTACAGTAGACAACATGAATTTGATCCCAATCCATAAGTTTTAGGATGAAAAAACGGTGTGAAGAACCATATAAATAAAACAATGCATAATAAAGCACTTATAATTAATTCGTACTAATTGTCCTCCAATTCGCAAAATCAAGAAATTTGTTGAAATTCATGTGGGCAACTGTACATTACTATACAATCCTCAAATAATCAGCCCCACGTTCAAATATGGGATGGCATGCAATTCTTTGGATAGACAAAACACTAAGGTAAATTGCAACTGTAATTATTAAATATAAATATGACTAGTCTCTCCCATTAAAGATCAAACCAAATATACTGTATTGTGATTGATCAATTCGTTCTATCCTTATATATTTTCGAATGTACTGTATTCGAGCAACGTATGCATGATATTATTGATCCTTTCAAATTGTCCGCAAATTTCTGGTCCTCTGTATGAAAGGCAATTAATCTGGTGATAGCTGTAATCAAAATCATTTATTTCGGATTTCGTTGTTAGTCATATATATGAGATAAAATTGTGTATAATATCGTTAGAGCTAGTTTAGGTGTAGGATAAATATAATAAAAGTTAAACAAAAAACAAATATATTGTATACATAGTTGTCTATTTGTCATTTGTAAATATGATATGGTATTATGGAAGTTACATTTGTTCTTGCTACTAACAAGCACATCGGTTTAAAGGGATACGAGTTTGGTAATTGGCCTATCCATGTAGTAAATAAAAATACAAGGTTTTAATGTCAGTATTCTTTATTTTTTGTCCAGATAGGCACATGCTATTTATATTTCTTCATACACATATGCCAAATGAAATAGTACATTATGTGTGTTATATGTTTGACATATTATATGTATATATAATTGATAATTATCGTTAATTGTACATTCGTAAAATCATATCATGAACATTACTGGTATGTGTTTAGCTCGTGTGTACAGCACAACGGATTATTATAAAATATCACAAACATCAATTTAACCTACCCATCAAGTACCTTGCTTTGTGATAGTGTGGTATTCAAGATTTAAATATGTTAAAATGTAGCTACTTTGATAACAGATTTATCAAAATACATAAGTAGATCGCTGTCAATGTTCACTTTAGTTTTGATCGGTACATTGCAGCCTCTGCAATATATATATACTGTATATATTAAAACACGTACATGATTGAAAACATACTGTATGTTTTATTTTTGTTACAATTAAGCATTCAATTATCAGTGTAATGTAGTATAACACTGTCAATTAAAAAGACCGTTTATCGTAATCAAACTTAGTAATATAGAATATAATTATATACTATACATAAATACATAGAATTTATTATTTAGTTCCAATGATGTTATCATTTGCCATCAAGAACTAAAACATGTGTGCGTGTGTGTGTGTGTGCGTTGTGCATACAGTATATAGACCGATGTATAGTATTGCTCTCCGTATTCAGGGAATATTACCCATAATGCATTCGAATAAGTAGGATATATATATATATATATGTATTAGAGCTATTTGCAACAACAATAACAAGTGGCGGGTGCCCAACCCCGAAAGGGGTTGAAATAGGGGAGCTATCCCCCCGCCAAAGGCGGCTTCCTTGGGCCTTTCCTAGCTGATGCTGAGAGGATTGGGTTCTAGTCATGTGGTGATGGGCTGGTCTATCAGAGTGAGAGCTGAGCAATCTCTGCCATACCCATAGTTTACTCTGACTGTTCCTTTAACTTAAATATTTTCTAGATCTCAAGTGACGGCGTCTCTTCCGTGGATTGACCTCCCAATCTACCAAGATTGGAAGCCAAAGCGTCACATTTTTCCCTTGCCCCTCAACTTTCTCTTCATAATTGCTGAGGGGCACAGGGCCCTGGGTGGGGCTTTGGTTTCCCTGGCGTTTCCGCGCCCTCCTCAGCTCCCCGCCATGGAGTGGCTTCGGTCACCCAGGCTTTATTGTGGTCGGCGGGGAGGGTTCTGTGGGGGCACTCGGTTATGGCCTTGGAATTGCTCGGGGCCTTGGGGCTGTTCGGCCAGGCAGCTTGGGGAACAACAACAACAACAACAACAACAATAACAAGTGACAGACTCAGTGTTTGTGATAAATTAAATTATGCTTAAAAACTAACAACAAAATAAATGAGTAATGTATTGTTGTGTATTAAATATTATATATATATATGTATATAGAAAGCCTTAAAGCATGATTGAAAAATGGATAAAATACATTATTTTAAGCTGTTTATCAATTGGTGGCTGTCCCCATGCTCCCTAAAGAGAGAAGAAAAGAAACCACTCAAAAACATTCACCAAGACTAGTAATATATACTTCATATATTTGGTTCTCCAAACATTTGATAATACAATTATTGAAGGTATATTCAGTATATAATATTGTTCTCACCAAATGTACTAGATTTATTTAGATTAAAGTTATATAATATAAACAACATTCATGAAATATTGCTTATACATTGTATCCTTGTATTCAAAATATTGTATAATCATAACCAAATACTCCTCCAATTGACCACTTGCGAGTTCCAGGCTATAAGGAAGTTGGTGCTGTGAACATAGATATTAAATAGAAACCCAATAATAATGTGCGTTTCTGATGGATAAATGGTATGTTGAATTGGGTTTTATGCACTTATAAATGTACTAAGACCGTATTGTACCTGTAAATTATATTAAATATCGTTGTCTACAGCTCCAACTAACTTAAAGAACGAAACTCGCAAGTCGGCAATTGATTCTCACGTTTAACAAGATAATGAACTACCCCACCATATCATCCTCGTGTCTTCCTTCATTCGTGTTTATCAGTTTGCATCCTGTATTTGCCAAGCTTGCATTATTTGAAACAACCCTTGCCATGTCTTAGCAATGTTGTTGTTGTGTTTGTCTCGCCTTTGAATGTTCCTATAGTTGGCTAAACCATGTCCATACAATACAGTTAACAGTAACAGTACCTCTATTGAGTAAACATTATTTTCTTTGATCATGCTCATCTTTGTGCTCCTTGTTAAGGGGGGTCACCGGCATTTTTTTTTTATCTTTCTCTCCTTTTCTCTCTTTCCCTGGCTTGTAACCATTCGGCCCCATTCAGCCAACTGTTTTAAGACGTGTATCCCTATCCAGGTGTCGATTTCTTCCTGGCGAGCGATAGCGAGTCAGCATTGTATGGAGTAATCCGGCTTCGCCGGAGAAATTGTTCTACCGAAAAATGTACAAATTTAGCTTGCTGTCAAAACAAAAATATATATATGCTGGCTCGCTACCGCTCGCCAGGAAAATATTGACACCTGGATGGGGGTAAACGTCTTAAAATAGTAGGCTGTATGGGGCTGAATGGATACAATTAGCCAAAGAGAGGGGGAGAAAGAAAAAAAAATCGAGATGGGCTCCCTTAAAACATTCAGAGTTGTTTGCCATATGTCTCTGAGTTGCTCTAATTGCATCTACTTTACAAATCTTGCTCGTTAAATAATTATAATTTTGTATTGTAAGTTTGCCATTGTCCCTCCCTTCAGAGATAACGTTTTGAAAGTAATCAACATATATTTAATAACCAGATACACAAAATAAATACACTACAAAAAAACATTCCTATCAACATACTTATAACAATATTAGTGACTAGGCTTAAACACCAGATGATTATTATAATGATATTCCATAAATCAGATTAAAGACAAAGTATGAATATTGTAAATGACTGTGCCCTATACATTGTGGCAACATAAGCTTCCTAGCTCCCAGTTTATATGAGTTATCACGTAAAAAACAAACACACAAATGGAGAAAAAATAGACTCCACTTTTTCGTCTCAATGTTTTTTTCTCTGAGTATGTGTACGGCTGTGGGGTGAGTGTGTGTGTGTGTGTGTGTGTGTGTGTGTGTGTGTGTGTGACTGTGTGGGGGTGGGTGGGTGTAGTAAATGAATAGTATGGCTTCAACAACTATAGTAAGCATTTCTGTCTTTCGGACATAAAGTTTATATTATTGCGCATCATTTAATATACATTTCTGCAACAAATTAATAATTTCCAAACTTTAGGAAACAAATAGAGTAAAATCTATTTACGGTAATTGATTTTTTTTTACTTTTCCAGTGTTTCTACAATGAACATATTTCATTAAATAGTAAATGATGAAATAATTGTTACATTGCTTCATGATGAATTTCAGTATAAGATTAAAGGCATTAACAATTTTTAACAGGTTTCCCACCCAAAAAAAAACTTGTTTATTGTCCATCCTACTACTATGAATATATTGTAATGCATCCATTTATGAAAATAATGAAAATATATTAATCAGTAACAGCACAAAACAAAAATATCAAAAATAATTATGGTTATAGATGGTAAAATACCTATATGATAATAATATTAATAACAACAATAATAATAATAATAATAATAATAATAATATAAACAACAATATTATTAATAGTAAATATTAAGCAATTTCGAAAATCTATATTGTCATGATTGTTATGATATACTGTATATATATATATATATATATATATATATATATATATATACTGTATTATATATATATAATATATATATATATATATATGTATATATATATATATATATTTGTTTACTTTATACTACAGAAAGTGTGAATGACAACCAAGAGTAAACGACTGGAGCAACAGAGAATACAGAGGAGAGGAGGGGGGGGGGGGAGGGTCTGAGACAGTAAACAAAAAAAACTGTACCAGACACGCCAATTTAAAGGGGATATTGTTCGTTTTTCTGGTCCTCCCTTCTTCCTCATGTTTAGCCCCATTAGTTTTCAGATTATAAGACGTTCGGTCCATTGGTTTGTCGATTTTAAGACTTTTCGCCCCTTTGTTGTCAATTTTAAGACTTTTCGTGTCATTTAGGTGTCGATTTGTTCCTAGCGAGGGATATCAAGCCTTTACTTTACGAGGAACCGGCCGAGGTCTTTGGGAGGTGTTTTTTTAAGCTTCATGGAGGTCTAGGGAGGAAACTAATATATTAATATAACGATGCATATATGAGCAAATAAATACACCCATCCCCCTTAAAGTAGGAAAACCAGAGATAAGTCTTGCCCCTTTGCTTTATATCTCCCGAATTTGTCACCAGCTTCTTTACTTGTAATGACTCTCTTCTATCCTATAATACCTTTTCAATATATACATAGCAACACCAAAATTAAAATTCGATGAAACTCAATTTAGAACAGTGCTTCTCTATTAAGCTGCGAATATACAAATACCTTTTTTTATGAGGTTATACAAATATAACAAAAATATCACTTACCATGCTCTGGATATTCGCATTATTGGTATAATCTATACAAGCAATTACTGGTATTCATTTGGAGTCCAATACTACCAAATGTTTATGGATCGTATTCGTATAATTTGTTCTTATTTAGAATAAAGTAGTTGATCTTGGTCTCTATGTAATTTAAAGCAATAATATATCACTTGCGAAATTTCAAAGGAGAATAATTAAGATTTGTTACAGAGTATTAATGAAATTATACGGGGACTGACATACATAATGTAACCCACTTGTCTTCTCGAAGCGCAGAATAAGAAATAACGTGACTTAAGTGTTTACATAATCAACGGCAATGACGAAGTTGGTGCTAGTAAGTACCTTTCAACAGAAAATTGGAATTACGCAAACACAGAATTATCTGTGCATTATTAAAACAGTCTTACATACCCACTAACCGATTTTTGGTTGATATGTTAAAACAACAGTGTTACTTGTCATAGGCGGTTCCATAGTGAAAATGTGTTAAAGGTTATTTAGAATTTTATCTTGCCTTAAAGCTATGGTGTAACTATTGTATTACTACTACTCGCCTCAAGTACACAACTAACCATGTTCGTGCTTAATTAACCCCTTGAGTACCAGCGACGTGTGTTATATTTTAGTCTAGCTATATTTAGACGATATTATGCAGCTTAAGAAGGATCTGTAGTAGTTAAGAGTTGGTTGAGATAGTTTAAAGCATTATTATTGCTAAAGGTCCTTCCTAAGCTGAATTAAATCGTCTAATAGTTGCCAGAATAGGATGAAAAGGACGCCCCTGGTACTGTACGGGTTAAGTAATGGTCTTGCTTCTTATGTTTCCTTTTCTGACCCTTCACCAATCAATGTTGATTAGTAAACCTCTCCTTGTTTTCTCTATTTTGGATTTCTTTGCTTAAACACAAAAATATGGTATGATTGACACGTTTTAGTAGGTATATACTGAAGGATCAGCATTATGAAAAAATATACTGTGAAGTATGTTTGGAGTGTTTGATATTATTATAATGTGTTTGTGATCTATATTTTCTTTATGATGTTTATTTGTGGAAAAATAGTACACTAAACATTTAGGTTGTCCTCCATACAATCTCGCATCAAATTGTTTCATTTTACCATATTTATTTTTAGTTTGACCATACTATTTATCTTATTCTACATTAAGTCTTATTCTGTATGTTGTTTGTAGTGTTTCATATAAAGTCATACGTTTGATTACATAATACCTAGTGATTTATCCGATGTTGTAATCTACAAATGTGTCCTTCAACTTCCTATCATTAATATCATCTTACATAGGAAAAATTGGCATTTCGCTGAATACATGTGTAACTTCTTCTACCCAAATACAGTATATGAATATTATATGAAGAGCATACATGAACCAAAGAGATCCAAGCCAATTATTGTTGTTTTGTTATCATATAATCTCGATATACAGTATATAGTTTTCTGTATATGGGCAATCATTGTAATACGAAATGCATAATCAGTTACTTTATCTAACCTGAGAAACTAAGATTTTTTGTAATATATTTGGAACATATGAACATTGTTCTTGTATAGTTATTTTTCAGCTCTATGAAATGTCATGAAATATTTGTGTGTGTACTCTGTACTATATATATATATATATATATATAAGTTAAGTTGACGTCACATTGTTCTTCAGTATATTATCTCTTCTAGTAAGAATGGAGGTACTAACATGTACATGAAAATAAGTTAAATTACAAAATAAAGTAACATAAATATATTAAAGAATATGCGTATTCACTTACGTATATAAACATTATTCTGCAATATGCACTTTGTATTGTATATTTCTGTATTGTGTGTTTTCAAAATAGTTTACTAATACTATAATTCAATAATTTATCTGATAAGATAACAACTTATTGTGTATGAGTTTATACCTCTAAGATAAAAATTAAATACATCTAAATACTCATTGATTTCATAATTAGAATTAAAATAAAATGTTATCAAGTATTTACCACAAATACCTATGAGTGTCTATATGTTCATATTTAATAAGAGTATGTATCTATTCATCTAGCGTTCTAACTATATACAAATACTATATAATGATTTACTCTATATGGGTCCAATATAATCATTGTGCAGTATGCTCTCATATTTATTATCAAACGGATGTAGACTATTAATATCGAGATGCATTCATATATCAATTGTCTAAGTAATAAAGTGAATAACAAGATGTACATATGTGTATATAGATACACAGATTGCACAGACCTTCCTGTCCCTACTAAGCAGTCAAGGCTTAATGCTAACAACAAAATTGCTACAAAGTGGAAGGTAAGGATAACAAGTCAGAAGGTTCTCTCCCCACCCACCAAGATATATTGAAACACTCATATTACTAACCAAAAAGCTGATTAATTATACTTTACGTTTTTAATACAGTAGGTTTCATCAACCTGTAGGTTTTGCAGTGTGACATTCAGTTCCGATATATCATGATTATTCCGTTGCATCTGTTCATGCAGTTTATCATTTTGACAATTTCAACATGAATGAGCTTCGATAACATTCTACACCCGCGTGATATTAAATATGACGATTTACAATGATGCCGTTGGTCGCGCTATAATATATACAGGTATATACTGTATATATATATATATATATATATATATATATATGCAGAGAGAGAGAGAGAGACTTTAGTACATTGCATTTTCCAGTGTATTCCTTTGTATACAGATGTCAATAGTATGAGTATTATTTGCAAAATGTCACCTTATGATTGTTATCTAATTATCGTAAGACGCACTCAATAACACATACACGATAATCAAGTCTCTCAGATTTGCAAGCAGTCACTTCTGGTTAACCAAGAATGATTTTTAAAGGTAAGGTGAGATCAGTGCATTAACGAAGAAGACTAAATTAAATATGTAAACGTGTTCAGGTATACTTGAAACACTAGACAGGCACACGTAAAAAGCCACAATATTGTTTTTGAAGAATAAAGTACTCAATTACGTCACCAATCAATAGGCAAGTTATGCAATGTACAGCCACAAGCCACATTAAGTTGCCTTCTCTTCAATAGTTATACTTTAAAGCCTAACTCTTAAACATTTGGGACATACAATATTTTATGGTTTGAATTCGATACAGTCGCATAGTGAATAATATTTCTGGTTAATGAGTGTACAATATATTTTACTCATATGAATTATGATAAATACAAGGAATATGAGGATGTACGGAAATATGAAGAAATAATAAAAAAAATTATCAATTCAAACAATAGGAATTATTCTTGAGAACTGAAATGTTGCTTTAATTTAAAGGGAGTTAGGTGCATATTGATAAAAGAGCTAATTAATCTCAAACAATATATATACATAAATATATATATATATATATGTGTATATATATATATACAGTATATATAAACGTTAGACACTTCTAACCCCATCATATTAACCACGGATGCCATTCTAGTATGAAATGCTGCATTATTATATGTCACTTGTAAGTAGAACGAATCGACCGATGGGCGCTTACAAGAACACTAATAATAATTTATGTATTAAGGAATTAGTGGTTGTAAGTAATATATCAATATATATGTAAGTATATTGCGTTATGTTATGATCCCATCATCTTTGTTTCCCTCAAACTCCCACCCAGAAAGCTCTCCGAGAACAGCTTACTAATAATTCTTATAATATCTGATCTATAATATAACTGGATATCTTATCAAGCTTGCATCCTCTTAATTTCGAGTTTGCAAAATAAACTAATGATATTTTGTTTTCGATATATTATTTTCTAACATGAAGCTTAATTATCTATAAGAAGTATTTTAAGAAGAAGACTTTCTTTAGCTTATGATTTACCATTTGGGCTCATGTAGGTAAGCAATCTCAAGAATCTAAAAACATTGGTCCTTTTTTAACAGCATACAATCGTCTTATGTTAGAATTTAAACGCAAAAAGTGTCATCGTGCTGAAGGGGTAGAACGCACGACCTCGGTTCCCTTAGTCACCAATGGTATGATATTTAGAACATAAGAACATAAGAAAATGGGAGTCTGCAAAAAGCCGATCGGCCCACACAAGGCAGATCCCTGTCACACCCAACACCAATTACAAGGCCCAATTATAGGCCCAACTCACTAATACCTTGAGCACTGACCCCACCAAAACGGTCAGGGATTAACACAAGATTACGGGGATCTGCTGACCGCCGATTTGCCAACACCCGGCAGATCCCCCTCACACCCAACCCCTCTCGTCCATATGCCTATCTAATTGTATCTTAAAGGTCCCTATCGTTCTTGATCCCACTATATCACTTGGTAGCCTATTCCACCCATCTACAACTCTGTTACCAAACCAATATTTGCCTATATCTTTTCTGAAACTAAATTGATCTAATTTGAAACCATTTGTTAGAGTTCTTTCGCTATCACTGAGCTTCAGTACATTTGTCATGTCTCCTTTATTTATCCCACTAACCCACTTGAACACTTCTATCATATCCCCTCTAATTCTGCGTCTTTCTAGCGAATGTAAGCCTAATTTTGTCAACCTTTTTTTCATATGGTAGATTTCTAATATTATGAATAATTGTTGTCATTCTTCGCTGTACTCTCTCCAACGAATCTATGTCCATTCTGTAATAAGGACCCCAAAATTGGACAGCATAATCCATATGAGGTCTCACTAATGACAAGTAAAGTTTCAAGATAACATCGGCAGTTCTGTTACTTACACTCCTTGAGATGAACCCTAGAATCCTGTGTGCCTTGTTGCGAACGCTTATACACTGTTTTCTAGGCTTCAAATCGTTGCTAACAAACACACCCAAATCTTTCTCACAGTCTGAGTTTTCTAATTCCGTATTAGCTAGTTTATATTTTGCATTAGTATTCGTCTTCCCTATCTTTAATACCTTGCATTTGTCAATGTTAAAATTCATCTGCCAATCTACTGACCATTCGTGTAAGGTATCTAGATCACTTTGGAGGCACTCTATGTCGCTATCTGAATCTATTGCTCTCCCTATTTTGGTATCGTCTGCGAATTTACTTATCCTACTAGTTATACCTAAATCAAGGTCATTTATGTACATAATAAACAACAGAGGACCCAATACAGATCCCTGGGGGACACCACTCTTGACTGATCCCCACTCTGACTTAGTACCATTTATGCTGACTCTGCTTCCTACCAATTAGCCATGACCTAATCCATCCTAACAACGATCCACTTATTCCATGCGCCTCAACTTTTCTCATCAATCTCTCATGCGGGACTCTGTCGAAAGTTTTACTGAAATCTAAATATATTATATCATATGACTTGTCATTATCTACCGCTTCATACACCTCTGAGAAAAAACTAAGCAAATTAGTAAGGCAAGAACGTCCCTGAGTGAATCCATGCTGAGAAGAATTGATTAAATTAAATGTTTCTAAGTGGCTTCTAATTTTCGTAGCAAAAATTGACTCTAGTAGCTTTCCTATGGTTGATGTGAGACTAATGGGACGACCCGTTCAGTACCAGGGACGTCCTTTCCAACATATTCTGGCAACTATTAGACGATTTTATGTCAGCTTAGGAAGGACCTCTATCAATAATAAGGCTTCAAATAGTTTAACCAACTCTTTCAACTGCCACAGATCCTTCCTAAGCTGCATAATATCGTCTAAATGTAGCTAGAATACAATATAACACACGTTGCTGGTACTCAAAGGGTTAATCTGCCAAAGGTTGAGCCAACACAGTGGAAATATATTTAATCGAATTGGATATCAGCTATTCTGGGTAAACGTTTATGGTGCCTGGTTGCAGACATTACTTATAAACTTGAATATGTTGGCTATATAAGATACATAGGCCTATATACTGATGGGGCTGAACAAAAATATATCCGAGCATCAATCGATCAAATAGAGCACTTATTATCACAAACTAGAAAGTGTGATTTCGTTCATATGTTGTGTTTTATTTCAGTAAGGTTTAAAGATATAGTGATCAAATACATAGCCTTAGATTCAGAGAAATATAATGACATTTGTGATGTAATTCTAGACCAAGATTTATATTCTCCGTATTTGGGAACGCCTATCTACTTTAATCTGGTTAACATTAAGCGATTAACCTCCGTTTACGGAGGCATTGTAATAATTAAAGTGTTCAGTCGATCTAAATGTACTTTCAGACTTCAAAAATGCAATCCTTATAAAACAAATATTTAATGATATCCAAAATGAAAAGAAAAACCGGCGTCCTCGAGTACTGATAGTGTTAGCTTCTGTGCTTATATTCTAGCTATATCTAGACAAATGTGTGCAGTTATAAAAGGATCTGTGCTAGTAAAAATGGTTCTGTGAGGTAGTTCGATGCCAGTTAATGGGCCGGTTTTCTGGACCACTTTCTCCCTCATGTTTAGCCCCACTAGTTTTGAGATTATAAGACGTTCGGCCCATTAGTTTGGCGATTTTAACACCTTTCGCCCCATTTCGTTGTAAATTTTAAGACGTTTCGTGCCATTTAGGTGTCGATTACTTCCAGGCGAGCGAAAGCGAGCCTGCAATTTTAAGAGGAACCGGCCTTCTGCCGGGAAATTTGTCTACCGAAAAATGTACAAACTTATCTTGAAGGGGGGTCTAGCGGGTGTTTATCTAAGCTCGATGGGGGTGTAGGGAGGAAACTAAAAATATATGAATAAATGAATTAATAGACCAAACAAATGGCCAGCCTCCCCTTAATTGTTGGAAGCCCTTTTCAAACTGAATACAATAATTGTATAATAGTGGTCATAATTTTAGCTAATAGGACGTCACCGATACTAAAAGGGTTAATGGGGGGTATATTGGCTATAAGGATGTATCCATATATGTTATTATTTAGTATGTTGTGTTATGTTATTATGTAGTATGGTGTGTTATGTTATTATGTAGTATGGTGTGTTATGTTATTATGTAGTATGTTGTGTTATGTTATTATGTAGTATGTTGTGTTATGTTATTATGTAGTATGGTGTGTTATGTTATTATGTAGTATGTTGTGTTATGTTATTATGTAGTATGTTGTGTTATGTTATTATGTAGTATGTTGTGTTATGTTATTATGTAGTATGGTTATGTTATGTATTATGTAGTATGTTGTGTTATGTTATTATGTAGTATGTTGTGTTATGTTATTATGTAGTATGTTGTGTTATGTTATTATGTAGTATGGTGTGTTATGTTATTATGTAGTATGTTGTGTTATGTAGTATGTTATGATATGTTGTTATGTAGTATGTTATGATGTTATGTTATGTTATGATATGTTATGTTGTATGTTATATGTTGTTATGTAGTATGTTATGATGTTATGTAGTATGTTGTGTTATGTTATTATGTAGTATGTTGTGTTATGTTGTTATGTAGTATGTTGTGTTATGTTAATTATGTAGTATGTTGTGTTATGTTGTTATGTATTATGTTGTGTTATGTTGTATGTAGTATGTTGTATTATGTTAAGTATGTGGTATGTTGTGTTATGTTATTATGTAGTATGTTGTGTTATGTTATTATGTAGTATGTTATGTTATGTTATTATGTAGTATGTTGTATTATGTTAAGTATGTGGTATGTTGTGTTATGTTATTATGTAGTATGTTGTGTTATGTTATGTAGTATGTTGTGTTATGTTAGTATGTAGTATGTTGTGTTATGTTATTATGTAGTATGTTATGTTATGTTAGTATGTAGTATGTTGTGTTATGTTATTATGTAGTATGTTGTGTTATGTTGTTATGTAGTATGTTGTGTTATGTTAGTATGTAGTATGTTGTGTTATGTTGTTATGTAGTATGTTGTGTTATGTTAGTATGTAGTATGTTGTGCTATGTTATCTGTAGTATGTTGTGTTATGTTGTTTATGTAGTATGTTGTGTTACGTTATTTATGTAGTAAGAGAGAGTGGACATCTTTGTTCTGGACGACATTTTGGTGCCTCAATTCTATAAGAAAACACGACGGTTTACTATTGATCATGTAGAATGCATATCCAATGACCAAATTATATATCCAGAACCTATATTTCCAAATGTTTTACATGACTATGGAGATATTAGGGTGTCAGAAGAGGAACGTATCACCAGTGGCAACAAAATGACGGAAGTTGGCCGATCTCTGTTACTATAGGATCTCTAGGCGCAGTTAATGAGTATTGGATGATAAGATAACCAAGATGTAATAATAATAATAATAATAGAGCATTGATATTGAACAGTCTGCTGGAATCCTTAATTAAACTATATTTACATGTTGAAGATAAGTTCTTAATGCTAGTATTGTAATGCTTGAGTGTAAAGAACAAGAACAGTATCCTTAGCTTCATCTTGAGAGGAGGTTCACATTTAATATATCTCAATTCTGGGTCTACATCACTCACAAAGATGGGTGGATTTCGTTGAATATTCGTTAAGAAAATGCGATACATAAACTACGGAAGTACGGAAGATACATATAATATCGCATACATGATATTTAAGAAATAATACACTAGTAGTTAGGTATAATAGCTAAGGTTATTATAATGTTTATTATAATCATCAGTACTAACATACTAAATACATGAACTTGTAAGAGGCCACTACATTACTTGAGCGACTGTACAGGACATCGGTTATCTGATCAAGGAAGCCGGAGTTCCTGCTTTGCCGGATATGAAAATCCTATGATAGTGTTAATGGGACTTGGTAATAATGCCAAATGTTCAAAACGTACACCATTACTATATCATACTGTCAAGATAATCAGGCAATATATTCGAGTACAAACTTCTCACTTTGCAACTGTTACACTATTTACTTAGGATCGTCGAGAAACTTTCATTACATAACACTATACACATACAGTAAGTGTGTGATTGAAATTGAATTAATACATACTGAACGTACGCACGCATCATATATATATATATATATATAATTTGTTATTACTGGGCTGGATTTATTTGTACATCTTTAGCTAGTTAACCTGTGCCTCGAATAATTATTTACGTGTTCCAATATGAACAACTATATATATTAATACAAAACATAAATTACATCATCTATTTAGTTGATGTAGCTAGGCTTCTGATTTATTGTATACTAACATTGTAATCACACTCCCTACCTGTTCCGACGTGTTTTGGCATATTATGATATTTTTGGTTTATTATTATTGAGGATTTGATTTGCTTTTGCCTACCCAGACTTCCTTCAAACTGAAAAAATGCCCACCAAATTACCTTCAAGCTAAATTTGTATATTTTCGATAAATAAATGTCGTGACCCAAGTCCGATTTCTTCTAAGATACAGGCTTGCTATGACTCGGCCTGAAAATAAAAATCGACACTTGAATGGAAGGAAGCGTCTTGATATTTCCAAACTAATGGAGCGAATCAGATCCAAAAAGACCCCACTCGGACAAAATAGGGTTAAGATTCTATTTGAGTTACTATATTTTTACCGCCTATACACTATAGCATGAAGGGGTATTGGTTTTTTAGTTGCCCATTTATTAAAATATTTATTCATATTTTAGTTTCCTCGCTAGACCTCCATCAAACCTTAAATAACACCCCCTAGACTCCCTTTCAAGATAAACGTTTACATTTTTCGGTAGAAAAATATCCGAAGGCCGGTTCCTCCTAAAATGACAGTCTTGTTATCGCTCGCCAGGAAAAAAATGACACCTAAATAATACGAAAAGCCTAAATATTGATAAAGAAGTGGGACGAAAGGTCTTAAAATCGCCAAGCTAATTGGGCGCACGTCTTAAAATATGGAAACTAATGGGGCTAAGCATGAGGAAGAAAGGGGACCAGAACAAGCAATTAGTTTATAGAGATCATTAAGGAAAATGACAACATTCAGTTAGCATGTACTCTCTTATTCAATAGCACATGAAGTACTGTAAATAATACATATGTATATATTTTTAACAACATTTCCAGCACGGAAGCCTGTCAAACATGTCTGCAATGCCTTTTTTGTTTTGGAATGCGTTCATCCATAGCAGTAAGGTTAGTTATTGCTTATGTTTAGCCGGTTATTATCCAGCAAAATTGGGGGTGAGGGTTTGTTCAATAAAATGTTATGTACATTGTTTATGGGTTCATATACACATACACTAGCATAGTTTCTTGATACCAGTTAAATAACAAGTGTCAACTAATATCATAATCATGGAAGCTCATGGAATTAAAATATGGTTTACTATTACCTTTTCTAGCTGGAAACAGCAAGGCTTTATTTTCCAGTATTTATCTACGAGCATAATATGTTTGCACATATATCTTTTGAACATATTTAAATGGGTATTTATCAATTTTGCAATAAAGGCATATCTTATCAGCGTGGTCCTTTGGTGTTTATTGATTCAGAATGTATACTTAACTAACAGTGAAAGGTCCAAGCTTAACGATATGTTCAGTGATCATATCAAAATGCAGAAACATTTAATTGCAAAATTGGAATTTTTAGTCAAAGTGGAAACAAATATGTTATTACTCTGTCTTAGAACAATTATATAAATATATACTGCCAATAAATCAATATATACTATATATATATGAAGCTGCATATTGTGTAACGACAATAAGGATGTATATCAGTGACAATTTTTGAAGAGCATCGTAATCCTATTTATCATAATTTTAACCATTCAAGTGTGCGAAGGATTTGTTATAAAGGTAACATAGTATATAATAATTAACAAACAATACATATCAAACAGTGTAATAAAAGGTAAAACAATTGCAATTAAATACCGCTAGAAATATTATATTATCATCACAAATTTGAGGAGAAAATCATTTTGAAGTCTAGGTTACCTATAGGCTATAATCATTATGTTTGTCGATACAATATACAGTAAATATGCGTTCAGATCATTTAATTACTTGTGATATAAAGTAGTGCATGTGTAATAACAGTAGGCCTACCATAAATTCAAATTTAAACACAAATAGCGTAGGTATTTACTGATTTTGATGTGCCGCCATAATAACAACAACAAATTGCATGGCTTTGCAAACTAATGATGAGCTTCATGATCATAAAATAATCTCTAAAATAATTAATTTTATTAAATAAATCACTGGTATTAGCATATTCAGATTATGTATGCTCTGATACGTAATTGCTAATAACACATTTCGTGTGTATTTGCAAGTATTAGAGATGATGAATATACAGTATGTCTCGTCTACATCAAATTTAAATAGTGTTGAAGTATTATAATTTGCACATATTATTGTAATGTAGAACCATTTAACACGATAGCTAAAGGAATAGGGATGAAGAAAAACATGTTTTCTTAGGACTCTGTGGTATAAGCTGTTAGTAAATACGTATTTAATGACATTAATTTACATGATTCATTTCAGACAAAAATCTATTCAAGATATCTTATGAGAATGAAATTTTTATTTTTGATAAAATCGAGTAACTCGCATGCCATCAATTTTCAATTATAAGCTTGATTCGAGAAGAAATGTCGATCGAACACATATTATAATAAAATGTTTTCTCCCATTTCGAACAGTTAAACAACGAAATCTGGGAATAACTATTACAAATTGATACTAAACGCATGGTAGTTATAGTTTGTTTTGTGTTTTGTGTTTTGTCACTATACAAATCACTTGCAAAGGGTGAAAGCCTCTTTGCCTACTTCCGATGAACAGATTATAGTACTAAACCTTTCTCATTACTTATCTTATGAGTCATAAGATACTTTTATTAGCGAACTATACAGAGGTCTTCTATCTCTGTCATATTTAGGGGTGTTTTCTTTGTACCCCCTTATCGTTCATGTTTAGCCCCATTTATTTTAACAATAGTTTGGCGATTTTAAGATGTTTCGCCCTAATGTTATGTCAAATGTTAATTCCTTTCGTGCAATTTAGGTGTCGATTTGTTTTCCTGGCGAGCTCATTGAGAATGCAATTTAGGAGGAATTGGTCTTTTGCCAGGGTATATTAATATCACAAAATGCAAAAACAATTCTTGAAGGGGGTCTTGGGGGTAGCCTATTTGTTAAGCATGATGGAGGTTTAGAGAGGAAACCTAAACATATAATTATGTATCTCCCCTTAAGAGTACATATCAGGGTACAACAATATATTGGCTAATAGATTTATGATATAATGCTGTGAGTACAAGCTACGTGTATATCTACCTAATACCACCCATACCATACCGACATTACACTACAAGCAATGTCTTTATAAGCTAACAGTCTCAATGAAAAGTTAACTGATATTGCTGTAAATGTCTGGATTACTTTTATATTTATAAAGTATGAATATATGTAGATATTGGTCATAACTCTACCTTACCAAATATTTTCTAAGACAAATATTTCCTCTGCTGAATGCAGTTATCTATTGGTACTTAGAGAATAATAATGCAAACAATAATAATAATATAAAGCATATTTTCGCAGTATTTTAATTTTTAGGGAAAAGAGCACATACATATGCTTGTGAATACATAACTATGAGTATATATATTTGTCTATGTATATGAAGGAGACAAAGGGCAAAGCTTCCTGCAACAAATATCCCCCAAAGCAAAAAGACCTAAGAGACCCAAATTCAAGGTACCTTAAATTATGTAGGTGCATTGTAAAGATGTGTGGTGTACCTGTTAATTATGTAGGTGCATTGTAAAGATGTTTGGTGTACCTGTTAATTATGTAGGTGCATTGTAAAGATGTGTGGTGTACCTGTTAATTATGTAGGTGCATTGTAAAGATGTTTGGTGTACCTGTTAATTATGTAGGTGCATTATAAAGATGTGTGGTGTACCTGTTAATCCCTTCTATACCGGCGACGTCTTTTCGATTATATTTTAGCTACATTTAGACGATTTTATTAAGCTCAGGAAGGATAAATGGTAGCAAAATTAATGAATTGAGATAGTCTGTTGCCTTATAATTGGTAGACATCCCTCCAAAGCTGAATATAATCATCAAATAGTTGCCCGGATGTAATGAAAAGGATGTCACCGGTACAGAACGGGTTAAGTGTAGTGAAATGAAATGAATAGGAGGAGGAGATGTTGTGAGAGCTGCAATACCCTGTGTATGATCTCTTAACTACTGGAGTAAAACAAGGGAGGTCCAAAGACATAGGATTAATGAATACTATGACATGCACTATCAGTCCAAGCATGCACATGTGTGATCTGATATGAATGTATCACTTTACTTTAAGGGGGGGTCACCGGCTTGTTTTTATCTTTCTCTCATTTTCTCTCTTTCCCTGGCTTGTATCCATTCGGCCCCATTCAGCCAACCGTTTTAAGACGTTTATCCCCATCCAGGTGTCGATTTCTTCCTGGCGAGCGATAGCGAGCATTGCATGGATAAATCTGGCTTCGCCGGAGACATTTTTCTATCGAAAAATGTACAAATTTAGCTTACTGTTAAAACAAAAATATATATATATATGCTGGCTCTCTACCGCTCGCCAGGAAAATATTGAAACCTGGGTGGGGGTAATCGTCTTAAAACAATAGGCTGAATGGGGCCGAATGGATACAAGCCAAAGAGAGAGGGAGAGAAAGACAAAAAAAGCGAGATGGGCTCCCTTAACGAACAAGTTAGTGTGTTATATAAACACGTTAATTATAGCTCTAAATTACACCCATTTCAGAATAATACAGCACAATGTTTACATCATTTGAAGATATATGGCAACTTTGGCAACAATGTATATCGTTCGATTTCTCCATTTTCCCATTTTCTTTAGTGTACAATTGTGCACTACCTTCTCTCCGCGTCCCCTCTCTCTCTCTCTCTCTCTCTCTCTCTCTCTCTCTCTCTCTCTCTCTCTCTCTCTCTCTCTCTCTCTCTCTCTCTCTCTCTCTCTCTCTCTCTCTCTCTCTCTCTCTCTCTCTCCTCTCTCTCTCTCTCTCTCTCTCTCTCTCTCTCTCTCTCTCTCTCTCTCTCTCTCTCTCTCTCTCTCTCTCTCTCTCTCTCTCTCTCATACACACACACACACACACATATTTACACACACAATATTCCTGCACATATAACAGTAGCTTAGTTCTTGTTCACTAATAGGTTTATAATAGTCATTCCCTTTATTTTCATGCCTTCACGATATCACCTTCCTTAACCCCTTCTGTACCGGCGACATCATATTTGTTTTTCTGGTTATATTTAGACAATTCTGTGCAGCTTAAGAAGGAGCTGTGGTAGCAAAAAGGGTTACGTGAGATAGTTCGAAGCCTGTTATTTGCTGGAGGCCCTTTTTTTAACTGAATACAATCGTTTAATAGTAGCCATAATAAAGTTAAAAGTACGTCACCGGTAGTAAAGGAGTTAGTAATGATCACGTACTTTACCGTTATGTAATTGATATCCTATTATGATATCAATTTATCTATTATGATATCCTATTATGTTTAACCAGAAATATTCACATTGTTCTTAACATATAGAAATAATGTGTGATGCCAGTGACAATTTTCAAAGATTATCCTATACTGTATATAATTTATTATATAATTATGTATCTTATTCTCCTATACTTACCACCCCTATATCGGAACACACTTTGACAACAGTTACTAAGCTCCTTCCAGTCTTGGTTTTTGGGCTATATATTTATATATTAAAAACAATTTTAGTTTCCTCACTAAACCTCCATCAAACTTAGAAAAACACCCCGTAGACCCCCTCTCAAGAATTTGTACATTTTTCGGTAGACAAATGGCCCAGCCGAAGGCCGATTCCTTCTAAAATTAGAGGCTCTTTATCGCTTGCCTGGAAAAAATCGACACCTAAACGGCACGAAAGGCCTTAATATTGAATACAAAATGAGGCGAAATGTCTCAACATCGCCAAACTAATGGAACGAAAGTCTTAAAACCTCAAAAACTAATATGCTAATCATGAAGAAGGGGGTCCATAACGAGTAGTACCCCCTTAACACACGCCCATTAGTTGTTTATATAATTATGTATATCTATATCTATCTATCTCTATCTATATCTATCTATCTTATCAATATATCTATCTATTTATATTATAGTCAATACCTATATATTCGAGCTTCTGATGCACGTAAACAGCTATTCAAACGGAGTATTACTCAAAGAAAACAGACCAGAGGCGGGTGCTTTTAAGGTGTGACTATAAAATATTTGAGGTGTTCGTGAAAGGTATATTCTCTCTGCCTCTAGATTACATAGTGTCCTTGCGTCAGTGATATATATTTTGTCAACTGAAACTCCTTTCCTATCTGTTTGTATTGCTATGCGTAGCTTACACTTTGGAATATACATATTGATACATTGTTACACATAACGTGATGAACCCAAGTAGACCTGTGTACATAATATTATGTTTTTCTCTAGAATAGAGAAGGGAAGGGAATTTGTTTAACTCTCAGTAACATTTGCATTGTTTCAGTATACTCTGCCATTATTGAGTGTAAGAGTACAAATATGTAATGAGCGCTTTGCTTGAAACTCATTCCCCCTAGATTTGTTTCCAGTTAATGCTTGGTTTGCTAATTCAGAATAGGCCTATACGAGTTATTCGTATTCAAGGAATGAAGCTTGTACAATATAGAAAACTTTTTAATTGAATTCAACCGATATATTTCCTAGCCTACAGCCGGCATCACACGAGCGCTTTTTCCTTCAATGTGCATCCACAAGACTCGTTTGGTAGCTTCTGAGTTACACATTTATATGCACTTTGGCCTCTAACATATCCTATCTTTAATACAGTTTCCGGTGTTATACCGTGTGCATTATAGGTAGCCCACAAATCTTGACCACTAATCTCTATAGCTTCAAAACGACTAGATAAATCAAGTTATATTTCTACCGTTTGGGAAGAGTCAGCCATGGAATAATTGTCCTTTTTGCAGCTACAGAGGTTCGGAGTCACGATTTCTGGCCGTCTTATAATGTAAATATGTTAGCCATGGATAGTCGACGATATATGTCTTAGCAAATTTGTTCAGTCCGATATTGCAAGTTGCATTTTACACAGCAAACCGAAGTAATGCATGTAGTTTTTTTTTGTATTTAATGGTATAATATTCGAATCATAACACAACATTATTTGATCCGACCTAATATGGGTTACTATGAGATAAACATAAATTATTAGTGAGGCTTTTACTTCTTTTTGCCATTATGAGCAATGTATTTTAGTTTGTCTACGAAGCTAACAAAAGCGCCTTCCAAGACTTTCTTCAAACTATAAAATGCTCATCCAGAGTCTCTCAATCTAGGTTTGTACGTGTTTCTATATATAATAACAAAAAAGAAATAAAACTAAATAAAAAACCAGCCGAAGGCTGATTTATTTAAGTAACACGGTCTATAGTCCTCGATGCCAATTGGAAATTAATACCAAAGTAAGTCAGAATAGAGTTGCCGAATGACAGTTGCCGGCATAACACAGTCGTGTGACTCCGCCTTAAGGAAGTGTCGGTACTGGGTCAAGGTGGGGAGTGACTTGAAGAGGAGGGAGGCAGGGAGGAGGAGGAGGAGGAGGAGGAGGAGGAGGAGGAGGAGGTGGAAGAGAGGGAGCAGGAGGAGAGGGGAGGGGAGGAGAGACAGGGAAGGGACGAGAAGAGAGAGAGAGAGAGAGAGAAAGAGAGAGAGAGAGAGAGAGAGAGAAATGAAAACAACTGTAAAGAAAAAGTTGTGTATTTTTGTCCTTGTTTTCCTGTTTTCTAAGCGCCGTGATGTTGACAGTGTTTTCCTGAAACTGTATCTTATAACATTAATTTAATTTCAAGACATGTATTAAAACATTGATAGGAGCGTGATGATTAATACAATTAAATAAAGAACATTGCACAAATAAAGAACATTGCACAAATAAAGAACATTGCACAAATAATATACCAAAGCATAGAACTGTAAGTAAAAGGAGGAAACTGACGAAAGGAAGCGCAGACACAGACACGGGAAATATAGAAAAAAAATAGAGAGAGAGCGAGAGGGAGAGGGTATAAAAATCTTGGGTTTATCGGAGGACATGATGGGAAGGAGCAGACAGTCGGTAACACAGAGGGCAAGGGGAGGGTCGGATATGCCGCTCCTCTTCTCTCGCTGGCTCTCGTATACATTTCTATTTCTATTCTATATACTCAAGCCCAATCCCCACTTTTCCTATTTGTTCCCCCTCTTTTCCTTTTGTTTCTTTTTTTCTTTGCGGGGGGGGGGGGGGGTGTGGCCGACTCAAGACAGAGCCAGAACAGGGACAATCCAACAGAAAACAATGAACACATTAAAACAAAACACAAGTTCACACACATCCCTTACATACTTGGATGATATATATATATATATATATGTATATATATATACTGTATTTTTTCATATAGACACGTTTTATATCAATGTGCTTCATATTCGACCTCACAAAACTCGCCTTTTATTTATTATTACTATTATTATTATTAGTAGTAGTAGTAGTAGTAGCAGTAGTAGCATTATTAGTTTTGTGTTTGTCTATCCCCTAAAGGTGGCTGTATGTTAATTGATTTACCTATAGGCTATTTGATCCCAAATATCGTTAGCACTTATTTACCACTTAGTATGATTTATGATTCACACCTTTATTTATTTATTCTGGTGGACTAAAATTAGATGTCCCTCACCGCCACCCTAAGAAAATTCCGATAACATTTCCGAAACATGATCCATCTAAGTTCTCCTTGATTTCTACAGTATTTTAATTTTCCCTTCAGAAACTTCACACACAAATTCGAGTAATAAGTAACACCCCTTTCTTAACATTAATCACCAATTACAAACCCCAATGTACTTGAATAAACTGATGAAAGCATATGGTCCTCCCGGGATTCGAACTCGGGACACCATACCCAGAACATAAGCACCTAAACCATTACACCACCAACACAGTTAAAATAGAAGGCACCTAAGGCGACCGAAAATCTATCATGGTTTTATGTATTGCTTTATATGCCTTAAGAAAGGTTATCAAAGCTTATTTCCTGTTTCACATAGTCTTATTGTGGGCGTAGCATTTGCGACCATTTCTATGTACGTTATTTAAACAAGTATGTTATTCTTCCTTGACAAGCGAAATATAGGAAAGAAGTGTTAATATAATTATGACTTATGGTTTTATTTCACCAAGTTCCCTAGATATAATAGAGGTATATGTATTTGCTAATCAAGGCTTAATATTTCATAATGATAAATATTAAGAATAAGACCAATTAATGCCACTCGTTGTTATACAAAATATTAATGTGGGTATATTTTATCCAAACAATATTTTCATTGTCTCACTGTACTGATTTAACCTCTTCTTTACCGGCGACGTCTTTTTTACTTTAATCTGGCTACTATTTAGACGATTATATTCAGGTTAAAAATGCCGTAGTCTCTCTCCAGTGCCTCCAGGTGTTTTGTGTGGATTCATCTTGCTGGTGTTTCTGCACCCTGGTTGGAGACTTCGGCATCTCATATAATAATAATAATACTAATAATAGTAATAAAAAGGGCATGCAGCAATTAAACGACTTCGATGTATCTCAATTATCCGTTTTTACTACCACAGATCCTTCTTAAACCGCACAAAATCGTCTAAATATGGCTAGAATAAATTGAAATAGACGTCGCCGGTACAGAAGAGGTTACATCAGTACAGTGAGACAATGAAAATATTGTTTGGATAAGATATACTCACATTAATATTTTGTATAACAACGAGTGGCATTAATTGGTCTTATTCTTAATATTTATCATTATGAAATATTAAGCCTTGATTAGCAAATACATATACCTCTATTATATCTAGGGAACTTGGTGAAATAAATATACCTCTATTATAGCTAGGGAACTTGGTGAAATAAAACCATAAGTACATACTATCTGATCCAGCGTGTTGTGAGTTATTGTAATATTTTGTTCAAATCATTCTTGAGAATGCTGCTTGCCTTTGCTATTTTTGAGCAATATATTTTGGTCTGTCCCCTTGGCTACCAAAACCACCTTCCTAGACTGTATTAATTTTAAACTTATATAATGCCAACCCAGATCCCCTTTCAAGCTAAATTGGTACATTTTCGATAGATCTTCCTGGCCAAAGGCGGATTTCTTCTCCCTCGAAAAAATAAAAAATAAAATAAAAAATAAATAACATAATATCGACACCTAATTATATGAAGTGTCTTTAAATGTATTATTGCCAAATTAATGGGATGAAACGTCTTATAATCTCCAAACTAATAGAGGGAAACAGTGAATCTCCAAAAATAGTCACTCCTGGGACTAAATAGGAATGAATGAATATTAGTACGGCTTAATACCTATGGAACAGCTGCTCCTGCAATATTATTACATATTTGGGTACACACAGCACTGCATGATCTGTTGTGCTAAAACTGTATGCCATCTGGCTTATACTGATAGAAGCAAGCAATTACATGGTATATCATTTGGGTTTGTGATTACTAAGACGAAGCATATTTATTTTGGTCATTCCTTTTTTTTCGCTGAGTATCTCATAAATTGAGTCTCTCTTTTTATGTTATTATTGCGCTGCTGTTCACACTCTCTGCACCTCAGTCATGAATATACAGCGAAGTACATGTTGATGTTTACCTTACTTCCTTCTTCATTTACAAACCTATTATTACTCTGTAGGTCTATTTCACCCCCCAGTATCTCCCTCTAATGTCTATATCCGTAACGCCTTATAGAATATTTTGGCATAACTTTCTCCCTCACCTTGTGTATTGGAACCCTAATGTCCACAATATACATTCTGTATTTTGAAGTTAAATTTTAGTATTGTTTTTCATTTTCAAACCCAATCTTAAGTGTGAGGTGGGAAAATATTTATCCGATAAAACATTGTGATACTGATTAATACTTTCAACTTAATACAATTTTGCTCCATAAGTATTCAGTTTAATCTCATCACAGTTCAAGTAATTGTTCACAATAATTACGCTCTGTGGCTTTTCCATTATCTAAAATATTTAGTTGCATCATATTACATGCCTAACATGTCTGACCCATAGCAAAATATAAATTGTACCATTAATCTATCGCATCATAGTCATTCGTATTGTATTTATTTTGTATATACCATAGCCTAGCACGGTAATGTTATTGATGAAAATTCCTTATAATCTATCCAGAACAAACAAGTCGTAATTCTTTGCTTAATAGTATTACTAATGAAGAACCTTGTTTATTGAGTTAGGACAGATACCAAATTAGATCTTCGAAGAAAGGAGCCTTGACTATCATGTGTTTATTATTTAAGCCATTACATATATATATATATTAATGTTGTATCGTGTGTGCTTCTATTTGCTGTCGCATCATACTAAGTTAAGCATTTTTTGTAAATGTGACTGAGAATTACGCATCACGAATAATTAAGCCGTATAGCAAATAATAATAATAATAATGATGATTATACGGAACTAAAGTATTCCTAAAACTGACATGATGGAGTCACAAAGCTCTCATTTTTAGCACGCCTTTCTTCAAACTATGACTAGATTTACACTATCGGCTGAGCTTTGTGGAAGGCATTTTAGTAATATAAAGGATACGGTATATGTAACAATTTACTCTCTAACTTTCAAATTTCCTTCCTAAGCTAAATGTGTCTATCTATTTACTCAGGCCCAATCCCCAATTTTCCTCTTTGTTTCTCTCTTCTTTTTTCTCTCTTTTTTACCCCGAATAAAATACAGATATGGGTCCTCGAATACTGAAAGGGTTAACATGTTTATATAACTTTAGCCTACATTATTGTATGACTTATTAAACAGTTATCAGAAAAAGGGTTACTTAAACAAAATATTCTGATTTACAAACAGTTCGCGGTACATAACCTTGATTACTATGCTAGAAGAGTAAATACATATGTAACGATATAATGTGATTACCATGCAGTTGTGGAACTTTGTAAAGTTTAGTATTGCTTGAGAAGCCTCATAATTTAAACAAGTTTTACTCACTTGACTTATAATGCCAGTTTGCGTGCATAGAAAAATTATTAATTGAGTAAATATATATGACATTCAACTCTCTCTTAACTTAACACTTTGCATACATCTTAACCATAGTCATTATATATACAAATATCTTAACTATACCTGCATTATTATAAGTATATAGAGAAGCAAATACCTCAGTAAAAAAATATAGCGTTAGTAGATCCATTAATTGTGTTATAAAGGAATACAATGTATTTTCTAACCTGATTCTAAGCTACCGAAAATATGGATAGGGGCGACACTTTCTACCAACCATACTTACATTATTTAATTTCCAATAGATTACAAATATTGTCATGCTGAGAATACCAGTTTGACATTATTTAACTTATCCAAATCATGTTCCATATTCTTCCATTAGTTGTAGTGGATTATATATATACGGTATATATATATATATATATATATATATATATATATATATATATATATATATATATATACATTTTGGCTCGAACGTCCCTTGATTTTGGCCCTGTCACTCTTTCAACTATGGGGGAGGCACTCGCTATAGGCAGTTATGCCTTTTGCCTCCCTCAATCACATAGAAAAAAAAAGAAAAAAAATGTGTGTGTGTGTGTGTTATCCCCAATGGGCTAGGCAAGCCTAAGCTTGCTATGTTGTGTCGGCTTATAATAATATTTGGACTTTTTAAACTATGATTATCGTGATATTAGTAATGGGATTATTTTATAACTTTATTTTCATATTAGTTATATATAAGTTAGGCGTTTCATATATTGCAAAGGACATTGTTTTTATATATCTATTTCAAAGTTCATTTCGCATGATGAATAACACTACATTCTAGAAGTATGATGAATGTAGTCATATATTAATTATTAGCTTCATTTTGTTATATAGGATACTCCTATGGATGCCCCGTGCGGCTGTAAGAAAGTTGGAACTGTAGAATTCAATATTTAGCAGCATTACCAGTTAAATATTGTTGTAGTGCAGATATAAGGAAATACAAATATACAATTTATGTCCATCATGAACTCATATTGTTATATTACTGTTAATAACGACGCATATATTGTTTCAACTACCTTATATAATGGAACTCGCAAGTGATCAATTCGTAGTACAAGATATTAAGCAAGAGATTATAATGTGTAACCGAAAATGTTAGAATAAGATATGATGTATATAAAGGTGGCCTCCTTTTTAATGATCCTAATGCCTTACTAATTGTTTTTCTTGTTATTGGATCACAAATGATCTAAATATACTGTTTAAGCAGTATATTTCGATATCTTTTGTATTTGTTATCTTACAGTCAGTCACTGGTAGAGTCTTCCAAATTTCTGGGTTTGCAATTTGATCCATAATATTATCGACTGGCATTACTTAAATATCGTGTAAAGATATATACAAAATGTAAACACCCATAATAATCGAACTTAGTTTAGTAATCTATCCCAATGAAAAATTGCAAACAAATTCATATCATCACCAACACACCAATTATCTTACAAATAAACCTAATTAATGAAATGTATGAAACAATGAATACATGAACATCATGAACTAAATGTATGAAACAATGAATACATGAACATCATGAACTAAATGTATGAAACAATGAATACATGAACATCATGAACTAAAAGCCAAAAGCTAATTGCCTGATAATAATTTTCGTGTGATACGTTTCATTAAGCCTTAAGGGGAGGCAGACCCTTTTTCTGGACTCCCTTCTCCCTAATGTTTAGCCCCACTAGTTTTGAGATTATAAGACGTTCGGCCCATTAGTTTGGATATTTTAACCTTTCGACCCATCCGTTATCAATTTTAAGACCTTTCGTGCCATTTACGTGTCGATTATTTCCTGGCGAGCGATAGCAAGTGTGCAATTTTAAGAGGAAACGGCCTTCGGCCAGGACATTTTTTTACCGAAAAACGTACAAATTTATCTTTAAGGGGGGTCTAGGAGGTGTTTTTCTAAGGTTGATGGAGGTCTAGGGAGGAAACTAAAAAAAACATTAACAAATTAATTAATAGACCAAACAAACAGTCAGTCTGCCCTTAAGTCATCTGAAAACAATAAGACACACGACCCACCCAAACTCTATGTGATTATTAACAGTATTGGTGAAGATTAGACTGAAAAGATGGGTCATTATTATCATGAACAGCATGATCGTTGTAGCCATTACATCACATTAATGTCGTTATTCATATTTTATAAAGATATCTTACTTACCGTTGCAACCATCAACATCGTTATCCTTATAATGACCATGATCTTTATCATTTCAATAACCATCATTACAAACATTGCACATATTAATCATTATGATAATTATGCCACGATGTCCCAATTCGGATTCCGAAGATTATATCGGGGGTGAGACAGTTGATGCACACCACTTGCTGTGGCCGAATTAGTTTGGGTTGAATCTGTTGATGGTCACTATTAGGCTTCCTGGTGATGATTTGACCCTAGGAAAGTAAAACACTAAAGAGCCGAGATTCCTATTTTATAACAACCCGTCGCTTGCATACAGTCGAGCCTTTGTCCGCTTTTGCATGTTGCCGTGATTGCATGCACAGTTCTGGCCTCGTGAATGTAGGATTGTTAATGTGGTGTGCTTGTATGTGTGGGTGCATGGAAACTGTATTTTGGGTTGGGGTCGGGAGGCGTGGAGGGGGTCTAGAGGTGGGTGGGTGGGTAGGGAGGAGGTAAATATGTCTATGCGTTGTTGTTTTTTTAGTGGGGGGCGGGGAAGGGGGGGGGGGGGGAGGGGGGGCTGCTGTATATGCATGGACGGCCCCATTTGGCTAAAAAAGTATTGGCAGTTTGTGAGCGAGGTTGGGTGTTGTTATTTGGTGACGTCAGCTGATTAAACCACCACACCCTACGCACGCACACACGAACATGCACACATTCTCTCTCTCTCTCTCTCTCTCTCTCTCTCTCTCTCTCTCTCTCTCTCTCTCTCTCTCTCTCTCTCTCTCTCTCTCTCTCTCTCTCTCTCTCTCTCTCTCTCTCTCTCTCTCTCTCTCTCTCTCTCTCTCTCGTCCGCTTTCACTCTAATTCTCTCTGACTCGCACAATCCACCTCTGCTTGCTTTTGCCTTTTCACATTTCGCGCGGTAATTCGCTCACTTGTTTCACTATGCATCGCTCACTCTCCCGTTCGCTCTCATCCACTAGTAATCTCTCTCTCTCTCTCTCTCTCTCTCTCTCTCTCTCTGTATCTATCTATCGAATCTATCTATCTATCTAGCTATATATCTATCTCTTCTCTCTCTCTCGCTCTCTCTATTAATTTGAATCACTCATATACATAATCACTGTTTCTCTCTGGCTCATATTGATAGGCTTTGTAATCCGTCTCCTCTAATTCTGTAATGCATTCGGTTGTATACTCGTCTGTGTACTCTGTTATGGTAAGTCACTTGCTAATCCTTGCTTGGTACTCTGCATGTTCATCTACTTGAATATGTATAGTTTCTTATCATAGTGCCCCCACATAATCCACTATGTACAGTATATGCTAAACTACTTATCCCCCTTTTATTCATATATGTATTAACCTCACTTATCAATAGATATAGGCGCTTCTATTTTGCTAATTTGACAACTTATGCATTAGTTCAATATCATTTACGTTACAAGTCCCTCCCATTAAGCTCTCAGGTCTCATATTCACTAAGACTACTTAACTCAAATTTACTGGATCTTAGTATTGAATTAACTCGCTTTATCTATGCATATTCCCTTGTGAGCTCATAAACTATACATGTGCACCACGTTCATATATCTACCTCCATTATCTACTAACACTACAAGAGACTGGAATTCTCAAGTCCTGACGTTATTCTTGACTTACAGTGTGATGGCTTAATAATCCATTAGGGTTGATAGCCTCTGAAGTCCTATTTTAACTAACTAACACTACTTAATGCACTTTCTGTTAATTTCTTAATCTCTTTTATAGCACCTCATTCACTGATACATACCAACACCACACTCTGGGGAAGGCACTCGATACAGGCAGTTCTGCCTTTTGTCTCCCTCACTCACATAGAAAAAAAAACACGAATTTTTTTACACTCATTATATATTCAAAATTTAAGGTGTATGTCTGTGTGCTCACAAAATTTGATACACACCTTTGACCTTCAATTTTTTCCCACTTTTCATTATTTTCCGTACCTATTCCCTTATCTGCCAAACCCATTTTCGTATCCTGATTGAGATACGGAACTAATTTATAGCCCACAATCTAACCTTTCCGCCGGCGGTTCCCCATTATCTCTACACCCTTTAGCGAAAATACATAACAACCTTTTTTACTCTCTTATTTTTTTATGAGTCCTCTTTTTTTTACGCAAATCAACCTATACGCCAGCGCCCACCTATCGCGACATCTATATCACATCAGATTTCCGCTCAAGCAACCTATGAAATTCCACCAATATGCCCGTCCCATTACGCTATTATATGAATGTTGCAACTTTTCCATCACCGCAACGGAGAACGCGAATTTCCCCCATTAAATATGCCTCGCCATCAATCGGCGTATCCGGTATCGCGAACGCTCGGTCACACGAACGCAAATCCCTGCGATTTTTTTTCGACAATTATCTGAGGCAATGTTTGTTAACCCTTTCAGTATAACATGACGAATTATTTTATATACTATTCTTGTTTTCATTATGCAGTTGTATTAAGTTTAATAATCATCTGTGGGTGTCTTTGGGATACCTGAAGCCGATGATGCCTATTTGATTTGAGGTCCTTCCAAAGCTGCATAGAACCGTCTAGTGATGTTTCTATTTAACTGCATTTAAATTACGATGTCCCGTTACTGAAAGATTAAGATGTCCACCAATGTAAACAATCCAAGATAAACCATGTGTCTTAAACCAATGCGATATATCCCCCAAATGTTGACTGTGAAAAAAAAAAAAAAAAATATGACGGTCGAAAATGTTCCAACTCTTTTTATAATCCACCACCCGACAAATTCAAAGAGCAAAATCAATAATGCAAGCGGGAGTGGTATGTATATTTCCTGTAAGCATACCTCTCAACCCATCATGCTGTCCAATATGCTCTCGCTGCAATATGAAAGCCACCACCAAAAAAAAAAAAAAAAAAAAAAAAAAAAAAAAAAAAAAAACGTAGGGAATCAAATCATATATATCCTCCAATTAAATCGCAAAGAACAATAACCATCACATCTGCGTTGCCGAGTAAAAAGGGAAAATGATAAAGAATAAATTATATTAAAAAGTAAATTGCAAAGCGCGCATATGAATCGCCCCTCAACAATGCCAGAGCGACGCATACACATATATATTTATATTCGTATATACAGGCATGCACATATGAGGCTGGCTGACTAAACTTTAAAAAACGCATGCGCTGGTTAAAATTGCCGGGGAAAAAAGTGATTGATTAGTGAGAGTATATGAGAGAGAGAGAGAGAGAGAGAGAGAGAGAGAGAGAGAGAGAGAGAGAGAGAGAGAGAGCGCGCGCGTTTGGAGTTATGAAAGAGAGAAAGAGAGCTGATGCTAAACCCTGACTTAAAGAGGACGATGCGGTAATAGAGAGAGAGAGAGAGAGAGAGAGAGAGAGAGAGAAGGGAGGTGGGGGTAAAGGGAGAGGATAGGTGGGTGGGATGAAGAGAGAGAGAGAGAGAGAGAGAGAGAGAGCGAGCGAGAGAACGAAATTACACACACGCTAAAAAAGAGAGCAGGCCCAAAGAGACGAGCGGAAAGAGAGAAGCATTACCCGCCCACCTCCGAAACAAAAAGAGACAAAATACAGACAATAACAAATATCCCTCATTATCAAAAATCCCAAAACACAAAAATCCCCCAACACCCAAAACACACACACCTATAACTAACCCACATAAACACCTACATATCCCATCACCTATAGCACTTCCGGTGGTGGTGGTGGTGGTGAAGGATGTTGTTTTTGTTGTTGTTGTTGATCATGAGGGTTTTAAAAATGGTGCGGACAAAAGGGCTGGCTGATAACCGCGTATGAATCAATAAGTTTGGTCGCGTCGCCATGTTTAGCTCGGCTCATAACCAGACCTCGCCTGCTACCGTTATGCCTGCGGTGTTAGATGGCGGAGGCTCAATGTTGATCCTAACCAGGCTATTTAGAACAAAATATGGGGATAGCACAGCCTTGGAATGATAAACTAGTAGCTTTGATTTTAACTAGCCCAATTGGTGATGGGCTGGTCTATCAGAGTGAGAACTGAGCAATCTCTGCCATACCCATAGCTTACTCTGATTGTTCCTTTTACTTATATATTTTCTAGATCTCAAGTGACGGCGTCTCTAACGTGGATTGACCTCCCAATCTACCAAGATTGGAAGCCAAAGCGTCACATTTTTCCTTTGCCCCTCAACTTTCTCTTCATAATTGCGGAGGGGCACAGGGCCCTGGGTGGGGCTTTGTTTCCCGGGCGTTTCCGCACCCTCCTCAGCTCTCCGCCATGGAGTGGCTTCGGTCACCCAGGCTTTATTGTGGTCGGCAGGGAGGGTTCTTTGGGGGCGTTAGGTTATGGCCTTGGCCTTGCCTGGGGCCTTGGGGCTGTTCGGCCAGGCAGCTTGGGGAACAACAACAACAACAACTAGCCTATATAATTTACTCTGGATGTAGGATAGAAAATAGCACATGAAAACTAAAGTATATGGAAAAGGTTGTTTTGCTCTATGACATCCTACATATAATCGTCTGAGGGTAACATAGCATAATGCAATGTAGCATAACATGCACATAGAGAGAGTATGTGTTTTATCCTAACTGGGCCAAGTAAAAGAATAACAGATCACTGCGAGAGAGACACTGTTGTAACTCCCTGGAAAGCTTAAAATCGCCTGTGGGATTACCGTAGCATAACAAACTTGCTTGAGACAAAATAAAATATGATATGAGAATGGCTGTTGAAAAAAATAAAACAAATAAAAATAGAATTAAATAGAAAAAAAAAAAAAAAAAAAAGGAAAAGTGGGGATTGGGCCTGAGCATACAGATAGATAGATAGCATAAATTCCCCAGGTAGTAGCATAGTATTTCTCGACTAAATTTGATATAAATATACTATGAGGAAAGAGCTTATTGATCGTCCGTGGGTTACTTAAGATAGCCAGTCGTCTCGTTGCACCATAATACGGTAACTGACATACTATTATAACACACATACACAATCAAGAAAGCTATGTTTATCCTCTCTAGGATGTATATAGGTCGTCTGGGGGGAACATGTATACCTTGCCTAACAATAATTTAAATAACATAAAATAACACAACATAAAATAAAATAAAATAACATACCATGAAATACCAGTAAACACCAAAAAAAAAAAAAATGGGAAATGGGCCTGAGCAAATATATAGATATATAGAATAACGGAATCTGCTTAGTCTGTTATGTGATTAAGAATGATCACATATTAACAACAAAACATAACATAAGTAAAGTACATAAACCACAATATAACTCTGAAATAAGCCTCCCTAGTTGCAATGAATCTCTCCTGTGAGCAACATATCATTACATACCGGTAGTACGTTAAGGGGAGATGGGTCGGGTTTCTGCTCCCCCTTCTTCCTCAGGTTTAGCACCCATTAGTTTCAGATTCAAAGACGCTTGGCCCATTAATTTGGCGATTTTAATACCTTTCGTCCCATTTATTTGTCAATGTTAAGACTTTTCGTGTCATTTAGGTATCGATTTTGTTCCTGGCGAGCGATAGCAAGCCTGTAATTTAAGAGGAATTGGCCTTCGGCCGGGATTTTTTTTTATCGAAAAATTTACAAATTTATCCTGAATGAGTGACTTGGGCGGGTTTTTTATGATCTTGATGGATGTCTAGGAAGGCAACTAAAACAATAGTAAACAAAATGCGTAAATGAGCAAATAAATACGCTCGCCCCCCTTTAAAATAGCAGAACACACACAACAGGTCAGCTGCACGGTCCTATGATGCTTGTTTAGATTCGTTGTTAGTAACATGAGAGAAGTTTAGTATATTATGTATTAAAATGATGTAGGGGAAGCACATGATAACATTAAATGCAGTTATGTTCCGTATAAGACACCATATCAATGTCACCCACTGCCTTGCCATCTCAACATTACAAAGTGTATATATTACAAACAATAAAACAAATAATAATATAATAATAATAAAAATAATAATAATAATAATAATAATAATAAATATATATATATATATATTATATAAATACTGTATATATATATATATATATATATATATATATATATATTATATATATGGAGAGAGAGAGAGACATTTATTCATATGAATACATATTTACTTATAAATGTATATACGGTAATAATACTTATGCATGCACGTATACTATATCCTCATTAATTGCATGTCAATCGATGTTTATATTAATATTGCATATATTTATTAGTGTTTTAGCTATATATATTTCCATATAGGCCTAAAGTAAAAAAGATACATATTATTTGTAGTTGTCTTTAAATTATGATGTATGTGTTATGCAGATGTTGAATAATTAATTTAGAATCCCATAATGTGTTATCGAAGGTCCTGTATTTCTACTTTACAACCTCAATATGGAAAACTTCACAAACTAAGAGCGTGTTATTTTACTAATGTTTGAAATACCTTTTTAGTATCTGATAATACATAATTGTTTTAACTTCATATTTATGTGTCTCCCCCCCCCCCCAATATAAATAGCCTCATTGTACTATGTTAAACACCGTTATTTTATTATATGTGACAATTGTTTTTGTTTACAACTGCTTGATATCGTATTATTTTAAGTTAATTGTCTAATACCTTTTGGTTAAACACGTTGTTTTTATATTATTACAATGTCCTGGTATTTATAAACATTTGTATGTTTGTTAATATTATTCTGAAGTTATATTGAGTTCCCTGATGTTTTATGTATATATATATACATATATATATATGTATATATATATATATATATATATATATATATATATATATATCCATTTAATTATTCATAGCCATATCCTGCATATGGTATTCTGATTATGTAATATTTATAATATGATGGTGCAATATATCAACATTCATAATCTAATTATTTTCGTTTCCAAGGTAGAATACTTTTTATGTATTGAAATTACACCTCAATATTATAGTAAATCAAACTCATGGTGTACTGTATATCTTCACTTCAGGATATGTATTTGCCATTTCCATGATATAATGATAATAGTAATAATAATAATAATTTTAATAACAATTTTAATAATAATAATAATACAATGTCAAAATCCATATTTGTTTGCCTTCAAAATGTAATATACAGTACATCGACTACTTTTCAATATAATGTCATCTGGTAGCAACAGTGTTCATTATTTTGTTTAATTTATACTATTACGCTATTTTTCATTTCATTATGGAATATTTCGTAACCTTATTATTTCATACCATGGAATGCATGTTATAATAGAACAACCAAATTATATAACTATCAATAATTGTACTTAATGTACAACAGTTATGAATGATATAATAACGTCAAAATGTTTTGTTGTTGTTTTCGTATTTGAATTTTGAAGACAAACTTAGGATAAACATTATCAATACCATATAGTATATAATTGCATAATGTAAATACTCTTGCGCAAGATGTTGTTAGGCAATGACTACATACACACACACACATATATACTGTATATATATATATATATATATATATATATATATATATATATATATATATATATATATATATTATATATATATCTATATATATATATATATATATATAAGTATATACCGGTATATATATATATATATATATATATATATATATATATATATATGTATACAAATATATACATATATATATATATATAGAGAGAGAGAGAGAGAGATTTGCTTACCTATTCATATGCTTGTTTAATTGTTGAATAATATATTATCTTTAAATTAATGTCGAGGCCCTAATAAGACAAAATGTAAATATTGTTTGACATGGATTCAATATTACAAATATGTTGCTAACAATAATAGAATAGAACATTTTATCAGTATTTGAGATTTGTTCTATAATTAATTGCTCATTGAAATATATGCATTATATTTGTATACTTAATATGTATAAGTATTAATACAGTAACCACTTTAACTAAAGGGTTTAAGGGCCTAAGAAATGTTTAAATGACGAACACATAGATCTCTATTATCTAATATTAATATTAATCTACAAACCAATCACCATTTGGTCCCTTTCTAATGCAACAAAATATAGAAGGAGCATACTACATTCATGCTTGTGTTGGTTGTGGGATAGGGTTAACGAACCCTATCAATTAAATATCATAATGTTAAGTTCAAGCAAGTTAATATATATATATATTTTTTTTTTTTTTTTTTTTTTTTAGTACTAAATACAGTTGTCCCTTAACATCTAACTTTGAATGAGACAATTAAATGATACGTCAAAGCTTCCTGTAGTGAATGTCATTTCCAGACACTTTTGAAATGGTGTTATATGTGTAAAACACCCTGACGCACGGTGTTTTATATCATAAGAGTAAGGTAATGTGTCATATGGAAGTGCGTTTCAGAGTGCTCTGTGTATCTAGGAAATATAATAATGTACTCTAATTGGAAAGCGATACATGTAATCAGAGAGAGAGTAAGGCAAATATTGTTGTTGGTCATGCAGTTCTTAAGAACACTGCTTGTTCTCGCACTTCTGTTAGAAAAAGCGGTGTAACACTTGACAATTGGCAAATAATATTATTAATAGTAATAAAACAAACTAGTAGTCTGCATACAGTCCCACGGAACCCTGAAAAAACAGTAATCTGTGTTGAAAAGAACCCCCCCCCCCATGGAGTCGTTTGTGAGGTAAAAAACTGAACGAACAAATCTCATGAAATAACTGGCTCCAACTTTATCAATTAAAATAAGCTCGAGTTTCCAAGCAGCCTATCAAGCTCCAACTTCATTACGCAAATTGAATAAGCCTTATGCATTCTGACGACAACCATTTGCATCAGGTGGAATCGGCTTCACCAATCAACTAAATCTACTTCCTCATATGAACTGGCGCCAAAGTAGCGAATAGTTCATCTTCAAGCGTACGGATCCACTAGCTCCAAATTCACAGGGCAATTCATATAAACTTCATGAGTCAACTGTCTCAACTTCCCCAATCCACAGCCCCACATAGCAATCAAGTCAACCTCAGAAATACAAATTAACCTCACCAAAGCAACTTGCATAAACCTCATATATCAATCAGCTTCAGTAGGTAACGTTTACCACCTACTAAAATATATATATATATTTAATTAAAACAGAAAATCGACCTCAACCTCACTACCCAACTGCCACTAACCTCACAAACTAAGCGACACTCGAATTCCCAAGACGAAAAGCTGCCTGTGTGAGCGATGTTGATATTGATGTTATTGATGTTGTTGTTATTGTTGTTGTTTATGGTGGTGGTGGTGGTGGTGGTGGTGGTGGTAGACTGGGTGTCGCTTTTACCGGGGGAATTAAGGCTGAAATGTCGAGATCAACTTGACTTAGCTATATTTTGTTTGTTGCCGGATCAACCTTTTGTGTGTTTTTGTATATGCAGTATATACTGCTGGTGGATTAACGTTGTGTGTGTGAGAGAGAGAGAGAGAGAGAGAGAGAGAGAGAGAGAGAGAGAGAGAGAGAGAGAGAGAGAGAGAGAGAGAGAGAGTGTTGTTTGTTTGTGTGTCTGTGTGTGTGTATTTATATGTGTATGTACGTTAGTACGTGTGTTTGTGGGCCTGTTTGTCTGTTTGTGTATGCATACGTTTATGTTTACCTCACTTTTTCGGTGCCTCTCTCTCTCTCTCTTTCTCTCTCTCTCTCTCTCTCTCATTGCTTGTGAGCTATCGAATGTGTGTGTGTGTGTGTGTGTGTGGGTGTGTGTGTGTGTGTGTGTGTGTGTGTGTGTGTGTGTGTGTGTGTGTGTGTGTGTGTGTGTGTGTGTGTGTGAACACGCTAGAGAGTATGCATCTATGTATGTATGTCCACACGAACATGTGTGTGTGTGTGTGTGCTTTCGAATGTGCGCCTGCATGTTTGTGTATTTTAACCAGCAAGCTAAAATATGTTCAAATATTCTTGGTTCACACGTGTGTGACGATCGAAAAAACACAATTACTTTTTCTTGGTAGTATATTTTGGTAGCGACCTAGTCTGGTATGGTTGATGGGGGTGGGGGGGGGGGGGTGAGCGAGTGGTGGTCATACGAGGTGGTTGACATATACCATTCAAATATTGACGGGGGTTAATTTTGTAACTAACACTTGTTCCCTGTGTGGTAGTGGTGGTGGGGGAGGGAGGGGGGAGCATGTGGGGTGAGGGAGCATGGGGAGTGAAGGAGGGAGGGGGGAGCATGTGGGGTGTGGGAGCATGGGGAGTGAAGGAGGGAGGGGGGAGCATGGGGAGGGAGGGAGGGAGGGGGGAGCATGTGGGGTGAGGGAGCATGGGGAGGGAGGGAGAGCATGTGGAGTGAGGGGGCATTGGGAGTGAGGGATCATTAAAGGAGGGAGCATTGGGTGATGGAACATTGCATGAGGGAGCATTTAAGAGAGAGACTTGGGTGAGTTGCACTGGGATGGAACATGAAGTGAGAGAACAAAAGATGATGGAGAATCGGGTGAGGAATTATGGGTGATAAGAAACATGAACGCTAGGGAGCATGGAAGTTAGAATGCATGGTGTAAGGTACTATGAGAAATAGGGAGCGTTGGGGTGAAGAGGCATGAATTGATGGAAAATGGGACGAGAGCAAAGGTCCGCATAGTGGGGCGTAAAACAGGGGCAAGAGAGAGAGAGAGAGAGAGAGAGAGCGAGAGCGAGAGATGAAGGAATAAAGCCTATGGATAAGAGAGCCTGGATGAACAGTATGTACAAAAAACAAAAGTATGGGTTTAGAAAGCCTGGATACATAGACCACTGGAGTAGAGACCAGTACCGAGAGCATTGAGGGAGAGTGGTGAGTGGGGAGCGTAACACAGAGACAAGAGTGAGGTCATGACTGGAGAACAAATGAACATGTTGGGAGGGACAGATAAACCCGTGAGGAGACTATAGTCTATTCGCTGTAAGTAGGCGAGAAATCATGACCACTAATCCTCTCTAACTCAAAAACTACTTGAATGATCGAGCTAATATTTTCACCATTTGGGAAAAGTCAGTCAAGGAATAGATGTGGATATTTACAGCCAATTTGCTCTAGCCCTTTTTGAGTTAGAGAGGAGAGAGGTCATAATTTATTATCTAATTACAGCGAATCAACTATAGGAGAGTATAGGCGGAGGATTGTAGGTGAGAGGGCAAGCATATTATGTAGAGGCTTGGGGGAAAGGAAGAGATAAATTGAGTTGTGAGGGCATATTATAGGATTTAAGGGGAGGTTTTTAGTTTGGTCTCTAGATATCCATCAAGCTTAAGATTACACCCCTTTGAGCCCCTTTCAAGATAAATTTGTACATTTTTCGGTAGAAAAATTTCCCGGCTAAAAGCCGGTTCCTCTTAAATAACAGGCTCGCTTTCGCTCGCCAGGATAAAATCGACACCTAAATGGCACGAAAGGTCTTAAAATTGACAGAAATGGGTCGAAAGTTCTTAAAATCGTCAAAATAATGGGGCGAACGTCTTAAAATTAGAAAAGCAATGTGGCTAAACATGAGGGAGAAAGGAGTCAAGAAAAAAATCCCTCAAGTGGAAATCTCCCCTTAACCTGTTTAATAAGTTAAAGAACAAAACACATACGGAAGCTCAGAGGAGATTATAGCAAGAGGTGCATGGGAAGAGGAAACGAGGACCTATAATCAAAACTATGCTAGGAAGTATGATAATGAGGAAGAATGTGCCAGTACTGATGAAATGGTAGGAATATTAGTAGATGGGAGATCATATACTGTATCTAGTAAATGCCTACGAGAGTATGAGGTTGACTATATGTTTCATTTCATCTGACGATAAATTGAATCCCTTAGCAGCTAATATATCGATACTTAATTACAAAATATGCAACAACTATGGTTCTACATCATAATAAGACCAAGTTTATATCATTAGCACCATTTTTCACTACAACATTTTAAAAATAACTGAGAAATCTTGATGGGAACTTTGCAATTTACCGTCAGTTGAAAAGAAACAGGGTATAGGAATAATAGTGAGGTCATAATATTTGAAGAGCATAAGTCAGCGTGAATTTATAAAGTGAAAACGTGTGAACAGAATGAGAGGTATGCAGGACCATTAACATACAATGCAATGGCATATAGTATTGATAAACGATCATATAGAAAATATAGCACGACCTCTAAAGACTATATAACATGAAAGTGTTGTAATACTATAGTCTATTCGCTGTAAGTAGGTGAGTGATCATGACCTCTAACCTCTGTAACTCAAAAACGATTAGAGTAATCAAGCTAATATTTCTACCATTTGAGAAGAGTCAGTCAAGGAATAGATGTGGAAATGTACAGCTAATTTGCTCTAGCCCTATTTGAGTTACAGAAGATAGAGGTCATGATTTATTGCCTGCTTACAGCGAATAGACCATAGCCTAGAAAAGTTATATTGGAGCACTGAGGAGAGTATCTGAGTATCGAGAGAGAGGCTGTGTGAGCACGGGTTGAGAGGTCGAGGCAGAGCATGGGAAGAAAAGGAGAGCGTGGGACAGAGATGTGAGAAGAGGGGAGGGGAGGGGAGGGGAAGTATGCATGGGAGGAAGGGTGGCAAGCAAGGAAGCTGGACTGCATGAGAAACTTACAACAAGAAGTGGAAACAAGATATATGTGCAAGTACACTCGGTCCAAAAAGTATCTGCTCCCCTACGCTGATTATCTGGTGTGTACAGCTCGGTAGGGTTGTCATCTCTACCTACAGCTATACCCATCTATGCTACTATCTACCTATACTACCTAACACCTACTACCTATGACCTACGACCTATATTACCGATCTGTACACACCAGATAATCAGCGTAGGGGTGCAGATACTGTTTGGACCGAGTGTACATGGGATGTATTGCATGAGAAAGTACTACATGAGATGCAATATACTACATGGGATAGAATTGACTGCATGTGATAAGATATATTTGATTGGGTAGAATATACTGCATGACAAATAATGTGTTGTATGAGAAGGTAAAACGTATATATATGCAAACTACATTAGGACACGTAGAAATTATAATTATAGGCTACAACATATTCTAAATCAGTTATGAAGCCTTTGTAAGAAGTTGATTATACCAGATGATAAAGGACGTACTTCATGAAAAGGAATGCAAAATATGAACAAAATACATTGAATGATAAGAAATGTATACAATATAATAATGTATATAACGCATGATAAAGATTATGCTTACAATAATATGCTGCAAGATAAGTAATGCAGTGCATAAGATAAAATGTAATGCAAGATAGAGAATTAATTACATAACATTGCAAGAAAAAGGAATATACATCTAGATGATTTTTAATGAAGTGCATGATATGGCATGTAAGGCATTAGAATGACAGTACTGCATGACAATATATATTATATACTTAGGAATACAATATATATTATATACTTAGGAATACAATATATATTATATACTTAGGAATACAATATATTATATACTTAGGAATACAATATATATTATATACTTAGGAATACAATATATATTATATACTTAGGAATACAATATATATTATATACTTAGGAATACAATATACGAGAAGAGAAGCATTATATGAAAAGGAACTATTTACATGCTAAGGAATGCACTGCAAGAGAAGATATGTATTTCATTAACATGAATAAACTATAAACAAAGTAATGTACTGCAATAAAAGAGTGTACCGCAAGGGGAAGAATGTACTGTATCGCTAATATGCACTGCATGAAATGTGTACTGCATGAGAAGGAATGTACTGCATGAGAAGGAATTGTACTACATGAGAAGAAATGTACTGAATGAGAAGGAATGTTCTGCATGAGAAGGAATGTACTACATGAGAAGAAATGTACTGAATGAGAAGGAATGTTCTGCATGAGAAGGAATGTACTACATTAGAAGAAATGTACTGAATGAGAAGGAATGTTCTGCATGAGAAGGAATGTTCTGCATGAGAAGAAATGTACTGAATGAGAAGGAATGTTCTGCATGAGAAGAAATGTACTGAATGAGAAGGAATGTTCTGCATGAGAAGGAATGTACTGCATGAGAAGGAATGTACTGCATGAAAAAGAATGTACTGCATGAAAAGAAATGTACTGTATTAAAAGGCATATACTCCATGAAAAGTAATGTACTGCATGAAAAGGAACAGAGTATCTAAATGATACAATTATATGACGTATAATAAGGAATATATTAAACGATATAAAAGGAGAATATTTTAAAGGATTGGATTGATACAAACATAATACACACACATACACACACACATGCAGAGAAGATGAAGAGATCAACCCCTTCTGTACCGGTTACGTCTTTGGCTATCATCAATCAATTGTATTCAGTTTAGGATGGTACTCTAGCTAAATAAGGCTTCATATTATCTCAAGCAACCCTTTTAGCTACCACAGATCCTTCCTAAGCTGCATAATATCGTTTACACATAGCTAAGGTAAAATATAACACGTCGCTGGTACTCAATGGGTTAAAGATACAGTTGCCAATACATACACCTGTGACGAGTATTGTGACTGGCTAAGAGAATGTAACGATCCAAAAAGTGTATATATATTGTTTGAAGGTGAATGTATTAGTTGACCTTTCTCTAATAATGTTCTTTGAGGGGGTAGTGGTTATTTGTGGGTCTCTCTATATATGTATCTTTTGATTTCATAGTAACCTCGTTAGACCTCCATCAAACTGGAAAAACGCCCCATAGACCCAATTTAAAGATAAATATATGAATTACAGGTTTGCTATCGCTCGCTAGGAAAAACATCGGCACCTACATGGCACGAAAGAACGTTATAATGACAAATATACAGTATATGGTGACAGATCTTAAAACCGCAAATCTAATGGAACGAAAAACGTCTAATAATCTCAAAACTAATGGACTAAACCTGCGGGGGAAAAAACAACTCCCTCCCCCTTAAAGTGAGTGAGACCGTATATTCTCATTAACAAAAACCATCATTTAGCATAGTGATAATAAACAGTAAAGCCCTCCACAGCAGTTGTCCCAGGTTCATGTTTGGCAACTGTACTTCATAAGCAAATGCGATGTTCAGGATCAAAAATAATGAAAAGAAATACAAACATCAGTTATTATTGCTTGTACGAAGAAATGGAAATTAATCTAAAGCAAGAATAGATTGAAATAGAGTGAACTTAGAACATATTGTATAAAATAGTCAGATGAATATAAGAGTGATACAAATAAAAGCATACTGGAAAATTAAACAGATATATTACTATGTGAAATGACTGAACAAATTATATAAACATCTATGATGTTGCAGAGCTATTTATGAGTTAGAATCGACTGTGAAAGAATGCTGGAGAAAGAGAAGGACATTAAATATATCAACATCACGAACATATTGTAATACCTTTTAAGTTAAAGGGCATGAAATTGAAAGGGCACGAGCCTAGCACATGTTGCATAAAGAGTATTGAGAAATATGGAATTACAAATTAATGCCAATCATGAAATGCGGATGAAGAGCAGTGTCTGAATTGTAATTGAAATACTGAGATAAAAGTCATGGGAAAATATGTTTGGGTTTCGAAAGAACGTATCAGTAACGATATAGTGACAAGTATTGAGTACTATATCATAGATTGAACAGAGAGACATAGACGTCAAGTGAAAACCTACAGTTCATGGCAAAACGATGCCTGGTAAGAACATAATAATTTAAGAAAAATGGAAATCTGCAGAAGGCCTATTGGCCCATACGAAGCAGACCCCTTCTTCCCTACATCCCTATTTGTTCTTTTACATCTGTATGCCCTACACTACACCTCTCACTATATCCTATACACCCTGCACTACGTATATCCCCTACACTACATCTATCTTATAGCTACCTAAGAACATGGTAATTATATATATACATATATATATATATATACCTGGTATATATATTATATTATATTATAATTATTATTTTATTTGTATTTTTTTTTTTTTTTTTTTTTTTGGGGGGGGGATACTTAAGCGAATACATTCGTAATGTTAACTAATGTTATTAACATTCTAGGGTCATTAGTAAACGTTTACATACAGGGTCCGCATGAAAATTTAAGTATCTATATTATTCTTGTAGAACTTAAATTTTGCCATTAAGCATAGATGTTTCATGTTAGAACACTGAAGGATCAGGAATGGAGTAGGACAGGGTACGAGTTTTGTCACTTTAACTATATTATCATAATAATACATTATAATATGATAAGACATACATTGAAAATAAATTTGCGTATACAATTTAATATACTCTAGGAAATAATTCAAACAATATAATTGCGTACGTAAATAATTATTTCATTGAACGTCTTCTAAAATGAAAACAATAATATACGTTCGTCTTGATATTAGTGAATCAGTAGGATATGCATGCACCTTACAGGTATTCAAAATACAAATATTGATAAGCACATATATTATATATACTGTATATATTATATACTGTATATACAGTATATATATATATATATATATATACCGGTATATATATATATATATATATATATATATATATATATATATATATATATATATATATATATATATATATATATATATTTAGGCCTATATAAGAGAGGTGGTAACACACCTCCTTGTGTCATTCTTTAATTATTGCCCAGTAGATTGGTATGGTCTCTCTTCTATGTATTTACCTGCATGTATTTGCAAAATATATAGAGGTGTCTACAGATAAAATAAATCCCGTTTTAGAGATTTGCATTGGTATTACTATATTATGTTAACCTTGACTATGAACAGTAAAATAGCACTGCACGTTGCAGTAGTTAGCATTTTACCTCAAAGCTATTTCTTGCAATATACACACAATTGATATGGTGTATATATGTCTTACTGAATCCATGTGTCTTACTGTGTAAGCGAGCATATTTCAATCTAATATGCTGGTGATAATGGGTAATTAGATTTAATATGATCGAATACGATTAGTGAATAAACAGATAAGTAGATACAGAGAGAGAAAATTATTTAGGTACAATGATATATAAATAAATATATGTATGTATGTATATATATATACAGACAAACTGAAATTGAATTGTATGTAAAAATAATAAGATAGGTAATATACAATGAGAGGGAGAAAGAGTAACATTGTATATGTGTGGGTCTGTGTGTGAAAGAGAGAGAGAGAGAGTGAGAGCCAGTGAGCGAGAGTGAGAGCGAGAGAGCAAGTCGCGAGAGCAGGAACGAGCGACAGAAGAGAGAGAGAGAGAGAGAGAGAGAGCATGCACAGAAGGGAGTGAGTGAGTGCATGGAAAGAAGAGACGGGTGAGAGCGTGTGGAAGAAAAGGACCCGGGTTACAGTGCATGAGAGAGAGAGAGAGAGGAGCGACCGGTAGCATAAGGGAGCCCACCTCGCTTTTTTTTTTCTCTTTATCTCCCTCTCTCTTTGGCTTGTATCCATTCGGCCCCATTCAGCCTACTGTTTTAAGATGTTTACCCCATCCAGGTGTCAATAATTTCCGTAGCGAGCCAGCATATTTATATTTTTGTTTAGACAGCAAGCTAAATTTGTAATTTTTTCGATAGAAAAATTTCTCCGGCGAAGCCTGATTTGTCCATACAATACTGGCTCGGTATCGCTCGCCAGGAAGAATTCGACACCTGGATGGGGATAAACGTCTTAAAACAGTAGGTTGAATGGGGCCAAATGGATACAAGCCAGGGAAAGAGAGAAAAGGAGAAAAAGATAAAAAAAAAAAAAACGGTGACTCCCCATAATGGTTAGACTACAGGGGGGGAGAGTTACGCGCATGAGAGCCGGGAACGGGAGGGTATACAGTCGCCAGAGAAGAGAAAGCATCTTTCCCTCATCTTATGACTTAAATTGTTTCAAACTCCGTGTGTCCGGACCTTTAGGCTCGAACGTTCCTTGATTTTGGCCATATATCGTGAGCCCTAACCTCTATAACTCAAAAAGGGCTAGAGCAAATGGACGGTAATTGCCATCCCTATTCCCTAGCTGATCCTTCCCAAATGGTAGAAATATCAGCTCGATTACTCTAGTCGGTGGTGAGTTAAGGGGAAATTTCCACTTGAGGGATTTTTTTCTTTACCCCTTTCTCCCTCATGTTTAGCCCCATTGCTTTTGAGATTTTAAGACGATCGCCCCATTAGTTTGGCGATTTTAAGAACTTTCACCCCTTGTATGTCACTTTTAAGACCTTTCGTCCCATTTAGGTGTCGATTTTTTCCTGGCGAGCGATAGCGGGCCTGTAATTTAAGAGGAATCGGCCTTCGGCCGGGAAATTTTTCTATCGAAAAATTTACAAATTTATCTTGAAAGGGGGTCGTGGGGGTGTAATTTCAAGCTTGATGGACGTCTAGGAAACACACTAAAAACCTCCCCTTAAATATAGGTTATGGTTCAAGAGTGTTGGCCTACTTATTTGGAACAGGGTATACTTGTCTACACTCGGTTTGTTTACATTTGGCAGAGATTGTATACGTACCTTTTCAGCTGATTTTCCAATAACTAACGAAACAATGAGAAACTACCGTGTCTCTGCGTCTCAATATTGACAGGTTTTCATAATTAACAACATATTTGGCTATATAATCGTTGTAATAATTGAGTAATTTAGAGGGGGACGTGTCAATTTGTCGCCAACTTAAATTTATAGACTATAGTTATGTTCAATATTGATTAAAGGGAGATTGGTCATTTTTCAGGTCCCCCTTCTTCCTCATGTTTAGCTCAATTAGTTTTCAGATTTTAAGACGTTCGGCCCATTAGTTTGGCGATTTTTAGACCTTTCGACCCTTTTTTTTTTTTTCAATATTAAGACTTTTCGTGTTATTTAGGTGTCAATTTTTTTCCTGGCGAGCGATAGCGATCCTCTAACTTATGAGGAATCAGGCGGAAAGGCCGGGAAATGTTTCTGTTGAAATATGTACAAATATATCTTGAAGGAGGGTCTTGGGGAACCTTGATTGAGGTTTAGGGAGGAAACTGAAAACTAAGAAAAAGATCAATAAATGAGCAAATAAATACGCCCATCTCCCCATAAATTATAGTCATTTACTCGCAGTTAACAATATTTTAGGTCAGATATAAGTAGGGGATCTGAAGCTGAGTGACCTTTGCGGAAACCGAATTGTCTGTTGCTGAGAGTATGGTTCTTCAGATAAGACGATTTAATTCACTTCAGAACGGGTTAACCCTTTTTGTACCGGCGACGTCTTTCTTCAGCTACATGGAGACGATTTTATGAAGCTTAGGAAGGATATGTGGTAGTTAAGAGGAATAATTAAGGTAGTCCGCAGCCATTTAGATTAGAGACGTCCTTCCTAAGCTTAATAAAATCGTCAAATAATTGCTAGAATAAAATGAAAAACACGTCGCCAGGTACAGAATGGGCTATTGGAAGTTATGGGAATAATTGAGAAGGACGCTATCGTTTGGTTGCTAGAGATACTTCATAAGATGTATAAATCACCTAATGTTACTAAACTACAATAGGCCGGTTTGGTAATATACTTTCATCAGCTTTTAACGCGATGTGCAATAGTCTAAATGTGTTATAAGATCAATTAAAGTACAGGTATAGTAATTCACTCAGGGTTATCATAATTCTAGGTTAGTATGGTTAGTCTGATACTCTAACACAGGTAAGATATATCAACATTTATCGCGATTAGCGATAGTCTAAATAGTTAATTCATAATAAGTAGGCCGACAATTGTGACCTACATCCTCTGTAACTCAAAAAGGGCTCGATCAAATGGGCTGCAGATATCCACACCTATTCCCTGGCTGACTCTTCCCAAACGGTAGAAATATTAGCTCGATTACTCTTGTCCTTTTGGCGTTATGGGAGTTGGATTCGTTATTTCTGGCTTACCTGCAATGAATGGACTACGCATACGATCAAGAAAGTCACACAATTTACTTATAGCTAACCCTTTCGCTACCTAGGCATATTTTTTGTTATATTCCAGTTATATTTAGACGATATTATGCAGATTAGAAAGGATCTGGGGTAGCTAAAAGGGTTAATTGAGACAGTCTGTAGCCTTTGAATGAGTAGACGTCCTTCATAAGCTGCACAAAATCGTCTAATAGTTGCCAGAATAGAATGAAAAGTACATCACCGGTACAGAAGGGGTTAACCCTTTCACAATACGATGATACAATTCTTTGTTGTTTTCCGGCTATTATTAGACGATGCATTCAGATTAGGAAGTGTATGTAGACGCCAGAGGGTTAATTGAGACAGTGTTTACCTATTTAATCCTCACATATCCTTCCTAAGCTATATAAAAGCGTCTAATAATAGCCAGGATGACTGTCAAAACGCAGAATTAATCTTATGGGGTAAACACTATTCTAGGATTGTTAGTTATATTATCATGTAATATACAGTCGGACTAATAATTGTGTGATGTCTGGGGACTAAGTATGTTTTGATCAATAATTCGTATCAGCAAATAATTACACATGATTTTTTTCTTTTTGAGTGAGATATACCAACATGTTCCTACACTTACTCACCCTATTCAACATCTGACATACATTAATACAGCACAGAGCAAACCAAACGTAATGGCAGCTAGGACATGACTTATTAGCGCCACCGTACTCCAAGACAGGTTAGGTACAACAACTTGTTTACAATTGGAATTGAGCTAAGCTAGTTTTGGAGTTTAAGCCATTCGCCCCATTACCTTGGCGATTTTCAGACCTTTTGATACATTTAGGTGTCAATTTATTCATTGCAAGCAATAGCGAGCCTGCAACTTAGAAGGAAGCGGCATTTGTCCTGGGCATATTTCTGCCGAAAAATGCATGGGTTTTTCTCGAAGCGGGTCTCGTTTTTTTCTCTTACTTTCTTTATTTATGTTGTTTGAAGGAGGTCTGTGGAGGAAATTACAAGTAAATAAATAAATAAACAAATACGTATAATAAATAGAAAAATAAATAAATTAATTAATTAAAATCACCTCTTAATTAAGCACCTCACTCGCGCTTGGTAATAGTCCAAGATACTTTCACGATCACGATAATTAATAATGTAAGATATTTATAAGATCAAATATGGTATAACAATTCATACACTATAGGCTATACTCCAAGTTAGTGTAAGATTCAATATAGTATATAATAGGCATTGGATTAGGCAATATCCCAGGATAGATATATACTGTATGTAGATTAAATATTGCACATAATCTATGATAGGCAATAATATATAATGCTTATAAGAGAATACTTATTATAAAATACTATTAAGTTAAGAATGACAACTTCTCAAAAGACAATTATTTGAGCTATAAGGAAAAGTGAAATATATTAACTTCAACATGCTCAATTGTACCCTAATCCTTGCACCATTACACAGATGAAGCTACTTGAAAATCGTATTCTGAAGGTAACCAACAAATTAAAACGTGGAGGGATGAAATTCAGGAAGGAAATATGGTGCCTAGCAAAAGTTCAATTCTTCTCCATGAATTAGTGAGAACAATAATAAGAATACAGTGTGTCATTTGAAGCATTATATATCGGTAGGTTTACTAGTTTTACTACAGTGGTGTGTGAATTTGTGTTTTGTTTGTGTGTGTTCGTTGTTTTATGTTGTGTTGTCCCTGATATGGTCCTGTCTTGAGTCGCCCCCCCCCCCCCCCACCCCCCAAAAAATAAATAAATAAATAAATAAATAAAAATAAACCAAATAGTGAAAAGTGGAGATTGAGTCTGAGTATATAGATAGATATATAGATAGGTTTACTAGTTTCTTTCTAACACTGATCTATACGTTGAAAAGAATATCCGCAGCAGGATGTATTGCGGTGAATTTAATAGTTCAAGCAGGATGAACACTTGCTTGGAGGAGCTTATAATGCAGAGGATGAGTGAGGAAATAGGAAGACCATGTTGCAAGACCCCTTTAGTTAAGTAACACACACACACACACACACACACACACACACACACACACACACACACACACACACACACATATTTGAGTTTTTCATGACAAATGATAATATTGGATCTAAGGCAATATTAGACAATTGTAACTCAGGAAGCGGTACAATACGAGCCTAAAAGGTCAACACCTGTATACTACAATTAGGTAAATACAACTAGGTAAATACAGAGAGAGAGAGAGAGTGAGAGTGAGTCATTTATCAATTTTTGTTTTACTTGTTATTGACGAAGTTCAGAATATGGAAATCAGCAATATTCTTTGATCATACTCAGCATTAGAATGATAAACACCTATGGCGCACAATAAACAAATAACATATATAATTGATTACACGACTCTGATACATAATTACATGGGTATTATACATTGGTTATATAATGTGAAGAGGAATGCAACGAACCTGAAAGATATTTAGGACATACACTGGGTGAGTGAGATACGAAAATGTGTAAGAAACGAGTGGATCGGAGGAGGAGAACACATTTGGAGAGAATAAACCGTGCATGTGTGAGACGGGAAATGCACGGCAGGAGAAAGCATGGTGGAGCACTTAGAGCCAGGAGGCGTGGAAGTGGAGAAATTAATACCTTCTTTACCGGTGACGTCTTTTTTAATATTATTTTAGCTATAATTAGACGATCTTATGCAATTTAAGCAGGATCTGTGGTAGTAAAAAAGGGTTACGTGGGATGGTTCGAAGCCTGTTGATTGCTGGAGGCCCTTTTTAAACTGAATGAAGTCTTGTAATAGTATCCAGAATATAGCTTAAATGACATACCGGTAGTGAAAGGGTTAATAAAGACAAGAGGTAGAGTGCATGGCCGAGTCGAAAGTGAATGTAGGGCATGAGAGTCAAGAGACAAAGTGCATGAACTATTAGGGAGGCTATAGTACTGTACACAAACATGCTAAAATAGGGCTACAACGCATGATAAACTGTGAGCATTTAGCGAGATAGATGTGGTTTTGCATGACCGAAGGAAGTTAGAGAAGGAAAAAACGGCTTCAGTGGTGAATTTGCGGCAAAGAGGATGGACATTGCGCGAGATAGAATCGGTGAGGGATTTGAAGGGAGAGCAGAGGCGCCAGTGGAAGAGATGGGGAGAGAATACAGTAGTAAATAATAGAATACAGTAGTAAATAAGAGAATACAGCAGTAAATAAGATAATACAGTAGTAAATAAGAGAATACAGTAGTAAATAAGAGAATACAGTAGTAAATAAGATAATACAGTAGTAAATAAGATAATACAGTAGTAAATAAGAGAATACAGTAGTAAATAAGAGAATACAGCAGTAAATAAGAGAATACAGCAGTAAATAAGAGAATACAGTAGTCAATAAGAGAATACAGCAGTAAATAAGATAATACAGTAGTAAATAAGAGAATACAGTAGTAAATAAGATAATACAGTAGTAAATAAGAGAATACAGTAGTCAATAAGAGAATACAGCAGTAAATAAGATAATACAGTAGTAAATAAGAGAATACAGTAGTCAATAAGAGAATACAGCAGTAAATAAGATAATACAGTAGTAAATAAGAGAATACAGTAGTAAATAAGAATACAGTAGTAAATAAGAGAATACAGTAGTAAATAAGAGAATACAGTAGTAAATAAGAATACAGTAGTAAATAAGAGAATACAGTAGTAAATATGACAAATGCTCTGCTACAGGAGTGCATGAGAGATAAGAGAGGTAGGAAGGGTGTGTTTTGCCTGATAAAGATGGTAGGGGTGCTGTGCATGATATATTTGGAAGATATAGTATGCATGAGGGATATAGGAGAGGTGCTGTGGTTTAAAGATATAGAAGTGTTGTGTATGAATGATGTCAGCAGAGCGTTGTGCATGAGAGATGTACAATTGTTATGCATGAGGGATGAATGAGAGGTGCTCTGCATGAGGGATATAGGAAAAGTGTTATGTATGAGGGATGTAGGAGGGGTTTTGTGCATAAGATTATGAGAAGTGCTATGTAGGAGGGGTGATGTGTATAAGATATAGTTTAAGTGCTATGTATGAGGGATGTAGGAGTATTGTGTATGAGAGATATAGGAGAAGTGTTATGCATGAGTGATGTAGGAAGAGTGTTTTGTATGAGAGATATAGGAGAAGTGTTATGTATGAGGGATGTAAGAGGGGTGTTGTGTTTGAGAGATGTAGTAGGGGTGTTGTGCAGGATAGGTGTGTGAAGGATGATGTGCGTGAGAAAAATGGGTGGGGTGATGTACATGAGAAAAGAGTGAAAACTGCATACCCGTGCCTGAGAAATATGGAGTGAGAGACAGTAGTGGAGGGGTTGTGTATGAACTTGCAGTGAGCGCTATTATAACTGGGGATAAAGTGCATACAAATATGGGGTGAGAGGCAGGAATCAGATGTACTAGCAGGGGTACCCGGCGTTGCCCGGGTAATAATACTGTACCACCATAATCACCATCACTACTAGTACAATAATCACCATCATCAATCACTACTACCACAATCATCACAATACTACTACTACCATAATCACCGGCCTCGACCTCCCTGTACCTCATTAAACGGCGACCTCGATTTCGGCCGCTAAATGACCACCGATTTTGGATCTGACCTCATCCATACTCCCATTTTGGGGGGCTGCGAACAACTTTTGTTCCATACACCTTTTCGATCGGAGACCTCCTTCTGCCCCAAACGGCCATTTTTTTCATTTTTGTTTTCAATGTTTTTTTCAATTTCGGCCTCGAAACGACCTCCGATCGTGGCCTCGCCCCCTCTATGACCTGACCCAGGTCAATTGACACCCACATGCAAAGTTTCAGCTCCCCAGGTCCAAAACTGCGGCCGCCTATTAAGAACGCACAAACAGACAAACAGACAGACACACGAAGTGATTTAATAATATAGATCATGAGTAAGAGGAGTACGAAGGAAGTGGACATTAGTTGAGAAATCCTGCGTGCAAGGGTGGAAGTGAATTGATGACAAGGGGGGGGGGGGATGCGGTTAACATACAATATCGTGATAAAGTGAGGCAATGAGGTATAAAATGAGGTCTAATTCATGAGAGGGGGGGGTGTGATTGTAGGTAATGGTAGAATGCATGATAAGGGAGGGAAGGTAAAGGATAGAATAATGGCCATCAGTGAAGGTAAAGGATAGCATAATGACTATCAGTGTGGGGGTGAAGCTTTAGCACATAGCCCGATTGAATGCATGGGAGGAAAGAGTGAGGATAGACTGCAAGGAAATGGATGAATTTAGTCAATGAGTGGTTGAGTGCATGGCTATTAAGAGGAGGCAGACCGTTTTACTGGACCCCCTTCTCCCTAATGTTTAGCCCCACTAGTTTTGAAATTACAAGCCGTTCGGTCCATTAGTTTGGCGATTTTAACACCTTTCGCCCCATTTCGTTGTCAATTTTAAGATCTTTCGTGCCATTTAGGTGTCGATTTGTTCCTGGCGAGCGATAGCGAGCCTGCAATGTTAAGAGGAAACAGCCTTTGGCCGGGACATGTTTCTACCGAAAAAAGTACAAATATATCTTGAAGGGGTGTTTTTTTAAGCTTGATGGAGGTCTAGGGACGAAACTAAAAAAATATATGAATAAATGAATGAATAAACCAAACAAACGGTCTTCCTCCCCTTAATGTGAGGATTATGTGAAGGGGCAGACTTATGAGGCAAATTTCATGAGAGGGAGGGATGCATGTTGGGGATACCTTGCATGAGAGGGAGGGATGCATGTTGGGGATACCTTGCATGAGAGGGAGGGATGCATGTTGGGGATACCTTGCATGAGAGGGAGGGATGCATGTTGGGGATACCTTGCATGAGAGGGAGGGATGCATGTTGGGGATACCTTGCATGAGAGGGAGGGATGGAGGAGTCTGTGTTAAGGGAGCCCACCTCGCTTTTTTGTCTCTTTCTCTCCCTCTCTCTTTGGCTTTTATCCATTCGGCCCCATTCAACCTACTGTTTTAAGACGTTTACCCCCATCCAGGTGTCAATATTTTCCTGGCGAGTGGTAGCGAAAAAGTATATATATATATTTTTGTTTTGACAGCAAGCTAAATTTGTACATTTTTCGATGGAAAAATTTCTCCGGCAAAGCCGGATTTCTCCATACAATGCTGGCATACAATCGACACCTGGATGGGGATAAACGTCTTAAAACAGTAGGCTGAATGGGCCCGAATGGATACAAGTCAGGGAAAGAGAGAAAAGGAGAGAAATATAAAAATGCCGGTGACCTCCCTTAAGAGCAAACTGTATGGGGTGGAGGGATAGAGGAGTATATGTTTAGGATACATTTTATGAGAGGGAGGTATGGAGAGTGTGTTAGGGGTAAATTATATGAGAGAGGAGGGAGGGGGGATGGAGGTGAAGGAGAGAGGGGGGAATACAAGATAAGGACTGGTTGAAGGGGCGTTGGGGGGGGGGGGGGGGGTTAGTTTGCTCCATAGACCTCCATCAAACTTAAACAAATATAATTGGTAGGCAAATATTCCGGCCCCTCCTCGATTACAGACACCTAAATGGCACGAAAGATATTCATATTGAAAAGGAAAGGGGGCATAAAATCTTAAAACTCGCCAAAACAAATGTGGCGAACGACTTATAATAATCTCCAAACTAGTGGAGCTAAACATGAGGGAGAAAGGGGTCCAGAAAATCCCAAAAAGGCAGGAGTGAAGATGCATGATACCGTAGGGTGGAGAGAGAGAGAGAGAGAGATAAGTGGGGGTAGAATTATGCAGGAGGGGAGGTGGGGGGGGGGGGGGGGGGGGGGGGGGGGGGGGGGGGGGGGGGGGGGGGGGGGGGGGGGGGGGGGGGGGGGGGCCAGGGGGCAGACATGAAAAGGCAGCAGTGGGCATGGTTGGGCGGTGGAGTTCTTTTGTTGTTATTATTATTGGTTTAGCTTCTTCTCTTTCATGTTAGCCCTCCATGTTAGTTTTGAGATTTAAAAGACGTTCACTTCATTGGTTTGGCAATTTTTAGACGTTTCGCCCCATTTGTTTGGCAATGTCAAGACCCTTCATGCCATTTAGGTGTCGATGTTTTCCTGGCGAACGAAAGCATGCCTGCGATTTTTGAGGAACCAGCCTTTGACCGGGCAATTTTTCTACCAAAAGTGCACAAATTTACTGCGATGGGTGAATTTGAAAGTATTTATTAAAGCTCGATGGATCTCTAAGTTAGGAAATTTGAAAAAAAAAAAAAAAAAAAAAAAAAAAAAATCTCCCCTCCAGGTGCATGATAGAGAGCGGAAGTAAAATGCATGATGGGGCAACTTGGAGGAGGGTTGGGGGGGGGGGGGGGTTGTCCAGAAAGTGGATAGGGGAAGAAGAGGAGATGGGGCTAGTATGCGTGGTTGGGAGAGGTGGGGACAAGTGTATGGGGAGAGGTGTGAAAGGCATGTTATTGGGGGTACCGCGGTTGGGGGGTAATGTCCTGGAGGGAAAAGCGGGGAAGGGAGGGGGATGGGGGCAGTAGGCATGGTCAGGAGAAGAGCCAGTGTGGAGAAGTGAAATGCATGAGAGAGAGAAAGTGGGGATAAAATACATGAGAAGAGATATGGAGGAGACTGGGAATGGGGGTGAGGGGGGATGGTGGAGGTGGGGTGGGGGGGGGGGGGTAAATGTACATGATCGAGAAATGGGGTGGGAAGTCAGGGAGGGGGGAGGGGAGGGGGAATGCAAGGGAGGGGAGTGGGGGATCAAGTGCATGGTGAGGGAGGCGTGGAGGCAAGTAAGGAGGGGGGCGATGGCCATGAGCGAGATGTGGGGAGGGGAGGGGAGGCGAGTGGGGGAAAATATGCATGATCGAGAAGGTGGAGGCAAATGTGGATGAGCGGTAAGGGAGGAGGTGGGTAAAATGCATGAGAAAGGAGGAGTGGGGGGTACAGTGCATGACACGGGAGGCAACTGGGAGGGATGTGGTGGTGGGGGAAATATATATACATGATCGAGAAAAGTGGAGGCAAGTTTGGTGGATGGAGTAGGGGGGTGAAATACATGAGGGGGGACGTGTTGGAGGGGTTCTGGGGGTCGGTGGGGGGGGGGGGGGTAAAGTGCATGACGGGGGAGGCACAGAGCCAACATGAGAGAGAGGGGGGTAGAGGGGGTTGACGCATGCTCCTAGCCACCGTATCATCAAAGCCGCTACCGACCACTGGCCCGGATTACCTCGCCGCTAGCCACAATCAAACTCGTACTTACAATCTCACTTTGATGCACAATAACCATTACATTTTGCAATAACTATTATTTGTACACCAAACCCTTTTTGTAAATATTTATTCCATGATGACTGTTATACTTAGAGCGAATGTGGGATGTGTGTTCTTCTTTGTCATTGTCATTATACTGTATTTACATATAATAATAATAATAATAATAATAATAACAATAATAATGCAAATAATATTAAGGCAAATAATAAATAATAATAATAAAACAAATAATAAATATAATAATAATAAATAATTTTAAAATATTATCTATTTGTTATATTAGCAGAATGACATACAAATGAAGATATTAAAGCAACCTCTCCTAATAATAATGTAATTGCACTAACCTTGATACTCACAATAATCACACTACAACAATCATATTTATTGCAACGGTTATGTTTGCAATATCAATTAAATTTACTTGTGTGATAGCCAATATATATCCTTTATGTTGTTATACAAAGTATGATTATACCTTGGCATTGTTTTATAAGATGGGCCAATAACTCCACTAATATTCTTATTTACTTGAGTATTTCAGCATTTGTTGCCATTTCCGTAATTGATCATTTCTATACTGTATATACTGGCAATCACAAAAGTCCAAAAGTGCTTTAGGCTATCACTTTACTTTTAAATAATAATATAACCAAACAGTATGTATGGGTAATCAAAAACACAAACGTAAAAATACAAGTATCGGTAGTGTTATTAACAAAACTATTAGGCAAATTCATATTGCGTATCGAATGTATGTACTGTGGAACTAAACCGATTAAACTGAAAATCTATTGTAACGAGAATTCTGTGTTCGTAATTTTACTAGTAATATGAACACAATACTGTATATATATATATATATATATATATATATATATGTATATATATATATATATATATATATATATATATATATATATATATATATATAGATAGATAGATATATAGATAGATATATATACTGTATATACACAGTATATATACGCTAAGTATAAAGTTATGTTTTTTAATTGTTTTGGAAACCATAGTAAACCATTCCAAGTAAATTTTTATGTAGTGTATATATCGAACATTATTCTCCGTGTGATGTCGAGCTTCATTGCATTATATCAAAGGGCTAATAAATCCAAGCAAGTAAACAACCTCCAATTAGCTTGTGTTGCTCCCGAACTACAGGGATATAAAAACTGTAGCTATATAGAGGCCCCCATGAATGTCCGGACTGTAAATAATTTGCCTCGCTCATATATGTACAGCATTCCACAATAGCAATAATTTACAGTTTAAAGGTGCAGTAATGTTGCGAGCCGCCGCGTGACACCAGCACAACAACAACAACAACAGTAACACCAATATCGCCTGTCTCTCTCTCTCTCTCTCTCTCTCTCTCTCTCTCTCTCTCTCTCTCTCTCTCTCTCTCTCTCTCTCTCTCTCTCTCTCGTCTCTATTTCGCTCCTCTCTCTCTCCCCTCTCCTCTCTCTCTCTCTCGAAGATCGCTCTTCATCTACCTCTCTCTTCTCTCTCCCTCCTCCTCTCGCTCTATTCTTCTCCCTATATATACTTATCAATTATTAAAACTCTCTACGTATAATTTCCTATCTCTATACATGAATTAACTCTATGTCTATCCTACATATATTCCCTATATATATATTAGATCACTCTCTCTCTTTAATATATATATATTATATATATATATTCTATATACTATATCTATATATATATATCTATATATCATATGTATATACATTATATATTAATATATATATATATGTATATATTTATATATATAATATATATATATATATATATATATATAGAATATATATATTATATATATATATATATATAATATATATATAATATATATATATAATATATATATATATATAATATATATAAGTTATATACATATATTATATATATAGATATATATCTATATAATATATATATATATATATATATAATAGATAGATAGATATGCTGTATAAATTATAAATATCCGGATACAAAATATAATTTGATCTAAATTACATCTGATATATTAATTATTAGTTCCATTTTAACAATATTCCTTGTGGATATTACATTCAGATTGAAATTAGTTAGCTAACAATACAATATGTTGAAAAATAGTAGATATTAGTTAAAAACTGCTTGCTATATATGAAAAGTTAATAATAGGAAAGGATTTACATTAACGTGAATGTAATTAATTATTATGTAATTTTATACCACATACAATATGCAAATATTGACTTAAAATTGCAGTAGTGTTAATTCATATATATATATATATATATATATATATATATATATATATATATATATATATAATTTTGAATTATTATTGATACAAAACTACTTATGAATGTAAATTGTAATTATTAATAATAATTGTATACAGAATATAGTACCTTGATATATATAATAATAATAAATTGATAATAGCAATACATCAACATAGATAGTAATTTAAGCAATAATAATTGTGAAGTTATGTTAGAAATGGAAGACATTTAAATATTAAAAACATTAGTAATTAAGTAACACCCCGTTTTTAACATTATTCATCAATTACAAACTTCAATGCACTTGAATAAACTAATGCAAGCATATGGTCCTCCCAGGATTCGAACTCGGGACACCACACCCAGAACATAAGCATCTAATCATCTAACCATCTAATAGTAATATTATTAATAATAATAATAATAATAATAATAATAATAATTGGAATAGTAATACTGATATTAATTATTCACAAAATATAGTGACAATAATGTGATAATTGTATGAATGTGTATTGTTTAATTTAAATTTAGTATTACAATATCAACCTTTAATTTTCAAGTTTACTATAACAGTTGATAATATTCCTAGCATTTTTTGTCTTCATAATTATTAACGTTGTTGTATTTATGTAAGTATTCATAATACTACACTTAAATGAGGTTTGTATTAATAATCTTATTGAATAAATTAATATGGTTAAAGACAAATTAATCATTGTAAATTATACAATAACATACCGGTATCTAACTGTCTCTCTCTCTCTCTCTCTCTCTCTCTCTCTCTCTCTCTCTCTCTCTCTCTCTCTCTCTCTCTCTCTCTCTCTTCGCATCTCGTCTCTCTCTCTCTCTCTGTCTCTCTCATTTCTCTCTCTCTCTGGCATATATATATATAATTATACCCGGTATATACATATATATAATATATACTGTATATATATATATATATAATATATTATATATATATATATATAGATCTATATATGCTACTGTATATATATAAATAATGTGTGTGTGTGTGTGTGTTATATTATTATACTGTAATGCAACATATGGAAAAATTATATGAATAATAATCTAGTCAAATATTGATACATGCAAGACTCACCCACCCACCAGCTTTATACTAACTACTGTACGACACGCACACACGCTCGATATCACAACAGTCTCAATAACAACAACAACAACAACAACTTGACTTCAGCTTTCACAATAAATCACAGGCCACTTTTTCATGTCGCCCAACCCCCAATCCCTCGAAAAAAAACGAGAAAAAAAAACAAAAAAAATAAAACAAAACAAAACACATGCACCACCACCACCAAAAATACAGCACCAGTCCTGATAATAACAACTTAGGCATTAAATCAAAGTGCCGTTTTTTCATGCCAGGCCCGAGAAAACCCCCCAGATCTGACACATGAAAAAGCAATGAGTATTTTTTCCATTATTGAGGGCCGTTTCCGAGCACCACCGCCCACCACTGCCCCCCGTTGCCCCCCCCCCCCCCCCCCCCCTTGCCAAGCTTTCATATTTGACGGGACCACCTCTCCCATACCTCCTGACTGACAGTTCGAACCGCAGTCTCCGTGTGGGTGCTGGAACAGTGTAAAAGTGGCAGAGCACGGGTTGGTCAGAGAGAGAGAGTGTGAGAGAGAGAGTGTGTGAGAGAGAGAGAGAGAGAGAGAGAGAGAGAGAGAGAGAGAGAGATGATGATATTCGACGACAGAAATATAACATACATGGTTTGATACAACGCTAGCAACCTACGGTAAATTTATAGATAGATACAGAGGTATGATAGACATATGAGTAGATACAGTATATTAATAGATATATAGCATGAGGTGAAGTCATTCTAAAGTTTGTATTATATTTTAAAGATTGCCATTAGGAGGAAAAGTAATCTCACGACATGTATTGACAATTAATGGAAGCTAACATAACTAAGCCGAAATAAAAATACATAATGTTAATATCAATAAATAACAAAAATACATATGCGTCAAATGAATATTACAATATGAGCCGCTTTGGTATACATATTGGAAAAATGTTACAAGAGATATTTGGAATTAAGGCGTTAAAAATTGGCGACATATATACAGTATATGAGAACTCTAGCAAAGGGGTTTACGGGAACAAAGGGAGTATTAGTACTACAAGAAAAAGCGTTTATACACTCGCGTACTCGTTGGCTTGGCCGCACACACTCACGTACGCGCACATTTTTTTATTTACGGTCACGGTGGCCGAGCGCGCTTAGTACTCTGTATTGGGAGCACTAGCTCTGGTGTCGGGGGTTCGATCCCACGCGCCGGCAGGGAACGTTCTCTCAAAAACTTTCCATGGCCGTGAAGGCAAGATCTGGGCGGATCGTCTCGGGGGACCCACAAAGTCTCCTGCCCACGTCCTACTCCCTTGGGAGTATGTAGGCGCTCTCGTTAGCTGGCAGGATCAGTCTGTTGATCCATTAGGATGAGATCTAGGTTAAGTCTGTGTATTGTCAGCCCCATTGGCTGCCGGCTTGAATTAAACCGATTATTATTATTATTATTATTATTACACACACACACACACACACACACACTCGCAAGCATACCAATATACGCACATACACATATATACAGTATACATTCAAACATACGCACACATATGAATGTACATACTCTTACGCATACATTTATTGACACACACACACACACACACACACACACACACACACACACACACACATACACACACACTTTCAACCCACCACTACAACACACTCAAACAGTTTGCATCTAAGCTGCTTGTTCACCCACGACACAGAAACTTATTTCCACCAGACGCCCCTAGACCTACACGTGCAGCTCGTCATTTCAACACACTCCAACCAATAAGAGCAAGAACTGACAGGTATAAAAATAGTCCTATCCCAACCATTGTTAATATTATTAATAATGTGTAATAACGGTCTGTCACACCATATATACGCGCCCACCTTTAATAATATATGCATAAGTGTGTGTGCGTGTGTGTATTAGAATATAATTATGTATGTATTTGCTTGAGTTTGTTTATGTATATGTGTATATATGTATCTATGTATGTGCAGTATATGTGTATGTATGTGTGCGTATATGTGTATGTATGTATGCGTTATTTATGTATATATATATGTGTATAGTGTATACTGTTTGTGGTTCGAGCCCGGCTGAGAGTATCAGGTAGGATAAGAGAAGAGCATATATGCATGTAATGTGCATATTTTTATGTATATGTATGTCTGTGTGTACGTGCTGTCAATGGTTCGAGCCCGGTTGAGAATATAAGGTATATAATATATATATGTACTGTACGTGTATTTATATTTATATGGTCATATGCACATATGTATGTAAATATACATACATATGAGCGAGAACATATTGCTCACTAGCGCAACTTCTGATTATAAATCTATGCATAAGCATTATCTATTATTAAGTGTTAGCGTATCTTCATCCATGTATTTCCACCCTTAACAATAGAACGCCCAGCTCTTCCATATTTCGCCTTCTGTCACACACACACACACACACACACACACACACACACACACACACACACACACACACACACACACACACACCTACACTACCGAGGATTAACCTCCCATTGTAGTACCTGCACCCTCTTTACCTGACATACCAAAACAGTTTCTGTATGTATGTATGTTTGTGTGCATACGTGAGCGTTTGTGTATACGGACATGTGCACACTTACTGCATGTTCTTATGTTCCTATATATGTATGTATATGTATGTGCGCACGTACGTGTATATACGTATGTTCTGTATATGAGTAAGTTAATAAATGTGTATATGTACTGTATATCACTTACTCTCATGGTTATTTTATGATAATTTGTATTCTGCACATGCATCATTATTGTATTTATTTATTTTGTTTGTAAACTAAGCTTACCATCCTCATATCTGTACATCTCATGTTCATCCACTAAATTGTAAAATGTGTATTTTCAGCTCATGAGGCTGCCATTCTTTAATAAACCGTTTATTATCATTATTATTATTATTATTATTACACACACACTTATATAAGCCAATCCATGTTTATGTATTTATAAATATAACAGAGATGGGTGAGGACTAATAAGCATTTCATATGTAGGGTAAACATATAAAAGAATAAAGCCATGGGAAATAACATTTGGCTAGAATATAATTGCTGAAAGATAAACTCATGACAAATTGAATTGTTGTAGGCCGAACAATACACAAACTTTGCTGCCGTTAAAATGAAACTATATACCCATAAAATATTTGTCTCTGAGAGGTATATGTCACCACTGAATTTAAATATACAAGCATACATGCAAGGTAATGAATGATATCGTTAGAATATGCAGAAATTTATACATTTATCCCCGAATAATCCAATTACAGAGAGAGAGAGCTACATAGAGCTACATAGATACACAGACCACACAGACCTCAAGGTCCTTACTAGGAGAGAGAGAGAGAGAGAGAGAGAGAGAGAGAGAGAGAGAGAGAGAGAGAGAGAGAGAGAGAGAGAGAGAGAGAGAGAGAGAGAGAGAGAGAGAGAGAGAGAGAGAGAGAGAGAGAGAGAGAGAGAGAGAGAGAGAGAGAGCCTGACAGACGGAGAGAAAGAGACAGACAGACGGAGAGAAAGAGACAGACAGACAGGTTGTGGTTGTCAAAATCCATAGCTAAAAACTCTGCTTCCCTCCTTTTCACCTTTTCCCTCCTCGTCGCAACTTTTACAAAACAATCCTTGCTCATAAAAAGCTTAAGTCTGGGAGATTCCGTACACAGTGGGTCTTTTGTCCTTAAGAAGCTCAGCGAGGGGTTTTATATAACATTTTTATGTAGCATCCACCTGCGAGCTTGGCGAATACAAACAAAAAACAGCTTTATTTTATTGTTATCGCTAGTGGGCGTCAGGACCTTGTGTGCGTTGTTTCTCTCTCTGCCATGTGATTTACTGAGCTGGATTTGTGTCTAATCCAGCCTAGTCAATTTATTACATATTTATAGTCTTCTCCAAAGTCAATCGAACTCCTATGTTCCCACGGTTTTGCTCATGATGTCTACCTTTAGATGGCTCTTTTCGGGAATGTGCGTCTGCTCTTCCTAATTAGATAACCACAGGCTTTGGCATATCATTAGCATTAATAAACCAATATATATTTAAACAGAGGCGTAGATGGCCTTGCCACTCTTGTCATATAATCATCTATGGAGTAAATTAGATGCATTACTGAAGCTATTCTAATAATATTTTAGAACTCAATGTTATACAAAAATCGTGAACGTAACTTGTATTCAATGATGATATAAAATGTATAACAACATAAAAGTTTCACTCTATATACAAATTATACAATATAATATATTATTTTATTGTATATTAAGTTAGATATTACTACTAATATATAAATCGAATGTATGCGGTTGTATTTTATAAACATTTGAGTAAATTACCTTATCCTTAATAAATAGACCATGACATTTAATGAATATATCGATATATGTGCATTAACGTATTGGATAAGAAAACAAATAACTGTATTTTACTTTACTATAACAGTTATCGTAATGACAGGACGAACAGTTGGTCACATCAATCCGTATACACTCCATGATTGTATGTATGGAAGTCAACTAAGTGTGATTATATTATTAGCCTAATTTGATATAAATACGTTAATTGATCATTTGAATTAACAACAACTTTAACACGTCCTGGGTTCGAGTCCCCTGGACTGCCACATGTGTTTGTTAATTTCATTAATCGAGTTTATGAGTAGAGTTGGTTGGTGGAGAGAACATAATAATTTACATGTTTAATTCAATCATAGTATATTTTCCGTCCGTACATAAAGTAAGTGAGTTAGTATTGGTAGCATATAACACTTAATATGATCACCTCTGTTACGGGGGATGTTTTTTTTTTTTTTCTATTAATTTATCTTTCTATTTATTTTTGAGTTTCCTTGCTAGACCTCCATCAAACTTTCAAAAAGCACCCCTTAGATCCCCCTTCGAGAAAAATTAGTAAATTTTTTGGTAGAAACAAATTCCCGGCCAAAGGTCGGTTCCTCCTAGAATTACAGGGTCGCTATCGCTTGCCAGGAATAAATCGAAACCTAAATGGAACGAAAGGTCCTCATATTTACAAATAAATGGGGTGAAAGCTCTTACATTCGCCAAACTAATGGACAGAACGTCTAACAATCTCAATACTAATGGGGTTAAACACGCGGGAGAAGGGGGTCCAGAAAAAGCAACTATCACCTCTGTCACCTGATACTACGGATATATATATTTTGCAACATTATGGGTAGCATAGCATTTTTATTATTGCAACGATTATCCCTGTCAAGCTTATGACGCACTTTGACAGTTTATTCTGGCTATGATGAGACGATTTTCTACAGTTTAGGAAGGATCTGTGGGAGTTCAAAGGGTAAATACGGTCTCAATCAACCCTCTGACCTCCATATACCCTTCCTAATCTGAATAAAATCGTCTCATAACAGCCAGAAAACATAAATGATATGCGTAATCGGGTCCTGAAAGGGTTATGCTTCCAAACTAATATAATAGGATTAGGATACGCAACCCAGTCACTCAGTCGACATCAAAAGTAAAATATTAGTAAGAAGATTAAGGGAGCCCACCTCGCTTTTGGCTGAATGGGGCCGAATGGATACAACCCAGAGAGAGAGTGAGAAAGAGAGAAGAAAACGAGGTGAGCCCCCTTAAGTACAGTATATCTCACAAACACATGACTCTCATCCTGACTGTCGATGGTTCGATTCACGGCTGAAAGTGAAAACAAATTGAAATCTAATATGTCAATCCAATTGTTAACCCCTACTGTACCGGCGATGTCTTTATAATTTCATTCTAGCTTTATTTAGACAATTGTGTGCATTTCAAGAAGGATCTGGGTTAGTAAAGAGGGTTAAACGAGATAGTTGGAAGCCTGTTAATTGCTGGAGGCCCTTTATAAACTTTATAATATCTTCTAATAGTAGCCAACATAGAATGAACAGGACGTCACCGGTATTGTAGGGGTTAATAAGTCGAGTATCATAGCTCATATATACTGTACAGTATATACAATATATGACATGAACATTTATTATTATTGTACAAAATGTTAATGGTTATATACTTACATTTTGTCTTAGTCGTGTTTATTAATTTTGTGCAATAAATGTGTAATCTATTTAACTAATATTTCAATATATATTATTATTATATATCCCGGCCAACGGCCGATTCCTTCTAATATTACAGGCTCGCTATCGCTAGCCAGGAGAACATTGACACCTAAATGGCACGAAGGGTCCTAATATTGACAAAGAAATGGGGTGAAAGGTCATAAAATCCCCAAACTAATGGAACCAACGTCTTAAAACCTTAAGACTAATGGGGCTAAACATTAGGGAGAAGGGGGTCCAGAACAACGGTCTGTTTCCCCTAAATCTTCATCAGAATTCAACAGCCTCCAAAGATTTACCTTCAGGTTAATTTTGTTTGTCCAGGCAATTATCCTCGCATTGCTGACATAAATTGTGAATAGTGTCAGAAAAAAAAATTGGTTGTCCCCACCTTTATATTTTGGCTAACACTTGGCGCACAGGTTCAGCTTAGAAACATTTCCTGCTGTAAGAGTTCATCATTAATGTTAATCTTGGTAATGAAATATTTAAATCTACTTTTCCAAAAGTATCTAACTAGAAAGGAAGGTATTCCTAAAGTTGTAGAGATGTTATAGCCCTTGAATGCGAATGCGCATATACCTTCGATATGATTACATATGTATTTGTATGCACAATATATATATATATATATATATATATATTTTTTTTTTTTTTTTTTTTTTTTTTTCACGTTTATAGCATATGTCTGGGCTCTACGCCGATAAATGGTTAATTAATTCAAAATGAGGTTAGTCATACCTAATAATAAAATATTACTAATGCCGTACACTGAAAAACTCAACCACTATAATGTTTGTCTGTAAACATTTAGTATAAGCAAGGTAAGCTTAGTGTTCGCCCAGTTAGTAATTGCAGATGAACATGATCATTTTGCCACATTAATTTTAGGCTTGCATATATTAACATCATGTTTTGCTAACTACATATGATTGTATTATGTATTAATGATAACAAATGTATTGATAAATTGTACCTTCGTGTTGCATAACAACATACGCCTTCCCTCAAGGAATCTCTCTCATCATTTTTATGCACTATACCTATCAATCTGTCTGTCTATATATATATATATATATATGTATATATATATATATATATATATATCAGTATTACGTTGTCAATGACCGTTGGTAACATTCAAATCATATCCCTCGCACAAACCATATTCTTATTTTATTTTTTTCCCAATAAGTAAGTACTTAAAGATCAAAGGCATATTCTTCCCGGTCCCCAGTGTATATATAGGTCAACAGACGTCTAGCCTGTTCTACCCCTTTCCTCTCACTGAGCCGGGAGAGCGAGAGAGAGAGGGGGGGGGGGGGGGGGGGGGGAGGGGGGTGGGGGAATGGAGAGGGGGGGGGTGGTTGGGTGGGGAGAGAGAGAGAGAGAGGGGGGGGGAGGGGAGAGGGGGGGGGGGAGGGAGAAATGGAGGAGAGAGCGCGAGAGAAGATAGAGAGAGAGAAGAGAGTGAGAGGAAGAGAGAGGAGAGAGAGAGACTAGAGAGAGAGAGAGAGAGAGAGGGAGTATCAAAGGAGTACAAAGGAAATCAAGCAACAACAGATCTAGTGACCCTTCTAGGCTGCTTGTCCTCCAAAACACTGAGGATCAAGTGTCCAGACAGTGGTTTAGAGTGGGTAAGGGAACATTGGAAAGGGATTTACTCCCCGGCCACTAACGTGGCAGGTCTAGGAAGTTAGTAGGGGACATATTGGGTTAGTAACTGAGGGGAGGATAACTTATCATTTACAAACGCAGCCAGGCGCGGGTTTGGTGCGAGATATTTGTCTAGGCGGGATTTAAATGGATCAAACGGTGCTGCAGTCTATAAACGTCGGGGAAGCCCATTCCACAAGTTGACAATTCGATTGAAGAAAAATTCTTAGATTCGTGCGAGTTAAAAGATTTACCAATAATTTTGCAACCGTTGCCCCGCGTGTAATTAGATTGGTCGATAGTGAAGTACTTACTACAGTTCATATTGTCGATGCCTTTGATGATTTTGAACACTTGAATTAAGTCGCCTCTTAATCTGCGCTGGGTTAAAGGAAATAGATTTAATTCTCTAAGACGCTCTTCGTATGGTTTGTTCTTTAGGCTAGGTTATCATTTTGGTAAACTCTACGTTGAACTCGTTCTAGCTTGTTTTATATCTCTTTTGGGAATAAGGGCACCAGGATTGAACGCAGTATTCCAGAAGAGGGCGGACTATAAGGAATTGTAAAGGGTTAGGATAACTTCTTTGGATTTATGCTCAAATGACCTGCCTATAAAGCCCATTATTTTTGTTTGCCTTCTTAACAACTTCTGAACATTGTTGACTCGGTTTTTAGGTTACTCGATATTGTACTCCCAGATCAGTTTCTCTGTTTACATTCTTAAGCTGAGTGCCATTCATCGAATAGTTTGCTTTCTCATTTAGGTATCCGACATGTAGTACTTTACATTTATCCGCATTGAAACTCATTTGCCAAATTTGGGCCCAACATGACAATTTATCTAGATTTGTGTTGAATATCGTCAACTTGTTTCTTTTGAGAGTACGCTATTTGCAATTTTTGTATCGTCAGCAAATTTTGAGATTGTGCAGCGTGAGACCCTCATCTATGTCGTTGATTGTAAATTAGAAAGAGAATTGGTCCTAAGTACCGATCCCTCCCTGGGGTACCCCGCTACTTTACATTGGTCCATTTAGATGCCCTTAACCGTTTATGACTACCCTTTGCTTTCTTTGCTGCTGCTGAGCCAATTTTCTATCCATTTCAACACAACACACCGTCTGTATTCCATGCGCTTTTAGTTTTAGCATAAACGTTTGTGGGGGAACTACTTTTGTCAAAGGCCTTTTGAAAATCAACGTATATAATATCTACAGCTTTACTCTCATCGTAGAGGTTGAGAGAGAGGTTGAGAGAGAGAGAGAGATATATTAACATAGATACACTGGCTACACAGACATTACGATCCCTGTGAGGTGATGATGACTTTATTCTAGTAGGGATAGCAAACCCAATAGGAAGGGAATGTGGAAGGAAGGTATAACTAAGAAGAAGGCTCTCTTCCCACCCTCCGTTCCTCCGGCAATTGACGTATATTATAAAGACAGAAGTGAATAAGCTTCCAGGGGTTGGAAATTGCCTGAACGAAATTATAGAATAATTAGAAATCGAAAGGTGATTTTTTCCTTCGCTCTCTTCAACTTGCCAGCTCGTTCTATCATTAGTTAATACATATTCCAACCCAATTTGATTGTGGTATGTGTCTTGCTTTTTCTTGAAATGTATCCACTGAGACACTGTCTATAGTAATTTATGATGAAACATATCCCACTCACAAATATGGGTGGTGTCAAACTCAGTTACCATACATACTCTGTGTGTGGCGGGAAGAACCTAATTGTTGTGTCTAGGTTTGCTTTTCTTGAGAGAGAGAGAGATAATTATAATACGTAATTAGACCTTCGCCTGGCGTTACAACTTTTATATTTATTTGAACATCGAGCTCTCTCGCCTAAGTATTAATTGATATATGGAAAATAACTATGTTTTATCTTCTGTCTTGATAACCACAGATATACATAAACGTGTATCTTTATAGTAAGTAGCTCAGTATATACAGTATATATATATCTATTATATATATATATATATAATTATATTAATATAAGGCGTTTTTAATCCTTGCATATGTATTCTTATTTAACTATATTACAATACAGGTAACACTAATATATGATACTGACCGAAACACTACGAACAGAAACAGAAATACAGGCAAAGATCTTCTAAGTCAAACTATAGTTACCTTTATTTATGTGTCTCTTTTGTGTATGTACAGTATAATAACCATTCATCGATGTAGTTTTAGTGGAATATGCATTACTATTGTTTCTAAATGTGTCATGGTAGCGCTGTGTTGTTTCATCATGTGTCCAGTTCAACTTAATTGTTCATTGTAGATAGAGTTTTAGTACGAGTAGTTCATTTTTACACAAGCGAGTGCATAACTCAAAGTTGGTGTTTTTGAGAATCGTTATAACAGTTATCATTATTTGTTGCCACGAATTACGGCTCTCATACTCTAGTGGTTCGTGACAACTTATCTTCATCAACTAATTACTACTTCTGCTGTACATGCATATATCTATAACAGGTGTCTTCTCATATGATAATCTTCTATTTATAGTCGTTATATATATATATTATGATAATCTATACTATTAGCCTCGGATTTATCTTATATATAATCTTATATAAGATAATACAATACTGTATATACATTATGTAATTCCCATAGCCCGTTACAAGTAAAACGAAGAGATAACTCAAAGGATACAAACAACTCTACACCGGGGGCAGCGACCTCACTGATGGCATCAGAAAAGTGGAGTATTGTATACTGTAATGTCGATATATTTGATGTATACCGAAAAGGCACAGAGGCTCTCCACCATGAAATGCATATTACACTATGGTGGTTTATAATACGAATTTGCTTACTTTATTTAATAAGTGAACATATGCTTAATGGTAAAATGAGTTAGTCCGTACATATGTTCACACTGCACCATAATTATTACATCCAAAAGCATGGTCAAGTTGGTCATGAATAAAAGAACACCTCCGAATATATATATATATGAATATATATATTATATAGATATTATATATTCTAATATATACGTTAATATCTATATAGATAGAGAGAGAGAGAGGAGAATAGGAGAGAGAGACAGATAATGTTATACAAATAATACAGGAAGCCATAACACACTACACTGTCAATATTAAACAACGGCTATGCAACCACCCGTAAACGAATGGTTTTGAATCTTGTAAGGAATTCTACTAGTAACAAAAGTGAATTCCTGTTTATTGTTGCGGTTGAAGGTATTGAGGTAACTAGGGTGTGTTTGAAAAATTATCATGTTCTATTGTATTTTGTAGTGGTCTCCCAAGTTTTGGTTGCGTTAACAGTAGCGCAGCCCAGGGTACCACACAAGACAACCACGCTTGGCAATACATACGGTAGTGGTTTGCCTGAAGTAGCTTCCAGCTCACAAACTCACCCGTTTTTTTATGGGAAATCGTAACATGTAATTCAAAATTCAAAAGGGAGAACTCTGTGGCTGTAAACTACTCTTTTCATATTCTGTATACAAGGAAGGATAATAAATTAATTTAGTGGGAGTTTCATGATTGCTCCTATTTTGGATTTCATTCCTAACACTTTCCTATTCGTACCAGAGGGAACAGATCGGGCGCGGCTAATAAGCACTGATGTCTCGGCACTAACTATGTTTTGATCAATAATGGGTTATAATCAGCATATATCTAAGATTCTTCTCTTTTTTCATCGATCGAGTAAAATATAACCAAACCTTTTTCCTAACACTTACCCCCACCCTATATTCAAACATCTTGACAGACATTAATGGTGAACAGTGGCAGGGCAATCCCAACGTAATGACAGCTCTGGGACATGACTTAATAACGCGACAACCGCTAACAACCCCCACCTCCAAACCCTCCTCATCCCACTTGGTATAATGAAAAGCAATTTGTTCCACATATATCAAATCCCAACAATTAATCACATCAACATGCTAATTAGTTGAAAATTGGACTTTCAAAAAGCTATCAACGCCTTTTGGATA
>CM064521.1:26889314-26922202 GCA_032716605.1 Paralithodes platypus | reverse complement strand
GGGGGGGGGGGGGGGGGGGGGGGGGGAGGGGGGGGAGGGGGGGGGAGGGAGAGGGAAGAAAAAAGCGAAACATGGGGGAATGGGAGAGTGAGCGAGGGAGAGTATATCTAGTTTGACCCGGCGCGAGAGAGAGAGAGAGAGAGAGAGAGAGAGAGAGAGAGAGAGAGAGAGAGAGAGAGAGAGAGAGAGAGAGAGAGAGAGAGAGAGAGAGAGAGAGAGATAAAGAGTACAAAGGAAATCAAGCAACAACAGATCTAGTGACCCTTCTAGGCTGCTTGTCCTCCAAAACACTGAGGATCAAGTGTCCAGACAGTGGTTTAGAGTGGGTAAGGGAACATTGGAAAGGGAATTACTGCCCTGCCACTAACGTGGCAGGACTAGGAAGTTAGTAGGGGACATATGGGTTAGTAACTGAGGGGAGGATAAAGTTATTCATTTACAAACGCAGTCAGTCGCGGGTTTGATGCGAGATATTTGTCTAGGCGGAATTTAAATGAATCAACGGTGCTGCAGTCTATAACGTGTCGGGGAAGCCCATTCCACAAGTTGACAACTCGATTGAAGAAGAAATTCTTAGATTCGTGCGAGTTAAAGATTTACCAATAATTTTGCAACCGTTGCCCCGCGTGTAATTAGATTGGTCGATAGTGAAGTACTTACTACAGTTCATATTGTCGATGCCTTTGATGATTTTGAACACTTGAATTAAGTCGCCTCCTTATCTGCGTTGGGTTAAAGGAAATACATTTAATTCTCTAAGACGCTCTTCGTATGGTTGTTCTTTAGGCTAGGTATCATTTTGGTAACTCTACGTTGAACTCGTTCTAGCTTGTTTATATCTTTTTGGTAATAAGGGCACCAGGATTGAACGCGTATTCCAAAGAGGTCGGACTAAGGAATTGTAAGGGGTTAGGATAACTTCTTTGGATTTATGCTCAAATGACCTGCCTATAAGCCAATTATTTTGTTTGCCTTCTTAACAACTTCTGAACATTGTTGACTCGGTTTTAGGTTACTCGATATTGTTTACTTCCAGATCAGTTTCTCTGTTTACATTCTTAAGCTGAGTGCCAGTCATCGAATAGTTTGCTTTCTCATTTAGGTATCCGACATGTAGTACTTTACATTTATCCGCATTGAAACTCATTTGCCAAATTTGGGCCCAACATGACAATTTATCTAGATTGTGTGAAATATCGTCAACTTGTTCTTTTGAGAGTACGCTATTTGCAATTTTTGTATCGTCAGCAAATTTTGAGATTGTGCAGGTGAGACCCTCATCTATGTCGTTGATGTAAATTAGAAAGAGAATTGGTCCTAGTACCGATCCCTGGGGTACCCCGCTACTTACATTGGTCCATTTAGATGCCTTACCGTTTATGACTACCCTTTGCTTTCTGTTGCTGAGCCAATTTTCTATCCATTTCAACACACCGTCTTGTATTCCATGCGCTTTTAGTTTTAGCAGTAAACGTTTGTGGGGAACTTTGTCAAAGGCCTTTTGAAAATCAACGTATATAATATCTACAGCTTTACTCTCATCGTAGAGGTTGAGAGAGAGGTTGAGAGAGAGAGAGAGATATATTAACATAGATACACTGGCTACACAGACATTACGATCCCTGTGAGGTGATGATGACTTTATTCTAGTAGGGATAGCAAACCCAATAGGAAGGGAATGTGGAAGGAAGGTATAACTAAGAAGAAGGCTCTCTTCCCACCCTCCGTTCCTCCGGCAATTGACGTATATTATAAAGACAGAAGTGAATAAGCTTCCAGGGGTTGGAAATTGCCTGAACGAAATTATAGAATAATTAGAAATCGAAAGGTGATTTTTTCTCGGCTCTCTCCTTCAACTGGCCAGCTCGTTCTATCATTAGTTAATATATATTCCATCCCAATTTTGATTGTGGTATGTGTCTTGCTTTTTCTTGAAATGTATCCACTGAGACACTGTCTATAGTAATTTATGATGAAACATATCCCACTCACAAATATTACTGTGCGGGAAGAACCTAATTGTTGTGTCTAGGTTTGCTTTTCTTGAGAGAGAGAGAGATAATTATAAGTAATGAGCTTCGCTTCGTACATTTTATGCATAGAGCTCCCTAAGTATGAAATTATATATGGAAAATACATGTTATCTTCTGTCTTTAACCAAGATATACATAAACTGTATTTTAAGATAGCTCAGATATACAGTATATATATATATATATATATATATATATTATATATACGCGTTTTAATACGTGTTTTATTTAATATTAAATACAGTACACTAATATATGATACTACGACGCTTCTATCCTATAGTTACCTTTATGTGTTTGTGTATGTACAGTATATAACCATTCATTGATGTAGTTAGGAATATGATTATATGTTTCTAAATGTGTCATGGTAGGCTGTGTTTTCACATGTGTCAAGTTAACTAATGTTCATTGTAGATAGAGTTAGAGGTATTCATTTCAGCGAGTGCATACCAAATTGTGTTTTGAATCGTTATAGTTATCATTATTTGTTGCACGAATTACGCTCTATTGTCGTGAATTATATTACTAATTACTATATGCTGTACATGCATATATATATACAGTGCATATATATATATATATATATATATAATATATATATATACCGGTATATATATATATATATATATATACTGTATATACATATGTAATCTAGCTTACAAGTAAACTACATGACCACTGTGCATCAGAAAAGTGGAGTATTGTATACTGTATGTAGATATATTTGTGTATAAAAGGCACAGAGGCTTCCATGAATGCATATTACAATAATGGTTTACGAATTGCTTACTGTATTTAAGTGAACATATGCTATGTAAAATGAGGTAGTCGTACATAGTCACACTGCACCATAAATTACATCCAAAAGCATGGTCAATTGGTCATGAATAAAAGAACACCTCCGAATATATATATATATATATATATATATATATATATATATATATATATATATATATATAGAGAGAGAGAGAGAGAGAGAGAGAGAGACAGATAATGTTATACAAAATAATACAGGAAGCCATAACAACTGCAATATTAAACAACGCTATGCACCCGTAACGAATGGTTTGAATCTTGTAAGGAATGATACTAGTAACAAGTGAATTCCTGTTATTGTTGAAGGTGAAGGTATTGAGGTACTGGGTGTTTGAAAATTATATGTTCTATTGTATTTGTAGTGGTTCCAAAGTTTGGGCGTTAACAGTAGCCAGGGTACCACAAAGAAAGATGCAAATACAGTAAGTGGTTTGCCTGAAGTAGCTTCAACTCACCCTTTATTATGGGAAAGTAACTGTAATTCAATTCAAGGGACTGGGCTGTACTTCTTTTCATATTCTGTATACAAGGAAGGATAATAATTAATTATTGGGAGTTTCATGATTGCTCTATTTTGGATTTCATCTAACTTCCTATGTACAGTACAGTCGCGCTAATAAGTGATGTCTCTGCACTAACTATGTTTTGATCAATAATGGGTATCAGCAATATCTAAGCTTCTCTTTTTCATATCGAGTAAAATATACAAACATTTTCCTACACTTACCCACCCTATTCAACATCTGACAGACATTAATACAGTGCAGGGCAATCCAAACGTAATGACAGCTGGGACATGACTTAACGCGACCGTACAACCTCTCCTCATCCACTTTATAATGAAAAGCAATTTGTCCACATATATAAAATAACAACAATTAATCACATCAACATGCTAATTAGTTAAAATTGGACTTCAAAAGCTATCAACCCTTTTGGATAATTTAACCAGTACACTGTATGTCAAGAAAGGCGTCAGGACTGGAGCCCCTTTTTGAGAACTCCACTCCCTTCAACATCGATATATAGTTAGTCAAAATAGGACTTCAGAGGCTATCGACCCTTCAGGATTATTAAGCCAGCATAATGTAAGTCAAGAAAAACGTCAGGACTGTAGTTTCTTTCGAAACGAGAGAGAGAGAGAGAGAGAGAGAGAGAGAGAGAGAGAGAGAGAGAGAGAGAGAGAGAGAACTTGGAAGAGAGAGCATTTTAGAATTCCACATTTCTCTTGTTTGCTCTGGTAAAGATATCGGTTTTAGATTTTTTGTTGTTTTGGGAGACACAGTATTTCTTTTTTGTTGGGTGATGTTGAAAATCATATCCGAGACACCAGAGTAAGTGAAGGAAGCTACAGAGCGGAAGGAAATATTGTTGGTATTGCGAGAAATGAATATATCTTTATTTGGCGTTGTAACCTCCTGCAGCCATGATTTATTTGTTTTACTTTCAATAGTTATGATTAAGCCCTTCAATACTGATGCCGTCCTTCGTTTCTTCATATCACTACCATAAGACGATATCGTATATATTAGGAAAGGCGTATCGCAGTCAAGAAGTTTAACACTACCTCGAGTGATTCCTTCAGTATAATGTTGCTCATATTTCGTGTGTTCTGGCAAACATTAGACAATTGTGTTTTGTGTTTTCCCTGTTCTTGCTCTGTCTTGAGTCGGCCACCCCCATAGAAAATAAAAAAATAATAATAAAATAGAGTAAAATAGAAATTACAAATAAACAAATATAGGAAACGTGGGGATTGGGTCTGAACATATAGATAGATTGAATAGATTTTGCTCGCAGAAGGCCTCACGTAATCAAGACGCTTTGAGTGATTATATGTTTGGTAATCTTGTGTTAATATTTTAAGAGTTAGTTACCATTTACCTTCGTGTTATACTGTTTGGAAACTTATATTACATACAAAGCATCCACACATTTGAGATATTGTACATACCCGGTAACACTTTATAGCAACACTTACAAAAATGTCATTGTTTATGTCTATGCATATCATCAAAAAAACAAAAGTGAGTTATGTTTTTCTTTTGTTAATAATAGTAAAACTTAATATTGAATAATTGCTGTATCACTTGCTTTTTCATTTACACTTATGACAGGTAACTGTTCAAATTCATTAATTTACAAGATCAAAACTATCATTATTATTCAAATATAGTAACAGGTCAATATATAGGATAATCGAGTTTAAACCTCCGTCAAAAGAGTTGTGGCTATAGGTTATGATGGGAAGTGTTCAAATATGTTATAAGTAGTTACCACAGTGCAATCTTTTTCTGTGATCCCAATTTACATCATGCTCCCCGAGAGAAGAACTTTGCGGAACCTACCAAATCATATTATTTTCACCAACCAACTTTACTTCTAAGCTCAATTAATGAAATCAACAAATACATGTGGCACTCCAAGAACTCGAACCTAGGATACTCACACCGAAATTTCGAGCATTTATACATTAACGCTATCAAGACGGTTAAGCATTCTACACCCACTGAGGCAAATTACATCTTGAGAGTAAATTCACAAGTATACTGTATATAAGCCCCTTTTATGTGTGGCTCATAGGTGGCTAAAATACTATGGCAGAATCAGTTGTAACATACAAACATTAATTAGGCCGAAACGCACTTAAGGGAGGTCACCTGTTTTTTTCTATCCTTTTCTCTCTTTCTCTGGCTTCTATTCATTCCTCCCCATTCAGTCTACTATTTTAAGACGTTTATCCCCATCCAGATGTCGATTTCTTCCTGGCGAGCGATAGGGAGCCAAAAATGTATGGAGAAATCCGGCTTTGCCGGAGAAATTTTTCTACCGAAAAATTTACAAATTTAGCCTGCTGTCAAAAACATATTTAAAAAATGACACCTGGATGGGATAAACGTCTTAAAACAGTAAGCTGAAAGAGGCCGAATGGATACAACCCAGAGAGAGAGGTAGAGAGAAAAAAAATGACGTGGGCCCCCTTGAGACCATCCAAAATATCATTCCTAATAATTTTGGCTGATCTAGGGTCTTGCTCACCAAGCTGAGATACTACATGAATAAAGTAATAACATTGTTGGTTAAAATAAGTAGTTCTTCATATAATATAATGGATATAATTTAAGGAATAGTTCCGATTAACAGTATAAAAGGTTGCTATAACTGTAACAGCAAACTAGTGAATTATACGTCATATAATATATGGTATAAGTTGTGGCTTAAAATGAGTTGTACAGAGATATACTGTATATGAATGATGGGATCTCTTTTGTATGAGGTCTTCTGTAAGATTGGCTTACAAGAATTAGGTATTATTATGTTCTCTCCACTAACCAACTTTACTCCTAAACTCGATTAATGAAATTAACAAACACATGTGGCAGTCCGGGGATTCGAACCTAGGATGCTCACACCGAAAATCAACACACTTATTGCATTGCACCACGAAGACAGTGTGATATCGGGGAATTGAGCTTAAGGGGAGATGGGCGTATTTATTTGCTCATTTATATATATTTGTTGTAGCCTATTACCTTTTTAGTTTCCTCCCTAGACCTCCATCAAGCTTAAAAAAGACAAGATAAATATCTATATTTTTCGGTAGAAAAATTTCTCGGCCAAAGGCCGATTCCTCCTAAATTACAGGCTCACTATCACTCGCCAGGAAAACACGACACCTAAATGGTACCAAAGGTCTTAATATTGAGAAATAAATGGGGCGAAAATTCTCAAAAGTGCCAAACTAATTGGCCGAGCTTCTAAAAATCTAAAAACTAATGTTGCTAAACATGATGGAGAAGGGAAGCCAGAAAAAAGAAAGAAAAAAACATTTCCCCTTAAGAGAGAGTTGTGAGCTATTAGTTGCTGGAGTGAGATGCTGAAGGGGACTGAGTGACTGTTGGAGAGAGAGAGAGAGAGAGAGAGAGAGAGAGAGAGAGAGAGAGAGAGAGAGAGAGAGAGAGAGAGAGAGAGAGAGAGAGAGAGAGAGAGAGAGAGAGAGAGAGAGAGAGAGAGAGAGAGAGAGAGAGAGAGAGAGAGAGAGAGAGAGAGAGAGAGAGAGAGAGAGAGAGAGAGAGAGAGAGAGAGAGAGAGAGAGAGAGAGAGAGAGAGTCAGAGAAGAGAGAGAGAGAGAGAGAGAGAGAGAGAGAGAGAGAGAGAGAGAGAGAGAGAGAGAGAGAGAGAGAGAGAGAGAGGACAAGATTCTGACTCATATGTACTGTATGTGTAGTCATGTTTACTCATATAACTTCAATGAGGTCGAGAAAAGGAAAGAGTCATTAGATGCACTGATTAGGTCAGAAAATATCGTAGACAGAACATTAAGTATACAAATATGAGGTGATATTATACTAATATAGTACAAAGTGTGTATATAAAGATAGTGACATTTATATTTGGCTAAGTGTGAAAATAATTTGAGTAGAGTCAGATTTAAGATAATGGTTCAATAGATATGATGCTTAATTTGCTGGTCATAACAAATAAAGAATTATTGTAGTTTGTGGTGAAAGTGTATTAGATTAACCCCTTCAGGATTATGATGCATTGCAGCAGTTTATTCTGGCTAGTATTAGACCATTTTATTCCGATTGGGAAGGGTATAGGGAAGTCAGCGGGTTAACTGAGACAGTCTTTACCCTTTTAATTCACACAGTTTCTTCCAAAGCTGTATAAAATCGTCTCATGATGGCCAGATTAACCCGTTCATTACCGGTGTCGTACTTTTAAATTTGTTATGGCTACTATTAGACGATTTTAGTCAGTTTAGAAAGGGGCTCTAACAATGATCAAGCTTCGAAATATCTCACTTGACCCTTTTTACTACCCACAGATTCTTCTTAAACTGCACACAATCGTCTAAATATGGCTAGAAGAAAATTCAAGACATCGCCGGTACAGAAGGGGTTAAACTGTCGAAACGAGTCATGATACTCAAGGGGTTAATTAAAGAGGGTAACTATGAGGGTTATACCTTACGGGGAGGTTTTTAGTTTGCTTCCTACTCTTCCAGCAATCTTAAAATTTCACCCCCTTGACCCCCTTTCAAGACAATTTTGTACATTTTTCGGTAGAAAAATTTCCCGGCCGAAGGCCGTTTACTCTTAAATTACAGGCTCGCTATCGCTCGCCAGGATAAAATCGACACCTAAATGGCACGAAAGGTCTTAAAATTGATAGAATGGGGCGGAAATTCCTAAAATCACCAAACTAATGGGGCAAACGTCTTAAAATCTCAAAAGCAATGGGGCTAGACATGAGGGAGAAAGGGGTCAAGAATAAAAGTCCCTCAAGTGAAAATCTCCCCTTAACTGTATCAATGCTGCTAATTCTTCCAGTGTCATGTTCTTGGCAAGTCAAGGAGGGTAATAGGGACGGGTAGTTAAGACTAAATACTATTTTCGTATTAGATTCAGGATATACATAACGCTTTAAGGGGGAATGGTTTACTTTTTGGCCGATTTTTGCGTGTATTCATTATTTTTCTAGTTTCCTCCCTAGACCTCCATCAAATTAAAAAAAAACATCCATTAGATCCCCATTCTAGATTAATTTGTACATTTTTTGGTAGCAAAATATCCCGGCCGGACACCGATTCTTCCAACATTACAAGCTCACTATCGTTCGCCAGGGAAAAAATCTACACCTAAATAGCACGAAAGGTCTAAATATTGACGACGAAATGGGGCGAAAGGTCTTAAAATCGACTAACTAATGGGGCAAACATATAAACATCTGAAAACTAATGGGGGCTAAACATGAGGGAGAAAGTGGTCCAGAAAAGTGGCCCATCCCCCCTTAACAGTCAACCGATCCGAGGTTGCATATGATCCCTTGTTCGTAACCAGTTAAATATATTCAGAATTGTTGACATGAACTATATACAAGGCGTCTTAATAAGGTGAGGACGACCGTTTTTCTGGACCCCCTTCTCCCTAATGTTTAGCCCCAATAGTTTTGAGATTATAAGACGTTCGGCCCATTAGTTTGGCGATTTTAACACCTTTCGCCCCATTTCGTTGTCAATGTTAAGACCTTTCGTGCCATTTAGGTGTCGATTATTTCCTGGCGAGCGATAGCGAGCCTGCAATTTTTAGAGGAACCGGCCTTCGGCCGGGACCTTTTTCTACCGAAAAATGTATAAAATTACTAGGGGGTGTTTTTTTGAGCTTGATGGAGGTCTAGGGAGGTAACTAAAAAAATATATGAATAAATTAATTAATAGACCAAACAATCGGTCAGTCTTCCCTTAATTAACTATCCTAGTTCTGGTGTGTACTTCACTAAGGAGATGAACAATATATGAGGGCACTATATATCTATATGTTTTCAACGTCTCGAATCAGTATAGTATATATGTTGAATTCCTCTCTATGATATTATGCTTCAAACAAGGTAATTTAAGGATGTGTAACAATGCGTTCTAATTGTTTATAGTTTGTGTTCCTACAAATTCTGTAAACTATATATATCAAAAAAAAAAATCCGTATTCAATGATTCAAGCAGCAGTTTAACTTACTAGATCAGTAAATATTCATTATGGCAAAAACTGTGAAAGTATAGAATATGGATGCTTCGGAAAATAAGATATAGGAATACTACTAAATTACTGTTCAACTGTAATGAAATAAATGCATATTAACATCACCCAGCTTATTCCTTATATCATTGTAAATCAGTGCACATTGTAGCATTTGAATGTACACTAACATGCATATGTTGTTAATAGAGCAATGCACATTGGTTGTACAAGCCGTGTACGCAATTTATGAAACCTATGCTAGAAAGCTACATCAATCCCATTTTCATTACATAACACATGTGCAGTATTAATCTGGAATGTATTACAGGAACGGAAACCAAAATCATATTTGTATTCATAACGATTACTACAAAATCCAGTCCGTATGTTCTATATTTGTATATAATTACTTTGTAATTCATTCCTGTACTACTTGAACACAGGGAATATACTGTATACTGCACTCTTGATAGTATTACCCAAACTCAGTGTGCTGTGTTTTATTTTATTTGTTACATAATTCTGTATCTATTTATTTTTGTTGTACATGATATTTTGTTTGCTTGAGTGACTCTATGTAGCAAACTAATAATCCAAAAAAACAAAGGTGATTTAATATCACATAATTATAATCAATGGGCATATTTCCAATTACCGTCAGATGTGTTAACTATAAATATGTCTAAGCATTTATTGTTTTGTCTTTCAAAACGTGAATTGTAGAAGGAAAACAGAGCCAAAAATAATATTAACCTAATGTTCACGAAAAATGAAAACAAAAAACATGCAGCAGGAAACAACAATGCCTGTCCAGAGAGAATTAATGAATAATAATAATGATATGCTTAGTGCATATGCAAATTTTATAATTGTAGGTAGCGCCAATGAACTTGACAATATTCTAGACCCCTTAACTTCTTATAACTCAAAATGAATGAAAGCAATCGGGTAGACATTTCTATCATTTGGGAAGAGTCCACCAGGAAATAGGTGTGGAAATTACAGCCAGTTTGCTCAAGGTCCGTTTGAGTTACGAACAGGTCAGGGATCGAGATAATTGTCAAGTTCGTTGGCGCTACCTATAAAATCCTATAATAAAGCTTGTAATTACCGTACTGCATTAACATTATTTTAATTGCTATGTTTTGCAGATAAGAAAATCAGTCACCAAAATTCTGTATACAATATGACTAGTCGATATGTAACTTTATAAACAGGAAGTAGGATATACATGTACATGTACTCAAAATATATATCGTTAATAATGCTTAGAGATCAGTATTGAACATGATGCTTGCTCTCAGAGAAGGTGTTTGTTTTGTGTAATAACATATTTACGTTCTGTCTTTTTAGTAGTGCTATTATGAATATATAATAAAACTACTCCATCATAAAAAAAATCACATATCTATCTAATTCCCTGTTAATACCATGTCATTACTCGGTTGCATAGGCTTGTGCGTATATATATATATATAGTGTTGCATATATATATATATATATATATATATATATATGCAACACCCTCTATATGCATACTTGAAGTTATGTCTTGGTATGAAAAAATAGCCTTTCCTTTCATAAATATAGCAAAATATCAGACATACTTTGATAATGTCCTGAAATGTCTTATTGCGTGCAGGCGAAAATGATTAATAATAAATTGGTGCGTTAGCTTTGTATGATCTGAGAGAGAGAGAGAGAGAGAGAGAGAGAGAGAGAGAGAGAGAGAGAGAGAGAGAGAGAGTGAGAGTACAAAGGAAATCAAGCAAGGAGTACAAAGGAGTACAAAGGAAATCAAGCAACAAGAGGTCTAGTGACCCTTCTAGGTTGCTTGTCCTCCAAAACACTGAGGATCAAGTGTCCAAACAGTGGTTTAGATTGGGTAAGGGAACATTGGAAAGGGAACTACTGCCTTGGAACTAATGTCCGTGGCAGGATTAGGAAGTTAGTAGAGGACAGATGGGTTAGTAACTGAGGGGGGGATAAAATAAATTTATTCATTTACAAACGCAGTCAGTCGCGGGTTTGATGAGAGATATTTGTCTAGGCGGAGTTTAAATGAATCAACGGTGATGCAGTCTATAACGTTTCGGGGAAGCCCATTCCACAAGTTGACAACTCGATTGAAGAAGAAATTCTTAGATTCGTGCGAGTTAAAAGATTTACCAATAATTTTGCAACCGTTTCCCCTCGTGTAATTAGATTGGTCGATAGTGAAGTACTTACTACAGTTCATATTGTCGATGCCTTTGATGATTTTGAACACTTGAATTAAGTCACCTCTTAATCTGCGCTGGGTTAAAGGAAATAGATTTAATTCTCTAAGACGCTCTTCGTATGGTTTGTTCTTTAGGCTAGGTATCATTTTGGTAACTCTACGTTGAACTCGTTCTAGCTTGTTTATATCTTTTTGGTAATAAGGGCACCAGGATTGAACGCAGTATTCCAGAAGAGGGCGGACTAAGGAATTGTAAAGGGTTAGGATAACTTCTTTGGATTTATGCTCAAATGACCTGCCTATAAAGCCAATTATTTTGTTTGCCTTCTTAACAACTTCTGAACATTGTTGACTCGGTTTTAGGTTACTCGATATTGTTACTCCCAGATCGGTTTCTCTGTTTACATTCTTAAGCTGAGTGCCATTCATCGAATAGTTTGCTTTCTCATTTAGGTATCCGACATGTAGTACTTTACATTTATCGCATTGAAACTCATTTGCCAAATTTGGGCCCAACATGACAATTTATCTAGATTGTGTTGCATATCGTTAACTTGTTCTTTTGAGAGTACGCTATTTGCAATTTTTGTATCGTCAGCAAATTTTGAGATTGTACAGGTGAGACCCTCATCTATGTCGTTGATGTAAATTAGAAAGAGAATTGGTCCTAGTACCGATCCCTGGGGTACCCTGCTACTTACATTGGTCCATTTAGATGCCTTACCGTTTATGACTACCCTTTGCTTTCTGTTGCTGAGCCAATTTTCTATCCATTTCAACACACCGTCTTGTATTCCATGCGCTTTTAGTTTTAGCAGTAAACGTTTGTGGGGAACTTTGTCAAAGGCCTTTTGAAAATCAAGGTATATAATATCTACAGCTTTACTCTCATCGTAGAGGTTGAGGAGAGAGAGAGAGAGAGAGAGAGAGAGAGAGAGAGAGAGAGAGAGAGAGAGAGAGAGAGAGAGAGAGAGAGAGAGAGAGAGAGAGAGAGAGAGAGAGAGAGAGAGAGAGAGAGAGAGAGAGAGAGAGAGAGAGAGAGATTCATTTATATATTAATAATGTTGAACATAATACATGCTACTAACATAATTATGCTATTTCACATTTTATTAACACTTCAGTAAACTATTTCACCGATAGATTACTTACATGCAGTATCTCTTTGTTGATATTTACAGTATTAGTGGTTTTCTAATGGTTCCTAGCGTTATGATTATCAATGTGTTGGTGCATGTGATCAAAGGTGCTACACAGGAGAGTTTAATGTGTCAAAGTAAAACACTATTCATAGGTTTTGGTAGGCGTTTTCGCTCACACTCACTCCCTTTGTACTCCCTTTGTACTCAATCTCACATACTATCTCCCTCTCTCTTTCTCTCTCTATCTCACATTCTCTCACTCTCACACTTACTCAATCTCACATACTCTCTCTCTCTCTCTTATTCTCTCTCTCTCTCTCTCTCTCTCTCTCTCTCTCATTCTCTCTCTCTCTCTCATTCTCTCTCTCTCTCATTCTCTCTCTCTCTTATTCTCTCTCTCTTACCCTCTCTCTCTCTCTCTGAGTGTGTCAGGGCCGACCAGCTGATGCCGAGGAGTAAAGCATCGCAAGCAACTGGTTCCTCCACCACCCTCCCTCCTCCCCTACTACACACACACACCCTTCCTGCCTGCCTGCCTGCCTGTCTGCCTGCCTGCCTGCCTGACCCTCCCTCCCTACCCCTACCCCACCCCGCACCCTTGTAAGACCGTTATATCATGCATGTGTGTCTGTTTGCATGATCGTCTGTTGGGGCATAAAGGCGATTCTGGGTGACGTCACGGGTCGGATTATTATAAGGATGGGTGGCAAGGGGTTTATGTTTTCGTCAGAACTTGTGGTAGGTATTTCCTTAATAACTTCCCAGGTTTTGTCCTGCATTACAGTTTGTCATCGTTTAATGCCGTGATACTATAATTCTAGATATGTATAATAAATCTATTTTAACCTTCGCATTCAAAATCGACCACTGCTATCTACTTTCCTCTCTCCTTCAAACAACATTACGAAGACAAATTTAACTACAATGTATCATGCAGTAATTGAATTACGTTTAATTGAATAAAGAGGTTAAGATAAGATTATTATTAATCGGAATATCCCAATACAATTACATGAATAATCAACATAAAAGAGTACCAGTGAATATAAATGTGTGGTGATACCCTGCTACAGTACAGTCGCGCTAATAAGTGATGTTTCATTACCAATTATGTTTTGATCAATAATTGGTATCAGCAATATCTCAACATGATTTCTTCTTTTTTTAGTGAGATATACAAACATGTTCTACACTTACCCACCCTAATCAACATCCGACAGACATTATTACAGCACAGAGCAAGCCAAACGTAAGGACAGCTGAGACATGACTTATGAGCACCACTGTACATGACCCGGTCAACAGCATCATGGGAAGCTGCATGGGAACCTCCTGCGAGTATGTACAGTCGCCCGGATGAGTCCTGTATCGTCACCATGTATATTTTGATCAATAATTGGTATCAGCCATATCAAAACGTGATTTCTTAATTTCGAGTAAGATATACAAACATATTCCTACGCTTGCTCGCTCTATTTAACATCTGGCAGACCTTAGTAAAGCACAGAGCGAGCCAAAGGTATTGAGAGGTGAGACCTGACTTATTAGCGCTACCGTACTGACACCGGTAACCTTGAAGATGTGGCGGTGCATGTGGTAGTCGAGGGGGGTATGTGGACAACTGCAGGCACAGATGTTAAGGGAGCCCACCTTGCTTTTTTCTCTTTCTCTCCCTCTCTCTTTGCCTTGTATCCATTCGGCCCCATTCAGCCTACTGTTCTAAGACGTTTACCCCCATCCAGGTGTCAATATTTTCCTGGCGAGCAGTAGCGAGCCAGCATATATATTTTGTGTTTTGACAGCAAGCTAAATTTGTACATTTTTCGATAGAAAAATGTGTCCGGCGAAGCCGGATTTCTCCATACAATGCTGGCTCGCTATCGAAGAAATCGAGACCTGGATGGGGATAAACGTCTTAAAACAGTTGGCTGAATGGGGCCAAATGGATATAAGCCAGGGAAAGAGAGAAAAGGAGAGAAAGATAAAAAAAAAAATGGTGACCCCCCTTAATCAATGTTCTTGGGTTAGTTGTATATGAATATAGGCCTGTAAAAAAGGTATGTATTTGTAAACATTGTCATTATTCATAGAACGCTACCTGTTATTTTGAAATATTGATATATTTTGATATTGATAGAAGTCTTCTAAATTAAATTTCATATATTGGTATAAGCATTAATGGTACCTTGCTAAAATATACCATATACCTATCGTATGTTAGCGTTCTTTTCCAAAAATTATGTTTCATTATAACCTGTTATATTGTTTAACCCGTTCAGTAACAGTTCTGCCCTTTTGTATTCCGTTTTTGTTCCGTTTAAGAAGTTAAAGGTTTCGACATATCTGAATTAACCCTCTTTACTACCACAGATCCTTCTTAAGCTGCACATAATCGTCATAATATAGCTAGAATAAAATTAAAAAGACGTCTTCGGTACAGAAGGTTTAATGGTAAGTTATCTGACTACATGTGCTGGAATAAATGTGTTGCTGAAGAACTATATCCGAATACCATGAAACGTTTGAGGTGTAGCCTGACTCTTGGCCGTGACTGTAAAAGTGTAGCTGTGTATGTGTGAGTGTTGCTGGTGAGATTGCATGTGTGTGTGTGTGTGTGTGTGTGTGTGTGTATGCGTGTGTGTGTGTGTGTGTGTGTGGCTGTGTGTGTGTGTGTGTGTGTGTATGCGTGTGTGTGTGTGTGTGGCTGTGTGTGTGTGGCTGTGTGTGTGTGTGTGTGTGTGTGTGTGTGTGTGTGTGTGTGTGTGTGTGTGTGTGTATGGGTGTGTGTATGGGTGTGTGTGGCTGTACTGTGGAGTGAGTGTATGTCTCACTGTGTGTGTGTGTGTGTATGTGCTGTAGAGAGAATGAATGTCTCGCTATGTTTGTGCTTTCATATGTGTGTTTGTGTGTGTGTGTGTGCTTGCATATGTGTGTGTGTGCGTGCGTGCGCTGTGGAGTGAGTGCATTTCGGGCTATGCTTATGTTTGCATATGTGTGTGTGTGTGCGCATGTGTGTGTTCGCGGGCTGTGGAGTGACTGCGTGTTTCAATATACTGATGTGTGTGTGTATGTGTGTGTGCCAGTACGTACGTAAATGGATTGGATGATATTATCTAACAATGCTGTAAAACTTAAGGGGGGTCACCGCCTTTTTTATCTTTCTCTCCTTTTTCTCTCTTTCCCTGGCTTGTATCCATTCGGCCCCATTCAGCCAACTGTTTTAAGACATTTATCCCCATCCAGGTGTCGATTTCTTCCTGGCGAGCGATAGCAAGCCAGCATTGTATCAGAAATCCGGCTTCGCCGAAGACATTTTTCTATCGAATAATTTACAAATTTAGCTTGCTTTCAAAACAAAATTATATTTATGCTGGCTCGCTACCGCTTGCCAGGAAAATATTGACACCTACTGTAGATGGGGGTAAACGTCTTAAAAAAGTCGTCTGAATGGGGCCGAATGGATACAAGCCAAAGAGAGAGGGAGAGAAAGAGATAAAAAAGCGAGGTGAGCTCCCTTAACACACACATACATAAACACAATCATATCCCTCTATGAGCGTGTGTCTGCATGCGTGACTGCGTATTAATGTGCATGACTATATATGTGTGCGCCTGATAGAGAGAGAGAGAGAGAGAGAGAGAGAGAGAGAGAGAGAGAGAGAGAGAGAGAGAGTGTGAGAGAGAGAGAGTGTGTGTGTGTGTGTGTGTGTGTGTGTGTGTGTGTGTGTGTGTGTGTGTGTGTGTGTGTGTGTGTGTGTGTGTGTGTGTGTGTGTGTGTGTGTGTGTGTGTGTGTGTGTGTGTGTGTGTGTGAGAGCGAGCTAGAGAGGACCTGCATGAGCGAGCGAGCGAGAGAGAGCGAGTAGAGAGAAAGAAGAGAGAGAGTGAGAGCTAGTCATGAATAGCCTTTTATGTGAGCATGTTTTACCTCGCGTGTACACTTTGCTTTCAGGCTTAATGTGCTTGGATGTGTAATAGTAAATACATTTTAAGGCTCCTAGTACGCTATTTATATAATACTAAGGTGCAACGGAATAACACAAATTCCATAGCCTATATTTAGGCAACGTCATATACAAATAAATAAATAAATAAGTATAATATATATATATATATATATATATATATATATATATATATATATATATATATATATATATATATATATATATACAGTATATGTGTGTGTGTGTGTGTGTAGGAGTCGCATTAAAAAATGCCATGAATCAATATTATCTTTGGTATTGCTACTATTACCTAAAATAAGGTAGTTTTATTACAATTGAATCACCAAGATATATATTCTAAACAATGTGTAATAAGCATCATGATTTTACCAGTTACAGGGACAAAAATAAATATAATCGTTTATATCACCCAGAATAAAAGGTTTATCGCAGTTTAAACATATAATGTTAAATATCGTGTATTTCCGTGCCTCTGCGTATACCTCATGTATGTATGCATGTATTTATGTATGTATGTATGTATGTATGTATGCATATATATGTACTGTATGTATGTATGTATGTATGTATGCCTGTGTAGACATGGGTGGCAGATCTGTTTGTGTCTCATTATGCCTGTATCAGTTTCAACAATTACCCCTTTCAGAGCCACGTAGGTCATCAACACAAATGCATGAAAACTAACTGCGTAAACATCATGCACGCGTCCAATTTATCGAAACATGATGAAGCTTACTTTTGTTCAGAAAAATGTATTTATTTCAAAGCAATGCGTTCGTATTTACAGTACGGAATATCATGGTATTAATATTTATGAGTGATGCGAAATTCATAATGCACATATCATATTCCGCATATACAGTACACTCATGTTCAAACACACATTTTCCGATTTTTCCCGTTATGATTTGGATTAACTATGTATAAATAAATAAGAGCACAGATGAACATTTATAATAACGATGCGATGTATTACTAAGTATATTAACCCCTTCTGTACCGGCAACGTACTTCTTATTTGATTTCAGCTACATTTAGACGAATTTATGAAGCTTATGGAAGGATATATGGCAAATAAAAGGACTAATTGAGATAGTCTGTAGCCTTTTCATGGGTAGACGTCCTTCCTAAGCTGAATAAAATCGTCTAATAGTTGCCAGAGTATAATGAAAAGGACGTCACCGGTACTGAAGGGGTCAAACTTCTTGCTATGATTTAAATTAATTGTGTACAATAAAAAGAAAAACACTTATGAAAACATGAATATTACTATTGATGAAGCAATGTATTGACTTAAGTATATATATTATACTACTTGCTCTCTATAAAGCCAAAATTATCCTATCCCCCAAACCAGGGTCAAACAAGCTACCGTTAAGCTGGTATCACACGAGAGCTTTTATAGTCAACATTCGATGATCAAAACATTTCTGGCAACATTTCTGGAGTATTTGGCACTGGTATCGCAAATTAGACTGATGATATATGAAATTAGGTGACACACATATTGTAAATGATAACCTCATAAGCTGTCAGACCAGTGTTAAGGCTAAATGTTGAGGGAAAAAGCGCTCATGATTCACTTTTTGGGCGATTTTTGCATGTATTCAATATTTTTCTCGTTTCCTTCCTAGGCCTCCATCAAATTTAAAAAAAAAAACATCCATTAGATCCCCACTCTAGATTAATCTGTAAATTTTTCGGTAGAAACATTTCCCGGCCAAAGGCCGGTTCTTCCAACATTACAGGCTCACTATCATTCGCCAGGGAAAAAATCGACACGTAAATAGCACGAAAGGTCTTAATATTGACGACGAAATAGGGCGAAAGATCTTAAAATCGACTAACTAATGGGGCAAACATCTTAACATCTGAAAACTAATGGGGCTAAACCTGAGGAAGAAAGTGGTCCCGAAGACCGGCCCATCCCCCCTATAGTGCGCGATTGGAGAGTAGAAAGAAAAGCTCAGGAGGTCCTTTCAGTCTCCTCGCCTTCCCAAGTTACTTTTTTTTTTCTTGTATCCCAGTATTGAACCGCTCTTAGTGCATGATGGCTTGAGTTGTGTCCCCCCCCCCCCTCTTCTCTCTCTGTCTGTCTGTCTGTCTGTCTGTCTGTCTGTCTGTCTGTCTGTCTGTCTGTCTGTCTGTCTGTCTGTCTGTCTGTCTGTCTGTCCTTTCTGTCTGTCTGTCTATGTCTGTATGTCTGTCTGTCTGTCCTGTCTCTGTCTCTCTCTCTCTCTCTCTCTCTCTCTCTCTCTCTCTCTCTCTCTCTCTCTCTCTCTCTCTCTCTCTCTCTCTCTCTCTCTCTCTCTCTCTCTCTCTCTCCTTATTTACCGTATGCAGTACAAAAGTTATATATATATATATATATATATATATATATATATATATATATGTATATATATATATATATGTGTATATATGTATATATGTATGTGTATGTGTGTGTGTGCAAACGTGAGGTTAGAGAGAGAGAGTCACCAGAGCTAGATTTCCATGCACACATACATGCATGTACGCATAATCACATACACACGAATACACGCACAAACATATACACAAATCAGAAGCTTGCACAGACAACCACGTATACCACACATATATATGTTATATATATACAGTATATGTTATAGTCAGACTGAGAAACTTACTCATTTCGTGAAATGACTAAACATTTTAGTCAGTCTGTGAAATGACTGATTAATAACTGGTTACTAACTGGTTACTAACTGATTGGGTTAGGTTAGGTAGGTTAGGTTAGGTTAGGTTAGGTTAGGTAAGGTAAGGTAAGGTAAGGTAAGGTAAGGTAGGTAGGTTAGGATAGGTTAGGTTAGGTTAGGTTAGGTTAGGATAGGATAGGTTAGGGTAGGTTAGGATAGGTTAGGTTAGGTTAGGTTACATTGATCTCTTTCTATTAATCAGGTATGTCATGTTATATTAGGTTAAGTTATATTGATCTCCACCTTTCATATAGGTTGAGATCAATATAACCTAACCTAGTCTAACCTAACCTAACCAATCCTGACCTACCTAACCTAACCCAGTTCAGTTAGTAGCCATATATATATGAACATTGATAATAGAAAAAAGATATATAGAAAGATGCATGTACAGAGAGAGGTAAAGTTGAGGGGAAATAATATTGAACGATGAATTCTTATTTGACATACGGCACACACACACACACATTACAGTATGTGTATGTTTTGTATACATACATATATATATATATATATTTATATTTATATATATATATATATATATATATATATATATATATATATATATAGATATATATATATATATATATATATATATATATATATATATGTATGTATACACACAAAACATACATAGACTAGCTATATACATATAATGACACATATGCACATATCAGACGCATGCTTATTTAACGCAAACAAAGCATGTACACACAGTCATACATGCAGGCGTACACACACAAGTGCACGCACAAACATATACATATATATATATATACCGCATACACCTTGATATTACACAGAGAGAAAGTGGGTGTGTTTGAGAAGATTAGTGCATATACTGTATACACACATACAAACACACACACACACACACACACACACACACACACACACACACACACACACACACACACACACACACACACCTATTACGCGGTCATATATATATATATATATTATGCCTTCTATATGTTGTATAGACACGCCTTATTTCAGTATAAATTATATATGTTGAATAAACAGTTTAGTTTGCCTCCTGCCGTACCAGGAGGCTGGGTGATGTTACCATCCCGTTGACACACTTCTTGCCTCCCCACACTTACCCCTCTCAGCTCAATACTTGCAGCTTCAGAAATTGAAGGAGATGATTAAATATTTGTTTCCATTATTTTGCACTTTGCCACTTGCGTGCACTTTGCATACACCAATTCCATATGTGCCCCCATAATTTTAACCATCACAATCAAAATGATCACCACAACAATAGTTGAAATAAATTATCTTTTTTAATCTAATATTATCTTTTGTAAAGCGAAATAACAGATTATCAACTGCAGACCAAATTATCTACAGCAGAAGTACCAGCAGAAGGCTACAGCTTTGGAAGCAGCAGTTGCCTCTACACTTTCACACCAAACTGGCTGGCGTCATGAAGGGAGGCGAAGTCTACCCTCATGATCTGGACAAAGACTCGCCTGACCGTCATGAAGCTTTTAAGGGGAGGCAGACCAGTTTTCTGGACCCCCTTCTCCCTAATGTTTAGCCCCACTAGTTTTGAGATTATAAGACGTTCGGCATATTAGTTTGGCGATTTTAACACCTTTTGCCCCATTTCGTTGTCAATTTTAAGACCTTTCGTGCCATTTAGGTGTCGATTATTTCCTGGGGAGCGATAGCGAGCCAGCAATTTTAAGAGGAATCAACCTTCGGCCGGGACAATTTTCTACCGAAAAATTTACAAATTTATCTTGAAGGGGGGTCTAGGGGGTGTTTTTCCAAGCTTGATGGAGGCCTAGGGAGGAAACTAAATAAAATATATGAATACATGAATAAATAGACCAAACAAACGGTCAGTCGCCCCTTAAAACCGGTTGCTGGTGATCTGATGTTGAGTATAGCTGCTGCATGACCGGCGTTTCCCCCTCCCTCTCTCCCTCCTTCCTTCCTTACCATGCAGAAGGTTGCAGTCTTACTAGTGCATGGCTCACACTATCCTCTGGTGGTGTGTGGGTAGCAGTGGTGTGTGCGGTGGATTCATATGTAAGTACGTGGAGGATGTACGTGTATGTACAGATCATTAATACAAACCAAGTGATTTATACCTTTTGTCCAGGAAAGTACCAAGATGGATTAAACATTATTCGTCAAAAATTATATCCGCAATAATTTCAGCATCATCTCACTAACTATGGATAATTGCATAGGACAGGATAAAATATTCTTGTACTTGTCAGTCTGACTTGTGAACGTAATATCGCTGTGAGTGTTTGTGCTTGTGAGAGAGAGAGAGAGAGAGAGAGAGAGAGAGAGAGAGAGAGAGAGAGAGAGAGAGAGAGAGAGAGAGAGAGAGAGAGAGAGAGAGAGAGAGATTCACAAACGCAAAGCGAATATGATTACGATATTACGGTATGTTTGTATGGTCAGTGAATTATTGAGTTGTCATCATGTTCCTCTTAGATCAACATTATACCTAATGCAAGGAAGATGTTGCGTGTTTTGTATGTCTGAGCATACGGTATTCTTATGTATATAAGTGCGCAGCCGAGTGTTTGTCTCTGGCCAAATTTCACAATTTAATATACTGAATGCATATGGATATTTATTCTGTAAATCACCTACTTATATGTTTACGTAATAGATTGATTAGCATAATTTTAAAGAACTGCATGGCATATAGTTTGATGCTTTATAATTATGTTCTTACCCTGCATATAAGCAAGTGTAACGTGTGATCATAATTTCACACTAGCTTGACAAATATTGCTTGATATATATATAGCTTGCTAAAAAATGCACCTTGTATCTTAATGCATGCATTGCATGCATTATATTTGTTGAATGTGATATCCTGTATAAGGAACATATTTACATTACGAGTTGAAATATATGTAGTAAGCTGGATAGTGACTTTTAGTGTACATAAGTGCTCATGCGTTACGTTATAAGATCTATTATAAAGATGCGGTCGGTACCATTTATGTTCATTCTATCTTTGCAATTTGATGTAGTATTAACATTTATTTGATGTTACATTGCCTCTTTCCTATGATCAATAGCTGTCTCTTCCTACGACATATGCATGTGAAACTATTAGGTAATGTTTAGAACGATATTTCATACTTATCAGAAATACTTCATAAACACTAAAATAAACATGTGTTAGATCAAGGAAGGTTTTAAAACAATTTATAGTTCATAATATATTCAATATCATATTATAAACACTATTACTTGCATATACATGGGGAAGTGTTTTGCATATGTGTGTGTGAAATATAGTGAAAAAATATTCCATTATGCAACATTAGTTGTTTTAGTGAATATGTGTCCATACAATACATATGTACATGTGTACAAACAGTACATTTTGCATTTGTATGTATTCAGAGTGATTATTTCATGTCTATATTGATGTTTCTATTAATGTGTAAATTTGTCAATTTAATTATCTATCCAACTCACTCTCTCTCTCTCTCTCTCTCTCTCTCTCTCTCTCTCTCTCTCTCTCTCTCTCTCTCTCTCTCTCTCTCTCTCTCTCTCTCTCTCTCTCTCTCTCTCTCTCTCTCTCTCTCTCTCTCTCTCTCTCTCTCTCTCTCTCTCTCTGTAATTATATATATATATGTGTGTGTGTGTGTGTGTGTGTGTATTGATTAACGTTGTTTGTGTGATTGTGCATGCATACATGTAAGTACGTTGTTCTCTATAATGTATAAATTACATTTCTACTGCTGCTAATAAAATAATAATAATAATAATAATAATAATAATAATATAGTTTCGTTCATAGAAACAAAACATAATAATTGTATCATTATTATCATTATTATTATTATTAATAGTAATAGTAGTAGTAGTAGTAGTAGTAGTAGTAGTCGTAATTGTGAAAGGTTAATGTAAGCTGATTGCGGGGACTAATGGTTTTCTGATAATTATATAGTATATAGCAAATTCTGTAAAAAGTAATGCATCAAAAAAATCCAATAGTTTCAGAAGAAAAACAAATATAGAAGATACGTGCTAACATTACCGATGTGTTTTTGGACACACAATAATGTAAGTATTGGTCACTCTTCTATAAATCTATGATGACTTACATATGAGTGAGAATGGGGTGGGACCTTCTATTTGTCTAAGTAAAAGTACTCATAGAAGTAGTAGTAGTAGTACTAGTAGTAGCAGTAGTAAATATAACATTAATAGTACATTAATTTTGGTTATTATCACGATAAAATAATTTATTTTTATTGTTATTACTATTATTATTATCAATATTATGATTATTTTCTGTATTACTATTTATATTGTATCATTATAATTATCATTAGTAGTAGTAGTAGCAGCAAGAAGTGTAGTAGAAGTATTAGTATTAGTAACAGTAATATTATTACGGTTTGCACCAGCAACACTTATTTCAACTGTTCTTATGTATACTACAAACGGTAAATAAAGTTAGTATTCAATTATAAATATATATATATATACACATACACATATGATTGTTCACATAATACGTAGCACATTACTATTAATTAATTATTCCAACATACCTGATCAATTTTAATTTTCAGAAGAAAAATCACGCCATTTGAACATATAGTATTCCTGTATAGTTAGCACAGTATGATGATTGCCTAAATATTATTATTAACTGTGAACATCAATGCTTATTTATGTTGCTCAGAGAAGACAGTTTTAGTTAGTTGTACTTATATTTGTTGTTGATAATAACTGATTGCTTCACTTTACACAGACGGTGTCCCTAAACCTTGATAGCATTTGATTAATTATTGGATTATGTTTATCAACAAATACTTGAAAACTATATTTGACTACGTGTGCTTACATCAATATATTAGAGATAATAACTATAGGGTTTTATTTGTAATTAACATTATAACCTCTATTATATGAATAAATTACAATCCGATTCATAATGTGTACTTAATTTTGACTATTGTTTGAGTGAGTTTAAAGAGAAATTTCAGTTAGTAGGCCTCTAATACCAGATATATGTAGATATGCCATTGCGAAAATATATATTGATGAATACTTCTTATTGGCAAAATCAGTCCTTCCCAACTTTAACAGAACTAACACTTAAGATACCTGTAAGTATCTATTTTGTATTATATATTACACTGCATATCCAGTATATATATATATATATATACATATATATATATGTGTGTGTGTGTGTGTGTGTGTGTGTGTGTGTGTGTATTGACTTTGCCTGCATTTGTGCATAGAATCATGTCTCTGCGTGAGTGAGGTCAAAATGTTTTTTGTGAATGAATTCATGTGTTTTCGTGAGTGAAATCTAAGTGTTTTTGTGAGTGGATCAATACGTTTTTGTGAGTGAGCAATGCTCGTGGCAGCCACCTACACGAGATAACGATCATCGGGCCATGCAGAGAAACCTCGATCATGGACAGTCAAGGTAAAAGGTCATGTCCTACCTCCATGATATTTAGCTTAGTTCTCCCTCTAAGAAATGTCAGAAAAGTTCCATAATGCATATAAGCAAAATCAATTAAATGTTAGTGTAGTTCGTGTTTTGCTAAATAGTTTGTTGTGTACTGGTAGATAGGGAAGGACGAGTGATCTGAACAGCGGGGGAACACGACGTTCGCGCGTGACTGTGCGGCCAGACACCGCCAGGCTGTTGTGTTCCCACCACCCCACATGGGAGGTGCATGACGCTACCTATATACCTCTCAGGCTCTGTCTGGCTTCTGCTGCTGCTACTACTGCTGCTACTACTGCTGCTGTTAAGAGGAGTCACCAGCTGTTTTTATCTTTCTCTCCCTCCCTCTCTTTGGCTTGTATCCATTCGGCCCCATTCAGCCTACTGTTTTAAGACATTTACCCCCATCCATGTCTCAATTTTTTCCTGGCGAGCCGTAGCGAGCCAGCATATATATATTTTTGTTTTGACAGCAAGCTAAATTTGTAAATTTTTCGATAAAAAATGACTCCGGCGAAGTTGGATGTCTCCATACAATGCTGGCTCGCTATAGCTCGCCAGGAAGAAATCGACACCTGGATGGGGGTAAGCGTCTTAAAACAGTAGGCTGAAAATAGATACATGCCAAAGAGAGAGGGAGATAAAGAAAAAAAAAACGAGGTGGGCTCCCTCAAGGTTCTCCGTACTGTTTTTCTGTTTTGTATGGCTTTGTGATTCATGTAAGCATTGGTGTTCTTGGTTTTGTGATGTGCATGATTACTGGTGTCTTTGCTCGTGTTGGTGTAATTTGCATGCTGGTGTGATTAGCATGATGTTCAATTTATGTACATCGGTACTCGCCATATTTGCACGACATTTTATGATTTGCATGATAAATGGGATGTGCATAATTCTGTGTTACATTCATTAGTAATGGTGTTTTATTTGATTGTATTATATATATATACTGTATATATATAATTATATATAATTATATACATTTTTTTTTTTTTTTCCCCATGGAGTTAAGTGATTTGTATGAATTATTGTTATGTTTGTATGAGGCTTTGTTATTTGCATGACCACTGATGTTCTGTGCATGCGGCTTAGTAACTTGCGTGAATAACGGTGTTATTTGCTTGAGATCTGGTGACGTTTTCTGTTCCTGAAGTGCTATTTATGAGTTCATGTGACGTTTGTGAGTATGTTTTGTAAGAGAAACACAAATTGTCAATAGTTTGTTTATGTTGTTCTTCGGTTATGAGTGGCTTACGGTTGCTGTATGTTCATGGGGTTTAATGACAACTACTACAAATATTTTGTAATAAATAATACTTAATTGTGTGATATATTGTATGTATTGCATGTGACTTGAAAGGTGCTGAAGTAGGGGAATAATAATAATAATAATAATAAAAATAATATTAGTAAATATAATAGTCACAGTATATATATATACAGCATACTGTCTATGTCTATATATATATATATATATATATATATAGACAGATAGATACGGTATAATGATGAGTTTGTGTCTCGTGCATGTATTTGTGTGGGCTATGAATATGTTTCTGGAGATAGCATGCGATGTTGTACGCTAATTTTATAATGTGTTGATGGTTGGAAATGGTTTTGGGTTATTTGTATATCTGATACCTCTTATGTAAGGATTTTTATGGTTTATGTGTTTAATTTTATTAATTTATGCATGACATTTTAGCATATGTGGCTGTTACAAGCGACTTCATTGACATTGCATGGGTTATTATTATTAGTTGTAGTATTATTAGTAGTATTTTTGTTTTAAGGTAATTGTTTTTAACTGAATGTGGTTGGTAATATTGGATAACTGTTCTGAATATTTTAGTTAAATTATCGTATTTTTTCTTTGTGTTAATTGAACTATATATATATATATATATATATATATATATATATATATATATATATATATGCCTATACTGTATATACAGTATATATATATATTGTTTATCTAGTGGTGTTTGGATACTGTCTAACTTTTCCTACTGTCTGATCCCATACCCTCCCTCTACTTATCTCTATCTGTTATATCTATCTGAACTGTCTCTGGTCAGCCCTCACCAGTGCTCATTATCTGATCTATTATAGCCTCATTTTCTCGGTCAGTCTGGCTCTTTTGTGCTCAATGTTTCTTGGGCTTTGCCATTCTGTTATGATTGTTTTTACTGTATGTGGAATTATTATAATCTTGTGTATATTAGGATAAGATGATTTGTATTTTAGCATTACAAATAGATGCACACCTTACTTTGATTGTTTTTTGGATATCAATTTTGGCGTCTGTACTAAACTGCAGAAATAATCTTCAGCATGAATCTCCTTTCACAAACCGTATTGTTCGTAGTTCTGGCCACTTCACGTTAACACTGGCTACAAAGGTTGTAAATGGGATTTAACCCAATTATATACATTTGTCTGTGATCAGTGAAGAACCTATTTGAGTGTTTTGCCTGCCTTCTGAGCTACATATTTATAGTTATATTCCATGCTACATATTAATCACAAACAAACATTTCACACATTATATTCACAGGCAAATCCGATACAACGTGATCTGTTACAAAGTTATAAAACTATGCAAATACGTCTGTACGTGATCACACTGAATAGTACTTGCCTAATGATGCACCGTGTGATTGGTTTATATTGGATTTATATTAGTATTGAATGTCTGTAAGATCAGCCTCTGTCGTTACTGTATAGTGATGGTAATATATTGGCTGAACGTGAATCCTTAGTCATAGTCTTTGATTACTGACTGTTGCAACATCCTATGGTCAGTGAGAGACTGCATTATATATATATATATATATATATATATATATATATATATATATATATATATATATATATATATATGTTCAATAAGCAAAATTCCAAATTTTATTGGTTACAGAGTTATTGCCTGTTGATCAAGGCATTTAGTATTTCCCCATAAGGTTGGGCATCTGACCTAGAGCCTACCACACCTCCCTCTAACTGCAATTATTTGGCCATGTTATTATCAAGATATTATAATTCTGTAAAATGCAAAACGATAGTAGCTAACTGTGGACCTGCTGCAAACTATTTGACATGGAAGAGTCCTTACAGTGATGTGGAGGAGGACACTATTGCAATGTAAAACTTTCAAAATAAGTAAACAAAAACTTGGACGAACACAGTAAAAAGACAAAACAACTTCTCAAAATCGCAATGTAGACAAAATAATAATTTATAAATAAAAGAACACAATCCACCACATAGGGTGTACATTACTACATGAGCAAGTTATTCCGTTTCCCAAGCAAACTAATCACACATATAACAACGCACTATCGTCAGGTTCAAGGAATACCTCTCAAATGGTTCAGATTTAAAAATGTTGGTCATGGAAAAAGCTTTGGTTAGAATCATCTGTATAATCTTATCCTGAAGTTCGGCACGCCTATTTTGGGAAACCCTGTATATTTGCCTATATCTATCTATCTATCTCTCTCTCTCTCTCTCTCTATATATATATATATATATATATATATATATATATATATATAGCCTATATATATATATATATATATATAAAACTGTGTATGTTTGTGCGCGTGTGTGTGTGTGTTTGTTCCATTTGACTGGAGTCATTTTTTGTTATATATACTGTATAAGCTCAAGCTCAGTGTTATGTTCACTTCTTAATATCACTTCCAATTTCCAAAAACGACATTCTAAACTATGTTTGTACATTGCCAAGACTGCTATTCACCTCATGTAAAGGATTTTCCTTATCAATACACCGACTGCATATCTTGCCCAAGTCATATTAACTGACTCAGTGGTCACTTTGACTTAGATATGCCGAGATAATATTGCTTACTATCCCGCAACCGCATTATATTTGTATGTATCTACCTTTTTATGATTCATGCCCAGGTAGAGTATATACCGTATATTTTATTTTATTTTCATTTGTATTTTTTAATTCAACGAAAATAAATGTTAGTGTTTTAGTGAGTGTTGGTGATAGTGAAATCAAGTTTAGTGTTATGTACAATATATGTTAATACATGTATATTGATTTATGAATTCCACTTATCAGTATAGTGTATTTACAGTAATTATAATTTAAACATCAAACATTCCAGAAATTAAAAAAACATTTGCATAATAAGGTACATTAATATACGTTTAAAAGAGTATAATGTTAGCTTAGCTCTCATTTAATTTGTCCTTCTGATCTAAGTAATTGTTCCTGGTTTGCTCTTTCAATATAAAGCATTCATCATGTTTAAAAGTGTCACTTCCACTATGTTTAGTCATAAAACAAACAAAATATTATCTAGATATTTGTTATTTTTTTTCTCCAAGCTCTCTCAACAGTGTTCATCATTCAACTTTACATCACCAGGGTTATCACAAAATCCATAAACCATTATCTGCGCGAATAATCTGCGATACTATCAGCCGATAATATAGAATGTTCACAAGAGAGGTGTAGATGGCTAATAACTGATAACCTTATTTTCGGTAATCAAGTCTTCCTAAATAATATTCCTTTCTACCTACAAGCTCGGTATCCTGGTCTTATCGGTACAGTTATCTATATTGGTGTCGGTCTATCTACCTATCTATCTACCTCTATTATTGGCTATATTACATGTGTGTGTGTGTGTGTGTGTGTGTGTGTGTGTGTGTGTGTGTGTGTGTGTGTGTGGATTAATATGTGTATATGTACATGCCTGCATTTATGCATGTATCTGTGTATAGCCTATAATATGTATGAACGTATTCAATCATGCAAGGTTTAATGGATGAATGTATGTATATCCACCATCAGATATTACTGTTAAGGAGTTACTTTTAAGTACCCTATTTCAGCTACATATATTTGCATGTTATTACAAAACTCAAAACAGGTAAATACAGCTAAATATATACATGTTTATCTGCTTACATACAGTATTTATTGCAATTCATATATTTTACACATTTTGGTTTACATAATAATGTGTTGTATTATGACCCTTTTCACTGGACAGTGCAGTATATACATTTATGTACAGTTTATAATCAGCATTAATTGCCTCTCTCTCTCTCTCTCTCTCTCTCTCTCTCTCTCTCTCTCTCTATATATATATATATATATATATATATATATATATATATACAGTATATATATATATATATATATTGTATATATATATATATGAGAAAGTGTGTGCGTGTGCGTGTGATAGCTTAGGTAGGCTATATAAATAGGCAGTTTCAAAAATATATAGATTTGCTTCCTATATTCATGTTAACATAATTATGAAGTAATGATACGTCATTATACATTAATGTGTGTCATTCACTTCTTACGTAATGACAATGTATAATATGTATACATTTACATGAACAGTTTTAGGCACCTAGCAATTAAACTAAAATGCAATATACAACTGATATTTTTCCTAGATTTATTGGATACATTAAGTGCCGTTAAAATATTTGTATTTTCCGAGCATGACCATTTTTTATGCATATATTTTGAACGCCTATCTAAATGTCATCATGTAGAATACAGCTTGTCATTTATTGTGCGTTTCAATTCCTTTTACTTTCATGGGCTTCGGATTCATTAATGCTTGTGAAATACTGCAAATGGAGTGACAATCAAGCTTTCATGTTGATGCGCTGTTGAAGGTGATATGATACAGGAGGCCCGCTTCACGCCTCTCTCTCTCTCTCTCTCTCTCTCTCTCTCTCTCTCTCTCTCTCTCTCTCTCTCTCTCTCTCTCTCTCTCTCTCTCTCTCTCTCTCATTCGCGCTAACACTACTTTCACTCATCCTCACCCCCACTCAAACTATCCCATTCTCTTGCACACATTTTTGTTTTCTTTTTATTTTTTTATTTTTTTGCGAGCCAAACAACGTTTGTACGTGTGTCTGTCGATACTGCTTGCGGTCGCTTCGGGCGAAGCCAAATGGTTCTATCACTCTCAAGCACACAGTCACACATGCACACACAAGCACAATCAACCCAACCCCATAACCACCAATAAAAATCGAGAGACATTAAGAATCCCCCGAAAGTCATGCTAAAATACTGCCCTCTATCGATTCCTGCGGGAACTCTGCATAGCGCGTAATCTCGGCGAAATAATCATAATAATCGCTACGTAAATCCTGCTTAATCGCGGCGCCTGCATCATCCGCTTTCGCACGGTATATACACCATTAGCCCCCTGGGCCTCCCTCCCTTGGTGTCCGGCGCTGAAAAATTCGTGCAAAAGGCTCAATAATAACTTTAGTAATAGGGATCAAATGCATATGCAGCCCATCTCCACCATAGCCATTGCTTGCACAGGCGGATATGGTCGTGTAGGGGTAGGGGGAGGGGTGAAATAGGGGGTAGGGAGTGATTTGGGGGTATGGGGGGTGACGGGGGTGTGATGGACGTACGAGAGGAGTGCTGATTTGGTCACTAGTCCCCGTAACTACACGTCCCTTTAACCGTCTCCATAATGAAAGATCCACTACAGCATTCATTCCCAATAACTATACAAAGAGGAATCAGGTGTTTACAAATTATCTCTCCCCGTGTCATGCTAGGTAATTAGGAGTTTTATAAGGAAGAGTTGTAGAGGTTGGCGGTGTGTGGCAGGAGAGGCAAGGGGTGGAGTGTATGGCGCATATGCATGAAAACACCACGACAGAAAATGAAGGTGTGCAATTTTGCAGGCGTGACTCTTGTAATTCACAGCTCGGGCCAAAAAATTCGTGATAAAAATGACTCTATTAACATTCCTACTTCGCTTTTTACGTCCGTTGTCGCAATTTATGGATATTTTCACACATACTGTATTCATTAATATGGGTTATTGAGAAATATTTGATGATATTACTTTATCGATTAAGAGTGTTTTGGGATATAATTGGTATCTATATATTATTTAAATTTATGTATTGATCATAATGGCCACTATAATAATATGATTGATTTAGTCACGATATATATGTATTTGTATTAATTTGTCATATAATGCACGCAAATATAAGTAATTGATTTACTATTGATAATATTTTGTTATTGTTGTTACTTTTTCTTGAATGATACATTGCGGAGGTTTCATGGTTATTTAAAAATATAATTTTCCATGTAACTGTATATTGTAATAGCTGTATACACACAGTATAAATGTAAGCCTAACTATAACTCACCCTCACACACTCTCTCTCTCTCTCTCTCTCTATCTATCTATCTATCTATCTATCCGTAATATATTTGGCTGTCTAGTCATTAACCCCTTCTGTACCGGCGACGTCTTTCTAATCTTATTCTAGCTATATTCAGACGGTTTTGTGCAGTTTAAGAAGGATCTGTGGTAGTAAAAAAGGTGAAGTGAGATAGTTCGAAGCCTGGTAACTGCTGGAGGCCCATTGTAAACTGAATACAATCGTCCAATAGTAGCCAGCGTAAAGTGAAAAAAAGCGTCTCAGGTACAGAAGGGGTTAAAAATAACCGATTTCAACATACAAAATATACATTTATATTAGTCATTATTTGTTGTCATAATGTTCTTTTTTGTTAAGGTCCTTAGTTTGCATATCATTTAACATAATTACTATCTAATATATGGATAGGGATACGTGTTCATATATTCACATATTCTTCTGAAATATATATCAACCATATTTTTATTAATCAGATGTTAGTACCTAATAGAATGTTGTGTGTTTTTTCTTAAGTATACATAAAGTAATGCATACCATAATTATCTGTACGTAGAGTTTCTTTAATAATTTTCAATTTACAAATCTACCAATTTTGTTGCAAATATCTGGAGTTAATTTGTATAAATTCCCATATACCACCATGAAAGTTTTACACAGATTTTTCGTTAAATAACGCTAGTTTAATTACAAGTAAATCGATAACAATTTCATTTGCATGTATGCTATTACAGTTTTAATTAGAAACATTGTTGGAAAGAAAATAAATTGTATTGGTTATCAA
>CM064521.1:26844314-26884314 GCA_032716605.1 Paralithodes platypus | reverse complement strand
TACTTAAGAAAATACAAGCATTGAAGAGTGCAGGTTAATATTATTATAATGTTTTTGTTTTGTTTTTTGTTTTTTATTTTTTCATTTTACTATACCGGTATAGTGACTCGGCAAATCTCGACCCAACCACTACCTAAGATAAATCAATATCAACCTATATCAATATTTGTATATACTATTGTTATGACTGTTGCTATCCAACTTTATTGAGCTTAGAAAAGGTCTGAAGTGGTCAAATAGCAAATAGTTATCATTTATACTATTTGGATTGCCATTCATTCATCTTATGCTAAATAACATCACTAGTTGTTAACAAGAGTAGAACGAAAAATACATCTTCGTATAATTCAATTTTAAGGGGGTCCACCTCGATTTTATTTCTCTCTCTCCCTCTCTATCTGGGTTGTATCCATTTGGCCCCATTCAACCTACTGTTTTAAGACGTTTATCCCCATCCAGGTTAAGGCGGGTGACCTGCTTTTTGTTTCTCTCCTTTTCTCTCTTTCTTTGGCTTGTATTCATTAGGCCTCATTCAGCCTATTGTTTTAAGACGTTTATCCCAATCCAGGTGTCGATTTTGTCCTGGCGAGCGGTAGCGAGCTAGCATATTTAAAACAATTTTTTTTACAACAGTCTAAATTTGTACATTTTTTGATAGAAAAATGTCTCCGTCGAAGCCGTATTTCTCCATACAATGATGGCCGCTATCGCTCGCCAGGAATAAAATTAATCTACACCTGGATGGGGATAAACGTCTTAAAACAGTAGGCTGAATGGGACAGAATGGATACAAGCCAAAGAAAGAGAGAAAAGGAGATAAAAAGAACAGGTCACCCCCTTAAGCTAACCATTCATCTATCTATCTATCTATCTATATGCTCAGGCCCAATCCCCACTTTTCCCATTTTTATTTTTATTTTCTATTGTATATTTTTTATTTTATTTTTTATTGATACTCTAACCAAAGCCCACTCAACCGACATAAGAAATAAGCATTGCGAGCAAAAGGGTGAATCGAGACAGTTTGTTTCCTATCAATCATTAGAGGCCCTCCTTAAGATTATAAAGACAGCCAGAATACAACACATACAGTAGTGTCATCGTATCATGAAGGGATTAATTTGACTGCTTACATAATGAAACTCTGGAATTGTGTCATATCTAGTCAAGGTGACGAAAAAGGGTCACAAGGCCATAACTCCTATACACTCAAACTGCATATATAATCTTCGCTATAAGGAACGAGATTGTGAAATTGGATTTGTTTGTCTTTATCAACCTGGGCAATTTAAAGTAGTTTTTCAATGATTAACACTCATATGCTTTTTCCGTAGTTCGATATGCAATTGCGAACACAATTAATGCATACTTTGAAATACAGATGATAGTCTGTTTGTCAACGGTGCGTTGACAAACAGACTATCATCTGTATTTCAAAGTATGCATTAATTGTGTTCAAATGAGTAAATGTACGAGATTTTGATAAATTTAAATATCAATTCGCGTTACACATTGAGATGAACCTAAAGTCATGTTTGTAGAGGTACCGAACTACTGATTTATCTCTGAATACTAGCAAGGATGTGGCTTAATTTGTTTGGCCAATTATTATTTCGAAGTCAATCCGATATTCCTGATTACTTTCTCCGCATTTTCTGTAATCCTTACTCTTTGTGTCTCCAAAAAGTTAGTTAGTCTCTCTCTCTCTCTCTCTCTCTCTCTCTCTCTCTCTCTCTCTCTCTATCTCTCTCTCTCTCTCTCTATATATATATATATATATTCTACTTTGCAATATCACACTCTCCCATTTGTTTCCATCTTTCCTCTCTTCTCATCTGTCCACCATTATGTTTTTGCCTCTTGTTTATATATTATAAGGTATTGTCTACTGTTTGTGTTTTTTTCCACTTTCACCTCTTCGTCCGTTATCATATCGATATAGCTTATTCTTCTTATCTTGTCTCATTTGTTTTTCTTCTCATGAAAATTGTCTTCAACATTACTTGATGTCTACAGTCTCCCTTCCTCAAGTGTCAAATATTCATACAAGGTTTTCCTCTTCTTTTTTGTTTTGTCTCATCGTTCCTGTATAACACCAAGTATAATTTATATATATATATATATATATATATATATATATATATATTGCATGTCACAATTAGTCACTTAGTCATATATAAATGGATGTCTTTGTTAGTATATTTATTGTGTTGCATGAATAGCATTCCTCAAATTTGTTTGCGTATATAATTCACCTGATTAAAGCAAATTAATGGCTAAAAATGTTACGTATATCTCTAAACAAGCGAGTATTATTCTGTGAATCTGTTTTGAAAGGTATTGTAGTATACATATTCGTGTGTGTTGACATTTAATTTAAAATGGTTTGTTATGCAGCAACACAATATGTATTGTCACTTTGTCCTTCCATATTATGCTGTATTTATGAAGTTTTAAACTTATTTTTCATACACTCTGACTTAAATTAAAATTAAATTCATAATTGTATTTATTTAGAAAAATCTCCGTCGGTTCTGCTTCCCTTTGCTACATATTATTAGATACATTTGTTTGAAAGTTAGCACATTTCAGCCTACCTCTATTTGTATATGATTTAATAACACACGAGGACAAAGAAAGTATGAGAAGCATTTGTTGCCAGATATATTAATCTCTCTCTCTCTCTCTCTCTCTCTCTCTCTCTCTCTCTCTCTCTCTCTCTCTCTCTCTCTCTCTCTCTCTCTCTCTCAGTAGGTATGCAAGTGCATATTTCCCTTCAGACTAATTTATTTCTATACTCTTTATAAAAACCTTCCTTGTGAGCATTTCCTGCCCCATAAGGTTACATTTCATCCTATTTCCCGATACGGATTTTTAGCAGGAGGCTGCGTAGGATGGGAGAGAGCCTTCTACTTTGCTGCCATATTCTTCTACTATAAACTGTCCTGTCTAATAGTATTAATTAAGGACCACCTCGTAGGGACCGCACGGTCTGTGTGGTCTGAGTATCTGTGTAACTCTGTATAACTCTCTCTCTCTGAATGTAAAAGACGTCTGAGAGCATCAGTAAATACCTTCTAGTAAAGACCTCGTTGCCTAGAGAGCTTTGAAATATCTAAATTCTATATCGAATCCACAGATATGTCAAGAGACTGGAGTCCTTGAAAAGGGGCTCAGTCCTGCATGATGCTATTAATGCATACCGTGTGCTAGCTTAATAATCCTGAAAGGTTAATAGCCTCTGAATTCCTATTTTAATTAATTAACCGAGATTTGCAAATGTCACCCTTGTGCGCGTTTGAGTTTTTCGTCAATAACTAATACCGTTTTAGAATTACATGCATGGCAATCTATTGTTCTAGTTATCATTTGACGATTCAGCTATTTACCCTTTCAAGATACGATGAAGCTTTTCTGTTCTGTTTTCTGGCTGCTATTAGACGATTTAATTCTGGTTAGGAAGGGTATATAGAAGTCAACGGGTTGATTGGGCCAGTCTTTACCCTTTTAACTCCCACAAATCCTTCCTACGCTTTACAAAATCGTCCATGCATACCTAGAATAAACTGATAAAACATGACATAATCTTTAGGGGGTTGATTAACCATATAATTAATTGTCAGCTTAACAGAAGCATAGCAACAACTTATGTTCTTTGGATAATGACTAAAAGAAATTCGTTGAATACTTTACTGTATTACGTAAATATTGGCAATGGTGACTACAATCTCCCCAATGAAATGCTAGTTGGGTGCTGCCAATCCCAGTAAGGGGGAGATTGTAGGTACCAATCCAGCAGGGCAATATTCAATACATTTGCCTGGCTTCTCATATTTGTGCCTCATCTACACAGAGGGTAATCCAGCTAACTCTCACAAACACCTCCTCCTACTATTCATTTCACTACACTTAACAAGCACGCAACACTTCTTTCCAACACACCTAAATTGACTATAATTTTAGTACCTTCACGTTGGCTCTGTCACTCTTTCAACCTTGGGGGAGGGGGGGCGCACTTGCTGCAGGCAGCTTTGCCTTTTGCCTCCTTCATGTACATAGCAAGAAACAAATATTATGAATAAGGCTGCTGGACCGCCTCGAACTGTTGTACAACCATGGACAACATGCATACATTTAACCGTTGAGGATTGACACGCGTTTAGGCAGTATTTTCTGGCTATTATTAAACTATTTTATTTAGAAAAGGAAGGGTGTATGTAAGTCAGAGGGTTAATTGAGATAGTCTTGACAATCTTCATCACAACAGATCCTTCCTATGCAGTATACACTCTTACAATGATAGCACGAATACTGTCAAAAACTGTCATGACTGGCAAGCGACTAAACAATGGTCATTATACACTTTCATAATATATACTTCATTGTAGCAAAAATGGTACACATACTGTACATAATGTTTTATGAAGGTGTTCATAAAGATCTTTTACTCCATTTGTTTGCCAATATTTAGAACTTTCATGCAATTTAGGTGTCGATGTTTTCCCCTGGCGAGCGATAGCAAGCCTGTATTTTAAAAGAAATCGGCCTTCGGCCAGGAAATTTTTCTATCGAAAAATTTACAAATTAATCTTGAGGAGGGGGTCTTGGGGGCGATTTTTTATGTTTGATGGTGGTCTAGGGGGGAAACTAAAAGATATTATAAAGATAAATATATAAGCAAAATATATTCGGCCATCCTCCCTTAATTATAACAAGAATGGTACACATACACAGTGTTCATAACGATAAAAGTGTTCATGATTAATAGATCAACCAAAGAACATTATGTATATGTGTACCTATCTTGTTACAATTCAGGGGAGAGGATCGTATTTATTGGCCTATTTATTTATCTTTGTAGTATCTTTTAGTTTGGATAAAAAACACCATCTGAGGAAGAGCACTTTATTGACAACGTCAAGATAGCTTCATCAGGTCACTAACAAATACTGGTACCTAGGAGGCCTTAAATACCCGTTATGACAGACCACCCTGCCCTTTCAAGATCAATTTGTACATTTTGTGGTAATTTACTTTATCATATCTCCATAGGACTAACACATAACTAGTTGTATATTGTTTGTATTATATTATGTTTTCGTAAACTTGCAAATGTTGGATAATTTAGGTATTTGTCTCAATCTCTCTCTTAGATCAATTTAAGTGAGCTTTTCTCCCTGTCGATATTCCTTCTTAAATGTCCCTCAATCAACCTCGTAAGACTCAAGAGACCTGTGTCCGTGTGTTTCTTTATTTCGTTTGTTATATTGTTGTCAAAAATATGATCTTCCATTCAGTAGTTATACACACTATGAATCTCTCTCTCTCTCTCTCTCTCTCTCTCTCTCTCTCTCTCTCTCTCTCTCTCAGTATATATATATATATATATGAGGATATTAATGACGAGTTATGTACCAATCAACATTTGTATTACCATGATAATAATGGTAATAAAGATGTTGGTTGTTACGTAACTCGTCATTATTTGCATCTTGAAGTTGAGATTCCCCAGGAACGCTCCCATTTGCGATATATATATATATATATATATATATATATATATATATATATATATATATATATATATATATATATATATTATTCTACCAACATCGTTATTGTGTTTGGTTGAACACGTGCATATACTTACAAGTTGTAAACTATCTGTTTTCCCAACTGCATTGCATTCTTAAAAGCTAATCTATGTTTTTAACGATAATGATAATAATCATATTTTTGATTAATAGTCGCTGATTACTAATGTAATATGTTGGTTGCTCGAACCTGTGAACAACACCAGGTATTCAAATTTAGACGTTGTATTATCATATTTGGTATTTTCCACTAAACCCATTTTACGTTCAGCCTCTTAATATTCTCATTTTCATAATATATAAAGCATAACTCCTTTTGTTCAGACGAAAATTAAGCCTTGCCTTCAGAATCACCACTTAACCCCATTACAGAAAGAAAAGAAAAAATACAAAATATGGAAAACAGTATTATATTAATTATCTCTTAGTTTTGTGGAAGAGTATTTTTTCATACATAGCTAAATGAAATCAAGTATATAGCGCAAAAGGGATAACACTTTTGAGCAAGACTGTCAATATGCTAATAGTATATGTTATTAAAGCATTAAACATTCATTACATTATATTGCATCATCATATAAACAATATGCAGTTACAAACATTATTATATTTAAATATATATGCTTCCTCCATGACAGCAATTGTATATGTAATATTATGGAACATGCATTTAGTCCTAAATTTGCCTACTGTAAATCACACTTGATCCTTGTTCAATTTCAATAAATTAATACAGGTAATTATTATCTATAATTGCGCCGATATAGAAGCAGCTTATTTTTGATAATATCTTTGATAATATGCTTTGCTCTGATAAAGTAAGGGACGGGCATTTAAGGGGAGGCAGACCGTTTTTCTGGACCCCCTTTTCCCTAATGTTTAGCCCCACTAGTTTTGAGATTATATGACGTTCGGCCCATTAGTTTGGCGATTATAACACCTTTCGCCCCATTTCGTTGTCAATGTTAAGCCCTTCCGTGCCATTTAGGTGTAAATTTTATTCCTGGCGAGCGATAGCGAGCCTGTAATTTAGGAAGAACCGGCCTTCGGCCGGTAAATTTTTCTACCGAAAAATGTACAAATTTATCGTGAAGGGGGGTCTAGGAGTTTTTTTTCTAAGCTTGATGGAGGTCTAGGGAGGAAACTAAAAAAATATATGAATAAATGAATTAATAGACCAAACAAACGGCCAGTTTCCCCTTAAGTTTGCCAAGGTTGAGTATTTTGCTTAGAGGAATGATATGTTCATCAAGAGGTTATGTTTTTATAATACATTACATTTGTTCATGAGAACAGTGTTTTGCTACATCAATAAATGTTTATGAATGATACTAAACAGTACTTAGGACAGTATATATACTTATATTAGGATATACATATATATATATATATATATATAGTTAGGTTATTTGTTACCATAGTACATTGTAACTCACACAGCGTGTGTGGGTGTACTTATGTGTGTATGTGTGAGAGGAAGAGAGAGAGAGAGAGAGAGAAAGATGGTCACACACACACACACAAACACAATGTCTATCCCTTGCCATGTTTTATTTTGATCTTCGCTATAATTCATCAGTAAACATAGTTATTGATTAAGGCTATTACAAATATATAATCCTATAATAATCCTATAACTGTTTTGTGTTCACGATTCTGTATTTCAAAATGAACTTCTTATTAACCCTTTCACGCATTTATGACGCAGAGGTTGCCAGATTAGCAATTAGAAATATAGTTATCTCACTCTTATAATTACCTCTCAAAAATTAGTTTTCTGCCCACAGCTAACTCAACGACAACTGCAGAGGTTGAAGTAACTAAACTAAAGGTTTCTAAATACCCCTGATGGTAACAAAGGGTTTAAAGTATGCCCAATAGGCTCAAAATCGCGTCATATGTCGGAGACGGTTAACCCCTTCTGAACCGTGACGTCTTTGTAGTTTTATTCTAGCTATAATTAGACGATTTTGTGCATTTTAAGAAAGATATGTGGTAGTTGTTGTTGTTGTTGTTGTTGTTGTTCCCCAGGCTGTCTGGCCGAACAGCCCCAAGGTCTCGAGCAAGGCCAAGGCCATAAACGAGCGCCCCCACAAAATCCTCCCTGCGTACCACTAACAAAGCCCGGGTGACCGAAGCCACTCCAAGGCAGGGAGCTGAGGAAGGTGCGGAAACGCCCGGGAAACCATAGCCCCACCCAAGGCCCTGTGCCCCTCAGCAATTATGAAGGGAAAGTTGAGGGGTAGTTAAGAGGGTTGGTTGAGATAGTTAGAAACCCTATAACTGCTAAAGATCCTTCCTAAACTGCACAAAAGCGTCTAAATATAGCTAGTAGTAAATAGGAAAGACGTTGTCGGCACATAAGGGGTTAATAATGTTGTAATTATTTGCCATGTTCTCCTATTGCAATATTATGTTCATTAAATCTATGTCTACATGTGTTATATAAAATTATAAAGTATATCTATACTCTGTTTCTTTTCAACTGACGGTAAATTTCAAAGTTCCCATCAAGATTTCTCAGTTATTTGGAAGATCTTGGAGTGAAATATGGTGATAATTATTAAAACTTGGTCTTAATATGATGCAGAGACATAGCAGTTTCATATTTGTCCATTAAGTATCGATAAATTAGCTGCTAAGGGATTCAATTTACCGTCAGATGATATGAAACAGAGTATAGTTGGGACACATCTGATCATCTTATTTCATATTAGGAGAGATATAAAAATAGCTAGCCAGCATGATTGGCTACCACATGTCCTATTGCCATATACAATCGTCTGGTAGTAGCCAAAAGGTTGAAAGGTTTGCTGAATGAGATATTTAATCCTTAAGGAAAGGTATCTAGTGATCAAAGGATTAAAATTCAACTCAATGAGCTCTTTGAATCCCACTAATCTCCTTTCTAAACTATATTTTAATATTAAGTCTTCTCAGAACGACCAGAGTTTAATATTCTAAGATACCATTATACATAGTATTTAGTGCACAATTCATCATAAACAGCATTACGTGGAAAACTAAAATATTATAAGGTATCAACTCTATAACAAACTAGTGTGAAATCCATATTGTAATTGAGGAATATGGAAAAACAAACATTTAAGGGGAGGTTTGTTTTTTCTGGACCCCCTTCTTCCTCATGTGTAGCCCCATTAGTTATGTGATTTTAAGACGTTTGACCCATTAGTTTGGTGATTTTAAGACTTTTCACCCCATTTGCCAATTGTCAGACCTTTCGTGCCATTTATGTGTCGATTTTTTCCCTTTCAAGCGATGTCGAGCCTGCAATTTAGGAGGACCCGGCCTCCGGCCAAGACATTTTTCTACCGAAAAATGTCTCGATGGGGTATCTCTCTTTTCTCTCTCTCTCTCTCTCTCTCTCTCTCTCTCTCTCTCTCTCTCTCTCTCTCTCTCTCTCTCTCTCTCACCTGTATCACAATAATCAGTGTTCTTCATAGCTTTCTCAGGACTTACCCCCTCCCTTACGGAGAGTAGGTGGTACCCGACCTTCAATACGATCCCACTCCTATTCCGTCAAACAGTCTAATCCAAGGTTGAATCAGTTTCCCCAGTCTTACTAATATTGACTGCAAATAATATCTTGCTGGTGTAGGATGTGAAAACAGGTATAATTATTATCTCCCCAGTGTATCTGCTGTCCCTTGTGCAATGTCCAATTAGCTATGTAAATCAAAATTAAAACAGTGACCATTGTGTATTAATTGTTCTTAGCATAGCAGAAGTTATAGCCGACCTTTGCCATACTTGTTTTATATATATCATAGCAGAAGTTATAGCCGACCTTTGTCATACTTGTTTTATATATATCATAGCAGAAGTTATAGCCGACCTTTGCCATACTTGTTTTATATATATCATAGCAGAAGTTATAGCCGACCTTTGCCATACTTGTTTTATATATATCATAGCAGAAGTTATAGCCGACCTTTGTCATACTTGTTTTATATATATCATAGCAGAAGTTATAGCCGACCTTTGTCATACTTGTTTTATATATAGCATAGCAGAAGTTATAGCCGACCTTTGCCATACTTGTTTTATATATATCATAGCAGAAGTTATAGCCGACCTTTGCCATACTTGTTTTATATATCATAGCAGAAGTTATAGCCGACCTTTGCCATACTTGTTTTATATATATCATAGCAGAAGTTATAGCCGACCTTTGCCATACTTGTTTTATATATATCATAGCAAGTTATAGCCGACCTTTGCCATACTTGTTTTATATATAGCATAGCAGAAGTTATAGCCGACCTTTGCCATACTTGTTTTATATATATCATAGCAGAAGTTATAGCCGACCTTTGCCATACTTGTTTTATATATATCATAGCAGAAGTTATAGCCGACCTTTGCCATACTTGTTTTATATATATCATAGCGAAGTTATAGCCGACCTTTGCCATACTTGTTTTATATATATCATAGCAGAAGTTATAGCCGACCTTTGCCATACTTGTTTTATATATATCATAGCAGAAGTTATAGCCGACCTTTGCCATACTTGTTTTATATATAGCATAGCAGAAGTTATAGCCGACCTTTGCCATACTTGTTTTATATATATCATAGCAGAAGTTATAGCCGACCTTTGCCATACTTGTTTTATCCACATCCCAAATATATTCCCATTAATATTCCAATTTCCTTAAATTCCTAATTTACAGGTCACCCAAGTGTTCATGACTAAATAGCAAGTTATTATATTTACGATATCAGTACATCTAGCGGCATAGAAAACATAACTGCCTTCTGGGAACTGCATTCTAATGTGACTTTAATATTATCACGTTTCAAAAGCTAGGAATTGCCTTGTATATAATCAGTAACAATAATATGTGTTTTATATATATTCTTACAAAGGAGTACGAAGAAGCACAAAGGAATTCAAGCCACAACAGGGCTGGCGACCCCTCGAGGCTGCTTGCACTCTAAATCACTGCTGCCCAAAGTGTCGAAGTGTTCACAGTGGGTAAGGGAAAAGAGGAAAGGGAAGTACTGTCTTGGGACTAGTATCCATTTCAGGGTTAATGGATGGCATACACTCGTGCACTGCTTTTTTCTTCTCATTAGTGTTTACAAAATGAACCGTTTTACCTATATAGTTCTCCATTATAGCTTTTACGCCGTATTATGTGTGTTTTTTTTTTTTTTACGTCCTTGCTCCTTCTTCCAATTAAGCTTACTCCTACCTCTGCTGTTATCATTTCACAAGTTGACGGTAGGAAAGGAGTCAGACAGTAAGGAACATTTCAGTGTGTTTCCAAAGGCTTTCTGTTAATGTTTGTGCATTGATACTCGTGTGGATATCAATACAGTATATCTCCATGTCCTACTTTCCTATACACACAACTCTCTCTCTCTCTCTCTACAGTATATATATATATATATATATATATATATCAATCTATCTTTCCATTATCTCCCTTCTAACCTGTGTTGTCGGTGATGCGGGTTGAAAGCACTTGCTGAGTTATGTGTATTCCTTACCTGAAAAGAAGAAAACCAATTATTAACATTTTTATCCAACTTTTGGGGGTTAGAATATTAATGCAATGGAAACATAATGATGAAATAGACAATGAAGAAGAAAAAGATAATAAACCCGAAATACACCAAAATACACACAGCAGAGCAATTGATCACTTGCTAGTTTCTCCTATAAGGATGTTGGAGCTGTAAACATGGATATAGAACATAAATGCAATAACAATGCATAGTTGCTGATGGATAGATTGTATGATGAATAAATTTGTATGTATTTATGTAATGTATTAGGACCGTATTTTAGTTTCTTAAATTTGCTAAATGTCGATGTCTACATCTTCAGCTTCCTTATAGGCCTAGCAAGAAACTCTCAAAGTGGACAATTACACTCATACACAAACACATACCCATGAAGTTACTAGGATGTCATCAACAATATAATTATCTCGATTATAATCATCATCAATAGTTTTATCATTATTATTATTGTCATCATTATCCCTCACAGTACCAATCTCATTTCCTCTCTCCCACCATCCCTATACCTCCCTCCCATCTCTCTACTCCCACCACCTTAACTCATCCCTACACTCTCTTCAGCTTCCCCCCCCCCCCTTTCTACCACCATCCCACTACTCCCACCACGGAAATTAGTTCCAGGGCAGTAGTTCCCTTTCCAATGTGCCCTTACCCACTCTAAACCACTGTTTGGACACTTGATCCTCCGTGTTTTAGAGGACAAGCAGCCTAGAAGGGTCACTAGACCTGTTGTTGTTGCTTGATTTCCTTTGTACTCCTTTGTACCTTAGCTTACGCCTCCAAGAGTGTAGCTCCCCCCCCTCCCCTCTCCCACCATCCCTATACCTCCCACCCATCTCTCTACTCCCACCACCTTAGCTCACCCCTACACTCTCTTCAGCTTCCCCCCCCCTCTACCACCATCCCTATACCTCCCTCCCATCCCTCTACTCCCACTACCGTAACTCATCCCTACACTCTCTTCAGCTCTCCCTTCTCTCCCACCATCCCTATGCCTCCCTCCAATCCCTCCTCTCCCACCATCCCTTTACCTCCCTCCCATCCCTCTACTCCCACGTTAGCTCACCCCTACACTCTCTTAGCCTCCCCCCCCCCTCTCCCACCATCCCTGTACCTCCCTCCCATCCCTCTACTCCCACTACCTTAACTCATCCCTACACTCTCTACAGCTCTCCCCCCTCCCTCTCCCACCATCCCTGTACCTCCCTCCCATCCCTCTACTCCCACTACCTTAACTCATCCCTACACTCTCTACAGCTCTCCCCCCTCCCTCTCCCACCATCCCTCTACTCCCACCGCCTTAACTCATCCCTACACTCTCTTCAGCTTCTCCCCTCCCTCTCCCACCATCCCTATACCTCCCTCCCATCTCTCTACTCCCACTACCTTAACTCACCCCTACACTCTCTTCAGCTTCCCCCCTCCCTCTCCCACCATCCCTATACCTCCCTCCCATCCCTCTACTCCCACTACCTTAACTCATCCCGACACTCTCTTCAGCTCTCCCTCCTCCCTCTCCCACCATCTCTGTCCCTCCCTCCCATCCCTCCTCTCCCACCATCCCTTTACCTCCCTCCCATCTTTCTACTCCCACGTTAGCTCACCCCTACACTCTCTTAACCTCCCCCTCCCCTCTCCCACCATCCCTGTACCTCCCTCCCATCATCTTAACTCATTCCTAAACTCTCTTCAGCTTTCCCCCCTTCTCCATCCATCCCTTTAACTCCCTCCCATCTCTCTACTCCCACCACGTTAACCCACCCTACACACTCTCCAGCTCTCCCTGCATCCCTGTATAACTGCCTCCCTCCCATCCCTCTACTCCCACCACCTTAACTCACCCCTACACTCTCTCCAGCTCTCTCTCTTCTCCCACCTCTCTTCTCTCTATCCCACCATTACTTACTCCTATGCTCTCTTCCTCTTCTTCCTTTCACCCGCTCTCAGTTCTCTCTCTTTCCACTCACTGTAATCCTCTGTTTAACCTTATTTGTTCCTAAGGGGAACATTTTGGATCTTACCTTGTTCGCTCCATTGGTTTGGAGAATAGTTTAGCGATAATAATACTCCTCACATCATTCAGGTGCCTATTTCTTTCTGGACTAGCAATAGCAAGCCTGTAGTTTAGAAAAAAATTGGACTTTGGCTAGTACATTTTTCTGTCGAAAAATTTACAAATTTAGCCAGAAGGGGTCTGTGTGGGGATTTATATATTTGAAAGAAGTCTGGGAAGGCGTTTTTGTTAGGTGACACATTCAAATACATTGCTGGAAATAACAAAAGCAAGCAAAATCTGTATGTATATTTAAACACAATATAATTATAACCCACAAGAAGGCGGAACAGATATTGTTAACGCCCTCTTATTCCATTCCTAACCCCTTCACTCCTACCTAATCTTATCCTTCCCTCTCATTCCCTCTCCAGCCTGCCTCCCTAGTCCTCATTCCTATCCATCGGCCCATTCTTCTAACCTCAAACCCCAGAGAGAGATGTAGAGAGAGATGACAGATAATTAGGAAGTGGAGGTGAGTTGATGAGACGAAATGCGTTTGACTCTACACTTTGAGAAATGAGGTATGGGTGGAGCCTCCCCACACATGCGAACTATGCTCGATACAAGGGCGCACTGTACCTCTGTATAGGGCCATAACCTCTCTCCCCCCCCACCCCCCACCACTCCATGTATCTCCCACCTCCTCTTCCCCAACCATAACCTCTTCCATCCCCCCCACCCGTCATTCCATGTATCTCCTACCTCCCCTTCCCCAATTCCCCAATCATAACCTCCCCCCCCCCCCCCCCACCCCATCACTCCATGTCTCTCCTGCCTCCCCTTCCCCAACCATAACCTCTCCCCCCCCCCCCCCCCCCCCCCACCCATCACTCCATGTATCTCCTACCTCCCCTTGCCCATCATAACCTCTCCCCCCCCCCCCCCATCACCCCACAGATCTCCTACCTCCCTTCCCCAACCATATATCTCACCCCCCCCCCCCACCCATCACTCCATGTATCTCCTACCTCCCCTTCCCAAACCATAACCTCTCCGCCCCCCCACCCATCACTCCGTGTATCTCCTACCCCCTCTTCCCCAACCATAACCTCTCACCCCCCCCATCACTCCATGTATCTCCTGCCTCCCCTTCCCCAACCATAACCTCTTCCCCCCCCCCCCCCCCCACCCATCATTCGCATGTATCTCCTGCCTCCCCTCTTCCCCCAACCATAACCTCTCACCCCCCCCCCCCACCCATCACTCCATGTATCTCCTACCTCCCCTTCCCCAACCATAACCTCTCACCCCCCCCCCCCCCCCCCACCACACCCATCATTCCATGTATCTCCTACCCTCTCTTCCCCAACCATAACCTCTTCCCCACCCCCCCCACCCATCATTCCGTGTATCTCCTACTCCCTCTTCCCCAACCATAACCTCTCACCCCCCCCCCCCCCCCCACCCATCATTCCATGTATCTCCTACTCCCTCTTCCCCAACCATAACCTCTCACCCCCCCCCCCCACCCATCATTCCATGTATCTCCTACTCCCTCTTCCCCAACCATAACCTCTCACCCTCCCCCCCATCACTCCATGTATTTCCTACCTCCCCTTCCCCAACCATAACCTTCTTCCCCCCCCCCCCCCCACCCATCATTCCGTGTTATCTCCTACTCCCTCTTCCCCCAACCTAACCTCTCACCCCCCCCCCCCACCGCATTCCATGTATCTCCTACTCCCCTCTTCCCCAACCATAACCTCTCACCCTCCCCCCCATCACTCCATGTATCTCCTACCTCCCCTTCCCCAACCCATAACCTCTCACCCTCCCCCCCCCCCATCACTCCATGTATCTCCTACCTCCCCTTCCCCAACCATAACCTCTCACCCTCCCCCCCATCACTCCATGTATCTCCTACCTCCCCTTCCCCAAACCATAACCTCTCCCCCCCCCCCCCCCCCCCACCCATCATCTCCATGTATCTCCTACTCCCCTCTTCCCCAAACCATAACCTCTCACCTCCCCCCCCCCACCCATCACTCCATGTATTTCCTACCTCCCCTTCCCCCAACCATACTCTCCCCCCCCCACTCATCACTCCGTGTATCTCCTACCCCTCTCCCTCAACCATAACCTCTACCCCCCCCCCACTCATCACTCCGTGTATCTCCTACCCCTCTCCCTCAACCATAACCTCTCCCCCCAACCACTTATCACTCCATGTATCTCCTACCCCCTCTCCCCCCCCACTCATCACTCCATGTATCTCCTACCCCCTCTCCTCTCCCCCCCCCACTCATCACTCCATGTATCTCATACCCACTCTCCCACCCCCCCCGCACTCATCACTCCATGTATCTCCTACCCCCTCTCCCCCCCCCCCCCCTCCCCCCACTCATCACTCCATGTATCTCATAACCCCTCTCCCCCTCCCCCCCCGCACTCATCACTCCATGTATCTCCTACCCCCTCTCTCCCCCCCCCCCCCCACTCATCACTCCATGTATCTCATACCCCCTCTCCCACCCCCCCGCACTCATCACTCCATGTATCTCCTACCCCCTCTCCCCCCCCCACTCATCACTCCATATCTCATACCCCCTCTCCCCCCCCACTCATCACTCCATGTATCTCATACCCCCTCTCCCCCCCACTCATCACTCACTCCATGTATCTCATACCCCCTCTCCCCCCCCCACTCATCACTCCATGTATCTCATACCCCGTCTCCCCCCCCCACTCATCACTCCATGTATCTCCTACCCCCTCTCCCCCCCCCCCCCAACTCATCACTCCATGTATCTCATACCCGTCTACCCCCCCCCACTCATCACTCCATGTATCTCCTACACTCATCACTCCATGTATCTCATGCCCCCTCTCACTCATCACTCCATGTATCTCCTACCCCTCTCCGCCCCCCCCCCCCCCCACTCATCACTCCATGTATCTCATACCCCCTCTCACACCCCCCAAGAATCAAGAATCACTCCAAGAGTTTGTAACACTCAACGTTGGAGTACCACAAACTTCAATTGTCACCGCAACTCCAGCAGCCACCAACGCCCCAACGTCAACTGCCAACAATTCAACGCCTGCAGTAGCCATTTCATCTGATGGTTCCGATACTCAAGAAACAAATAGTAACTCTCTTCTCCCTCAAGACAACTTCCGTGTTGTAAGGAACAACGTTTGCCCCAAGACCAGGAAACCCATACCGATTACCGAGTGTCAAAACCGCTTCCAGATACTCGCAGACTCAGATGACGAAGCGGAAATAGAAGAAGTCCGGCTCGTGGGAGACTCGATGATACGTGGTCAGCTCACAGAGTTTTGCGCCAGAGCACCTAAGACCAGGAAGCGTTTTTGTATCCCTGGTGGTGGTGTGGACGACGTAGTTGCTGCAGTTGACGAAGTATCTAAGCTGGCCCCTGCTAATACAATGTACGTCATCCACGTTGGATCCAACGATGTACAGCGAACCCGGTCGGAAGATTTGCTTTTAAAGTACCAGCAGCTGATCAAGTCGTTTAAGGAGATGTCATCAAGGATCATCGTCTCAGGAATCGTCCCCCGGCTTGGTGTAGAGAGCCGATTTTACAACATAGCCAGCAGCACAAATCGTTGTCTAGCAAACCTCTGCAGGAAGGAAAACGTGGGATTCGTCGACACCTGGGACAATTTCTACTACGATGACTATTTGTTTTCGGACGATGGAGTTCATCTGAACCAGGTGGGAGCAGCACGTTTTGGGCGTCTTCTCAACGATGCGGTGAAGGATTTTCGGAGAAGAAATCGACTCCGCACAGGACAACCAGGAAGGAGGACCGAAGACAGCGAGGGCGGCAACCTGCGAAGGAATTAAATGCTAATCTGTCAAGAACCGCGAATTTGGATAAACCTCCACCAACACGACCCAAATTTAAAACCGCCAGGGATAACGACCGAGGACCGATGTCAGCCATGAATGTAAATGTAGATCCGATCAGAACCAAAAATTTGATTAAAGAACGTTCTGTGAGTTCTAAAACCGCAACTTTAAAGGTTTTCTATGCAAACGCTCGTAGCATACGCAATAAATTTTCAGATTTAGAGGAACTAGTGTTTACTGAAAATTATGATGTGATTGGTATAACAGAATCTTGGCTCAATACAGTAGATAGAGACTTTTTAGCAGAGTATTCACTTCCCGGTTATGTAATGTTTGAGAAAAGCCGAATAAATAAAAATGGAGGTGGCGTTTTTTTTTTATATCAAAGAAAGTCTTAACCCGACCCTCTTGTCAAAACCTCAAATTGTGAACGTCGACACATCTTTTGTGCTAATAAAGAATAATAAAGGTACAAAAATAATACTTGCATTAATATACAGACCTCCAGCTCAATCAGTGCAAACTGACCGAGAAATTTATGAACAAATTGCAGATGTAAGTAACTCACAAGATACCGTATTTTTTGGCGACTTTAATTTACCTGTGACCAAGTGGGGCGATACTCTTACTTTACACTCTGGACATGACTTGTATACGAACTTGCAAGAGAGTGCGCTTTATCAATTTGTTCGAACACCGACCCGTGGTAATAACGTTCTTGACATTGTACTTGCAACAAAAGAAGAATTAATAGAGAATTTGAATGTTGGTGATGAATTCAGTAACAGCGACCATCGTACGATAACTTTCACTTTTAAACTTTACTAGTAACGAACCAAATAGTAGCATCGAAAAAGTCCCTAATTTCAAGAAAGCAAACTTTCATAAACTTAGAGCTATGTTTAAAGAAACTGACTGGAGCTTTTTAATTAACAATAACGACATAAATACATCTTGGAAGTTATTCGAAACCACTTACCTAAAAGCAGTGCAAGACTGCATACCATCGAAAATACGGCGTCCAGGCCATAATAATAAGCCCAAATGGTGGAATACAGATATTTCAAACTGCCTGCTTGCTAAAAAATTTGCTAATGATAGATTAAAATCCTCACAAAATGACGAAGAACGGGTGAAAATTGTAGAGCTACGACGCAAAGCCAAAAAGTTAATTAAGCAAAGTAAAAAGACCCTAGAGTTACATATTGCGAATCAAAGTAAACAAACCCGAAAGAATTCTATAGTTATATCAGAAAGAAAAAAGTAGTTACTTCAACTGTTGGACCGTTAGTCGATGAAAATGGAGAATACACCAAAGACGAAGTACAAATGAGTAATGCCCTCAATACCTTCTTTGCATCAGTTTTTACAACAGAAAACCTCAGTGATATCCCTACACCATCGCCGATTCAGATTGATAATTCAGATGTTCTAAGCAATATCACCGTTACAGAGAGAGAAGTATTGAATTGTTTAGATAAACTCAAGGTAAATAAAACGCCTGGACCTGATACAATCTCGCCTAGAGTTCTAAAGGAAGCTAAGGATGAGCTCTCCAAACCACTGACATTACTATTCAATAAATCCTTGCAGTCTGGAACTATGCCTGATCAGTGGAAGATAGCCAACGTAACACCGATATTCAAAAAAGGCAGCAAATCCCTACCCAGTAACTATCGTCCAATTAGCTTAACCTCAGTTGTATGTAAAATGCTAGAAATGGTCAAAAGAGACAGACTCGTAAATCACTTCGAGGAAAATAACATACTTAAAGATACTCAACACGGCTTTCGTAAAAAACGTTCCTAAAAAAAAAAACGTTTTCAAAAGGCCTTTGACAAAGTTCCCCACAAACGTTTACTGCTAAAACTAAAAGCGCATGGAATACAAGACGGTGTGTTGAAATGGATAGAAATTTGGCTCAGCGACAGAAAGCAAAGAGTAGTCATAAACGGTAAGGCATCTAAATGGACCAATGTAAGTAGCGGGGTACCCCAGGGATCGGTACTAGGACCAATTCTCTTTCTAATTTACATCAACGACATAGATGAGGGTCTCACCTGTACAATCTCAAAATTTGCTGACGATACAAAAATTGCAAATAGCGTACTCTCAAAAGATCAAGTTGACGATATGCAACACAATCTAGATAAATTGTCACATTGGGCCCAAATTTGGCAAATGAGTTTCAATGCGGATAAATGTAAAGTACTACATATCGGATACCTAAATGAGAAAGCAAACTATTCGATGAATGGCACTCAGCTTAAGAATGTAAACAGAGAAACCGATCTGGGAGTAACAATATCGAGTAACCTAAAACCGAGTCAACAATGTTCAGAGTTGTTAAGAAGGCAAACAAAATAATTGGCTTTATAGGCAGATCATTTGAGCATAAATCCAAAGACGTAATCCTAACCCTTTACAATTCCTTAGTCCGCCCTCTTCTGGAATACTGCGTTCAATGCTGGTGCCCTTATTACCAAAAAGACATAAACAAGCTAGAACGAGTTCAACGTAGAGTTACCAAAATGATACCTAGCCTAAAGAACAAACCAAACGAAGAGCGTCTTAGATAATTAAATCTATTTCCTTTAACCCAGCGCAGATTAAGAGGTGACTTAATTCAAGTGTTCAAAATCATCAAAGGCATCGACAATATGAACTGTAGTAAGTACTTCACTATCGACGAATCTAATTACACGCGGGGAAACGGTTGCAAAATTATTGGTAAATCTTTTAACTCGCACGAATCTAAGAATTTCTTCTTCAATCGAGTTGTCAACTTGTGGAATGGGCTTCCCCGAGACGTTATAGACTGCAGCACCGTTGATTCATTTAAATTCCGCCTAGACAAATATCTCGCATCAAACCCGCGACTGACTGCGTTTGTAAATGAATAACTTTATTTTATCCTCCCCTCAGTTACTAACTCATATGTCCCCTACTAACTTCCTAGTCCTGCCACGTTAGTGGCAGGGCAGTAGTTCCCTTTCCAATGTTCCCTTACCCACTCTAAACCACTGTTTGGACACTTGATCATCAGTGTTTTGGAGGACAAGCAGCCTAGAAGGGTCACTGGATCTGTTGTTGCTTGATTTCCTTTGTACTCCCCCGCACTCATCACTCCATGTATCTCCTACCCCCTCTCCCCCCCCCCCCCCACTCATCACTCCATGTATCTCATACCCCCTCTCCCACCCATCCCCCGCACTCATCACTCCATGTATCTCCTACCCCCTCTCCCCCTCCCCCCACTCATCATCACTCCATGTATCTCATACCCCCTCTCCCACCCCCCCGCACTCATCACTCCACGTATCTCATACCCCCTCTCCCCCCCCACTCTTCACACCATGTATCTCCTACCCCTTCTTCCTCAACCACAACCTCTCCTCGTCCGTGTTCACTTCACGCCTTTCAACTCCCTCTCTTCCTTCCGCGCCCTCCCTCCTTCTTCCTACGACCCCCCCTCCTCCCCCTTCCGCCCACCGCTCGCCAATGTTCTTTCTCATCGTTCTCCTATCTTTGTATTTGTCTTACTCCTTCCCCCTCCCCATCTCTGGAACCTCTCCTCTGGCCACCCAACACTAGTGATCCTATAGCTATAAACTCTACCCAACACTTATATCCCCCCCTTCCTTCTCCCTCCCCCCCTCCTTCTGCTTGAGAATTCACTGTCTTGCAAGGGACTGGAGTTTTCGCAGAGAGACTCCAGTCCTGACGTTATTCTTGACTTAGTGTGCTGGATTAATAATCCAATAGGGTTGATAGCCTCTGAAGTCCTATTTTAACTAACTAACACTGGCTTGTGTGATCTTGATATCCATAATGTTGAATGGCTCACTCATTCAGCCAGGACTGATGACTCTGGTCTTGAATGTGAGATATTTACAGACTCATTAAGAGGAGACAGACCGTTTTATTTGTTTTATTTGTTTGTACTTTATTTGTTTCTCTATTAATTAATGTATTCTTGTATTTCTTAGTTTTCTCTCTAGACCTCCATCAAGCTTAGAAAAACACCCTCCAGACCCCCCCCCCCCCTTCAAGATCAATGTTCTTTTCCTACCCCTCATCAATCCCCCTTATTCTATCCTTACCCATAATCACACCAAGCCTCTTTCTCTTTCCTTTTCTACCCTCCCTCTCCATCCCTCATCTCTCTCCTCCACTTCACCCCCCACCCACACACACACACACCTCTCCCACCTTTCACTACCCTTACCCATCCTCACACCAAACTACCCACTTCTTCCTGTTCTACCCTCACTCTCCATCCCTCATCTCTCTCCTCTATTTCAGCCCCCCCCCCCCTTACCTGTTCTCAAACTAAACCACCCACTTTCGTCCCTCTCCATCCCTCACCTCCCTCCTTCACTTCAACCCTCCCCCCCCCTCTCTCCCACCCCTCAATACCCTTACCCATCCTCACACCAAGCCACCCACTCCTTCCATCTCTGCTCGCCCTCCTACACCCCTCCCCCACCACTTGCCTCCTCCACCTTACCCTTTTTCCCCAACCAATCTCCCCCACCCTCCCCCATTCAGTAATTGTCAGCTGGTGTCCTGAGGTTAAGCTTTATGCAGTAATTGGACAACAAGCGGTGCAAAATTGGTCTGTGCCTCAGGTCCGTGCACTCCGTCTCTCTCTCTCTCTCTCTCTCTCTCTCTCTCTCTCTCTCTCTCTCTCTCTCTCTCTCTCTCTCTCTCTCTCTCTCTCTCTCTCTCTCTCTCTCTCTCTCTCTCTCTCTCTCTCTCTCTCTCTCTCTCTATATATATATATATACAGTATATATAATATATATATATACAGTATATATATAGTATACAGTATATATATATATATTATACAGTATATATATATATATATATATATATATATATATATATATATATATATATATACTCTATATACATATTTATATATATATATAAATATATATACATACATATATACAGAGACAGAGTGAGAGAGAGAGAGTAGGAGGGGGAGGTAACGTCTCAACTCAGTGTTCTAGCTATTATTGAATACCCCCACCCCACACCCCGCTGTGTAATGCTTCAGCAGCCACAAGTACCCCTGAAGTAACGACCAGTACTTTAATGACCCTAAGTACTGTAATGCGTCTAAGTACTTGGGGTGGGGGGAGGTGAGATAACTACACTACTTACAGAACATAATTTGAAGGGACTGAATTTTGTGGCAGATCTGGTTACAAAATTGACATAAGTACTGTAATGTGTGTTCAGTACTTGGGGTTAGGGGAAGGAAGTACAGTTGGTAAAAGATGTAACGTCATACTTACAAATGCTGTAACCTACGTAAATTTCACCCACCACTTACAGTATTTAATTTAGGGTTAATTTATTAGTCGATATATATGTATATTGTTTTCTTAGTTTCTTTCATTACCCTAATCAAGCTTAAAAATCATCCTCAAGATCCCCCCTTCTAGATAAATGTGTACACTTTTCTTTAGAAAAATTTCCTAGATTACAGGCTCGCTATCGCTTGCCAGGAAGAAATTGACACCTAAATGGGGCCGATATCTTTTAAGTTACAGGTCTGCTATCGCTCGCCCAGAAAGAAAAAATCGACACCTGAATGGGGTGAAGCATCTTAGCATTGCCAAGCAAATGGAATGAAACGTCTTTAAATCTCCAAACTAATAGAGCGAATCAAGGGAGTTGGAAAAAGACCCCCTAGGATCAAACAGGATTAAGATAAAATATGTTCACTCTTCTTATATACAACGTTTGAAGCTTATTTCTAAAGGAAGATCCTAAAAGGACCTAAATGATAGCGATGATCCACAGGTACAGTCCGTCCATTAATATTAGGCCGTCAATCTAACTGTTTAATCTATATAACTAAAACACGGAATGGTCAGCCCGGGAATAAGTGTAGTGATTTACAGCCCTTTTGCTCTAGCCCTTTTTGAGTTACAGAGGTTAGAGGTTAAGATTGATGGCCAACTTATAATAAAGTAGACGTGCCGTTTTGTCCAAAATCAAAACGGCATACCCAACTCTGCGATGGGTCACCATCATTACTACTAGTCACTATCACCATTACTATAATCAGCACTACTACTATTATAGGCATCAATACTACTCTCTCCATCATCACTACTACTCTCATCATCAATATTACTGTCATCATCACTACAACTTTCACCATCATTACTACTCACCAACATTACTAATACTGTCTCCATCGTCACTACTGTCATCATTATCACTACGACTATCACCATCATCATTATTATCACCATCATCTTACAATCATCATTACTAATGTCACCATCATCACTACTATTATGACCATCATCACTACTACTAGTAGTCACCATCATATCTACTGCTGTCATCATCACTACTGTCATCATAACTACTGTCACCACCCCATCATCACTGCTACTATCACCACCACTATCACAACTACTTTCACAATGACGACTGTCCTCACTACCATAATAACCATCATCATCACTACTGTCAATATCATAACTGCTACTATAATCAGCTCAACTATCACTACTACACTCAGATACAATATAGTCGCCACTACAGATTATCACCACCAAGACAAATACTGTCACAATTACCAAAAACCATCACATACATTAGTTTTGCCTAGCTGAGAATTTAGCCCAGGTTATTTGGGATAAAAGTCGATCAATTCTGTGCTAGCTTATTTATAAAATAAAAGGCAAATGGATAACAGTAGCCTAGTCGTAACATTAAGTATTAGGTTCTGATACCCCCCATCAATTAAGATCGCCTTCCAGTATGATTTGGCTGCTGAACGGCCTCTACGGGCTACTGATGTTCGCCTTCCACGTATATAAAATCTTCAACATTATCTTCTTCGTTTTGCTAGTCTTGGTACATGGCGTCATCGCTTTCTTCAATAACATCATCAGAGGCGACCTCCCTCCCAACTTCCGAATCCTAGTTCGCGACTTACATAAACTCCTAGAAAACACACTCGACTTGTTTATATAGTACGAAATTGCTGAAAGATTCCTGCTTTGGATTATACGAACAATGATAGTGGCGGGGATGAAATACGCCGTGGGATTGACACTTCGTAAGACTGGGCCACGTCCTCGTTATTAGCTAAGATGGCGTTTTAATATGATCCCTCGGGATTCGGACGAATACAGTATGCAGCTAATCGTTTTGCTTTGTGTTTGTTGACAAGGGTAAAAACTATCTTATTTACCCTGTGACTTTCATACGCCGTTCCTAATCTGATTACAATCGTCTAATAATAGCCAGAAAACAAAACAAATGTGATCGTGTATCTTGAAAGCGTTGACTTAAAACATTTTAACGTTTTGTTTTTCTTTTAACCCATGTTAAATGCTTTTGTATTTGATCTATAAGCAATATATATATATATATATATATATATATTTTTTTTTTTTTTTTTTTTTTTTTTTTTGCTATGTGATTGAGGGAGGCAAAAGTCAGAATTGCCTATAGCGAGTGTCTCCCCCATAGTTGAAAGAGTGACAGGACCAAAATCAAGGGACGATCGAGCCAAAATGCATGGACACACGGAGGTGATTAACAGTTATAAATGTAGAAGAAAAGAAACTAAGGCTTTCACTGCGGCCGCAAGCTACTCACACATGTTAGTCTACGGGAAAAACGTGCCTTACATTGCGTTCTCATTCCAGGTATCTTTCAGTGGTAAATATTAACGCTATGTGGTCCGATGTCTTGTAGGTAATTATGATGTTTTGTTTATTAATCTTCGAACTAAAACATGTTCACTCAAACCCCATTCAAGCTAAATCTGTAAAATGTTTGATAGAATAATATCCCAGCTACAGTTACAGGCATGTTATTACTCAGCCAGAACCAAAATCGACACCTGAATGGGGTAAAGCGTCTCATTATCACCAAACTAATGAGGTGGAACGTCCTAAAACCACCAAACTAATGGAGCGAAGCAAGGGAGGTTCAAAAGGAGCGCCCCTTGGATCAAATAACCAGAGAAAACGGGAAATGTACCGTGGTCTGTGTTGGGGTTTGTTGTGGTTTGGTCTCTGCCAGTATATGAGTTAAGGGGATAATGGTTATTTTTAGGTGTATATATATATTAATTTATTTTTTAGTTTCCTCGCTAGAAAGAAAAAAAACACTCCCTAAATTTTTACATTTTTCGATAGAAAAAGTTCCACTCCAGAGGCCGTTATCGCTCGCCAGAAGAAAAAACGACACCTATATGGCACGAAAGGTCTTGATATTGGTATAGAAATGTAACGAGTGTTAAATATTGACAAACTAATGGGGCGAACGTCTTAAAATCTGAAAACTAATGGGGATATCCATGAGGAAGAATGGGGACCAGAAAAACGACTCATCTCCCCTTAACCCCTTCAAATCCCATGACGTCATTTGCTTCTTATTATGGTTACCATTAGACAATTGTATTCAGTTTAGGAACAATCTCTAGCAATTAAATGGCTTCGAATTATCTCCATATACACTTTAAACTACCACTGACCCTTCCTAAGCTGCATAACATCGTATAAATATAGCTAGTATCAGATATAACAGACGTCGCTGGTACATAATGTGTTAATCCCTACAGCACCTTGATGTAATTGTCTTCTTAATCTGGTTACCATTAGATAATATACTGTAAATTTATATATATATACAGTATATATATATATATATATATATATATATATATATATATATATATATATATATACTGTAGTATATATATATTGTAAATGTGCTATATTATTATAATTGTATTAATTTCACTCCCAATACTTAACAGCTTCCAATGAAATTAATTAAAATATATGTGATCTTAATAATTTCAAATTAAATTAATTAATATATATTAAATTAAACTCGTTACTGATAATTACCTCCTCAATCTTAAAAGGACTTTGAAATTGACTATTTGTTGCCCGATTAACTTGCTGAATATATTAGTAAATGATTAATTTACAAATGTCAATGTCTTAGAGTGCAAGAACAATATATTGCCTAAATTCATGAAATCCATTTATACTGTATATATAAAATGCGCAGTGTAATCAATCGATCGCGCTGACGGATTCTGTTTAATTCACCGTCGGCACAGCTATGGATCAATGTCAGCCCAAACAATGAATCCAACAGTTGAACAGTCACACCGATTGGGGCAGCATATTTCACTACAGTATATATGTTGATAGATAGATTAATAGACGACATAATATAGCATTCATATATTCAGATAAGATGAAGAATACGTCGCTCATGTTCATATATTATTCAAATATTCATTCATATATACAGTATATATATATATACATAGTCAGTCAGTTATAAGTATATTTAATAAAAAGAGCCATATATACTCTTTTTATCGAGTTATTGAAGGAGTAGTAGAATAGATAGATAGATAAAGTGATAGCAAGATACAGATATACTGTAGATATGTTAATAAAGTTACATGATAATTATGACCCTATTTTCTCATTGTATCATAGTAAGCTGACCAGACCTTACTATGTCCCGTTGTTGACTGGTCCCAGAGGCTGTAATAAATCCAGGAGGCCTCTGTTTGGGACTCTGTTTGTGTGCTAAATATTGGCTGTGTGTTTGTGAGTCGCTGGTCGGGTCGTGTGTGTGTATGACCTTCTGTATACCTGTGTGCGTGTGTATGTACGCTCTGCTGTGTAACGTAAATGAAATGTATACGCGTTGTGTTTGCCTCCTATGTGAAATTTACAATTTGTGTGAGTGTGCATATGGGTGCGTCTGCGCGTGCGCACACATTGTGCTTGAGTAATATACTGCATACATACATATATATATATTTTTTTTTGAGTGAGTGTTTACGTACGTAAAGGTGTAATTATATAAGTATAATATATGTGTGATTAAGTATGTGTGTGTGTGTGTGTGTGTGTGTGTATGTGTGTGTGCTTGCATGCGTACATGCGACTCTGCAACAAAATGTATTATTTAATTAATAGTAATAATGATAATTATAATAATTATAATAATAATAATAAGAAGAAGAAGAAGAATTATGATGATAATAATAATGATGATGATGATGATCATCATCATTATCATTATCATTATCATATTACGATTTATTCATAATTGAAGCCATGGGCAGAACACATAGAAAGGAAATATTCGTAGCACAAAAAATATTCTACGTCAAGTACTATCGTTCTTAACAATAACAACCCCCAAACGAAATATATAAAATCATGTGATCCTTCTGGGATGCAAACCCAGACACCACATATATAACGTGCATGCTCTATAATAATTGCAGTTAAAGATTCAGTACATGACCTCGACTAATATCCATTCATCGAATATTGGATATCAATCTAATCATGTATTGGACCCAACTGCACTATGGATAGCGTAATGCTTATGCGAAATATACAGTATATGAACATTGGTTTGCAATTAATATGATATGCATGAATTGGTGTTTGTATATTCATATGTACCTTCTTAAGAGAGATTGCCCACTGTTATTGTTACATGCACATCTGTTAACTATTTAGTATTAATGGTTATAATCTTAATCGTAGTTTTAGATAATCCAAAGTCATATTACTCATAGAAAGATTTATGAGAACGTTTGAAGGCATTGCTCACTTCCTTACCGCCTTAGGGGGTTCTTTTCCCCTGCACAGCTTCTTGCTCTGTACAGGGGCATAGTGCGCCCTTGTATTGAGTATTGTTCACATGTGTGGGGAGGTTCCTCTCACACCGCTCTCCTAGACAAAGTTGAAAGGAAGGCCTTTCGTATCATTAACTCCCGTCCACTCACCAACTCTCTGCAATCTCTCTCTCTCCGCCGCAATGTTGCATCTCTCTCGCTATTCTATCGCTACTATAATAATCAGTGTTCCTCAGAGCTATCCCAGTGCATACCACCTCCTTTACGTAGGGCACGTGATACCCGTCTTGCAACTCAATCCCACCCCTACTCTGTGCAACTCTCCAACCCAAGAGTGAAACGTTACTCTCAAACTTTCTTCTACTCAACAGCTGAGCTCTGGAACTCTCTCCCAGAATCAATCTTTCCCTCTTCCTATGACTTAAATTGCTTCAAACTCCGTGTGTCCAGGCATTTTGCCTCGAACGTCCCTTGATTTTGGCCCTGTCACTCTTTCAACTATGGGGGAGGCACTCGCTATAGGCAGTTATGCCCTTTGCCTCCCTCAATCACGTAGAAAAAAAAAAATCAATAACGTAGTAGAATGACTATGATCATTGTGGTTAATTTTGTATGTTGTCAATATACTGTATATATATCGTGTCATAAAATTATTGTAAATTATTTGTTTTCATATTTGTCTGTAATCTGTTTATGACATTTTGTATTTGTGCTTAGAAATGCACTTTAGGAGGACAAGTCAATTTTATATAATATTCGAAACTGCATAATAAATCGTAGGCTTGTGCAGTAATCTTTAACTGTCTTCGTGGTGCAGTGCATAGTGTGTTGATTTTCGGTGTGAGCATCCTGGGTTCGAATCCCCGGACTGCCACATGTGGTTGTTAATTTCATTAATCGATTTTAGGAGTAGAATTATATTAATCATATATTATAATAATACATACAATAGCAGAGTAATATATCAGTCAATTTGAATGTCCACAACTACATGAAACTTGTTCATCCATAAACAGAATATTTATAATAATTTATTACATCCTCATTTGAGTCTTGTGTTCAAATTGGATAGCATGGCTAGTTACGTTCCACTATGTCAATACCAAAGCTAATATACAGGATGTTTGAGCAAAACCTACATTAAATTGGAGGATGAACTCCTTGGGTAATTCTAAATCATAATGTCTATGTTAAAATGTCAGATATTGCATAGTTTGCCTGTTACAATACGTGTAATGTATTGTGTTAATGAGGGTGAAAGTTGAAGTGAAACCCACATAGGATTTGTACACCTCTATTTACAATTGTTTACACTGTTCTCCTCCTATATCAATGTTTACACTGTTCTCCTCTTATATCAATGTTTACACTGTTCTCCTCTTATATCAATGTTTACACTGTTCTCCTCTTATATCAATGTTTACACTGTTCTCCTCTTATATCAATGTTTACACTGTTCTCCTCTTATATCAATGTTTACACTGTTCTCCTCTTATACCAATGTTTACACTGTTCTCCTCTTATATCAATGTTTACACTGTTCTCCTCTTATATCAATGTTTACACTGTTCTCCTCTTATATCAATGTTTACACTGTTCTCCTCTTATATCAATGTTTACACTGTTCTCCTCTTATATCAATGTTTACACTGTTCTCCTCTTATATCAATGTTTACACTGTTCTCCTCATATCAATGTTTACACTGTTCTCCTCTTATATCAATGTTTACACTGTTCTCCTCTTATACCAATGTTTACACTGTTCTCCTCTTATATCATTGTTTACACTGTTCTCCTCTTATATCATTGTTTACACTGTTCTCCTCTTATACCAATGTTTACACTGTTCTCCTCTTATACCAATGTTTACACTGTTCTCCTCTTATATCATTGTTTACACTGTTCTCCTCTTATATCATTGTTTACACTGTTCTCCTCTTATACCAATGTTTACACTGTTCTCCTCTTATATCAATAAGCTACAGGGAATGTTCAAATTGGCCCAATGTGCCTATAAACACATAATATGACTAGTGTGATTATTAATCACAAAAACCTATGGAGGTTTCACATCAGCTTCCACCCTCATTAATACAATACATTAAAATGTAATGTATTGTAACAGGCAAACTATGCGGAATCTGACATTTTACCATAGAGACTATTATGATATATAATTACCCAAGGAATTCATCCTCCAATTTAATGTAGGCTTTGCTGAAACACCCTGTATAATATATTATGGAATATACTAGTACAAAGAAATTAGAAAACAGCAATATTCACAGATTTTATCTAATTAACAAAATACCCACAAACAAATATGAACGAACCCGGAATCATATAGACAATTTTGTGCGATCCTGTAGACTCGTGTAGAGCGTTGGTAATATAATAAATCGAGAAACAAAAGATGCATTAATTATGTAAAACTATCCAGCTCTATGAACAGGATTCGCTAGCGTTGGAGTCCTGAGCAATGTTAACCCTTTTCTTTCAGTATAGGCCTACAATGAAGAGTTCCTTCTTCTTTATCCTGGATATCACTAGACGACTTTTTTAACTAGGTTCTGACAGTCGAGGTGTTAATGAAATTTTTGTCTATGTATCGTAGGGGTTCTTTCTAAGCAGAATAGAATCGTTTGCTTATATTTAGAACAGCATGAAGAAAGAAGGTTAACTATATTTGGACATTAAATATATACTAACTCTCGATGGGCTCCTTGTCGCAGGTTAAAGACTTGGTAAGGAGTGATTGCCACATAAAGCATGGGTTAGATGACATAGGACAGGGTGTGTAAATACTACGTGTATATATGCATAATAATCTCTTAGTTACACCATTGTAATTTTCTTATTTCATTAGTCTTTATGTCAAAGCTGAATTTTGCTCTATAGCTACTAAGCTTTAGCCTCAATATAAATGTATGCTGCTTTAATTTTCGTAATCATTTTAATTTAAAGTTAATTCTAAATCAGTTTTGTATTTCATAGATCTGATGCTTATCCACGTGAAAGATCATAAGGTCATGCATATAGAAAACGCATTTCCTGGAATTGTGTTCTCTATCTATCTATCTATATATAGATTATATATAGATAGATAGATATTTTTACACACACACACATACACACACACATACACACATATTATCTTTCCTTTCCTTACATATCACTCAGTAAATATCCTGAATTTAACTCAGGAAAGGTCATATTGGCAATCCATAGAACATTAAATTATTTTACTATTCTGACCATTTCAGTGAGTGTTGCCACTAACATAAATTGAGGAAAATCAAAATATTAACGCTGTTATCCATGCATATTCTACAGATTTATATAAGAGATTGTGGTTATTCAGTGGTGTTCATCCCTTTTTCCAACCATGATCTGCTATCAACATACAGAGAAGCTCTTGGATCACTTTCTTCCAGCTTACAAGTTGAAGCAACATTTCCTTGGAATGATGATGAAGAAGAAACAAAGTTGGTACTTCCCAAATGCCTAAGTTTTGCCTAAATGTTCAAAAACAATATTAATCAATTTAAATCTTACGAACGGATCGTGAACAAATATACATAAATCGTAATAATTACGTGAGCCTACCCCGCAACCAATCGAATACAAAATATTGTACGGTAAGAAGTAACAATTATTATATATTATATCTTAAACATTGTAACAGTTTTGGTTGTCAATGGGAGGACACGCCTTTATGGTAGTGTATTTTATATCGTGACATACGCCGGTGATTCTCTCGGATTAATTGAGACAACAAAGCCAAAGGAGCTGCGAAAGTAAAATATTAAGGGGAGGCAGACTGTTTGTTTGGTCTATTAATTAATGTATTCATTTATTTTTTTTAGTTTCCTCCCTAGACCTCTATCAAGCTTAGAAAAAAAAACCTAGATCCCCCTTCAAGATAAATTTGTACATTTTTCGGTAGAAAAATGTCCCGGCCGAAAGCCAGTTCCTCTTAAAATTGCAGGCTCGCTATCGCTCGCCAGGAATAAATCAACACATGGGGCGAAAGGTGTTAAAATCGTCAAACTAATGGGCCGAACGTCGTATAATCTCAAAACTAGTGGGGCTAAACATTAGGGAGAAGGGGGTCCAGAAAAACGATCTGCCTCCCCTTAATATAAAGAGAAAGAAGAAAATACTAAAGTGAATAGAGGTGTGGTGTATCAGTAAAAATAGAGGTGTGGTGTATCAGTAAAAATAGAGGTGTGGTGTATCAGTAAAAATAGAGGTGTGATGTATCAGTAAAAATAGAGGTGTGGTGTATCAGTAAAAATAGAGGTGTGGTGTATCAGTAAAAATAGAGGTGTGGTGTATCAGTAAAAATAGAGGTGTGGTGTATCAGTAAAAATAGAGGTGTGGTGTATCAGTAAAAATAGAGGTGTGGTGTATCAGTAAAAATAGAGATGTGGTGTATCAGTAAAAATAGAGGTGTGGTGTATCAGTAAAAATAGAGGTGGTGTATCAGTAAAAATAGAGGTGTGGTGTATCAGTAAAAATAGAGGTGTGGTGTATCAGTAAAAATAGAGGTGTGGTGTATCAGTAAAAATAGAGGTGTGGTGTATCAGTAAAAATAGAGGTGTGGTGTATCAGTATAAATAGAGGTGTGGTGTATCAGTAAAAATAGAGGTGTGGTGTATCAGTAAAAATAGAGGTGTGGTGTATCAGTAAAAATAGAGGTGTGGTGTATCAGTAATGTATCAGTAAAAATAGAGGTGTGGTGTATCAGTAAAAATAGAGGTGTGGTGTATCAGTAAAAATAGAGGTGTGGTGTATCAGTAAAAATAGAGGGGTGTGTATCAGTAAAAATAGGTGTGGTGTATCAGTAAAAATAGAGGTGTGGTGTATCAGTAAAAATAGAGGTGTGGTGTATCAGTAAAAATAGAGGTGTGGTGTATCAGTAAAAATAGAGGTGTGGTGTATCAGTAAAAATAGAGGTGTGGTGTATCAGTAAAAATAGAGGTGTGGTGTATCAGTAAAAATAGAGGTGTGGTGCATCAGTAAAAATAGAGGTGCGGTGTATCAGTAAAAATAGAGGTGCGGTGTATCAGTAAAAATAGAGGTGCGGTGTATCAGTAAAAATAGAGGTGTGGTGTATCAGTAAAAATAGAGGTGTGGTGTATTAGTAAAAATAGAGGTGTGGTGTATCAGTAAAAATTGAGGTGTGGTGTATCAGTAAAAATTGAGGTGTGGTGTATCAGTAAAAATAGAGGTGTGGTGTATCAGTAAAAATAGAGGTGTGGTGTATCAGTAAAAATAGAGGTGTGGTGTATCAGTAAAAATAGAGGTGTGGTGTATCAGTAAAAATAGAGGTGTGGTGTATCAGTAAAAATAGAGGTGTGATGTATCAGTAAAAATAGAGAGGATGGTGTGAAGAAAAACAAGGAAAACAATAAGAAGGATTTAACCCCTTCTGTACCGGCGACGTTTCTTTATTTCATTCTAGCTAAATTTAGACGTGTTTGAGCAGTTTAATAAGGATCTGTGGTAGTAAAAAGGGTTAAGTGAGATAGGTGGATGCCTGTTAGTTGCTTGAGGACCTTTTTAAACTGAATAAAATCGCCTAATAGTAGCCAGAATAAAGTTAAAAGGACGGTACCGGTAATGAAGGGGTTAAGGGGGGAAATGCTAGTGAACATTAAAGGGGGATTTGAACTGAAGTCGAATATTCAGTAACAAGAGAACAGAAGCAGGATATAAAAAGGATGGTGAGAGGTTTAGTGAGCGTGTGATAAAGTAGGAGGACAAATACCAGAATCGTAAACAAGAGAGTAAAAATAGGTGTGTGGGTGTGTGTGTGTTTTGGAGGAGCAAGACGACAAATAAGTAGACATTTGCATAGATAATCCTAGTACAGTAAAGTAGAGTTGTAAAGCCGGTATCACACGAGAGCTTTTATAGTCAACATTCGATGATCAACAATTTTCTGGCAACATTTCTGGACTATTCTGCACTGGTATCGGAAACTAAACTGATGGTAGATGAGCTTAGGTGACCGAAATAGTATAACTGTTGACCTCATAAGCTGCCAGACCAGTGTTGAGGATAAATGTTGAGTGTAAAAGCGCTCGTGTGATACCGGCTTAAGAGGTAACATAATGTACCTGGAAGAAGGCACGAAGCATAAAGTATATTGTTGAAAAGAGAAAGGGGAGACAGGAAAATTATGAATCAAACTGACGGAACACAATCAGTAGGTCAATTAGAAACTAAAGAGGGGGACTCGAATATGAGGCAAAACAAAAGAGAAAGTGAGAAAAGGAACAAGAAACTTTGTAATAAGGAGCTCAAGGTAAAGGAAAGGATATGGTTAATACGGGGAGGAGGAGTAACTAATATAGCTATGATTGAGAGCAAACATGAATGTGTCAAATAAACAAGGATACATGTGCCAAGGACACATGTGTCTAGGTAAAAGGCTAATCGAGAAATACTTGAGAACGTAGAAATAAAAATGCAGTTATGAATATAACGATCAAGAAGAGGAAAATGTACGTATTTTCTTGAAATGTATATAACGATAGAGCAGAGGAAAATGTGTGTATTGTTTTGGCAATTACAATAAGAATGTCATTTTCCGTGAGTAATTATATAATTATTTATGAAATTTTCAAGAGCCCATGGCCCACTTAAGACATGGCCCATTGGAACTACTGGACGTGAGTAAATTCTGTACCTCTATGAAATAATAAGAATGAATTGTGTAGCTTGCTTTTATCTCACTTAAAAAAACATACCCAGTTCACCTATTTTGTCTTTCATAGCCAATCTAGTCTAAACTTTATTCTAACAAAATAAGCCTAGCCTCTCCTACGTGACATGCCTACACTAATCTAACCATTCTTATCCTATCCATCAATGATAATACCTAGGCTACCCAAACAAATACAACAAACTAATCCATTTGCCATCCTTACTATTAAATAAATAGTTTGTCCTTAACAATGTAGATTCACACAACCAGCTTTATAAGGCTAGATAATGTACGAGAATATATTTGTATTGTTTTTGAGGTGTTGTTTTAAAGATGTTAGTGAAAACGATTACACTAGCAGTGGTGACCATGAGAGTGGTAGGGATAGACAGGTTGGTTATACACTTTCCTTTCAGTTGTGCAAGCATTACAAAACACATGTGAGACTTGTCATAAACAGGTGCTACCATCTATTGAATAAAAAAAAAAATGATCCAACCAAGATTTCGAAAACTTCATTCTTCATTTTTGCTTGCTAAGGCAGCCTCCCAGAAGCTGGGTGTGCTCAACCGCCTTAGGGGGTTCTTTTCCCCTGCACAGCTTCTTGCTCTGTACAGGGGCATAGTGCGCCCTTGTATTGAGTATTGTTGACATGTGTGGGGAGGTTCCTCTCACACCGCTCTCCTAGACAAAGTTGAAAGGAAGGCCTTTCGTATCATTAACTCCCGTCCACTCACCAACTCTCTGCAATCTCTCTCTCTCCGCCGCAATGTTGCATCTCTCTCGCTATTCTATCGCTACTATAATAATCAGTGTTCCTCAGAGCTATCCCAGTGCATACCACCTCCTTTACGTAGGGCACGTGGTACCCGTCTTGCAACTCAATCCCACCCCTACTCTGTGCAACTCTCCAACCCAAGAATGAAACGTTACTCTCAAACTTTCTTCTACTCAACAGCTGAGCTCTGGAACTCTCTTCCAGAATCAGTCTTTCCCTCTTCCTATGACTTAAATTGCTTCAAACTCCGTGTGTCCAGGCAGTTTGGCTCGAACGTCCTTTGATTTTGGCCCTGTCACTCTTTCAACTATGGGGGAGGCACTCGCTATAGGCAGTTATGCCTTTTGCCTCCCTCAATCACATAGAAAAAAAGAAAAAAAATTCAAGGCACCTCATACAAACTTAGTTACAGGCTGAAGAGCTTACATTCACGAGTTTGTAAACAAAAATGGCGATGAATTTAAAATATGATGCCGATTTATTTAAATTTAGGATCTAGCCCATGGTCTACATCCTGAAATATACCTTTTCAAAAGGTGCTTATAGTAATGTATTCTATAATACTATGTGTACAATGATATATTTGCAACTTCGTAATGAACCCGCAGATCTCGGACATTATTATCTGTGTAGGAGTAGATCAAAGAGTTAACATAGGATTATTGCATATCATCACAAAGCATAGCTACTGATTGTACGGTAACCACTTTCCTGTAGAGCTACTTTAAAATATACCTAACATCAGATAAGATAACATTACCTCCTCGCCTAATTCAATCCAAATCCATATCCGCGTTCTCCCACAACCCCGCACATCATACTGACCAGGAGCGGCCCTCAGCTGGTCTCCCAACAAGGGAAGTCAGCTGAGAGACAACATCGGGTCAGCATACACCTAAGCTGCACTCACACACTCCACGCTAATCTTGAAATGCGTCCAGATTACATTAACGTTAGTCCGATAGTTGAGTACGGGCTGGGAGAGGCGAATCATTTTTACAGCGCTCGTGTATTTTTAATAGTTCAAATGTGTGTGTGTATGTGTGTGAGTTTGTGTGTGTGTGTGTGTGTGTGTGTGTGAAGGCAAGTTACATTTTAGCCATCCTTACAATGAGAGTCCTCATCTCCCATTAAATTGTATTTGGGTATTATAGTGAAACACCTTTCCTACAAATACATGAGTATACACAATACTATAAACATATATTCATTCATAATCATCACTTTATATCTCTCTCTCTCTCTCTCTCTCACACACACACACACACACACACACACACACACACACACACACACACACACACACACACACACACACACACACACACACACACACACACACACACACACACACACACACACACACACACACACACACACACACACACACACACACACACACACACACACACACACACACACACACCTAAACGTTACAGAGGCGTCAGTCGGAGAGCTGAATCCAATTAATGCTCCCCAAACCTGTCAAATTTCTACAGGTGGGTGCCCACTTTCGCTGAGGTGTGGGTGCTTTGTGGGCAGTTTGTGGGTGGTGTGGGGTAGGTTTGTGGGTGGTGTGGGGGAAGTTTGTGGTTAGTGTGGAGGAAGTAATAAGTGGGTGAGGTTTAAAAGTTCTGAACGGTATTTGACGAGTATAGAACGAAAGTGTAGGTCTTTTGTGGGTGAGTTTTGGGTGATATAAGGGAAGGCCTGAGAGGTTTGTGGGTTTGTGTGGGGAGGATCTGTGACTGCATGTGTGGGGAGTGTGTTGTGGGTTGAGTTGAGGGAGCTGTGGGTAGTTCGAGGGAGACATTCTGGTGGTGTGGGAGAAGGTTTGGGTATTCATGGCCATGAGTGGGTGTGGGAGGGGGAGATGATATCGGTTTGGATTATGAGCATGTGGATGATGGTTGTGGTAGGCAGGACTGGGTGGTTTCTGGTAAGTGATTTATTTTAATGTTTATATATTTTGTTTGTTATATATTTATTTATTTATTATGTTTTGTATTATTGGTATTAGTATTATTTATGTTTTATGTTTTTTTGTTTTTATTTATTTTATTTGTTATTTTTATTTTTATTTTTTGGGGGGGTGATGTCGTTGGAAGTGTGAGTGTCGGTATTATAGATTTGTGGGAAATGAGGAGGCATGTAAGAGTTCCTTTTCATTGGATGTTAAGTGTTGGTCTGGATAGTTTCAATGACATATAAGAGGGTGATAAGGGAGATGCGATGTGGGTGGTTTTGAGGTGGATTGGACTGAGGATGGTGCTGAAGTTTGTACTGTGTGTAGGTGACAGTGAAAATGTTTGTTATTGGTTGTGCTTGTTACCGGTGAATGGTTATTTGAGTGCATGGGGCTTAAAGGGGTGCCGGTAGTACTTGTTTGTTTTTGTTTTGGCCTATACATTTATTTATGTATTAGTGTCTTCGCTTGACCTCCATCAAGCCCCTAGACCCCCTTTCAAGATAAATGTGTACATTTTTCTAAAATTACAGGATGGCTATCGCTCGCCAAGAAAAGGTTGATAGCTAAATGGCACGAATGGTCTAATATTGACAACAAAATGGGGCGAAAGGTATCAAAATCGCCCAACGTCTTAAAATCTCAAAACTAGTACGCTCAACCTAAGGGAGAAGAGAGTCCAGAGAAAGTGACCACCTCCCCCTTAAAGATTAGTAATGTTGTTGTATTGTCCAATCTATTAAGGGGAGATATCCACTTGAGGGATTTATTTCTGGACCCCTTTCTCTCTCATGTTTAGCCCCATTGCGTTTTAGATTTTAAGACGCTCGACCCCTTTACTTTGGCGGTTTTAAAAACTTTCGCCCCATTTCTGTCAATTTTAAGAACTTTCGTGCCATTTAGGTGTCGATATTTTCCTGGCGAGCGATAGCGAGCCTGTAATTTAAGAGGAACCGGCCTTCGGCTGGGACATTTTTCTACCGAAAAATGTACAAATTTATCTTGAAAGGGGATCTAGGGGGTGTAATTTTAAGTTTGATGGAGGTCTAGGGAACAAACTAAATACCTCCCCTTAATGGATTATGGGTGCTGTTATGGGTTGACTATGGATGGGGGGTGGGGTGTTTTTTTTTGGCGGTGTGGTTAATTATGGGGGTCTGTGGGTGAATATGCGGATGTTATAATAATGAAAATATGAAGGTATGCTACGTAGAGGTGCGAGAGGTGTTTATGTGTTATTATGTGGTGTTTATGTGGTTGTAAAGTGGTTGTTATGTGGTTGAGGACTGTGATAATTGCTGGTTGGTGTGGTAGTCTGTTATTTGTGTTGTGAGCAGCTGTGGAGGTGTCAGTGAGTTTGTGGGAGGAGGATTGTGGGTAGCGAAAACAAAAATAGGAAAAGTGGGAATTGGGCCTGAGTATATGGATGGATGGATGGATGGATGGATGGTATTTGTGTGTGGAAGTGAATAATGATGTAGGGGTCTAAAAGGACTTATTGAGAAGCAGTGTCAGTGGTTTGCAGAGCTTACAATTATAGCTTCCTATAGAACTCTTAAGGGGAGATATCCACTAGAGATATTTTTTTCTTGACTCCTTTCTCCCTCATGTTTAGCCCCATTGCTTTTCTAATTTTAAGACGTTCGCCCCATTATTTTGACGATTTTAAGAACTTTCGACCCATTTCTGTCAATTTTAAGACCTTTCGTGCCATTTAGGTGTCGATTTTATCCTGGCGAGCGATAGCGAGCCTGTAATATAAGAGGAACCGGCTTTCAGCCGGGAAATTTTTCTACCGAAAAATGTACAAATTTATCTTGAAAGGGGCTCAAACGGGTGTAATCTTAAGCTTGATGGATATCTAGAGACCAAACTAAAAACCTCCCCTTAAGTGAGATCGTGTTGGGTCCAGGGAATCTATTTAGGCCTAACTTGAAATTTTCCAAGCATTTCTGGTTAAATAATTGCTTTCCCTGGCTTGTATTCATTCGGCCCCATTCAGCCAACTGTGTTAAGACGTTTATCCCCATCCATGTGTCGATTTCTTCCTGGCGAGCGAAAGCGAGCCAGCATTGTATGGAGAAATCAGGATTTGCCGGAGACATTTTTCTATCGAAAAATGTACAAATTCAGCTTGCTGTCAAACAAATCTATATATATGATGGCTCGCTACCGCTCACCAGGAAAATATTGACACCTGGATGGGGGTAAACGTCTTAAAACAGTAGGCTGAATGGGGCCGAATGGATACAAGCCAAAGAGAGGAAGAGAAAGAGAAAAAAAGCGAGGTGGGCTCCCTTAAGTAATTATTGTATAACTTGAATGTCGTATAGAGTGACCCGCTTTATTATACTTCATGACTTCCGGTGTTTGATTAAATAACGCTGAGGTCCTTTTTCTGTTATCATCAAATTGCCTCATGGAAAAACAAAAATGAGAGAGGGAGAGAGAGAGAGAGAGAGAGAGAGAGAGAGAGAGAGACTGTTACAAGGAGTAGTTATAGTACTTCAAAGACCTTGCAGTCCATTGCTGGGAGAGGGATTGAGTACAATTATTGTAGTGTGCAAAACACCATTGTGTCTTCTTAACACTATCTAGGGTTCTTCATGATATTTTTTGTAATTATTATTGAGGATTTTACTTGCCTTTAACAAATGTTGAGCAATGTATATTAGTTCGTCCGCTAAGCTAAGATAAACGCCTGACCAGACTTCTTTCAAACTATATGCTGACCACCCAGATCTACTTCAAGCTAAATTTGCGAGTTATTGTTCGCCTAGAAAAACAAATCCACACCTGAATGGGTTGAAGAGTCTTATTATCGCCACACGAATGGGATGAAA
>CM064521.1:26532451-26844214 GCA_032716605.1 Paralithodes platypus | reverse complement strand
GTTAAAATGGTCCAGAAAGCCCCCCTCCGATATAATAGGGTTAGCTGTTCTGGTGAAAAAACTGTTTAATAATGTTCCCAGTATAACAAATCATATAAACGAGAGTGTTCAAATATAATAGTACTGAGCCTCTTCATCGTAAATTGAAAGACATAGTTGCGATTTGCATTCGTATGAAAGCTAAGCATCTTCGTAAAATCTACATTGTCAAACCCATTTATAATTTTAAAAACTTGAGTGGGGGTCATATGTTCGTGCTTCAAATAAAAAGAGAATGAACTTTTTGTTTTCAACCGGTTGTCGGTATTTGTAAATCTAGCTTGAATACTCTAATCAATAGGTATCTTTCCTTATTGCTTGAGCCTTAAGGGGAGGTATTTAGTTTGTTCCCTAGACCTCCATCAAGCTTAAAATTACACCCCATTGAGTCCCTTTCAAGATAAATTTGTACATTTTTCGGTAGAAAAATTTCCCGGCCGAAGGCCGGTTCCTCTTAAATTACAGGCTCGCTATCGCTCGCCAGGATAAAATCGACACCTGAATTGCACGAAAGGTCTTAATATGGGGTGAAAGTTCTTAAAATCGCTAAACTAATGGGGCAAACGTTTTATAATATCAAAAGCAATTGGGCTAAACATGAGGGAGAAAGGAGTCAAGAAAAAAAATCCCTCAAGTGGATATCTCCCCTTAATCCACCTATTCCAAAATGGGCCATGTTAGAGGATCATAGAATGTACAGTACCTATCCATCTGTTAGCCAACCTTCTATCCAAATAGTTATATCCGTACTAGTGCATAGTGGAAATATAATTAGGCTTGAACTTACAATGATGCATTTTTTCCAAGGCTTTTTAAATTCTAGACAGCGGGTGTATGTTGCTCTTCTTTAGTCAGTTTCACCAAATTTTTCATGAACAAAATGTGAATATCACCTGAATCCATATCGGTAATCCATGATTATGATATAGTTTTTCCAGAGAGAGAGAGAGAGAGAGAGAGAGAGAGAGAGAGAGAGAGAGAGAGAGAGAGAGAAGAGAGAGAGAGAGAGTGAGAGAGAGAGAGAGAGAGAGAGAGAGAGAGGAGAGAGAGAGAGAGAGAGAGAGAGAGAGAGAGAGAGAGAGAGAGAGAGAGAGAGAGAGAGAGAGAGAGAGAGAGAGAGAGAGAGAGAGAGAGAGAGAGAGAGAGAGAGAGAGAGAGAGAGAGTAAACAAATGATGACCATACTAGTTGAATATGACTTAAAAAGTGCATGTTGCGGATGAAAGAAAAACTGCATTGGTGAGATGAGGAGTGGAAATAGCGTAGAGTACTCCATTCATATGACGTTCTCACAACATAATCGTTCTGTTCCCAGCCACCAGGCATATCCATTTCCTTCTTCAACAATTGGTTGCTCCTTGTACCTTATACTTTATATATATATATATATATATATATATTCATGGGATCTCCACTATTATCCCTTCTCCCTCTGGTCATTTATTTGTTGTCACATCATCGGTACAAAGTCAATTTCATCAATATTGTTCTCGTTTTCAATACCTTCAACACCACCACCAGCAAAGGTATCATCATTATTTCCATCAACATAATAATTCTCATAAGCACATAAAACGGGAGTCTGCAGAAAGCAATTGGTCCACACAAGGCAGATCCCTCTCAGTAACATCAATATGGCATCGAAATAGGATCATCATGAGTATCAAATTTTGTATAACTAATATTATCATTGCAGCAAGTAGTAACAACAATATACTAATATAACGCAGTGTTATAACCAAAGCCTTATCATCTGTAATTTGCCTCTTTATGATAGCTGATTGTTTGATGAAAGTATGCTTCACAGTAATCCTCCTACTATCAACGTCAACGTAACCCAGCAATATATATGTATATATATATATATATATATATATATATATGTATATATATATATATATATATATATATATATATATATATATATATGTGTAGAGAGAGAGAGAGAGAGAAAGAGAGAGAGATAGAGAGAGATATAGATATCATAACTATGACCTTTAACCTTTATTTCAATAAGGTATTTTAGTCAATATTTTAGAACGGTGTTCATAATGACAACAAATTAGTACCATATACCAAATTCCACTATAATGTAAAGTAGATATATCCAACATCGTATTATTGTTAACAAATAATTGATATACAGACATCTAAAAGACTATTAGTGTCGCGCAAATACAAATTTGTTTATATTTATGCGCTATCGTATCGTTATTCATTTAGCCTAATTGTAACCATGTATTTCGCTGAATATTAGTTTAATTAACTGTGGATTGAATTGAAATCTTTCTTCCGGCCTTACCTTTCAATACATAAAAAACACGCCATACAACACTTTTCTATGCGTTATCTTTATATATATTTACAATCTGACCCCAACTTATTATATTTTATATAATGTATTTATACTGTATTGCTTTGCCTTTAATGTTATTTGTTTTATTTCATACTGTTTTGGTTGTATGCAGGTTATGCAATGTCATCAGTTATTGCATGACTTATCTCTCTGAAATTTTGTTTGCCATAATATTCATATAATGTATAAATTATATTATGTATATTAATTCTGTAAACGAACAAATATGATTAATGAATACATGAATCACATAACCGCATATTACAAGTTACTATACAATTCTTGGCGTACCCATTGCTGGCGTGAAATATACGTAGGCTTTTATTAAAACTGCGTTCAGTCGTAGTCAAGTATTCGTTCTCTGCTGCAAATAATACACATGGATCAGCTACCTTTATTTAACTAAGCACACTGATCGATCATTGGAGAACATACAATTATTTCACACCACAGCTTCTCCGTGCATAAATTCTTCGAAATAGTCTACCACGAAATTACGATAATCCCTGTACTTCACCCATATAATAATTATTTCTCAATGGTTCTTAAATACTTTCCTCTATCAATCCAATGTTTCATTAGGCTATAGAATATACATTTTTATATAGACTTTAATGTGAGAAAAAGGACAAGACAACTGCAATTACATTAGTTCTCATTGTATACAAAATAATATATATTATCATATTTACATAATGTAACCAAGATATTGCTACATTGCAAAACACAGGAACAAAATAAAATGTAAGTGTATATTATTTTGGCCTTGGGTAATACGTGCATAGTAGGTAGTTTAAATTTTACTTATTTGTGTTTCGGTGGATTGAGGAGTACAGTTTTAGGTGTATTATAATTGTGGTATGTTGATATGCAAATACAATATACTTATTATTTTTGCAATGTTGCCAACATTTGTACTTTATACAGATATTTTCATTGCCAAATTAATTTCAGTATTTTTGTTTGTCACTTAAACGTTGTCTTCTTGTTTGGAATGGATTTTTGCTCTTATATATATATATATATATATATATATATATATATATATATATATATATATACCGGTATATATATACCCTGTATATATATATATATATAATAAATTTCACACACTGAGATGGTCCGTATTTGTTTTCGATTTAATAATGACGATGTATAAATAGTGAAGTATAAGATACAATACAGTTTCTTCTAAATAAATATATAACAATCCTTCACAAGTGTTTTCGTTGAAGTGAGGGTTTCCTACAGTTGTCACACTATATGCAATTGTAGCAACACGCTACAAGTTAAAGGTGAACATCAAATGAAAATTATTGTATTGAAAATAATATGAACACTTCTTACATTATAGACTAGAGTTAATTGTTATAAAGTTAAGTGAATAAGCTCAGCATTTGAAAAGCAGCAATGTGTCAATATTTTTTCCAAAAAAGATTTTTTCAGGTCAATTTTCTTTAACAAACTCTTTGAGCTTAAAGCAATTTTCAGAAGACTTTGAAAGATGAGCAATGGCAGTAAAGCAAATATTTTGAATACAAATTTACCCTATGAATTACCTGCATAAACTGATTACATACTTCTGAATAGGTAGTTATGATATGTAGCGAGGAGAGTTATTATTCCACACAAATACTGAATTTGCAGTGTAAACGATAATGCCAAATAATAGGCGTTTTATCCGATTTTCAAAAAAAAAAATGAAATTGCCAGAATAGGATAACATATTTAACGTCTACATTAACTTTTCTCCCTATTTGTGGAACAGTACAAGGAAGCTTAATTCATGTTAAGGAAGCCCACCTCGCTTTTTTCTCTTTCTCTCCCTCTCTCTCTTTGGTTTGTATCCATTTGGCCCCATTCAGCCTACTGTTTTAAGACGTTTACCCCATGCAGGTGTTAATATTTTTCTGGATAGCGGTAGCGAGCCAGCATATATATATTTTTGTTTTGGCAGCATGCTAAATTTATATATTTTTCGATAGAAAAATTTCTCCGGCGAAGCCGGACTTTCCCATACTATGCTGGCTCGCTATCGCTCGCCAGGAAGAAATCAACACCTGAATGGGGATAAACGTCTTAAAACAGTTGGCTGAATGGGGCCGAATGGATACAAGCCAGGGAAAGAGAGAAAAGGAGAGAAAGATTAAAACAAAGCTGGTGACCCCCGTAATGCAATACAGTTCCTTATATAGGTTCTATGCAATTCCACGATAGGGTCCAGAGTGTTCTTTTCCACAAAGAGGACTAAATGGCAAATAAATAATAATCGTAAGCGGATACGAAGCCCTGTTAAAGAAGAAGGTAGTTTTTATCAAGGTTATAGAGTTCCTCCCTTCCCCAATTCTTAAGCTGTAATCCGAAAAAAAAATATATATATTATACGAAAATTTATAGGAAGCGAGTAATTTGCGGTTAACCTACGACGTGGTATATTTTGTGGTAGCTATATTTAGACGATATTATGCAGCTTAGGAAGGATCTGTGGTAGTCAGAAGGGTTGGTGGAGATAGTTTGAAGCCTTATTATTACTGGAGGTCCACCGTAAGCTGAATGAAATCGTCTAATAGTTGCCAGAATATATTAAAAAGGACGTCCCTGGTCCTCAATGGGTTAAACTGATGAACACATCACACCAGAAGGGCACTCGGTATAGTGCATACCTCTGCCTTCTTTGCCTGGTTGTTGTTGTTGTTGTTGTTCCCCAAGCTGCCTGGCCGAACAGCCCCAAGGCCCCGAGCAAGGCCAAGGCCATAACCGAGCACCCCCACAGAACCCTCCCTGCAGACCACAATAAAGCCAAGGTGACCGAAGCCACTCCATGGCGGGGAGCTGAGATGGGTGCAGAAACACCCGGGAAACCAAAGCCCCACCCAGGACCCTGTGCCCCTCAGCAATTATGAAGAGAAAGTTGAGGGGCAAAGGAAAAATGTGACGCTTGGCTTCCAATCTTGGTAGATTGGGAGGTCAATCCACGGAAGAGACGCCGTCACTTGAGATTTAGAAAATATATAAGTAGAAGAAACAGTCAGAGTAAGCTATGGGTATGGCAGAGATCGCTCAGTTCTCACACTGATAGACCAGCCCATCACCAATCTTTGCCTGGTTCTTTCATAGGCCTACATTTTCTTGTGTATCTGGATTACGGGATATGATGCAGATCACCTCCTAAATTGAACCTCTTCTTCCTTGACGCATATCCTGTCTGCCCACCAAATTTCTTGAAAATCGGTTCAAAACAGTGTGTGATATGCGCACCAAATTTCGTGAAAATCTCCGGATCGCAGCGTAAATTGAATGACATTTTCCTTGGTGCATATCCTATCTGCCCACCGAATTTTGTGAAAGTCAGTTAATAACTTTGTGAGATATCTTGTTTACAGATAAGCAAACGAAGGCGAAACATAACCTCTGTTAAATTTCGTTGTAATTGGTTAGTATACTGCATCAACAACTTATAAATCAGATGAATGGTAACATGTCTCAATTAACTAACCATACCCATTTACAAAAAAAAAAAAAAAAAATAGAATTTGCAAATAATAGGGCAGATTTATCTAAGCTTTATTTTTCTGCATCCATATTTTGACTTTAATAAATATTATGAATAGGTGTATTTGTGTTTCTTGTCTGTGTGCTCACTCAGTTTATATCTAACAAAACCTGTATACACTGTATTAGGGGGTGCATTGATCTTATCCTACAATACATTAAAGAAAAACACAATCTTAGTGTATATAATTATGTTTGTTGATAAATCTAGAATTCCATATATCCATTATCTATTGTCTATAGAGGGTTACAAAATCTAATTTAATATAACTGTGCATTGCATTGTAGAGTGCATTCATTCCTCATATGTTGCTATTGTTTGGTACAATATTTGAGGTATTCATATTAGTGTATTTGAACAGTTTTACAATAATATTATCCTTACATGCTTATTTTGTGTTATTTAGCTTCATATAGAAGTATTGATCCCTTATTGTCAACAGACTAAGCTTTAGCTAATGTAGAATATACGTTTTCTAGTGTACTTATACTTGACTCCGTATTAACATATGTTTTATTATATGTTTGTGCATATATATTTGTTTACTTTAAAGAATACATAGTAGATATGATTACTTTCTTGATTACATAATGCATATCTTATATATAAAACCAATTGATAACGCATGTATTATATAATCTTACAAATATCTTTAGAGGTTGATTCACCATGCTGTCAATCTATCGAGACCCAACTGCAGATGTGGCAGTGTGTGTATTGGTTTGCTTGCTTTGTGCCAGATTTGGAAGGCCATGTGTGTTTGCATTTGTCAGGGCAAGGACTCTGTGTGTCTGGTGGTGTGTTTATAGAGGATTATGTGTGCGCTTGATTGGATGTCTACTTCAGTGTGTGTAGATTGTATTGTTTCTTCTCGTTGCATATTTGATGTTGTGTGTTAATTAGTGGCTATCTCTTGACTATCTTAATTACTTATATGTACAGATCCTATAATATATTGGTATACTTTAATTTGGATACTTTTTTACTATATATCCATGTTTTTGCTTTTAATTTAACTAATTGACTATTTCCATCATCAAAATTCATGACATACTTTTTGCAGTTCTGTGTGGGGGTTTTTCTATGTGAATGAGGGAGACAAAAGGCAGAACTGCCTGTAGCTTGTGCCTCCCTCATAGTTGAAAGAGTGACAGAGCCAAAATCAAGAAATGTTCGAGCCAAAATGCCTGGACACACGGAGTTTGAAGCAATTTAAGTCATAGGAGGATGGAAAGACTGATTATGGGATAGAGTTCTAGAGCACAGCTGTTGAACAGAAGAAAGACTGAAAGTAACGTTTCACTCTTGGGTTGGAGAGTTGCACAGAGTACGGGTGGGATTGTGTTGCAAGACGGGTACCACGTACCCTACGTAGAGGAGATGGTCTGTCTTGATAGCGTAATGCATAAGTGCGCGGAATTTCGATGTGAGTATCCTAGGTTCGAGTCCTCGGAGTGCCACATGTATTTGTTGATTTCATTAATTGAGTTTAGAGGTGAAGTTCGTTGGTGGGAGAGCTCTGAGGATCACTGATTATTGTATTAGCGATATATTAGTAGGTACATTATTATGATATTGCTTTTAAAACTGTATTTATATAATGTATTCTGTGAATTTATCTTTCTACTTTTTGGGGCAGGAGGCTAGGAATCCTCCTCCCCTTGTACAATTATCCTACACTCAACGAGAAAGAGAAATGGGTGAGGGATCGCGAAAGTGGTCCCGGACCCTAAGAATTGAAAATTTACAGGTTTCTGTTCGGGCTCTGTCTCGAGTCGTCCATCTTCAGCAATGGGGTATGTGCCGAAGTACAACATACATACAGGCAAACATACATACATACATAAATACACACATACATAATATATACATGCATACATACATACGTCATGACCGTACAGTTAACCCAAAACAACAATTGGCCTTACCCTGAATCTCATTGCTATCCCCACAATCAATGTTCAGGGGAGATGGGGGCCGATTGTCTGGTCCTCCTCATGCTGTTCGCATTTCGTGTTCGTGTTCACATTTTAAGACGTTCGCTCCATTATTTTATTGATGTTAAAACCTTCGTCCCATTTCTATATCAATATCAAGACCTTTTGTGTCATTTAAGTGTCGATTTTTTCCTGGCGAGCGATAACGAACCTGTAATTTAAAGAGAAACGGGCCTTCGGCTTGAAAATTTTCTATCGAAAAATTTACAAATTTATCTTGAAGCGGGGTCTAGAGAGTGTTATATAAGCTTTATGGAGGTCTAGCGAGGACACTAATAAAATAATAATCTATCTATCTATTTATTGCCTGACGCCGTGATCCCCGAAGGGGTGGTCACGAACGAACCGCCCCAATGCACCTCTGTCCCCGGTCAGTCGACGCCCCTCCCCCAACCAGCACGCCTTCGTTCATATACTTCCTCACTCCATCCTTCCACCTCTCATTCGGTCTACCTCTCCCTCTCTGTCCCTCCACCTCGCTCTCGTACACCCTCTTAGTCATTCTCTCGCTTTCCATACGTTCCATATGGCCGAACCATCTCAAGTTGTTCCTTTTCACACTTTCCAGCACATCTACCTCCACACCACACCTCCTTCTTACTTCCTCATTAGTCTGTCTATCCCTCCATGTAACTCCGCATGCACTTCTTAGGTAATTAATTTCCACTGCTCTCACTCTTGGTCTGAGTCTCTCAACCAACGTCCATGCTTCGCTTCCGTAAGTCAGTGTCGGGATTACCACACTGTCATGCAAGGACTTCTTCACTTCCATACTGACCACCCTATTTCTTGTTACTGCTTTCAGCGTTCCTACAACCCTCTTCCCCTGTTGTACCCTCTCCCGCACTTCTTCATCCATAGTCCCATCTTTACTCAACACACTGCCCAGATACTTAAAAGAGTTGACGATAATAATAAAATACATAAATGAGCAAATAAGAACGAGCCATCTCCCCTTAATGAGGATATATGTTCAGTTAATAGTTTGGTAAATACTGTACACACAGACACAAATATAATATATGTCACAAATGTAAGACTCATCATGTATGCATGTGATAAACATAACTGGCATATTTATTGCCGGTGTGGGTGTAGGCATGTTATTTGTTGAATGTACGTAATTCTGCATGATATCGTATGTGTATTTGGTTGTGTGTATGTGAGTGTTAGTTGGTCTGATCAATGTGTGTGTCAGTGTAAATGCAATTGTAATATTTCTGTTTTTTATTGCATACTGAATACTCGATTACTTTTCATATACAGTTCATATACAGATGACATTACTGCTTTTTTACATGATTCATTAGATTCTTCTTATACGGTTTGGTTGTTTGCATCTCGCCAGCATATGTTGTTAGATAAGCTACGAAGGATCTTTTTATTTTGACTCTATGGTTACCCCGCAAAACAGTGCATTGTTGTAATTATATCTTGCTCGTTCTGTACTGTAGTAATGCCTTCAAAATGTTGCATACCTTTAAAGTAGAAACAGTTTTGAAATAAATTCATATCCCTCTCGCTTAACCTTTTCTGAATGTTGTATATGTGTATGAAGGAGGCAAAAGGCAAAATTGTCTGTAACAAGTGTCTTCCCTTAAGTTGGAAGATTGTCAGAGAGCCAAATGCATGGTACATTGGAAGCAAAAATGTCTGGACACACGGAGCTTGAAGCAGTTTAAGTCAATAGACGACTATATTCAGTTTAGGAAAGATAGGCCTATGTGGGATTCAAAGGATCAATTGAGATATTTGAGATTCCCTTGAAATCTAAAGGAACGTTCTCTGCCAATTATAACGATCTATTGTTAGCCGTAAAGGTGGGGGCTCATGGTTTGAGGTAAACATGGAATGATAATCGCCAAGCTGTACATAATTATCTTGCAAAATGCAATGACACTGAAATAATTATTAACAATGGTATAAAGGATTTTATGGATCGTCTATACCAGGCCTGTGACGTCACACCAGTATAAGTCCACCATCCAGTCTAGGATAAGGATACTGGTGTGACGTCACTATGACGTCACAGGCCCGGTATAGACGATCCGCAAAAGCCTTTATACCATTGTTAATAATTATTTCAGTGACATTGCATTTTACAAGATAATTATATGCAGGTTGGCAATTATTTGTCCATGTTTACCTCAACCCATGAACCCCCACCTTTAAGGGGGGATGGGACGGTTTTCTGGACCACTTTTTCCCCCATTAGTTTTCAGATGCTAAGATGTTTGCTCCATTAGTTAGTCGATTTTAAGACATTTCGCCCCATTTGGTCGTCAATATTTAGACGTTTCGTGCTATATAGGTGTCGATCTTTTTCTCTGGCGAACGATAGTGAGCCTGTAATGTTTGAAGAACCGGCCTTCGGCCGGGAAATTTTTCTACCGAAAAATTTACAAATTAATCTAGAAGGGGGGTCTAATGGATTTTTGTTTAATATGATGAAGGTCTAGGGAGGAAACTAGAAAAATAATGAATACATGCAAAAATCGCCCAAAATGTTAACCATCCCCCCTTAACAAAATTATAAACATACTAATTTTCTATACTGAAAAGGTTAGGAAATAGGCTGTGGGATTTAATGGATCACATGTTCTATTTGCACGAAGTCTGGTGTAGTTTTATATTATTTTGAAGTAACTTTAAATTGATCTATGAATCTGTGCATTTCTTTACATGACCAAAATATATAGTCCAAATGTATATATATTCTTGGATTTGACAGGTTAGGTGTGCAAGTCAAATTGTATTTTGTTGATAATATATAATTATTTATAATAATGTAAAGTATTGTGAGTCAATGTTATGCATTTTGTAGGTGCGTGTGTACGTGTATACATTGGTGCATGTATTTGCCTGCATTTGTATATATACATAACAATAATTGTGCTCCTGTTTGCGTGCCCATGTGTTTTTATGAGTGCATGCATATTGACATGGGCTTGTGTGCTTCCGCGACTGTATGAGCTCTTGTGTGTGGATGTGTGTATGTGTTTGTGTATACGGGTGTGTATGTACTTCACTACATTATGCATGTATATGTATATATACGCATATATATGCGTATATATGTACTATATAAGTATTTGTACTGGTATTGATTAAATACCTTTTCGGGGATATATCTTTGTGTGGCTTTCCGGACGTTTGATTACATTTTCTATGTGTATTAATGTGTACATGCATTTCTGTTTATATGAGTGTGCGTGCGTATAGGCATATGTGTGACCCACGCACGTGTATGTGTGTGTGTCTGTGTATGTGTGTGTGTGTGTATGTGTGTGTATGTGTGTGTGTGTGAATGTATTACCGTGCCTGTGACGAAGTGTATGCCCATGTATATCCAACAATATAATAGTGTGAGCCAGTGTATGTGTATGTATTTATGTATAGTATGTGTGTGTGTGTGATTGTGTGTGTGTGTGTGTGTGTGTGTGTGTGTGTGTGTGTGTATGTGTATGTGATTGTGAATGTGTGTGTACATGTATGTATGAGTGTGTGTATGTGCATCTGTGTGTATGTGTGTGTGTGTGTGTATATGTGTGTATGTGCATGTGTGTATATGTGTGTGTATATGTATGTATGTGTGCATATGTTTGTGATTGTGTGTGTGTGTGTGTATATGTGTATGTGTAAGTGTATATGTGTTTATGTGTATGTGTGTATGCGTATGTGTATGTACATGACCGTGCCTGGGACTGAGTGCAGACCCATGTATGTGCGACGATATAGTAGTGTGAGCCAGTGTACTTGTTTGTAGTCTGTATTTATGTATAGTGTGTGTGTATGTATATGTGTGTGTGTGTATGATTATGAATGTGTGTGTGTGTGTGATTATGAATGTGTGTGTGTGTGTGTGTGTGTGTGTACATTTATGTATGTGTGTGTGTATTGGCATGTATGTGTGTGTGTGTGTGCGTGCGTGTATGTATATGAGCGTGCCTGTGACTGAGTGGAGACCCATGTATGTGCAACAATATAGTAGTGTGAGCCAGTGTACGTGTCTGTATTTACGTTTTTTGTCAGATTGGGTGCACATGTGTACGCTCTCAATGTGTGTGTGTTCCTTTATGTATGGCTGTATGTATGAAAATGGACATGGTAACTAATAAATGTACAGGCATACCACTAACATATATGTATATATTATATTATATTATATTATATTATAATTATATACTCAGGCCTATTGTTGTCTTTGTTTTTCACTCTTTTCCTTTTTCTTTTTCTTTGTTTTGGGGGTGGCCGACTCAAGACAGAGCCAGAATAGGGACAACACAGCAGAAAACAATGAACACACAAACACAAAATACAAATTCACACACATAAATTTGTACACACTTCATAATTGCATAGAAGGAGGCAATGACATTTTGACCACAACGTCCCTTGAAATTGGCACTCTGTCACTCTCTTGGATCTCGGGGAGACACTCGTTACACGTAACCTGCCTTTTGTCTCCTTTATACACACACGACAAAAACAGTAATGTGATTGACGTTTATGAATTAATTGTTATAAAACCATAACCTTTCAAAATTAATCAACTACTGCATAATACATTTCACTCCTAATTCAATCATACTATTTTCTTTCCATACATAACAATTTGAGTACCAGCGACGTGTGTTATATTGTATTCTAGCTGTATTTTGACTATACGACTCAGCTTAGGAAAGATCTATGGTAGTTAAAAGGGTTGGTTGAGAAATATTGAAGCCTTATTAGTGCTAGAGGTCCTTCCTAAGCTGAATAAAATCGTCTAATAGTTGCCAGCATCTGCTAAATATGACGTCCCTGGTACAGTGAGGGAGTGGATTATATTTTCCTGTGAGCAACTGCACACCTTGGTAATGCATGTTTTAATGATAAATGCATACCTCTTTTATGCTTTACTGCATTATTCAGTTTATCCATCTATGAATTAATATGTATGTAGGTGATTTTTGCATGGCTACATTAGCATTCGTTTATATAAATAGATTAAGGGGAGGCAGACCGTTTGTTTGGTCTATTAGTTCATTTATTCATATATTTTGTTTTAGTTTCCTCCCTAGACCTCCATAAAGCTTAGAAAAACACCCCCTAGACCTCCCCTTCAAAAAAAAATTGTAAATTTTTCGATAGACAAATTTCCCAGGCAAAGGCCGGTTCCTCTTAAAATTGCAGGCTCGCTATTGCTCGGCAGGAAATAATCGATACCTAAATGGCACGAAAGGTCTTAAGATTGACAACGAAATGGGGGGAAAGGTGTTAAAATCGCAAAACTAATGGGCCGAACGTCTTATAATTTCAAAACTAGTGGGGCTAAACATTAGGGAGAAGGGGGTCCAGAATAATGGTCTGCCTCCCCTTAACCGCATGTTAGTGTGTGTGTGTGTGTGTGTGTGTGTGTGTGTGTGTGTGTGTGTGTGTGTGTGTGTGTGTGTGTGTGTGTGTGTGTGTGTGCAATTCCTGTACTGTCTATGATCATGGCTCAATGTGTGTGTAATAATAATGAAAATAATTATAATAACCGGTGTATTAAAAGAATGGCAGCCCGGTGAGCTGAAAATACACATTTTACAATTTAGTGGCTGAGCATGAGAAATATAGATATGAAAATGGTAAACTCAGCTTACAATGTGTGAATATAATATACATTAAAATAACACAAACAAATACAATAAAGATAACGACTTCAAGTGTAAAATACAAATTATCTTTAATTAACCATGATTGTAGATAATATACAAATTATGTTGTCTGTTTGAGGTTGGCATAGTTTTTTTAATAGATAGAACATAAACACATAAGAAAACGTTAGTCTGCAGAGGGTTGATTGATGTGTGTGTGTGTGTGTGTGTGTGTGTGTGTGTGTGTGTGTGTGTGTGTGTGTGTGTGTGTGTTTTGCTCTACGCATAATCATACTAGTACAATTATGAGAGGTCATGTCAGAGGTAGTGACCATGAATGTGCGTGTGCGTGTGTGTGTGTGTATGAGTGTGTGTGTGTGTGTGTGTGTGACTGTACATGCTCATGACTAAGTGCGCGAGTGTGTGCCGCTGTGCTTGCATGACTGTTTGTGTGTGTAAATAAATACACAGCCTGATGTTTGTGAGAAGGTTTATGCCAGGCAGCGTGTATGTGTGTGTTTGTGTATGTGTGTGCCTGTGTATGTGTGTGTGGAGCTATGCTATTATTGAGGCGATTTATGTGGTATAGGACACATGAAAGATTAACAATTTGCATAAGTCTATATCGTCTGTTCAAGAGTGGATTTGGGACTGGTTTAACATACTCATTACACTGTGACATCATTCTGCATTGATTTTGAATAATTGTGTCAAGTATTATGGAGGTTAGGAAGGATATCTGGTATTCAATGAGGTTAGGAAGGATATCTGGTATTCTATGACGTTAATGTTGTCTAGCATGTTGGAGGTTAGGAACGATATCTGGCATTCTAGGAGGTTAGGAAGGATATCTAGTATGTTGGAGGTTAGGAAGGATATCTAGTATATTTAAGGTTAGGAAGGATATCTGGCATTCAAGGAGGTTAGGAAAGATATCTGGCATTCTAGGAGGTTAGGAAGGATATATGTCATTCAAGGAGGCTAATGTTATCTAATTTTAGGGAGGTTAGGAAGGATAACTGGCATTCAAGGAGGTTAGGAAGGAAATATGTCATACAAGGAAGTTAATGTGATCTAGTATTTTGGAGGTTAGGAAGGATATCTGACATTCAAGGAGGTTAGGAAAGAAATATGTCTTGCAAGGAAGTTAATGTTATCTAGTATTATTGAGGTTAGGAAGGATATCTAGTATGTTGGAGGTTAGGAAAGATATCTGCCATTCAAGGAAGTTAATGTTATCTAGTATTATGGAGGTTAGGAAGGATATCCAACATTCAAGGAGGTTAGGAAGGATATCTGGCATTCAAGGAGGTTAGGAAGGACATCTGACATTCAAGGATGTAAATGTTATCTAGTTTTAGGTAGGTTAGGAAGGATATCTGGCATTCTAGGAGGTTGGGAAGGATATCTGGCATTCTAGGTTAGGAAGGATAGGCCTATCTGGCATTCAAGGAGGTTAAGAAGGATATCTGGCATTCAAAGAGGTTAGGAAGGATATCTGGCATTCAAAGAGGTTAGGAAGGATATCTGGCATTCTAGGAGGTTAGGAAGGATATCTGGCATTCAAGGATGTAAATGTTATCTAGTTTTAGGTAGGTTAGGAAGGATATCTGGCATTCAAGGAGGTTAGGAAGGACATCTGACATTCAAGGATGTAAATGTTATCTAGTTTTAGGTAGGTTAGGAAGGATATCTGGCATTCTAGGAGGTTGGGAAGGATATCTGGCATTCTAGGTTAGGAAGGATAGGCCTATCTGGCATTCAAGGAGGTTAAGAAGGATATCTGGCATTCAAAGAGGTTAGGAAGGATATCTGGCATTCAAAGAGGTTAGGAAGGATATCTGGCATTCTAGGAGGTTAGGAAGGATATCTGGCATTCAAGGAGGTTAAGAAGGATATCTGGCATTCTTGGAAGTTAGGAAGGATATATGGCATTCAGGGAGGTTAGGAAGGACATCTGACACTCAAGGATGTTAATGTTATCTAGTTTTAGGTAGGTTAGGAAGGATATCTGGCATTATTGAAGGTTAGGAAGGATATCTGGCATTCTAGGAGGTTGGGATGGATATCTGGCATTCAAGGATGTTATAGGAAGGATATCTGGCATTCAAGTAGGTTAATGTTATCTAGTGTTATGGAGGTTAGGAAGTATATCTAGAATTATTGAGGTTAGGAAGGATATCTAGCATTCTAGCAGGTTAGGAAGGATATATGTCATTCAAGTAGGTTAATTTTATCTAGTATTATGGAGGTTAGGAAGTATATCTAGAATTATTGAGGTTAGGAAGGATATCTAGCATTCTAGCAGGTTAGGAAGGATATAATATTATGTCATTCAAGGAGGTCAATGTTTTATAGTATTATGGAGGTTAGGCAGGATATCTGGCATTCTCGGAGGTTAGGAAGGATATTTGGTATTCAAAGAGGTTAATGTTATCTCACTTATCCTTTTGACTACACAGGTCCTTGGAAATCGTAATGATGCCAACAGGACGGCATCGTATATTATATGGGTGAAGGTGTATATAATTATACACATTAGCGATTAAATATATAACATAAATTCAAGTATGTCAATTTAGTCACTTACCAAATGCGGGCATGAACTTATTTGAACTCTAGAGTGTACAGTATGTGTGATTGCTTATAGTTTCCCACATGAATTCGCACACACTTCGTGATTATATATGTTGAAGTAAACATTGTGTGTTGACATGCAGGAATACTAAGCTATACAACCGGTAATTGATCATATGAATTAGCTACTGCATAGGAAAGCGCACTCAAAATTCAAACACTCCTACATATTGTTCTTCAATACATAAAATACACGGAGTGGATACAAATTCAAGAATACAACTGTACCATACATATGCATGACTGCTTGTATATACTGTAATGTATATGGGCAAGTGTGCATATATTAGCGCATACTGAGGTATCTATTTGCTTGTAAATACGTGATTATGCATGTGCTTCTGTGCATGTGTGTGCGTGCGTGTGTGTATGTGTTTGCTTGCCATGAGCGGTTGCTTTGGTGGCGTTCCCATGAGTTATCCCCCCCCCCCCCCCCTTCCACCCCACCCTACCCCCTGACCCTACTCTCTCTCTCTCTCTCTCTCTCTCTCTCTCACTCTCACTCTTCTGTGCAACTCTTTTGGTTTGACTACATTAAATATACTAAGGATGGGATAAAATACTTTTGCTTGCACCCCCAATAACAACATATTTTTAAACTAAAGAAGGTTGTGTTTCTATTTACCACCTCAAAACACAGAGAGTTATACAGTGTTATTCTATTTAGTACAACGCTCATTACTATTTGGCTGTTCTTAATATTCTTGTCCTAAATATTCAATTGACAGTTTTTAACACTTGTAATATCTAATGTAGAAGATTGGAATGGAACGGAAAATCTACTCTCTCTTTCTCTCTCGCTCTCTCTCCTGTCACGGTCATGACTGATAAGGGGGGTAGGGAGGGACATGAGCGTGGGACTGCGCATGCGCCGTTCACATCCCGGTCTCTCATGCATGCAAGCAGAGAGAGAGAGAGAGAGAGAGAGACTTAAAATGTCAAGAGTCATGCTGTGGAATGTAAAATGCTATTGATTTCAGAGGAAGGAAAAAATGTATGAAAGACACATATAGATAGGTCAACCCTTCTACTGTATTTGTAAACAAAGTCTGGGTGTTAACAATGACTTTACATTTGACTTAAACAGCAGAGAGAGAGAGAGAGGAGTTACCTAAAGTTAGATTAGAGGAAGAGAGAGAGAGAGTGTGTGTGTGCGTGTATGTGTGTAAGTGTATGTGTGTGTGTGTGTGTGTGTGTGTTACCTAAAGTTAGAGTAAGCGATAGAGAGAGAGAGAGAGAGATTGCATGTTGCTTAAAGTTAATGCAAGAGAGAGAGAGAGAGAGAGAGAAACTTGGCAGCGGACTAAAGCGGAGTGTGAGAAAAAGAACGCCAAGGGAAAGACGCCGTGAAAGGAGGGAGGCAGGGAGGATGGGGAGAGAGGAGGGAAACTTGCAGCGGACAGGAGGGAGGCAGGGAGTGGGAGAGAGGAGAAGCCACAATAATAGAAGGAAGGAGGAGGCAGGGAGGATGGGGGAGAGAGGAGGGGAAACCAACAATAATAGAAGGAAGGGAGGGAGGCAGGAAGGATGGGAGGGAGAGGGGACAATAATAGAAGGAAGGAGGGAGGCAGGGAGGATGGGGAGAGAGGAGGGGAAACCAACAATAATAGAAGGAAGGAGGGAGGCAGGGAGGATGGGGAGAGAGGAGGGGAAACCAACAATAATAGAAGGAAGGAGGGAGGCAGGAAAAGAGGGAATTAAGAAAGGGGAAGGAGAGAGAAAGGGCAGCTAGAAGGCGGAGGAGAGATAAGAAAAGGCAAGGCAAGCATAAACAAGGATGAAGAGAGGAAATGAGAACAATGGAAGAAAATAGCGAACAGTGCGGAACGGAATGAGATGAAGACATGCACAAATGGAAAGAATGAATGCGAGAACATGGAACAAATGCAATTAAGTAAAAAGGAAGGATTAAAAACAAAAACAAAAACAAAGCATATATTATTACGAATAATGAAAATCATTGGAAGTCGATTGAAAAAATATGTATAATGAAGGCAAGGAAAAACATGGAAAAACAGTTGAGCATGTTAAGTGATTATGTGAAATGGTTACGGAATTTTAAGTAAGCAAAAGGCAGAGATAGAACAAAATTGTAACAATGTATAACATAAGTTAATGGTTAAGAACAAACTTAAAGATATATAAATGGTTTGAAAGATTATGTGAAGATGAAGAAAAATTATGTTAATTATGAACATAAAACAATAAGAAACCGAACGTATAGTAGGTACGTCAGTGACAGACTGTTATAACCAAACTAGAGCGAGAGAGAGAGGAAGAGTGAGAGTGAGAAAAAGTGGAGTGAGTGAGAGAGGAAACGCGAAAGGGGAAAAAAGTCGCATTGTGGGAGGGGAAAGAGAGGAGAGGAGAGGACAGGCAGGAAGGAAGGAAGGTAGGGAGGGGAGGGAGATAGTGAAAGAGAGAGAGAGGGAGAGAGAGAGAGTTACTAGGAATAGTTAATATGTCGAAGACCTTACGGTCCATTCCGGTGAGATAATCGTAGTGGAAGGAGAGAGACTTTATAGTACACTGCACTCATTACAGAATGTGCACAATTTTAGTAAGTAAAAATAGGACTTCAGAGGCTATCAACCCTATTGGATTAGTAAGCCAGCAAACTGTAAGTCAAGAATAGCGTCAGGACTGGAGCCTCTCTGCGAGAACCCCAAGCCTCCTGTGTGCAAAATACTATCTACTCTATTCTTGAACTGCTCTACTGAAGAACTGTTTACAACTTATTGGGGAAGTTTGTTCCAGGTAAAACATATATTAAATGTGAAAAAAAGTGTCCACACATACTAGTGCTGAACTTTTTCAATTCCAATTTCAAGCCATGGTTGCGCGTTTTGTATTCATATTGAGTCTAAACATATTGCTATAATCAAGAGAGAGAGAGAGAGAGAGAGAGAGAGAGAGAGAGAGAGAGAGAGAGAAAGACGGGGAAGGGAGGTGATAAAGATAATTTGTCATTACTATAGTCTGAAAAATTATATAATGGTAATGTTAAGAACAAAAATTAATTGACAAGGGAAAATTGGAGATAAGAATAGAGAAGTGGATAAGAGCAACAAAGTGACGGTACAGAATGCTTCTTTGATCAATAAAATATATAGTGTATTTGTAAGCATAAATAAGACAAAAATCATACCTGTAAAAGATTAGTATGGACACAGAAATACCTGTTGCGTTAGTTAAAAGAGAAAAGAGAAATCACGTAATGCATTAATTAAAAGAGAGACACAAAACTACATAGATTGAAAGGAACCCACGAGAGATGGTCAGAGAAAAGAGATGGGTGAAGGACGGGGGTCGAGGGAAAAGCTAGGAAGACCACAACAAATGAAGGGTGTTATATGGGGAGAGACTGAGGTTGCAGGGAAGGATGATGAAGCTGAGGGTCCAAAGTCTACCAGGGAAACACCAAAACAAAAAATACCCTCTCTACACTCACAAAAAAGGGGGGAAACACAGGGCGAGGGAGAGGGTCGTCGATTGTAGAGGTGGTGGGTAGGGTACTAGAGGAGGGTCGTGTGGACAGTGCAGGTAGAAAGGAGGTGGAAAATGGGTGAGTAAGGTGTTTGGGTGTTCGCGATAGGGTGGTTAAGGGGAGATGAGCTGTTTTTGTTGGTCTATAATTTAATTTGTTCATTTATTTGTTTAATTTCCTCGCTAGACCTCCCTCAAACTTAGAAAACCACCTCCTAGATACCCCCTCAAGATAAATTTGAAAAATTTTCGGTAGAAAAATTTCCCGGCCGAAGGCCGATTCCTCTTATAATTACAGGCTCGCTAACGCTCGCCAGGAATAAATCGACACATAAATAGCACGATAGGGCTTAAAATTGACAACGAAATGGAGCTAAAGATATTTAAATCGCCAAACTAATGGGCCGAACGTCTTAAAATCTCAAAACTAGTGTGGCTAAACATGATGGAAAAGAAGGTCCAGAAAAACGGCCTATCTCCCCTTAAGTAGTGTGGGGGTGCTTTGTTTGGGGAGGGAAGGAAGGAAGAGGTAAGATTGTTTTGATTTTAGGAGTAATAGAAGGGAGGAAGGAGGTAGAGAAGGACACCCTAAATTAGCATGTGATGGACGGAAGGAAGGAGCGAGGAGGGAGCGAGGTAGATTAGGAATACAGAAATAGAGAATATAGGAAGGAAGGAGGAAGAGAGGATAGGAGGGAAGTAAGTAGAGAGGAGAGGAAGTGTAAGCAATGCATCGTTTGATAGACGGAAGGAGGAAGGAGGAAAACAAGGGAGAAATGGAACGAGAAAAAAAACAAATAAGAAAGAAGAGGGAATGAAGGAATGTAGGAAGGAAGGAAAGGTGAAGAGAAGGAAGGAAGGGAGGAAGTGGTGATAGACGGATGAAGGGAAGTAGCGAGGGAGTTAGGGAAGGAAGAAAGGAAAAGGATAAAGGGAAGGAAAGAGGAAGAGAGGGAAGGAAGGAAGTAGCGTGGGAGGGTTGAACGTATAGTGATGGTCGGAAGGTGGGAAGTAGCGAAAGAAATAGGGAACGAAGAGAGGAAGAAGAGAGATGAGGGAGGGTAGAAAGGAAGGAAATATGAAGGGAGGGAAGGATGAAAGGGAAGCAGAAGAGAGGAAAGGAAGGAAATATTGTTTAATGGACGGAAGGATGGAGGAGGAGAGAAGCAACGATGGAGATAGAACATGAAATTGGAAGAAGAGAAATGGAAGGAGAATAGGAAGCAACGAAATAGAAAGGGAAGTAATGAGATAACAAAATAAATCATCGTTTGGAGGTAAGAATGTATTTAAAATGTTGATGGAAAGGAAGAAGGAAGGGAATGTATGGAACTTTATTTGTGGGGTGTAAAAAAGAAGCGTAAAGACTCTTGCGAGGACGTAGTTAAGAAAGAGAGAGAGAGAGAGAGAGAGAGAGAGAGAGAGAGAGAGAGAGAGAGAGAGAGAGATTTATATACATAAACTGACCACACAGACCTTTGCGATCCAAACAAAGTGGTCAGGACTTATAATTATTCTAGTAGCGACAGCAGAAACGCAAATGAAGGAAAAGGAGAGAACAGAAGAAGAAGAAGATGAAGAAGAAAGAGAAGCAGAAAATGGACAAGAACAAGAAGAGAGAGAGAGAGAGAGAGAGAGAGAGAGAGAGAGAGAGAGAGAGAGAGAGAGAGAGAGATGTAAGGTTGTAGGAAAGGGGTCGGGTTATATCCTCTGTAAACCCCAATCTTTGTGTGTCTGTCTGATCGCTTGTATTGTGCTTGAGTCGTTCTCTCTCTCTCTCTCTCTCTCTCTCTCCCTCATTGAAGTTTTACAAATACTTAACTAATAGGTTTGACAATGTCGATTATAGCAAAATGTTTAACCTCAATAAGAATACAACACGCAACCATGGCTGGAAATTAGAATTGTAAATGTTCAGCACTAGTATCTGTGGAAACTTTTTCACATGTCAATACAGTATCAAATATTTCAAAATATATAACGCTAAAATTATGCTTTTATATATTAATATTGCTAAATACATAGTTGTATATTTCTTCTATGTTCATTCGTTCTCTAATTGTTGATGCCATTTATAGTTACCATATACAAGTTTCTCTATATATGTGTGGGTAATTATAGAATTTATGAGCATGTGACATACATATATTTTAAGATAAATCTGCAATATACTTCCAGTTTTGACTCATTATAATGAAAGGCAGATCTTGTTATCGGAAACACTCTTATTCATATTTTGTCACCAACCAACTGTACTTCTAAACTCAATTAATGAAATCAACAAATACATGTGGCACTCCAAGGACTCGAACCTAGGATACTCACACCGAAATTCGGCGCACTTATGCAGTACGCTATCAAGACTTCACAACAAGAGGCAGGTCAGGTAACTTCACGTTAGTCACACGAATGAATGACAAAGGACAGAGACCTACAATGGGAGAAGCAATAATAAGTTCCTTTGACAATTGTCACTGATATCATTTGAAGAACGGAAAACATTATTTTAATCATGGCTCCAAAGAAAATAATATTTCAAAAAAATAAAAAAAAAAAATAAAAATATATGTATATATATATATATATATATATATATATATATATATATATATATATATATATAGTCATAATTGCATTGTACAATCATGCCATCCCACTAAATATAAGTAAGATATTGAGTAATAAACCGGTTTCGAGTCACCGCTGAAGGTCTGCCGGCCAATATGCCTTAGGCCACAGTAGCAGGTAGCAGGTAGCAGGTAGAAGGTAGCAGGTCACCTTGCCTGGAGTGACAGTAACAGGTATGACAGAACAGGTGAGACCCTTGGACCTCACCGTGCCCTCAGGATATGCTGAAGGGGACGCCCAAGGGTGGTGGACAAGTGGGTGCTTCCTCCGCCGCGGGTCACACCACCTGGTCACCGAGTCTGGACCCTTCCCTCACCCCTTATTACAGACCGCAAGTTTATTTGTATTAATTGGTTTATATTTTATTCTAATTTAGCTTATATACTGTACAAGCGAGATTGGGCAGCTTCTCCAATAGCAATTAACATGCCCTATAACTTACCTTAACTATGTAAAGCACTAATAATGATTCACCCATATGATTCTTTTAACATCTGAAGCTAGGTTCTAAACATCTGGAATATAATAGCGCATAGTCTTGTCTCGTTTTTTTTTTTTTTTTTCGTTATAGATTCATATGAGTTCTTCACTATTAGTGTTTATGACGTCATATAGTTTTCATTTAGCAATTCAGTTCAACTTATAAGAAACATCAGATCGGTGATACTTATGTGTAGGAAGTCAGTAAAATATGTTTCTGTGTTACCGTGTATACAAAATGCACTGAAGGAAGTATTGCACGGGAGGTTTTATCGTTAATATGAAATGGTCGACATTGTTCTACCAACATATCTGGTATATTTTGCACAGGTTTTGGAAAACAGACTGAAGAAAGATTAATTTGGGTGCCAGCATTAATTTAAAACGCTTACTTCATATGCTGCCACGCCAGTGTTGTCTATATAAGTTGGGGGGTAAATCGCTCGTGTGATACCGTTTTAACCCTTACAGTACTGGTGCTGTCCTTTTAGCTTTATTCTGACAACTATTAGAAGATTTTATGTAGCTTAAAAGCACCTCCAGGTTATAACAGGCTTCAAACTAGCTCTCTTAACCCTATTTACTAACATAGATCCTTCTTAAACTGCACAGATTCGTCTAAATATAGGTAGAATACAAATAAAATGACGTCGCTGGTACAAAAGGGGCTAACCAGCTTGTATAAAACACAAAAATTTCCTTCTAGTCACCACCCGCTCGCTGGTCAGGGTCACAAACTAACTCTACCTTACCACAACCCTGCAGCCCTTGACCCTTCATTCATAGCCAAGGTCAAGGAAATACATATCAGCTTCTTGCCTTTTTATCTTTACTCCCACCTACCTCTACCTCTACCTGTACTTCTACCTCGATCTACCTATCACGTAACCTATTTTACGTAAATTCCCTAATGTTAATATTAATGTTTTTATTCAACTATTTAATAGTTATTGCTTAAGTTTTTATGGTACAGAATTATGGTTTTCCAATAAGCGGTGTGGTGTTCCTCTGAAACAATTTGCGGTTGGATACCACAAAGCCATTAAGAAGATTTTAAAACTTAAATACTGGGAGAGCAACCACAAAGCATGTGATTTAGCAGGGTTAATGACATTCACTCATCTAATTAATTGGCAAAAAATACGGATTTGCTCACAGATGTATGATGAAGCCTTGTATCTTTTTAAGAAAATGTTTACTTAACAATGATGATAGCTTATATTTGATGAAGGAAGTAAAGAATATTTTATTGAATATTTATAATATCGAATGTTTAATGGAAAATGACATTGACGCAGTAAAATCTAGAATTACTTTTATTCAAAGCCGTGAACCAACTATGAGATAAATGTGCTTCACAATTCTCTTACTATGTACAAAGTTTTATGTAGCTTTTACGAAATAAAATATTAAGTCTGAGTCTGAGTCTATCAACCTCTGCCTCTACCTCTTCCACCTACATCAAGGAAAAACAAAATATCCTCTTGCCTTACACTCTTCACTTTCATTGTTTATTGGGTTCATACATTCCTTACACTACCATTACAAGTATTAGCATCACTATTTCACCCACCTGCATCACCACCAATATAACCTCATCCTTGATGTCAATATTCCCTACTCTCTTTTGTCATTCAAGAATCTTAACCATTGTCACAACACCACCAACAACACCTACTTACCCATATCCATTATTCCCTCTTAATCTCTCTCTCTCTCTCTCTCTCTCTCTCTCTCTCTCTCTCTCTCTCTCTGTCTCTCTCTCTCTCTCTCTCTCTCTCTCTCTCTCTCTCTCTCTCTCTCTCTCTCTCTCTCTCTCTCTCTCTCTCTCTCTCTCTCTCTCTCTCTGTATATATATATATATATATATATATGTAATGTGTGTGAATATAATTATATACCTAATCGACAGGAGATCACTTTATTAACATTATTGAATAATGCCCATTTAGTACCTGGCCCTGCTTTGTGGATTCTAATGTTTTATTTGGTCCATATAAGTATACCAAATCAAATCAATATTTCACGCGCGCGCACACACACACACACACAACCACACACACACACACACAACCACACACACACACACACACACACACAACCACACACACACACACACAACCACACACACACACACACACACACACACACACACACACACACACACACACACACACACACACACACACACACACACACACACACACACACACACGAAATATCTCGTAAACCAAACTTGCCAACTAGCAACAAGATGTAGACGCCGAGAGACCAATGCCCACTGCCAAGCAATAAAGCAAGGAAATGGCAAAGGAGAGAAGACAAAACAAAATAGCCGCACCAAGCACCAGCGAAGACCAAGGCAACGATATAGTTTTGCCTTAAGGGGAGATGGGCCGTTTTTCTAGACCACCTTCTCCCTCATGTTTACCCCCAATAGTTTTCAGATTTTAAGATGTTTGTCTCATTAATTTGTCGATTTTAAGACTTTTAGCCCCATTTCCTTGTCAGTATTAAGACCTTTCGTGCTATTTAGGTGTTGATTTTTGTCCTGACGAACGATAGTGAGCCTGTAATTTTGGAAGAACCGGCCTTCGGCCGGGAAATTTTTCTACCGAAAAATTTACAAATTTATACAAAAGGCGGATCTAATGGATGTTTTTAAAAGTTTGATGGAGGTCAAGGGAGGAAACTAAAAAATAATAATAAATATATGAAATAATCGACCAAAAAACAGACCATCTCCCCTTAATGCTGCCTGATATGTTTTCTTGATGACATAACCAGTATTTATGACGGGGCAGGAACTCAGGGTCAAACGTGCGCGCTTGGTCTGTGGCCGCGCAGGAGACCCTCTGGGAGATAGGGCACCGAGACAAGTGAAGAACAACATGCATCCGGTCTGGTCAATGGCTATAACCACCATGAACACCGAGTAATCTGTATAGTACCTTATCATTTTTTACAGGAATGTTTGTCTTCCAAATACTTCTTACCCTGGTTATGCAGAAGGATACACTCACTACTGCATATATGTGTGTGTTTGAGACCCCAAAATGGCCTCACGGTGAACAGCTGACCGATGCCTATGTGCTAAAGGCTCTCTAGGCCACGCGATGCCCGCCTAGGGGAGAGCAGGCTGCCATACCGTTGCAAGCCGTTCACCAGGGCATCCCATCTCCACCCTTACGCCCGGGTATCCTAAAGGCCATGGGTATGAATGGGTCCGTGTGGCCAACGTGCCCCGCGGCCCCACATTACGTCAGCCGGGGCCCTCCAGGTGCGTAGCGCGCGCGTTTTTGCCCGTGCCAGCTGGGTCCGGGACAATGGCGAGCCGAAACGGGACACAGGCCATATATAAGGGGAGTTTTGTTGCCTTGGTTACCACATAAGCCATTTGGTATACCTATTGCTTAGAATAAAAGATTGCCAGAATGAGTTTTGTTGTCTTGGTTCCCACAGACGCCATTTGGTACACCTATTTCTTAGAATGAAAGACTCAGAGTATCATCATTTGTCTACTCATATCCTCTGTTATGATAGTATGAGCCAACAAATTCAGATCTCCTTTGAATATTCTATTTTGCTTACACCCGAACCAAAAATGAAAAACTGCAATAGAGCTATCAATTCTAGCCTATCAAAACATGCTACCCTAAGGCAATCTGGTTCGATGGTTGTCTAGAATCGCATCTTTAGGCTATTATGTTAGTAGTCCTCCATCCTTCCCTCAGTCTGTGTTCTTTTCACATAATGATTGTTACTGTATATAATTATTGCTTAGAAAAGAAAACCTGGAAATAAAGGGTAAATACAATTGATGTGTTCTTCTTTTTGAGTCTGAGATGCCCTTCACCAGATAATTAGTGTGATATTTGCCATGACAAATTGATTAAAGAGACGTGTCATATACTGAAAGGTTGTATTCAGAATTCGGTGGTATTTTTTGTGGTGTTCGATGAAAGAAACGCACTAAAAACAAAATATATATATATATATATATATATATATATATATATATATATATATATATATATATATATATATATATATCCACAGCGCTGAGGCGTCAACATGGCGACGGGTACTGTAAGTCAACTATGAATGGACGCTCCCTATAAAGAGCTCAGAACGCACCCTAGTCACGCTGCCTCCGTCTGCTTATTGGATTATTTTCTCTTATCAGGCAGACAGACGACCTGAGCTTCCTGTCATTTCTAGCTGGGATAATAAAGGTTACGTACCCACACCGTCCTTTCTCTTTGACCACTCCGTAATCATGCTTGTGTTGTCCCATATCAGATCAAAAACTATGTAAACAAATCAATCAACTCCAAGGGGAAAGGTATTTGTAAATTGGCAGTTTGGATCGAATGCAGCAGCTCTTTCACGTCTCCCACACCTCCTTCACACATTACCACACGGGTCAAAATCTCAGTGGTATACTATTTCGTCGACACCCATACTGACTCTTCTCCTTTGCGATCATTCTTCAATAGGCCTTGTGGGTGCGAGAGTGAGCGATTCGATGGCCAAACCAGTTAGGGCGCAACTACTCAGGTCTTGTAATGGCCAGGCTGCATCATGTACTGTAGTATAATAGGTTCAAACTCTCTTCAGGGCCGTTTAGTGTTGTGAAGTGGATATTCAATTTTCTACTCATACTTAAATAAATAAATAGATGAATAAATAAATAATAAATAGACAGAATATGTGTGTGTGTGTGTGTGTGTGTGTGTGTGTGTGTGTGTGTGTGTGTGTGTGTGTGTGTGTGTGTGTGTGTGTGGGTGTGTGTGGGGTTGGGTAGGGGGGGGGGGGGGGACTAAACCATACCACTGGCCACTACTATAGCCCATTCAAATTAACTTGGCAACATCTCACTCCCATAATACAGTTATGAATGAATTGTATTCGTTGCAGTGGTGTGTGTAATGATCTAATGTTGTGTTATTATGTCCAAACTTTGAAAACAACACAAATAATTCAGGTACAACTGTGAGAAAGAAGGGATACTCTACGAAGTTAGTGTGAACAAGTTAGTGCCACTAACTTTTGTCTCATCTCTTTACCTTCATCTTGTGGAGGAATATAAGAAGAATGTTCCCCACGCATCCTACTGCATGTCACACAAGGCGACTAATAGGGGATATGACGGACCAACAGTCATTATTATACTGTAAAGCTTTGGTATTGGAGCTGCATTGATATGGCACTGAAAGGGATTGTGTAAAAAAGGATTAATAACGTAATTTATTTGTTCAACTATACCGTGTGGATATATATATATTATTCGCGGGTTTGTAAGTCATGTTCGATAGATTGACGAAGTTGACCCGTACAATACCAGTGACATCTTTATCATCTGATTCTGGCAATTATAAGATGATTTTATTCAGCTTAGGAAGGACCTCTAGCAATAATAAGGCTTCCAACTATCTCGAGCAACCTTTTGAACCACCACAGATCCTTCCTAAGATACGTAATATCGTCTAAATATGAGCTAGAATACAATATAACACACGTCGCTGGTACTCAAAGGGCTAAGCGAGGCCTATTAGCTTGTGAGAGATCGGTATCTTGTAAGAGGTGTATTATCTTGTGAGAAGTCTTTAAGGGGAGACAGACCGTTTTGCTGGATCCCTTTCTCCCTAATGTTTAGCCCCACTAGTTTTGAGATTTTAAGACGTTGGTTCCATTTGTTTGGGGATTTTATGACATTTCACCCCATTTCTTTGTCAATATTAGGACCCTTCGTGTCATTTAGGTGTCTTTTTTTCCTGGCGAGCGATAGCGAGCCTGTAAATTTAGGAGGAATCGGCCTTTGGCCGGGACATTTTTCTACCGAAAAGTGTACAGATCTATCTTGAAGAGGGGTGTCTAGGGGTATCTAGGGGGTGTTTTTCTAAGCTTGATGGAGGTCTAGGGAGGAAACTAAAAACAATATATGAATAAATGAATAAATGAATTAATAGACCAAACAAACAGCCACTGTCCCCTTAATTTTGTGAGAGGTCTATTATCTTGTAGGAGGTCTATTATCTTGTAGGAGGTCTATTATCTTGTAGGAGGTCTATTATCTTGTAGGAGGTCTATTATCTTGTTGGAGGTCTATTATCTTGTAGGAGGTCTATTATCTTGTAGGAGGTCTATTATCTTGTAGGAGGTCTATTATCTTGTAGGAGGTCTATTATCTTGTAGGAGGTCTATTATCTTGTAGGAGGTCAATTATCTTGTAGGAGGTCAATTATCTTGTAGGAGGTCTATTATCTTGTAGGAGGTCTATTATCTTGTAGGAGGTCTATTATCTTGTAGGAGGTCAATTATCTTGTAGGAGGTCTATTATCTTGTAGGAGGTCTATTATCTTGTAGGAGGTCTATTATCTTGTAGGAGGTCTATTATCTTGTAGGAGGTCTATTATCTTGTAGGAGGTCTATTATCTTGTAGGAGGTCTATCATCTTGTAGGAGGTCTATTATCTTGTAGGAGGTCTATTATCTTATAGGAGGTCTATCATCTTGTAGGAGGTCTATTATCTTGTAGGAGGTCTATTATCTTGTAAGAGGTCTTGTATGAGGTATTTATTATCATGTGATGGAGTCTACTTTCTTTTGAGAGACCAATTATCTTGCTTTCCCGACTCTCTCTCCCTCTCTCTCTCTCTCTCTCTAATCCTTCTACAAGTCCAATATTATTTTGGTGTACAATTTCCATTCTATTTTTCATTTTGTAGAAAGCTTTAGTTGCCCTACTCTATTCTACTCTGTGTGATCCAAACCTATTGTATTGCGTGACTGTCGTATTTATGTTGTAATGTTTGTAACTTGTCGTCTGGGTCTTTATTTTTTTCGTTTACTTTAACCCCTCTGTACCGGCGACGTCTTTAATATGTTATTTTAGCTATATTTAGACCATTATATGCAGTTTAAGAAGGATCTGTGGTGTGGTAACAAAAAGGGTTAAGCGAGAAAGTTCGAAAGCTGATAGTTGCTGGAGGACCTTTTTAAATTGAATACTATTGTCTAATAGTAGCTAGAATATACTTCAAAAGACGTCTCCGGTACAGAAAGATTTGAGCCTTAATATGGCAATAAGATCCTCAGAACTTTGCCTATAGCTCTGACAGACCCTTTAATCCTGTGTTATGCACCTGTTGTCACGCTGTTTGTCTCCTTGATCACTTGACCATCCTCAACCTGTCACATCCCAACAACCCACCTGTCTGTACCTTACCCATTATGTTACCTGTCAGTCCCCTTCCTCAACGTCAACCCCCCCCCCCCCTACCCTTTATTCTGCATTTGATCTCTCGCCTATTAACCTGTCGTTTATTGAAATAACTTAAAACAGTTGACAGATTTAATATAAACACCATATGAGGAGGAGCATTTTCTGTGGAACGTTGTCAATAAAGTGCTCCTCCTCGTATGGTGTTTATATGAGCCTACTCTTGCCGGGCATTAATCTTTCTGTCACATCTTCTGGCAGTCAACTGTATCCTTGTCTAAACCGAGCCTTTCATCCAATTCGTCAGCCTCTTTCTTGCCTATCAGTAATATTCTTTGCTTTACTGAAATCCCTCTCTATCACACTACAATAAATTCATTACTGTATCTATCGAATCCTTACGAACGTTTCTCTTCTCATTCGTTTAAATTTGCGATACCGATACCTAAGGTAATCTGGACGATACCATCCACACACTTGATCCTTTCGATTCACTCTGGTAAATTGCTTCTTTTCTTTATTTTTCTTTGACAGCCATAATTTACCATATAACATTATCTATTATTTCCTACGTTTCTGTCACTGTTCAATCTTCTAGCTCCACCTAGGTCTGTGTGTTCACATCTCATAACACTGCCAGCCAAGTTACTTAACAGCCATCTGTCAAGATAATTACTTTGTCTCACCTTATCCTTTATTCCCTAATTTCACTGTTAGAAATACCCTTTCTGCCCGCCATTAATTACTCTCGATCCATTCAATGTTAATCTTAAAACTATGTCTATTAATTATCTTACACCCCGTTATCAATACAAATGTAGTCCTACTTTGTATTCCCAATCTATCCCTGTCACATTATCATACTTTCCATTATTCACAGGTAGATTGACCGATCTCTGCCCTGCCTATCAAGCCCCTGACCACTACCCTATGGTTTGAGGGGTATTCTTAACCCTTTCTTTACCGGCAACGTCTTTTGACTTTATTTTTGCTACTATTAGACAATTTTATTCAGCTTTCATCAACTTACAGGCTTCGAACTATCTCACTCCACCGCTTTTACTACCACAGATCCTTCTTAAATTCCACAAAACCGTCTAAAAGCAGCTAGCATAAATTAAAAAGACGTCGCCGGTACAGAAGGGGTTAATCATATGGAAAGACAATTGCTTACCTCAAATCTGACGGAGATTTGGAAACCTAGTAATACTAAAGGAGAGCGAACTTACTATCACACTTTTTAATATACAAACAAATTGGTTTGTATTACGCTTCATGAATCTAGGAATCGGATATCACATTGGGAAAGTTAAAAGTAGATAGAGAGAGAGAGAGAGAGAGAGAGAGAGAGAGAGAGAGAGAGAGAGAGATTGATAAATAAATAAATAGAGAGAGAGAGAGAGAGAGAGAGAGAGAGAGAGAGAGAGAGAGAGAGAGAGAGAGAGAGAGAGAGAGAGAGAGAGAGAGAGATTGATAAATAAATAAATAGAGAGAGAGAGAGAGAGAGAGAGAGAGAGAGAGAGAGAGAGAGAGATTGATAAATAGAGAGAGAGAGAGAGAGAGAGAGATATATTGTATATACTATCTTGCCCTCGCTACCCCCGTCATGCTTCCAAGGACCACGATCGGTTTAGGGAGGAGTAATTTACATAGATTTACGTATATACACTGACCGCACTGACAGTACGATCCAAACGAGGGGGTCACGGCTTAATTAAAAGTGAGAGAGAGAGAGAGATAGAGAAGGATAAAGAGTGTGTAAGAGAGAGTGTGTGCGTGTGTGTGATATTGAGTGTGTGTGTGTATGTGTGTTGTGTGTGTGTGTGTTACAAGGAACTACAAGTACTAGCTATTATCCTAAAGACCTTGAGTTCCATTCCAGGGAGACACTGAATAATACATACATTATGAAACTTAATAACAAATTTTGTTCTCAAACTACATTTCCTCACAACTATATAACAATTCTAATGTTAACTAATTCCATGCATAACAGATCATGTATGTGAGAATTTACCATGTATGCTAATGCTAATCCTCATCAGATCTACTGGTTGCGTGTTGTATGTATGTTGAGGCTAAGAAGAGAGAGATAGAGAGAGAGAGAGAGAGAGGTGTACAGGGAGGAAGGCAGAAATAGGAAAATCGAAGAAAGGAGGGGAAAATAATGAGTGATAAAAATAAGCGGAAAATATAAGACAGTAGGTTTCATATAATTTAATAACACTGAGGAACATGTACATGAGATTGAAATAATAAAGTAATATACAATTTAGTGACCTCAACTAGTAATTCGTGATTATTATTTATTATATCTATGATGATAGCAAACTGTCTTGTTTTAATCCACAGTGAATGTAGTCCTATCAATTTTATATAACTGAAGAACTTTTTTATAAATATGAATATCAGGATCTACCGTTGTAGTCAAAAATATTTATACAAATGTTATTGTAAATTTGGGCCAAGTTTATTGTTATTTTGTATTTCAGTTACATGCCTATTTTATATATTGGTATACTTGTATATTTACTGTTTATATTTGTATTTGGAAAGAAAACAAATCCTTCCTACAGTCTACAGTTCCTTAAATCCTTCCTACAGTCTACAGTTCCTTAAATCCTTCCTACAGTCTACAGTTCCTTAAATCCTTCCTACAGTCTACAGTTCCTTAAATCCTTCCTACAGTCTACAGTTCCTTAAATCCTTCCTACAGTCTACAGTTCCTTAAATCCTTCCTACAGTCTACAGTTCCTTAAATCCTTCCTACAGTCTACAGTTCCTTAAATCCTTCCTACAGTCTACAGTTCCTTAAATCCTTCCTACAGTCTACAGTTCCTTAAATCCTTCCTACAGTCTACAGTTCCTTAAATCCTTCCTACAGTCTACAGTTCCTTAAATCTCCTCTACAGTCTACAGTTCCTTAAATCCTTCCTACAGTCTACAGTTCCTTAAATCCTTCCTACAGTCTACAGTTCCTTAAATCCTTCCTACAGTCTACAGTTCCTTAAATCTAGACTTAGCGTATTACTGCAGCATTATATTTGTATTCATTTAATGTTGTTGACCAGTTTCTTAACATGAGCATTTTAATTGAATATCTATTGTATTTCCTTTGGGATCTTTATCTGGCCCCGTTTCCTTTTGTCTTAGTTGCCGTTGCTTCTCTACAGTACTTTTGGGTATTTTGTGTGGATTAATATTTTCATCGTCGTATCTGCACCCTGCTGGGAGGCTTCGGTAGCTTACATAATAATAATAATAATAATAATAATAATAATAATAACACTAATATAAATGATAATAATAACAGAAGTGTCTGAACAAGCTAAATTTGTAAATTTTTCGATAGAAAAATGTCTACGGCGAAGCCACATTTCTCCATACAATGCTGGCTCGCTATCGCTAGCCAGGAAGAAATAGACACCTGGATGGGGATGCATGTCTTAAAACAGTTGGCTGAATGGGGCCGAATGGATACAAGCCAGGGAAAGATAGAAAAGGAGAGAAAGATAAAAAAAAAATCCGGTGACCCCCCTTAAGATCATGCTTAAGTCTCCTATTGGTTTCTTTGGTTGCTAATACCATTTTCCTTTTTGTTCTGTTTTGCATGATGAATATAATGTATGCATTACATTACGTACAATGCAATATAGTCGTATATTATGCCACTGTAGTTATGATTGCATACATGAAAACATAGAATATATATATTATATGGAGCGACTGATTACAAACGAAATAGTTTCCAGTTATCTGGTTCACAAATGTTATTAATGTATATATATGATTGCCAGACTTTTCTCCTAGAGTGTATAGTTAGCTTAGTAAATAAAGTAATCTTTGCCATTAGATTTTCTGCACATTTATATATAGCAGTGACTGCCAAAAGTTTTACAAATAGTATAAACAAATTAAGAAATATATTAATATAAAACATCGTAATATCAAGTTGGAATAAGTTTTTATAGAAAACATCTTAGGCTCTATAAAGATCTTGTTTTCTGTAATTTAGTAATACTGTACAACTGCACAACACACAGAAAACTACTTAACTACATCTAAATGTTTGCATAGGTGAACGTCTACCTGACCAATTTATGCAATCAAAAGCCTTATAACTTAATTAAGATTGACAACTAGAGCTATCAATAAAGTAGCCATAATTATAATAGGTAGCTATTTATCAATAATGTATCTTTTATTTTCAATGGCCATGATATTGTACAGCCGTGGACAGTAAAATCGGACGATATTTGGAGGAACGCACATGATACAATGACAAATTTAGTTGAGAAACTGATCAAAGCCACAATAAAATATTTCATCATAAATTTGTGTTAATGTATTCATTATTGAGAGTATAAATGTTTTTCATATCAAGTAAATCCTGTACCAGCAATTTTTTTTTTTTGGAGCAAATATGCATGCCAAATTTCAGTCAAGAATATCTATATATACTCTGAAAATTCAAATTAGTCTTCCCTGCAAGATCAACAACAATAACAACAACCAAAGCATCCCAATAATAGAACTGTGATTATCGGCACAGATAAAACTAGCATTGAACTCTCTATTACCTCAAACCAGTAGGCCAAACGAATCATTAAGGGAGGTCATCGGCTTTGTTTATCTTTCTCTCCTGTTCTCTCTTTCTCTGGCTTTTATCCATTCGGCCCCATTCAGCCAACTGTATTAAGACGTTTATCCCCATCCAGGTGTCGATTTCTACCTGGCGAGCGATAGCATTGTATAGAGAAATCCGGCTTCGGAGTTTTTTTTTATCGAAAAATGTACAACTTAGCTTGCTGTCAAAACAAAAATATATATATGCTGGTTCGCTACCACTCGCCAGGAAAATATTGACACCTGGATGGGGGTAAACGTCTTAAAACATTAGGCTGAATGGGGCCGAATGGATAAAAGACAAAGAGAGAGGGAGAGAAAAATAAAAAATAAACGTGGTGGGCCCCTTAACAGTGCTCGCCTTGTCTTCTGTGTGATGCCCCAAACTAGTGAGCTTAACTCTTTTACTATCAGCGTTATTGTAAACCTGTATTATTAACTTTATCTTGAAATATTTTAGTCTTTTGCTATGAAACTTGTGTGATTGGAGAAGGATAAAAACACAATTTTATGAGTTTTTCTTCAAATTATCTATCTTATAAAGTGCATCCTGTATCGACAATAATAACAGGCTTATGAGAATATTGCTTTATTTGATATGTTTCTACTATGTTCTATATCCTCTACAGAGGAGTACTAATGTTGTTCGATCATTAGTTCCATTACGATGCGCTTTTTACATTTCCTCTATATAAATTTGATTGAAATTGTACATTCTCTCCCAGAACTGCAGTGATCTCCCCTTTGGATTAACGACTTATATAATTACGTATGGGAAGCGAAAGAATGACTAGGAAGGTGTACGAGAGCGAGGTGGAAGGACAGAGAGGGAGAAGTAGACCGAAAGAGAGGTGGAAGGATGGAATGAGGAAGTATATGGACGAAGGCGGTGCTGGTTGGGAGGAAGGGCGTTGACTGACTGGGGACAGAGGTGCATGGGGGCGGTTCGTTCGTGGCCACCCAATCGGGAATCACGGCGTCAGGCATTAGATAGATAGATAGACTAGATCCTATTTTGATAATATGCAATATTCATTGCAGAACATGTCCACCAGTTCAAGTTGATCATTCTCCATTCACATTCTACGATATTTATCACGATTTTTAGTTTTAGATAATTACAACCCCCAAAATTAATATATATTTCGTTATTCACTTACACAGTATTGCTGTAGTTATATAAAATACAACATAAAATTTGTATAAGCATTGTGTATTATATGATTCACGGTTATCAGATCACTATAATTCCACTATTTAGAATATGTTAATTTAAGTCAATAATTATCTTCATGTTTAATATATTACTTCGAGTTGCGCATGATAAGTCTATACGTTATATACGAACCAAGCCAAATGTTACACTGCATTACAATTCATAGAACATTTTAATCCTTAAAAAATCGGATGACGCATTTCTGTTCCGTTCTCTGGCTATCATTAGGCGATTTTATTCATCTTAGGAAGCGTATACGGAAGTCTGAGGGTTAATTAGGACAGTTGTTACCATTGTCCTTCCCACAGTTCCCTCCTAAGCTGTATGTAATCGTCTAATGATGGCCAGGATAAACTGCTAAAACGCGTCATCATCTTCAAAGAGTAAATATTTATATTTTTCATGGTCCTCCTATCATCCACTACTTAGAAAAAGCAATGTAAGTTAATAACTGTGCTTATGTTTTATATACTACTTCAAGTTACACACATTACGTTTATACCTTATGTACCCACCAGTCCAGATGTCAACCATTCTGCATTACATTTTACACAACATTTCTAACAATGTCATTTCCTTTCCTTGGTAAATGTGGTCTGGGTTTCTAGCAGCCCCTGTCATCATCCTCGACATTATCCCTCGCTGTGCTTATCCAGACATTCCCTTTGTCTTTCTTGTTTTCACATATCTAATCAAGGCGTATAATTTGCCGGCTGAAATCCAAGTTACGGTGTATTTTGTGGTGTAATACTAATGTTCCCTGTTGATTCCCTCGTGCATACACCCACGTCTGAATGCACAGTTGTATATATAGAGAAATGGGACCATCATGATGCACCTATTATGGTTATTTACAACAAATAGTATACTCCTGTAATATTGATTACTATTATATCCTGTAAAAAATACTGTTATGATCTTTTCAGCTTTAAATTTACAATTTTACGTAACAATAACTCGTGATCAATTATATAATCTCCTAATAGAAATTCGGTGTTTTACATATGAATGTATTTTACTCTTCTTACGATTTCAGAAAGGGTGACGTATCTTTTATTATATTTTAGCTATATTTAGATGGATGTATGCAGCTTACGAGAACTATGCGATAGGTAGATGGGTTAAATGGGATAGTTTGTAGCATTTTATTACCTGGAAAATCTGTTTTAAATTGAATGCAGTCGTTTAATCGTAGCCACAACAAACCGTGCTGAAAAGGTAAACAACCTGTTTTGTAAAACTAGAGTTACTGAAAACCTGGGAAATACAAATACTTTAAAGAGCTACAGAAAAGTACATATTTAACACAAATTGCTGAATAGGTATCCCTTTATACTAAAATACATGACTTGCCTAATGTGATTAATATCTTTAATTCAGCGTACATTAATACGAGTATCAGTGAATATTGTTAGAGCTGTAAAACTTATAAGATGAAGTGATCGTGCTTACCGTATGTTATTATTATTATTATTATTATTATTATTATTATTATTATTATTAAACACCCACGTACACACACACACACACACACATACATACATACACACATACTCACCAACACACTGAATCCCACTCTTGCACACCGATATGGACGTGCAATCAACACAAACACTCTGAAGCTTGAGCAACCTTAGAATCCATTCAATACATGTAAAGTTGGTATTCGAACATGTATTGCACAATTCATGGCATGATTTAGTCGAATAACTTTATCTTCAAATTAGTTATTCAATGCTGACTGTCTTACTAACATATTTGTCTTGTTGTGATAACTTGTTTTTCCCTTTCCATAATAATCCTACGTGTGTTAAACCCGAACAAATTGTTATACTAACAATAAAATAGACTGATTATGAGTGGACTGAAAATAAAGATAATTAGTTAGTTCGGATATAGAATCAAATGAGATGATGTTTTAACTATAATGCGTTATATCGTAAGATTGATCAGTTTAGTATTCAGGTTATCTTGGCATCAATCAATTAGGTTTGACAATCAAGATAATTCAGTTGCACCTATTTTGTTCCTTTGATTCTCTTCCATTCCAAGATTTGCTCCTGTTATAATCTGATTTCGTCTTTCCTTTCTCTCTTTACAATTCCTTTATGTCCCGCATCTCAATGGTCATTTATTTTATTTTGTTTTGATCGCATAAATATAAAGTTTATCCTTTCCAATACTGAAATAATTATTCCAATTCAATAACTAATATTTATTTTAACTACCACCTGACGATTATATACAAAATGACAACCCGTACTGACAGTGGGTCAACTTATCGTACCTGTTATTGTCACGTATTTCCAGGTACAGCCTCAAGCCACAATATGCATACATCTATATAACTCTGTATCGTAGCCTTGCCAAATAAGATAGTACTTTATATTAACCCAAACGCTTCACAGTTTGTCTTAAGGGGAGGCTGACCGTTTGTTTGGTCTATTAATTCATTTATTCATATATTTTTTTAGTTTCCTCCCTAGACCTCCATCAAGATTAGAAAAGCACCCCCTAGACCCCCCTTCAAGATAAATTTGTACATTTTTCGGTAGACAAATTTCCCGGCTGAAGGCCGGTTCCTCTTAAAATTGCAGGCTCGCTAACGCTCGCCAAGTAAAAATCGACACCTAAATGGCACTAAAATTGACAACGAAATGGGGCGAAAGGTGTTAAAATCGCCAAACTAATGGGCCGAACGTCTTATAATCTCAAAACTAGTGGGACTAAACATTAGGGAGAAGGGGGTCCAGGAAAACGGTCTGCCTCCCCTTAACTGAAATGACAGAAAACACGTTTTATTGTTATAAAGTCAGGACAAGTTTTGACTTCTCTTCAGTGTGGGAAACACCTGAAGTGGACTCAAACTAGACTATACTCTATTTTTGATCAGCTGATGGTATATTGAATCCCTTAGTAGCTTATTTATCGATACTCATGGAAATATATGAAAATGCTATGGCTCTGTGTCGGATTAAGGCCAAGTTTTCATAATTAACATCATATTTCGCTACAAAATCTACCTTATAGCTGAGTAACAAAGATAAATACATGAGAATTTACCCTCAGCTGGAAATAAATAGACTATATAGAGAGAGTCGAATTGTGTCGTATCTACATAACAATAGAAGTGTTTCTGTCATGAGGGGTTAAGGGGAGAAAGACTGTTTTTCTGGCCCCCCTTCTCCCTAATGTTTAGCCCCACTAGTTTTGAAATTATAAGACGTTCGGCCCATTTCTTTTGTGATTTTAACACCTCCCCCCCCCCATTTCGTTGTCAATTTTAAGACCTTTCGTGCCATTTAGGTATCGATTATTTCCTGGCAAGCGATAGCGAGCCTGTAATTTTAAGAGGAACCGGCCTTCGGCCGGGAAATGTTTCTACCGAAAAATGTACACATTTATCTTGAAGGGGGGTCTAGGAGGTGTTTTTATAAGCTTGATGGAAGTCTAGGGAGGAAACTAAAAAACAAATATATGAATTAATGAATGAATTAATAGACCAAACAAACGGTCTGCCTCCCCTTAATACTCAGTTTCTTCCCATATTGCACATGCCATTCTCTCAAAAGTATTTCATATTGTGTTATCTTATCGTTCCCAAATCCTTACTTTAATTAACTATCGTGCCTTTTTGTTTGAGTCCATCCTTCCCTTCCCATTTTCTGTATTCAACCAATAAGATTTTCATTTTCTTTCGCTAACCCCACTTCGTATCGTGTTGTGTTGTTCCCATGTAAACAACTCGACTCTGTTTTCTTCTGTTCGCCAAACCATAATGTTCCTTCTCTTGTCATCCATGTCATCCTTTCTACCTCATGTTTCTATGACATTCCGTTCCATATACTGCACCTCTTACTATACTCAGATACGATTCATTCGTTCTATTGTTATGGGAGCCCACCTCGCTTTTTTTTTTTTCTCTCCCTCTATCTTTGGCTTGTATCCATTCGGCCCCATTCAACCTACTGTTTATGACGTTTACCCACATCCAGGTGTCAATATTTTCCTGGCGAGCGGTAGTGAGCCAGCATATATATATCTTTGTTTTGACAGCAAGCTAAATTTGTAAATTTTTCGATAGAAAAATGTCTCCCCGCGAAGCCGGATTGCTCCATACAATGCTGGCTCGCTATCGCTCGACAGGAAGTAATCGACACCTGGATGGGGATAAACGTCTTAAAACAGTTGGCTGAATGGGGCCGAATGGATACAAGCCAAGGAAAGAGAGAAAAGAAGAGAAGGATAAAAAAAAAAAAAAACGGTGATCCCCCTGTCTCGTATCTTGCTTCTCCCTCTCCTCTTTCTCAGTTCAAATCTTGTAAGTTCTTTTCCTAGATGTCTAATATTATTATGTTATTGTTATTGTTGTGTTATTGTTATTGTTCTGTTATTCATGTCTCCCTCCTGTTCCTCTTCTCATTGTTGCTATGTCTCTCTTCCATGCATCCTCCCATTTTCCCTCTCACATATCTACCATGCATGGTCATCGATTCATGGCCCATTTTCTTTTGACCATATTTATTTTCTCTCACAACCATGCCATGTTCTCTCTCTCTCTCTCTCTCTCTCTCTCTCTCTCTCTCTCTCTCTCTCTCTCTCTCTCTCTCTCTCTCTCTCTCTCTCTCTCTCTCTCTCTCTCTCACAATTTTATTTTTACTTATTTTGTTGTTGTTTGTCTTTCTACTTCCCTTTTCTCCCTTACTAACCGTACTTGATACTGTCAGTATTCTGTATGTGTCTGTCCCTTCTGTCCAATCCTAATTATAATGTGTACCGTCTCTCTCTCTCTCCCACTACTACTATACTACTTTGCTGTCCTATTATTCTACTATAAACTGCCCCTGTCTAGTTGTATTATTAAGGCCGGACCACCTATAGTAGGGACTGCAGGGTCTGTGTGGTATGAGTATCTGTGTAACTCTCTCTCTGCTGCCCCTACTGCTGCCTCTATGTACCCTATATCCCCCTTCCTCCCTCCCTATCCCCCCTTCCTCCCTCCCTATCCCCCCTTCCTCCCTCCCTATCCCCCCTTCCTGCCTCCCTACCCCCTGTTAATTCCTCCATTTTTATCATTCCGTGAGTTTATCGATTATCTGTTATATGTTGTGAGCGTTGGGTCCACCGTGGTCCGCCCCAAATGTACAGGCGGGTGCACATGGCGTTCATGTTCATATTTTTAGGTTTTTCTTTCAAATATATACAGTACAGTATACTGTATATAATTATATATTTGTTTACCGCATTCTTCCTCATATTTAGCCCTATTAGTTTTGAGATTTTAAACATTCGCCCCATTAGTTTGGCGATATTATGGCCTTTGGTGTCATTTAGGTGTGTATTTTTTCCGGGTGAGCACTGGCAAGTTTGCAATTTAGGAGGAACCGGCCTTCGGCCGGGGCATTATACTACCGAAAAAAGCAAAAATATTTTCGGCTAGGTTCTTGGGGATTTTTGTTAAAGTTTTGTAATAATAATAATAATAATAATAATAATAATAATAAATGGTTTACTTATAGAATGGCAGCCTGATGAGCAAACATTTGCGGAGGTCTAGGAATGAAACTAAAAAAAAAAAAAAATTATAAAGGAATGAATGATTAAATGAATAAAAATCTCATCTTGATCTACGAGGCAGCCAAATGTTGCAACCCCTGTAAAGTGACGCATAGCCGTAGAAACCCTTTAGTACACGGAGATAACAGGAGGGATGAGAAGGTCTGGGGTATTCCCAATAATTATTATCAAGAAAACATTAATAATATTAATAATAATATTAATAATAATAATTGTAGCATAAAATCCCACTATTCTATTCTAATGGTTGAAATCATTCGACAGTTTTTTGTCTAATAAACCTTCTTTTTCAGGTATATTATCCTGTTATACAAGAGCTTCTCATTCCGGGCCATGATAAATTAAAACTTGGGAAGGAGCTTAAGGGGAGATTTCCACTGGAGGGATTTTTTTCTTGACCCCTTTCTCCCTCATGGTTAGCCCCATTGCTTTTGAGATTTTAAGACGTTTGCCCCATTATTTTGACGATTTTAAGAACTTTCAACCCATTTCTGTCAATTTTAAGACCTTTCGTGCCATTTAGGTGTCGATTTTATCCTGGCGAGCGATAGCGAGCCTGTAATTTAAGAGGAACCGGCTTTCAGCCGGGAAATTTTTCTACCGAAAATTGTAAAAATTAATCTTGAAAAGGGGTTAATGGGGCGTATTTTAAAGCTTGATGGAGGTCTAGGGAATAAACTGATTATACCTCCCCTTAAATATTACAACACCTAATCTATGGAATATGGAATTTCCATAACAAACTACCACTCTGGTTGCCATTCATTTATTGACTTATGGCAGCTTCCAATTTCAAGGCATAGCAATAATTCAACTAATAAAGAAAATACAATCTGAGTAATCAGTGGCTTATTTCTTCTTAAATTAATATATATATATATATATATATATAAAACTAGAGCGTGCTGTAGTCGATGATATGCATATAGATTTATCTGATAATCAATTTCCTTGTAACAAAAGATTTCCAAATGTTTCGGCCAAATCGCCTATAACCTAACTAACTATTTAACTAAAACTAAACTATCTCGAGTATCTCTCTACTTTGGAAAGATTAGGTGTTATACCTTACTCTTCTGACATTTAGGGTATAATTATCTTGGAGTGAATTAGACATTATCCCTCATCCACTGTCAACATAAAAAAGAAAATATCTTAGGAATTCACATGCAAGAGATTCTCTTAACTTAAGGGGGGTCACCGTTTTTTTTTATCTTTCTCTCCTTTTCTCTCTTTCCCTGGCTTGTATCCATTCGGTACCATTCAGCCAACTGTTTTAAGACGTTTATCCCCATCCAGGTGTCGATTTCTTCCTGGCGAGCGATAGCGAACCAGCATTGTAAGGAGAAATCCGGCTTCGCCGGAGACATTTTCCTATCGAAAAATTTACAAATTTAGCTTGCTGTCAAAACAAAAATATATATGTGCTGGCTCGCTACCGCTCGCTAGGAAAATATTGACACCTGGATAGGGGTAATATAAACGTCTTAAAAAAGTAGGCTGAATGGGGCCGAATAGATACAAGCCAGGGAAAGAGAGAAAAGGAGAGAAAGATAAAAAAAAAACGGTGACCCCCCTTAAGTTAAGATAATCGACCTTTGGCGATCATGAGGTACCGGAGTTTCAACCACAGTACATACGCAGATGCACATTGTATTGATGAAACTATCTTTGGTCTAACACAAGCTTACTAGGGAGGGACCACGATATAATCCTTCTCCATTGGGATGGCTGGAAGACCTTTAGGATTCTGGGGACCTTGGACCCTTGGCCTAGAGGTGTGTGTGTGTGTGTGTTTGTGTAATGTGTGTATGATAATGTTTGTCAAAAGTGTGTATGTATGAGTTCATGCATGTCTGCAATGTTTCTGTGTGAGTGTGATTACGTATATGTGTTTGCTTGTGTGTGAGAGAGAGAGAGAGAGAGTGTGTGTGTGTGTGTGTGTGTGTGCGCGTATGAACGTGCAGGGAGCTACATCCTCCTCACATTCAAAGTATAATTAAGCAGACATATAAGGCTACGTGTAATTATGATAGCTTATACTTATTGCCAGTCGTCTCTCGCTACACTCCTCCAAGCTCTCTCACCCAATACCCAACTAAAACTCAATCGACCACTTGCGAATTTCAGGCTATAAGGAAGTTAGCGTTGTTGGCATTGATATTTAGCAGAATTAACAGCTAAAATATGGCTGTAATGCCTTTATAAATACATCAGATCAAATGCAACATACTTCCTATCCATCTAATACCTACATTATTATTGCCTTTCCGTTGAATATGTTTACGGCTCCAACTTCCTTATAGCCTGAAACTTGCAAGTAGTCCATTCTATCACCACTTATGATCAGTCCCACACCAATACGGTCATTCTTCCCTCCACTAAACTCCCTCCTTGATATATTTCTCACGATCATTTCAAGGTATCATTTAACAATACTACACATTTAATGATAATATATATTAATGTATTTTTATTATTCTCGGTCATCATTAAATACATAATATTATCCTTATTCCACCTCATAAAGTCTCCCCTGCAATTAATCCTATTAAAAAAAAATCCCCCAACTTAATTTGTAATTTCTACTGTTTGCTAAACCATGGCTCTTGATCTTCTCCGTTCAATAATTTGCACCATATAATTTTCCAGTCTACTTAAGAATTTCTACTATTGAGCTTCCACAATGCCAGTATGTCACCATCATCTCTTGGTTCCCATGTGCATGTAAAAATCCACTCATGGTACTAAATCATTTATGTAATTCTATCAAACCAAAATAACTATATTGCATGTGTTTATCGTCATCTCCGCTACATGCTCCTTCATTACCTACGACTATTAGGTGACCGTCATCATTCATTCTAAAACAATATCCACCATGTAAACTATAATTCACCATGTCTTAGCCCAATCACAACTCCTATCTGTCCTGTTAAGGGGAGATTTCCACTTGAGGGACTTTTTTCTTGACCCCTTTCTCCCTCATGTCTAGCCCCATTGCTTTTGAGATTTTAAGACGTTTGCCCCATTAGTTTGGTGATTTTTAAGAATCTCCGCCCCATTCTGTCAATTTTAAGACCTTTCGTGCCTTTTAGGTGTCGATTTTATCCTGGCGAACGATAGCGAGCCTGTAATTTAAGAATAATCGGCCTTCGGCCGGGACATTTTTCTACCGAAAAATGCATAAATTTATCTTGAAAGGGGGTCTAGGAGGTGAAATTTTAAGATTGCTGGAAGAGTAGGAAACAAACTAGAAACTTCCCCTAAACCGATACAGTACCGGTGCCATCCTTTTCCTTATATTCTGGCAACTATTAAACAGTTGTATTCAGCTTAGGAAAGAGGTCTACCAATAAAAAGGTTACAGAACCATCTCAATTCATCCCTTCAGCGACATTGTATCCTGCCTAAGCTTAATAATAGCGTATACATGTAGCTGAAATCAAATAATATGAGACGTCGCCGGTACAGTAAGGGTTAACGTAGCCTCACCACTTAACCTACCACTACTTAACGTAACCCCAGTACATCACCACTTAACCTACCACTACTAAACGTAACCCCAGTACATCACCACTTAACCTACCACTACTTAACGTAACCCCAGTACATCACCACTTAACCTACCACTACTAAACGTAACCCCAGTACATCACCACTTAACCTACCACTACTAAACGTAACCCCAGTACATCACCACTTAACCTACCACTACTTAACGTAACCCCAGTACATCACCACTTAACCTACCACTACTTAACGTAACCCCAGTACATCACCACTTAACCTACCACTACTTAACGTAACCCCAGTACATCACCACTTAACCTACCACTACTTAACGTAACCCCAGTACATCACCACTTAACCTACCACTACTTAATGTAACCCCAGTACATCACCACTTAACCTACCACTACTGAACATAACCCCAATACATCACCACTTAACCAACCACTACTTAACGTAACCCCAGTACAACACCACTTAACCTACCACTACTAAACGTAACCCCAGTACATCACCACTTAACCTACCACTACTAAACGTAACCCCAGTACATCACCACTTAACCTACCACTACTTAACGTAACCCCTGTACATCACCACTTAACCTACCACTACTTAACGTAACCCCCGTACATCACCACTTAACCTACCACTACTTATCGTAACCCCAGTACATCACCACTTAACCTACCACTACTACAACTAAAAACCTTAACCCCAGTACATCACCACTTAACCTACCACTTAACGTAACCCCAGTACATCACCACTTAACCTACCACTACTAAACGTAACCCCAGTACATCACCACTTAACCTACCACTACTTAACGTAACCCCAGTACATCACCACTTAACCTACCACTACTAAACGTAACCCCAGTACATCACCACTTAACCTACCACTACTTAACGTAACCCCAGTACATCACCACTTAACCTACCACTACTAAACGTAACCCCAGTACATCACCACTTAACCTACCACTACTTAACGTAACCCCAGTACATCACCACTTAACCTACCACTACTAAACGTAACCCCAGTACATCACCACTTAACCTACCACTACTTAACGTAACCCCAGTACATCACCACTTAACCTACCACTACTAAACGTAACCCCAGTACATCACCACTTAACCTACCACTAATTAACGTAACCCCAGTACATCACCACTTAACCTACCACTACTTAACGTAACCCCCGTACATCACCACTTAACCTACCACTACTAAACGTAACCCCAGTACATCACCACTTAACCTACCACTACTTAACGTAACCCCAGTACATCACCACTTAACCTACCACTACTTAACGTAACCCAAGTACATCACCACTTAACCTACCACTACTAAACGTAACCCCAGTACATCACCACTTAACCTACCACTACTTAACGTAACCCCAGTACATCACCACTTAACCTACCACTACTAAACGTAACCCCAGTACATCACCACTTAACCTACCACTACTAAACGTAACCCCAATACATCACCACTTAACCTACCACTACTAAACGTAACCCCAGTACATCACCACTTAACCTACCACTACTAAACGTAACCCCAGTACATCACCACTTAACCTACCACTACTAAACATGACCCCAGTACATCACCACTTAACCTACCACTACTAAACGTAACCCCAGTACATCACCACTTAACCTACCACTACTAAACGTAATCCCAATACATCACCACTTAACCTACCACTACTAAACGTAACCCCAGTACATCACCACTTAACCTACCACTACTAAACGTAACCCCAGTACATCACCACTTAACCTACCACTACTTAACGTAACCCCAGTACATCACCACTTAACCTACCACTACTAAACGTAACCCCAGTACATCACCACTTAACCTACCACTACTAAACGTAACCCCAGTACATCACCACTTAACCTACCACTACTAAACGTAACCCCAGTACATCACCACTTAACCTACCACTACTTAACGTAACCCCAGTACATCACCACTTAACCTACCACTACTAAACGTAACCCCAGTACATCACCACTTAACCTACCACTACTTAACGTAACCCCATTACATCACCACTTAACCTACCCCTACTAAACGTAACCCCAGTACATCACCACTATATTCCTCTTTAGGGGAGTCACATGCTTTTTTCTCTCCTTCTCTCTGGCTTGTATCCATTCGGCCCCATTCAGCCTACTGTTTTAAGACGTATATCCCCATCCAGGTGTCGATTTATTCCTGGCGAGCGATAGCGAGCCAGCATTGTATGGAGAAATCCTGCTGCGCCGGAAACATTTGTCTATCGAAAAACGTACAAATATAGCCTGCTGACAAAAAACATTATAAACAGTATGCTGGCTCGCTACCGCTCGCCAGGAAAAAATCGACATCTGGATGGGGATAAACGTCTTAAAACAGTAGTCTGAATGGGGCCGAATGAATACAACCCAGACAGAGAGGGAGAGAGAGAAAAAACACGAGGTGGGGCACCTTAAGAAAACTAGCCCCTACTTCAACTTATACCTTATCCCATTACTACCTACGTCTCTACCATATTGCTTAGCCCTTACTGCAACTAGGGCTTTTAGTAAAGTCACTTAACAAAATCGTGGACCCCAATGTTTTGTTTATACATTGATGGATGGATTTTGTTTTGAGGGAACGTGCTTTTCAATAAATAGTTGTGTATTGGATGTATAGAAATTGACATGCACAAATACGTTTCTGCAGAGATATACTGGACTTCCATAAATAGAAATAGGTTACGTCCACGAATTTTAATGAGTGACTGTACAACTTACCCCAAGCCCCCAATATAACTTAGCCTCCCACCACTTGATTGTTAGCCTCTCAGTCGAACCCTATATGGAGGAGGGGTGGGGGGGGGGGGGGGCGGCACCTGTACTTGGGACTTGCATACCTGGGAGAGGCTAAACAAAAGGGGTAAGATGCAGGATAGTTTAGAGAGAGAGAGAGAGAGAGAGTGTGTATGCAGCATATTTATTAATTAAAGCATAATACGGTACTATTATTTTATTTGTACGGCCGCGCTAATAAGTCATGTCCCAGCTGTAATTACGTTTAGCTTGCTCTGTGCTGTATTACTGTCTGTCAGATGTTGAATACGGTGGGTAAGTGTAGGAACATGTTTCTATATTTCACTCGATATGAAGAAATTAAGCTTAGATATTGCTGATACCAATTATTGATCAAAACATATTTGGTGCCGAAACATCACTTATTAGCGCGACTGTACACATACGAAAGCAAGTTTGGGAGAGAGTAACTTGGTTTATTATAATATTCTTTACTTTCCTTCCAGAATAATACGTGTAGGCTTTCAATTAACTTCTTATTCAGTATTCAGTGTATATTACTAAGACTGCTCAAAAGTCACAAATTATGTCTTACTTCGTTATGTGCAATGCTGTACTGTCTCGTTTGCATTACTACGACATTACTACAATCAACGTAATAACACAGCACATTACACAAGAGAGAGAGAGAGAGAGAGAAAAAAAAAGAGAGATAAAGAGAGAGAGAGAGAGAGAGAGAAAGAGAGAGGAGGGGAGAGAAGAGATATACTAAAAAAAAGTGTTGGTACGGCAGCTGGGAGATGGCGAGGTCTTTGGGGTCACTACTTATTGGGGGGAGGGGGGTCACACGTCTCTCTCGCTCTCTCTATCTATCTATCTCTATCTATCTCTCTTTCTATCTCTCTCTATCTATCCCTCTCTCTCTCTCTCTCTCTCTCTCTCTCTCTCTCTCTCTCTCTCTCTCTCTCTCTCTCTCTCTCTCTCTCTCTCTCTCTCTCTCTCTCTCTCTCTCTCTCTTTTTTGCTCTCTCTTTTTTGCTGGTTCAAATGACGTCATGCGCACCAGATCCGAAGAGTTGATGGAGAAATATCGCAAGATGATCCAGCACTACAAAAACAAGTCAAGGAATATCATCATCTCAGGCATTCTCCCCAAGATCGACGCACCTGATAAATTCTACGACAAGGCCTTCAGCACAAATAGCCGACTAAAATATTTGTGTCTGAGGGAAGAAGTTGAATTCATCAACCTCTGGGACAACTTCTACAACCAGCCTACTCTGTTCCGCAAGGATGGCACTCATCTAAACCCTGTGGGTTCAGCACACATGGGTCGTCTCCTACACGAAGCAGTCCGCAGCCATGGATCAAAAAACGCCATCAGAGAAGAAGCAGCAGTGACATAAATCATCCAACGCCAAGAAAAAAACAGAGGCAACCGAGGACCACCAGCAATAAGGACCGAAGACAGCGAGGACCGAGGACAGCCATGAACATAAATGTAGATCCGACAAGAACCAAAAATATTATTAAAGAGCGTTCCGTGAGTTCTAAAATAACAAATTTAAAGGTTTTCTATGCAAACGCTCGTAGCATACGCAATAAATTTTCAGATTTAGAGGAGCTAGTGTTTACAGAAAATTATGATGTGATTGGCATAACAGAATCTTGGCTCAATACAGAAGATAGAGACTTTTTAGCAGAGTATTCACTTCCCGGTTATGTAATGTTTGAGAAAAGCCGAATAAATCGAAATGGAGGTGGCGTTTTACTTTATATCAAAGAAAGTCTTAACCCTACCCTCTTGTCAAAACCTCAAATTGTGAACGTCGACGCATCTTTTGTGCTAATAAAGAATAATAAAGGTACAAAAATAATACTTGCATTAATATACAGACCTCCAGCTCAATCAGTGCAAACTGACCGAGAAATTTATGAACAAATTGCAGATGTAAGTAACTCACAAGATACCGTAATTTTTGGCGACTTTAATTTACCTGTGACCAAGTGGGGCGATACTCTTACTTCACACTCCGGACATGACTTGTATACGAACTTGCAAGAGAGTTCGCTTTATCAATTTGTTCGAACGCCGACCCGTGGTAATAACGTTCTTGACATTGTACTTGCAACAAAAGAAGAATTAATAGAGAATTTGAATGTTGGTGATGAATTCAGTAACAGCGACCATCGTACGATAACTTTCACTTTAAAGTTTACTAGTAACGAACCAAATAGTAGCATCGAAAAAGTCCCTAATTTCAAGAAAGCAAACTTCCATAAACTTAGAGCTATGTTTAAAGAAACTGACTGGAGCTTTTTAATTAACAATAATGACATAAATACGTCTTGGAAGTTATTCGAAACCACTTACCTAAAAGCAGTGCAAGACTGCATACCATCGAAAATACGGCGTCCAGGCCATAATAATAAGCCCAAATGGTGGAATAAAGATATTTCAAACTGCCTGCTTGCTAAAAAATTTGCTAATGATAGATTAAAATCCTCACAAAATGACGAAGAACGGGTGAAATTTGTAGAGCTACGACGCAAAGCCAAAAAGTTAATTAAGCAAAGTAAAAAGACCCTAGAGTTACATATTGCGAATCAAAGTAAAACAAACCCGAAAGAATTCTATAGTTATATCAGAAAGAAAAAAGTAGTTACTTCAACTGTTGGACCGTTAGTCGATGAAAATGGAGAATACACCAAAGACGAAGTACAAATGAGTAATGCCCTCAATACCTTCTTTGCATCAGTTTTTACAACAGAAGACCTCAGTGATATCCCTACACCATCGCCGATTCAGATTGATAATTCAGATGTTCTAAGCAATATCACCGTTACAGAGAGAGAAGTATTGAATTGTTTAGATAAACTCAAGGTAAATAAAACGCCTGGACCTGATACAATCTCGCCTAGAGTTCTGAAGGAAGCTAAGGATGAGCTCTCCAAACCACTGACATTACTATTCAATAAATCCTTGCAGTCTGGAACTATGCCTGATCAGTGGAAGCTAGCCAACGTAACACCGATATTCAAAAAAGGCAGCAAATCCCTACCCAGTAACTATCGTCCAATTAGCTTAACCTCAGTTGTATGTAAAATGCTAGAAACGGTCATTCGAGACAGACTCGTAAATCACTTAGAGGAAAATAACATACTTAAAGATACTCAACACGGCTTTCGTAAAAAACGTTCCTGTTTAACAAACCTCTTAGACTTCTTCCACGATATCCTCAACCTCTACGATGAGAGTAAAGCTGTAGATATTATATACCTTGATTTTCAAAAGGCCTTTGACAAAGTTCCCCACAAACGTTTACTGCTAAAACTAAAAGCGCATGGAATACAAGACGGTGTGTTGAAATGGATAGAAAATTGGCTCAGCGACAGAAAGCAAAGAGTAGTCATAAACGGTAAGGCATCTAAATGGACCAATGTAAGTAGCGGGGTACCCCAGGGATCGGTACTAGGACCAATTCTCTTTCTAATTTACATCAACGACATAGATGAGGGCCTCACCTGTACAATCTCAAAATTTGCTGACGATACAAAAATTGCAAATAGCGTACTCTCAAAAGAACAAGTTGACGATATGCAACACAATCTAGATAAATTGACATGTTGGGCCCAAATTTGGCAAATGAGTTTCAATGCGGATAAATGTAAAGTACTACATATCGGATACCTAAATGAGAAAGCAAACTATTCGATGAATGGCACTCAGCTTAAGAATGTAAACAGAGAAACCGATCTGGGAGTAACAATATCGAGTAACCTAAAACCGAGTCAACAATGTTCAGAAGTTGTTAAGAAGGCAAACAAAATAATTGGCTTTATAGGCAGGTCATTTGAGCATAAATCCAAAGAAGTTATCCTAACCCTTTACAATTCCTTAGTCCGCCCTCTTCTGGAATACTGCGTTCAATCCTGGTGCCCTTATTACCAAAAAGATATAAACAAGCTAGAACGAGTTCAACGTAGAGTTACCAAAATGATACCTAGCCTAAAGAACAAACCATACGAAGAGCGTCTTAGAGAATTAAATCTATTTCCTTTAACCCAGCGCAGATTAAGAGGTGACTTAATTCAAGTGTTCAAAATCATCAAAGGCATCGACAATATGAACTGTAGTAAGTACTTCACTATCAACCAATCTAATTACACGCGGGGAAACGGTTGCAAAATTATTGGTAAATCTTTTAACTCACACGAATCTAAGAATTTCTTCTTCAATCGAGTTGTCAACTTGTGGAATGGGCTTCCCCGAAACGTTATAGATTGCATCACCGTTGATTCATTTAAACTCCACCTAGACAAATATCTCGCTTCAAACCCGCGACTGACTGCGTTTGTAAATGAATAACTTTATTTTATCCCCCCCTCAGTTACTAACCCATATGTCCCCTACTAACTTCCTAATCCTGCCACGGACATTAGTTCCAGGGCAGTAATTCCCTTTCCAATGTTCCCTTACCCACTCTAAACCACTGTTTGGACACTTGATCCTCAGTGTTTTGGAGGACAAGCAACCTAGAAGGGTCACTAGATCTGTTGTTGCTTGATTTCCTTTGTACTCCTTTGTACTTTGTACTCTCTCTCTCTCTCTCTCTCTCTCTCTCTCTCTCTCTCTCTCTCTCTCTCTCATGTGATCTATTCCTAGAAAATGCATGCATCTCCATATCTGTTCATAAGAAGACTGGTCAATAATTTAAAAAAAGGCTGAGGCTGGTATATATTATATACTGTATATAATGCAGTATGTCATACATAATGTTTACTATAATATTGATTATACATTTCCCAGTAGAATTCCTCATTCTTGTAGGAACGCTTTTTCCTAACTTCATTTCATGTTTTCTCAAAATTTGATGGTATTTACTGTATTTGTGTTCCAGTTAGTCAATCAATCAATCAATAATTTTGGGCATACGCACCTGACAGATCATATTCACAATCCTCCCGGGCGAGATTACAGGCAACTGCTCGGCCCATATCATGTATCCTATCGCCTGATTGGCCGACTTGCCTTAGCCATGAGCTTATTGGCCCTCTTCTACTCAGGGTTGTCTTCAGTAGAGATTAACCTGGTGAGCAGGGTCTGCTTTAGGGAGGCTAACCACATGCCTATATAGCCAAAGTCGGCATTCACAGACCATGCAACTAATATACCTTGAATCAGTTTCACAGAGTAGTCGCTGGTTTGAGACGTAATCATGCCAGCAATAGCCCATGATCCTCTGAAGACATTTGGTACCAATAGAGTTATTGCGTCTCTTCAACTCACTGTTAACTCTCCATGTCTCACAACCATGTAATAAGGTAGGGAAGACCAGTGTCCCTAAGATATCGATATCGTATAGGTATCGACAATGCCATATACGTCTGGTAGGTGAATCCGTAACTCCATATGCTAAGAAGAGGCGGCAAATATTATTGTAGCCCAATTCACCTATATTATGGATCACGCAACCAAGACAAGTAAATATAGCCAAGATCTCTTAGTCCTCACCACATGCAAGAAAAAGTCAAAAAATGCTTAGTCCAAGAGACCTTTAAGCCCAGCGGCTTGAACTCCTCGTCTAGGGCCTCAAGGGACAATCTGAGAACATCGATTGTCTCCACTAGGATCGCTACGACATCTGTAAAATCAAGATAAGTGATCTTGAAACTCTAGTCAGTGCAGAGTACAACGAAAAAGTTGATACCGTCACTGAGAAATCAATCGTATCACAAAAGATTATTATTATTATTTTGTTTTCACTTAAGAAAAGAAGATTGCAAGGTCAATTAGTTGAGTGTTTTGAGATAAGAAAGAGCTTTGACAAAATGGATGTAGATTTAATGTTCAAAATCAATAATAGTTCATCTATCTATCTATCTATTGCCTGACGCCGTGATCCCCGAAGGGGTGGACACGAACAAACCGCCCCCATGCACCTCTGTCCCCAGTCAGTCGACGCCCCTCCCCCCAACCAGCGCCGCCTTCGTTCATGTAGTTCCTCACTCCATCCTTCCACCTCATATTCGGTCTACTTCTCCCCCTCTGTCCCTCCACCTCGCTCTCGTACACCCTCTTAGTCATTCTCTCGCTTTCCATACGTTCCATATGGCCGAACCATCTCAAGTTGTTCCTTTTCACACTTTCCAGCACATCTACCTCCACACCACACCTCCTTCTTACTTCCTCATTAGTCTGTCTATCCCTCCATGTAACTCCGCACGCACTCCTTAAGTAATTCATTTCCACTGCTCTCACTCTTGGTCTGAGTCTCTCAACCAACGTCCATGCTTCGCTTCCGTAAGTCAGTGTCGGGATTACCACACTGTCATGCAAGGACTTCTTCACTTCCATACTGACCACCCTATTTCTTGCTACTGCTTTTAGTGTTCCTACAACCCTCTTCGCCTGTTGTACCCTCTCCCGCACCTCTTAATCCATAGTCCCATCTTTACTCAACACACTGCCCAGATACTTAAACGAGTTGACGATCTCCATAGCCTGACCGTTCAGCTTCACCTCACACTCTGTGACTTCACCCCTTTCGAAGACCATAACCTTGCTCTTCCCCGTATTTACCTTCAAATTCCATTTTTTGCACACTGTTCGAAACTCATTTACCAGACCCTGCAACTCCCATTCATTATCACTCATCAGAACTGTATCATCCGCAAACAGCAGTATAGGTAGCTTCCACTCAATTCCCTCGCTTTTCAGCGATGCACCAACATCCACTGCTCTTGATAGTATTTCTTTCATGACTCCATCCATATATACAGTAAACAACCACGGGGACATCACACACCCCTGTTTCAAACAAACATTCAGGTCAAAGAACTCGCTCTGCTCACTCTCCACACGTACTGCCGCCTTTGCACCCTCATACATGCTCTTCACTGCTTTCAGCAACTTGCCCTCTACTCCGTATATTCTAAGTACTTTCCACAAACCTTTTCTATCCACTCTGTCATAGGCCTTCTCCAAGTCCATAAAGGCAACATACACCTTTTGTTTCTTCTCCAGATACTTCTCCACAACACAATTCAGGGTAAAAATCTGATCTACACATCCTCTTCCCTTCCTAAAACCTCCCTGCTCGTTGCCTATCCATTTCTCCGTTCTCACTCTCACTCTCTCAATCACTACCCTACTGTATACCTTCCCTACTACGCTTAGAAGACATATTCCTCGGTGGTTGCCACACACTCCTCTTTCCCCTTTGCCCTTATATAGGGGGACTATTATGCCAGTCTTCCAGTCATCGGGTGCACTCCCCTTCTCCCATGCTAGTTTGCACATTTTCCATACCCATTCTATCACTATCTCACCACCATACCTCAACATTTCCCCACACACTCCATCTGTTCCTGGTGCTTTCCCCAACTTCACTCTTTTCATGGCTTCCCACACTTCTGACCTCCTGATCCCCACCTCCTCCTCCACTACTTCTCTTCTTCTCCCTCCCATACCATATCCAGCTATGTTTGCTGGCTCTTCATTCCTTACATTTAGCAACTCACTGAAGTACTCCCTCCATCTTTCAACTCTCTCTTGCTTCTCAACTATGTTCATATAGTTCAACATAGTTCATCAACTATGGTAAATGGAATGAAATAAGTAACCAGGAGGGTGAATCTGATAACACAAAGCACTTCTTTACCTACAGTGAGGTCAACGAGTGGAATAAACTGCCAGAGAAAATGGTACAATGTAATACAATTGGCACATTCTAAAGGAGTCTAGATATCCATTTTGAGAAGGTTAGAGAATTATAGATCAAACAAAACAAAAAAACATAGGTTGAGCATGATTATTATACAATTGTTCTCAACTTCCTTCTTTACTATGAATTTCCCAGTATATAATTTATGTTCTCATTCTGCTGGGGGCCTCGTTTCCCTAACTAAATTTCATGCTGACCTAAGGTCGCAGGGAGTGGTGGGTGGGGAGAGTTCCTTCAGCTTTGCTATCCTTACCTACCACTTTGTAGCAAATTTGATGTTAGAATTTAGTCCGGCCTGCCTAGTACGGACCGTAAGGTGTGTGCAGTCTGTGTATCTATGTAACTCTATATAACTCTCTCTCATCACGCTAATCATCCTCGTAACGCTTCAGCTGAATCATCGATTTTTAGTTTAATATTCTCTGTACGTACTCTCTCTCTCTCTCTCTCTCTCTCTCTCTCTCTCTCTCTCTCTCTCTCTCTCTCTCTCTCTCTCTCTCTCTCTCTCTCTCTCTCTTCGACTATTCAATCTATTTTTATTTTCCCTATATTTCGCTCAAATGGAAAACGTTTTTCACCCAACAACATATTCATGCCATGACCACCCAATCGTCGAACCACTTTAAACGTTCGTCAAATCACAATTTAACAATTTATATAAAAAAACAAGAAAAAGTACAAGCATATATATCCTCTCGTGTATTTATCAAGACAAATATTCATTTTTCTAAGCAACAAAGCCAATATGTGATTGAAAATATCTCTAACATATACAGTATAGCTCCAGGCATTATTCACCATCCAATACTGCACATCTACTCTTTAAGGGAGCCCACCTCGCTTTTTTTCTCTGTCTCTCCTTTTCTCTCTTTCCCTGGCTTGTATCCATTCGGCCCCATTCAGCCAACTGTTTTAAGACGTTTATCCCCATCCAGGTGTCGATTTCTTCCTGGCGAGCGGTAGCGAGCCAGCATTGTATGGAGAAATCCGGCTTCGCCGGAGACATGTTTCTATCGAAAAATTTAAAAATTTAGCTTGCTGTCAAAACAAAAAAAATATATATGGTGGCTCGCTACCGCTCGCCAGGAAAATATTGACACCTGGATGCGGGTAAACGTCTTGAAACAGTAGGTTGAATGGGGTCGAATGGATAAAAGCCAAAGAGAGAGGGAGAGAAAGAGAAAAAAAGCTAGGTGGGCTCCCTTAACCATATTTATAAAGCACCATGTCAAGTCATCTAGATAACAACCACTCGATTAGCTTACAGATTATGATTTACAGTTGTATATATATAACCAAACTCAATTAAATCTAATCCATAAACTCCAATGCCTCAAGCTCAGCCTACAATACCATTATTATAAAAGATCAACAACACAACCTTATAACTCAGCAATAATGGAATTGAACGATCACCATCAAGCCATCCATTACCAGGGACGTGTCTTTTTATCCTATGCTGGCAACTATTGGACGATTGTATTCAGCTTAGGAAGGACCCCTAGCAATAATAAGGCTTCAAACTATCTCAACCAACCCTTCTAACTACCACAGATCCTTCCTAAGCTGCATAATATTGTCTAAACCTACCTAGAATACAATATAACACACGTTGCTGGTACTCAAAGGGTTAAATCATCACACATTCCTTGAGAGATTCTAAGCTACTTACACCACAACCATATACCATCAAATAATTCATACTTACACCACAACCATATACCATCAAATAATTCATACTTACACCACAACCATATACCATCAAATAATTCATACTTACACCACAACCATATACCATCAAATAATTCATACTTACACCACAACCATATACCATCAAATAATTCACACTTACACCACAACCATATACCATCAAATAATTCATACTTACACCACAACCATATACCATCAAATAATTCATACTTACACCACAACCATATACCATCAAATAATTCATACTTACACCACAACCATATACCATCAAATAATTCATACTTACACCACAACCATATACCATCAAATATTGTATATTTGTATATAGGAACTCCTATTTCATTTGTCTGGCTTCTCTCACTGTTTCTGTTTGTATCTCGCCTACACAGAGAGTAATCCAGATAGCTCTCACAAACACCTCCTCTCTTATTTATTTCACTACACTAATCACCAATTTTTTTCCACTACACCAAAAAATAATAATAACAATAATAATAATAAATAAATAAATAAATACAAATAATAATAATAATAATAATAATAATAATAATAATAATAATAATAGCGACTATCACTCTTTCAACTTTGGGGAGACGCTTGTTGCAGACAGGTTTACCTTGTGTCTCCTTCATACACATATAAAACAAGAAAACAAACATCATTATCGACACGACTATAACCACAAGAACACCAAACACAAAATGACTGCCCACTGGGTCATAACCTCCGCTACCACTAGCCTCTTCTGTACCGGCTACGTATTTATAACTGTTCCTGGCTACTATTAAACGGTATTATTCAGTTTAAGAAGGGCCTCCAGCAAGTAACAGGCTTCGAACTAACTTAATTAACCCTTTTTACTACCACCGACCCTTGTTAAGCTACACAAAATCGTCTAAATATAACTAGAATAAGATTTAAAAAACGTCCCCCGGTACAGAAGGGGTTAAACGCATAGCCACACGCATATTAGACCCGAGTAAACCACAACACGAGCGTTCCTCACCACCACCAACACAACCACCATCATCCAACAAGCACACGCATTATTATAGATCAAGCCACAACCATACCATTATTAACCAGTCCACAGTACCACAACCTTCAACCTCTCAACCATAACATTAACCACTACGTTCACCATCGGTACAAGTTAATCACAACCATAAAATAATATCAACCAAGCCAAAAACCTTAAGGGGGTTAGTGATTTGGTTTTGGGCTATCTTTAAATGTATATACTTATTTTTTTAGTTTCCTTGCTAGACCTGCATCACACTTTAAAAACACCCCATAGACCCCCTTTCAAGATAAATTAGTACATTTTTCGGTATAAAAATGTCCGAAAGCAGGTTCCTCCTCGCTATCACTCACCACAACAGATCATCAAATCGCCAAACTGATGGAGCTAAGCATGAGGGAGAAGGGGGCCAGAAAAAAAAAACACCTCCCCCTTAACAAATCCGCACAGACTAAAATCACACCAAATGACCACAACCACACACACAAACACCACCCACACCCACACACAAACCCACAACCACACCCACAACCACAACCACACTCACACCCACAACCACACCCACACACACACCCACACCCATACCCACAACCACAACCACACCCACAACCACAACCACACCCACACCCACAACCACACTCACACCCACAACCACACCCACAACCACACTCACACCCACAACCACACCTACCATTGTCCCTGTCGCTCGGCCATAAGTACCTCTATTATGGTGTGCTATCATCGTCCCAGTGGTTCCCCTTCACCCAAAACAAAACAATCACAAAAATCTAAATACTACGCCAACACACAAACACACACGTAACACACACACTCTCTCTCTCTCTCTCTCATACACACAAGTACACAAGCATAATACACTCTTATGTAAACATGAATATATACAGTATACATACAGGCGATAACATATACCTGGACGAAAAATTATACACACGTGTACGCACACACACAAGCACATACATATGTACACACATTTCTACACACATCATACTCTCACACGCATTGGGGTTTTTTTTCGTACACACACACACACACACACACACACACACACACACACACACACACACACTTATATAGATGTTGCCAGTTAATATTATGACCAAAAAGACCCGACCATTACTATCATTACTACCACCAAATTACAACCAACACTACCACTATAAACTACCAACATTACTGCCATTACGTCCAACTCTATCAACACAACTACACACATTTTCCCCACTGACTCCATAACTACCACAAAATTACGACCATCACTACCACCATAACTACCACTATTACTACCACTATTACTACCATTACTACCACCACAGTACTACCAACACTATCACTATGACTACCAACACTACCAACATAATTACCAATATTACTACCATCATAACTACCACCATTACCACTATAGCTTACTACCAGTACTACCAATATCACTACAATCAGACTACCACAATAGCTAAAAATATCATTATCAGCACTACCACCATAACTACCACTATCACTACTATCATATTACTACCAGCACTACCACTATTGCTACCGGCATTACTACAACTATCAACTACCATCATAACTACCAACACTACCAACATTACTATCTACCAGCACTATCACCATAACTAACAGCACTACCAACATTACCATCAGCACTAACATTACTACTATCAGCACTACTACCATCAATACTACCAACATTACTAGCTACCAGCATTACCACCATAACTAACAGCACCACCAACATTATTACCATCAGCACTACCAACATTACTACCACCATCATTACTACCATCACCACTACCATTATAACTAACAGCACTACCAACATTACTTCCATCAGCACTACTAACATTACTAACATCAGCACTACCACCATAACTAACAGCACTACCATCAGCACTACTATCATTACTACCACCATCATCACTACCATCATTACTACCATCAGCACTACCACCATAACTAACAGCACTACCAACATTACTACCATCAGCACTACTATCACTACCATCATTACTACCACCATAACTAACAGCACTACTATCAGCACTACTACCACCATCATCACTACCATCATTACTACCATCAGCACTACCACCATAACTAACAGCACTACCAACATTACTACCATCAGCACTACTAACATTACTACCATCATCATCAGTACCATCATTACTACCACCATAACTAACAGCACTACCATCAGCACTACTAACATTACTACCACCATCAACACTACTAACATTACTACCACCATCAGCACTACTAACATTACTACCATCAGCACTACTAACATTACTACCATCATCATCAGTACCATCATTACTACCACCATAACTAACAGCACTACCAACATTACTACCATCAGCACTACTAACATCACTACCATCATTACTACCACCATAACTAACAGCACTACTATCAGCACTACTAACATTACTACCACCATCAACACTACTATCATTACTACCACCATCAGCACTACCACCATAACTAACAGCACTACCAACATTACTACCATCAGCACTACTAACATCACTACCATCATTACTACCACCATAACTAACAGCACTACTATCAGCACTACTACCACCATCATCACTACCATCATTACTACCATCAGCACTACCACCATAACTAACAGCACTACCATCAGCACTACTAACATTACTACCACCATCAACACTACTAACATTACTACCACCATCAACACTACTAACATTACTACCACCATCAGCACTACCATCAGCACTACCACCATAACTAACAGCACTACCAACATTACTACCATCAGCACTACTAACATTACTACCATCAGCACTACCACCATAACTAACAGCACTACCACCATAACTACCACTATCACTACTATCATATTACTACCAGCACTACCACTATTGCTACCGGCATTACTACAACTATCAACTACCATCATAACTACCAACACTACCAACATTACTATCTACCAGCACTATCACCATAACTAACAGCAGTACCAACATTACTACCATCAGCACTACTACCATCATTACTACCACCATAACTAACAGCACTACCAACATTACCATCAGCACTAACATTACTACTATCAGCACTACTACCATCAATACTACCAACATTACTAGCTACCAGCATTACCACCATAACTAACAGCACCACCAACATTATTACCATCAGCACTACCAACATTACTACCACCATCATTACTACCATCACCACTACCATTATAACTAACAGCACTACCAACATTACTTCCATCAGCACTACTAACATTACTAACATCAGCACTACCACCATAACTAACAGCACTACCATCAGCACTACTATCATTACTACCACCATCATCACTACCATCAGCACTACCACCATAACTAACAGCACTACCAACATTACTACCATCAGCACTACTAACATCACTACCATCATTACTACCACCATAACTAACAGCACTACTATCAGCACTACTACCACCATCATCACTACCATCATTACTACCATCAGCACTACCACCATAACTAACAGCACTACCAACATTACTACCATCAGCACTACTAACATTACTACCATCATCATCAGTACCATCATTACTACCACCATAACTAACAGCACTACCATCAGCACTACTAACATTACTACCACCATCAACACTACTAACATTACTACCACCATCAGCACTACTAACATTACTACCATCAGCACTACTAACATTACTACCATCATCATCAGTACCATCATTACTACCACCATAACTAACAGCACTACCAACATTACTACCATCAGCACTACTAACATCACTACCATCATTACTACCACCATAACTAACAGCACTACTATCAGCACTACTAACATTACTACCACCATCAACACTACTATCATTACTACCACCATCATCACTACCATCATTACTACCATCAGCACTACCACCATAACTAACAGCACTACCAACATTACTACCATCAGCACTACTAACATCACTACCATCATTACTACCACCATAACTAACAGCACTACTATCAGCACTACTACCACCATCATCACTACCATCATTACTACCATCAGCACTACCACCATAACTAACAGCACTACCATCAGCACTACTAACATTACTACCACCATCAACACTACTAACATTACTACCACCATCAACACTACTAACATTACTACCACCATCAGCACTACTAACATTACTACCATCAGCACTACCACCATAACTAACAGCACTACCAACATTACTACCATCAGCACTACTAACATTACTACCATCATCATCAGTACCATCATTACTACCACCATAACTACCAGCACTACCATCAGCACTACTAACATTACTACCACCATCAACACTACTAACATTACTACCACCATCAGCACTACTAACATTACTACCATCAGCACTACCACCATAACTAACAGCACTACCAACATTACTACCATCATCATAGCAAGACACATTACCACCATTGCTACCTGCACTACCACCGTAATTGCTACCATCATTACCACCATTAACACCATAACCATTATTACTACCAATACTACCACCACAAATACCAGCACTAGAGTACAGGTATATATATATATATATAACCCTTAGTTCTACCCTCTGAAGATTATGACGCGTTTTGGTTCTTCATTCTGGCTAATTTTAGAAGATTTTATTCAGATTAGGAAGGGTATATGGAAGACAGACGGACACTAGAGTCAGTCTTTACCCCTTTACTTCCCACAGATCCTTCCTAAGCTATAACCGGCTAATGATAGCCAGAATAAGGCGTCAGTGTCCTCATAGGGTTAACACCATCCACACTGTGTTCCTCACTACTAACAAACAAAAGTCCCAGCATCACCACCACTGTAGTCAAATGACTCTAATACTGCCCAACACACTCTATCGCACAAACCATTACACGAGGAACTATTGGAATGAACACCACGGCCAAAGTTACCATCATATGTGCTTAACCCCTTCAGTACCGGTACCGTCCTTTGAACTTTATCCTGGCTACTAGTAGACTATTTTCTTCAGTTTTAAAAGGACCTCCGGCAATTAACAGGCTTCAAACTAATTTACTTAACCCTTTTTACTAGCACAGATCCTTCCTAAACGACACAAAATCGTCTAAATATTGCTAAAATAAAATTACAAAGACGTTTCCGGTACAGAAGAGGTTAAGTCATTTGCAGAATAGGTCATAATAATGTACAAGCCATAACTACATCAAGCACATTAATCGTTTATGATATGATAAATGATAAATTGTGATAATGTTAATGTTTTGAAAAAAAATAATGAATATAAAAAAGGTAAGTGATTAATCTATCTATCTATCTATTTACTCATGCCCAATCCCCACTTTTCCTATATATATATATTTTATTTTATTTTTTGATGGGGGGGGGGGGTGGCAGACTCAAGACAGCAAGAACACGGACAACACAAAACACAACAGAAAACAACGAACACACAAAAACAAAACACAAATTAACTTATTATAAATACGTGATTAATACCTGTATCTAATTTGGCCGTACTTTTCCAATCATATTTAATGTTAGTATTGATTTATAGAATATATTTGGAAATTTAGAAGAAAAAAAAAAACTTTTGCATAAGAACTTTTTTGCAGCCAAGGGTCTAGTTCATGTTCCCGAACACCAGGTGGCAACACACACGCATTAACAAATGCCTGAGTGGAACCTCTGCTTTGTCCCAGCACATTTGTTGTATAGTATGGATTTTTTTTTTAAGCTCTTTTATTTTTTGTTCATTTTTTTTAACTTATTTTTGAGTCTCCATTTTTCTTTCTTCATGCTACCTACTTTTGTTTACATTTCATGTTTTGTTTTCCTTTTTCCTCTTTTGTTTTGTCCCAGTGACACGAAGAGACACCGTTTCCGAAGTATGGTATTCATTATCTTCACCATGTCAAATTCAATACGTTTGTTTTATATATTCCAGAAACACACGTGGATATATTTTGAACGAATGAATAGGAGTATTTCACAAGAACAAACGAAATAGATATGAACATTTCAAAACAATAGAACACATGTATATATCACCCACGACTTCCATAATTAGTATTTACAAATAATAAATTCGTTTTTGGTGTGCATTAGTTTATGAATATAATGAAGTCATAAAGCGCAATTGGAATATTTGAACACACACACACACACACACGCATACACACACACACACACACACACACCCATATGCATATAACATGTACGTAAATATTCCATACAACACTGATCATCAAAATGTATAATAGTATTCTAAATATAATATATATACCGGTATATATATATATATATATATATATATATATATATATATATATATATATATATATATATATATATATATAAAATTAACAATTATAAAATACAGGTAATTTATTGTTTGCATTGTTTTTAAGAATAATACCTACTTAGATTATTTCCATTCATCTTTGTCTAGTGTATGATATGTTTCATCCTTATTTTATTTGTTTAAATAAAGAACGAAATACTTACACCATAATATATTTCTATAGCTATGTAGTTATATATAATAGTTTTTTTAATGTCAATTATATCAATGCATTGAGTAAGTAACAGATGAACAGCAATATATAAATATTTCAATAATGTGTTCGATCATAATTATACAGTATACAGTACATAACTAATTTCAGCTGAATTTGTTTTATCCTTTGTTTTCTTTTGCTGTCACTTTTAAGAATATTAATTTGTGATGTTCTCTGTTGATAATTGTTTCTACCAAATAATTATCAGGCAGCCAGTTTTTTGTGTTATTAAATAGTTTCAAATAATTTGGACACCGTATATCATTAGGAATAACTGCGTTTGTTCATACATTGTAAGTATACAGTTAAAACTATATTATTAATTTCAAAATAATATGTGGCATTAGTAAACATTTTATCTAAGATCCTAATGAATCACAAGTATGTCCGTGTCCCATTAACAAAAACAATTTAAAAATAATATTTATATGGGATTATTATAAATATTTATTTCCGAATTCGATACAATAGTTACTTTCAGGAATTATTATTTTTATTGTTATTTTACTTGCACAGAAAGACGATTGATTTTAAATTTATTTTGTGGATATACTGTAAAGTATATATATATATATATATATATATATATATATATATATATAATACTGTTAATCTTGTATAAAAAGAATTGTCGTTCACTTTTCCGTCTCAACCACATTTGGGGACGATTGATTTGAACGATTTATTTGATTTGATATGTTAGTACTGCTGAAAGGTCATGATGGGGTGGCCGAGAGAGAGACCTTACGATCCAAGTGAGATGATCAGGGCTTATAATTATTGTAGTAGGGATAGCACAATCCCAATTATTGGAAAGTAGTAAAACATAGTAAAGAAGATGAAGAGAGAGAGAGAAAGTGAGAGATTCCTTTCGCTTCAATATCAACACAAAAGAGGAACCTCAAGGCACACACATACACACGCACACATACATACACACACACACACACAGATAAGACGAATATGATAAAGATCTTTTCGCCTCAGACGTTAGCTATGGAGGTATCTTCTGAACAAGAGAGAGAGAGAGAGAGAGAGAGAGAGAGTGAGAGTGAAGTGAAGTGTATCTACAGGGATGTGTATATATGAACTTGACATGTTGAATATATATGTAAAGAAAGTTAGCAGCTCGGGTACTTGAACATTTATAGTTCCAGTTCATAGGGTCCGGGACCACTTTCACGTTCCCTCACCCCTTACTCTTTATCGTCTAGTAGGTGAATTTTACAAGGGGAGAAGAATTCCTAGCCCCCTGCCCCCAGAAGGAAAAAGTAGGACAGCAAAAGAGACGGATAAGGTTGGATAGAGTATGTCAAACCTCATTCTGGATAGGACCATAATAAGTACTATATATGTACTTATATCTATACCTAAATTGATATTGAAAAATAATGTGACAAAATATATTGTTCGGTGAGTGTTTCATTAGAGTCCAAGTTGTTATTCGAACACACAAACACGCACTCCGCTACAGTACTGTACAGTGATCTAAAATATCTATTCGGGGTCAATACCGTCTATAGGGATGTAAAGGACTACCTATATCTCGTCACCATGTCCAATACCCATGTCGGAAACGTAGACGAAATAAACTCACCACTGATTACTTAAAATTATCCCCAAAAATAGGCATAGGATAACTTATTGGATAACTAATATAATCTTCATCATCTGGGTGTTCTTTTCTGGATGTGCAATATGGCTTCTACTGTAATGATTGTGGCTGCCGAGACTTAAAAGTTCGCTGATCATTTTGAATGGTGAGATTTAGTAAATAAAAACATGAATAAAATAAAACTACAATTGTATGACCGGAAAGAAAGAGGGAAATTTAATTGGCAATTGTATAAGCAACTCTCAAATCTATTTATAACTTCATAATTTCTTCATTAGCAACTCCTCTATTTAGACAGATCATAAAATCCAAAATACGCTTGAACAACGAATGCTTGCAAATTTTATAGATTCATTATTTCAAATATCAACAAATATTATATATATAATATATATATATATATATATATATATATATATGAGAGAGAGAGAGAGAGAGAGAGAGAGAGAGGAGATATTTTTCAACAGCCTACTGGGCTGAAAGCCCTCATAAATATATATATATACAGGTATATATATATATAAATATATATATATTATATACAGTATATGTATACATATATATATATATATATATATATATATATATATATATATATATATATATATATATTATATACAGTATATGTATACATATATATATATATATATATATATATATATATATATATATATACAGTATAATATATACATAATCATTATTATTGTTATTTTTTTGTAATTTGTTTTGAAGGGGGGAGGGGGGTGTGCGTTTACACTGTAAAGATTGACATGTAGAGTTGAGACAAAGTTGGTAAGGTTGTCCCTGACTTTTGACTATGACTGTGCCTTGCCCTCCAGTTGACAGACGATGGGTGGGTCTGGGTATAGGCGTCTAACCATGCATGTTTAATGGCCGTTTGGACGTTTACATTGGGAAGGGTGATCACTTAGACGTTTTGGTCCCTACATATGCAACTCTTCTCTCTCTCTTTCTCACTCTCGCTCTCGCTCTCGCTCTCGCTCTCTCTCTCTCTCTCTCTCTCTCTCTCTCTCTCTCTCTCTCTCTCTCTGGAAGTGACTGACTTGGAAAAGAATTTGAGTGTTCTGATCAGCAGTGACCTAAGGTATTGGACAATTTAATTATATAAATAAGGAAATAGTCTTCACTCATTACAACGCTCTGATTCGGTCACTCTTTGAGTATACTGTTCAATTCTGGTCACCAGCACTCAGTTAAGATATAGCGCGACTAGAAACAGGACAAGCTAGGGCTACAAAGCTTATTCCATCGATTAGCAGAATGAGCTATGAGGAACAGTTGAGAGCTCTTGATCTCTTTCCGTTGGAAACACGCAGACTATGAGGTTAGCTCATCGAAGTTTGTAAAATTCATATTGGGTGTGACGACGTGGATTATGGCAAAATGTTTAGCCTAAATATGAATACAACTCACAACCATGGCTGGAAGTTATAATTGAAATAGTTATGCACATTGACTAGAAAATACCCAAACATATTCCTCCAAATAATATAATAACGTTTTCTAGTGAATTCCAGACTCTAATAGAACTCAGCGTAAACATTGTCCGTGTGACTCCACCGATAAATACCTAAATACCATTTCCCAGCCTCATAATCATAAGCATACATTTCACCTCTTTAATAATAGAGTGGCTTTCAAGAATGATAGTACCAGGAATGCTGTATACTTTGATGTGTGAACTGTCTTGCTTAATACAAGACAATTCACACATGACATTAGACAGCATTCTTGACACCAATGGATGTTTTCTAAATCTCTCTTGAATAGGCAATCAGTAGTCTATCTTCATTATGCTAAAGAAAACGCATATTTAAAACGCATATTTACTCCGATTTAAGCATGCTGGACCGGGATAAAAAGATCATAACAAAACATAAATATCGATGTCTGATATGCGAGTGGAATCTATCGAGTACAACTATTTTGTTTTTAACTGGTCCTGTAGATAAACTTTATCCAACCTGATATTACAGTTCACCTAGAAAACGAGGATTGAACGTCGTACGATAGAAAACAGGTATTTGTATTATATGTGAGTGAGGGAGACAATATACAGAACTGCCTGTGAAGAGTGCCTCCCCCAGAATTGAAAGAGTGACAGGGCCAAAATCAAGGGACGTTCGAGCCGAAATGTCTGGACACACCGAGTTTTAAACAATTTAAGTCATAGGATGAGGGAAAGACTGATTGTGGGAGAGAGTTTGTTGAGTCCCCCCCCCCCCCTCCCCTCCCCCTATATAGAAACCCTATAGCAACAGAAATCGGCCAGAGACCTCCCCCATATTGATGTCACTGGTGTTATTAGCCGTTCTTAAGGGGGGTCACCGGATTATTTTATCTTTCTCTCCTTTTCTCTCTTTCCCTGACTTGTATCCATTCGGCCCCATTCAGCCAACTGTTTTAAGACGTTTATCCCCATCCAGGTGTCGATTTCTTCCTGCGAGCGATAGCGAGCCAGCATTGTATGGAGAAATCCTGCTTCGCCGGAGACATTTTTCTATCGAAAAATTTACAAATTTAGCTTGTCAAAATAAAAATATATATATATTAGCTCGCTACCGCTCGCCAGGAAAATATTGACACCTGGTTGGGGGTAAACGTCTTAAAACAGTAGGATGAATGGGGCCGAATAGATGAAAGCCAAAGAGAGAGGGAGAGAAAGAGAAAAAAAAGCGAGGTGGGCTACCCACTCAAATCTGGCCATACCCTTCAAAAGCATTCACCAATACGGGTGCAGGATATGTATGGTTTGATCTTTTGATGTAAATTGTTATGATTGAAAATATGATAGCACCTCTCTCTTCCATAATTACAACAACAAAATGGCGTCCAAAGAAAAATATAGATGGCTTCTCTCTCTCTCAGAATACCCCCCCGCCCCCCTCCTCCGCCCACCTCAACCCCCAGCCCCAGCCCCCTGCCCACCTCGCCCCATCCTATTCAGCCCATTTTTTCTCCTTTCGTAGATCTGAATGTGACACTGATCAATATTTTGCATCCCAGCGTTTGTTTACGCTAGGGTAATAACGTCACTGGAATAGGTGGAGGGGGGGGGAGATCGGAAAAGGAGTTATCATATCGGGACTTTATTTTATTTAACTTTGTTTTATTTATTTTGACAGCGGTCAGTGAAATTCAGTCATCGATTTGATCAGCCTATTTGCCAATACTTTACGGGTAATTTTGGGTAATTTTTACCAAATTTGTCAAGGATATAATATATGCTATCCTAACTAAAGTTAATTTGTTTTGCTTAACCCCGTTTGTACCAGTGACGTTTGTTTTATTATATTCTAGCTATATTTAGATGATTTTGTGCATCTTAAGTAGTAAAATGTGTCAATTGATATAGATCGAAGCCTATTCATTGCTGAATAAAATCGTCTAATAGTTGCCAGAATATAATGAGAAGGTCACTTGTACTGAAGGGGTTAATATTTAAAGGAGTTATAACAAATACAATTACTAAAATGGAGACAAGGACTAAGATCAGACCATGGGGTTATTAAGGGAGCCCACCTCGCTTGTTTTCTCTTTCTCTCCCTCTCTCTTTGGTTTGTATCCATTCGGCCCTATTCAGCTTACTATTTTAAGACGTTTACCCCCACCCAGGTGTCAATATTTTCCTGGTGAGCGGTAGCGAGCCAGCATATATATATTTTTGTTTTGACAGCAAGCTAAATTTGTAAATTTTTCGATAGAAAAATTTCTCCGGCGAAGCCGGATTTCTCCATACAATGCTGGCTCGCTATCGCTCGCCAGGAAGAAATCGACATCTGGATGGGGATAAACGTCTTAAAACAGTTGGCTGAATGGATACAAGCCAGGGAAAGAGAGAAAAGGAGAAAAAGATAAAAAATGCCGGTGACCCCCCTTAACTCAAGCTTACTGTGCACACCGTCACTCTCACCAAGGAGCTGATTCATCACTTCTTCTTAACCCTTCCAAGATCCAATACGCATCTCTTTTCTGTTTTCTGGTAGTTATTAGACAATTTTATTTAGATTAGGAAGGGTATATGGAAGTCAGAGGGTTGATTGAGATAGTCTTTACCCTTCTAATACCCACAGATCCTTCCTAAGCTGCACAAAATCGTCTAATGGTAGCCAAAATATACTGCTAAAATGCGTCAGAGCTTCAAGGGGTTAACATTAATCAACAATTACACACCCCAATGAACTTGCATAAACTAACGAAAGCATATTATATAGTCCTCCCGGGATTCGAACTCGGGACACCACATCCAGAACATAAGCACCTAAACCATGTATGTATGATTGTAAGAAACCAAATAATCAACTCAATAATGCACCAACATTTGACATCCTATTTTTGTTTTCTTTTGATAAGCAGATACACACGTACACACACAAATGCATACACGTACACTCACAAATGCATACACGTACACACACAAATGCATACACATACACGTACACACACAAATGCATACACGCATTCAGATGTCACTAAACGCCTTACTCACACCTTGGCTGACGAGTTCTTATGCAACGAGAGAGAGAGAGAGAGAGGACAGAAAAAAACGATAATGAAAAGTTGTTGGTGCGAATATAATAGAACGCCTCACTCACACCTTGGCTGACCAGTCCTTATCTAAAGAGAGAGAGAGAGAGAGAGAGAAAGAGAGAGAATGAAAGAGAGAGAGAGAGCGAAAGTGAGAGCGAGGCCATAAATAAAACGATAATGAAAAGTTGTTGGTGCGACTATAATAAGACATAGTATATACGTTATGGACTGAGGGTGGTCAACAAGTATAGAGTGCCTCGCCTTAATAAACTCTTTCACTGAAATGACGCGATCGTAACTTAAAGGGGCCCACCTAACTTTTTGTTCTCTCCTTTTTCTCTCTTTCTCTGGCTTGTATTCATTCGGCCCCATTCAGCCAACTGTTTTAAGACGTTTACCCCCATATTTTCCTGGCGAGCGGCAGCGAGCCAGCATATATATATCTTTTATTTTGACAGCAAGCTAAATTTGTAAATTTTTCGATAGAAAAATGTCTCCGGCGAAGCCGCCTTTCTCCATACAATGCTGGCTTGCTATCGCTCGCCAGGAAGATATCGACACCTGAATGGGGATAATGTCTTAAAACAGTTGGCTGAACGGGGCGGAATGGATACAAGCCAGGGAAAGAGAGAAATGGAGAGAAAGATAAAACAAGCCGGTGACCCCCCCCTTAATAAACTCTTCCACTGAAATGATGCGATCGTAACTTACGAGGTTTACGACCCAGCCCGCCGCTAAGTGAATAAAGCCGCTTTCACACGATCGCTGTTTCCTTCAATTTTCCATGAGCAAGTTTGTTCTCGTTATATTTCGGGACTCTTTTGCACTGGTATCGGTAACTAAACTGAAGATAGATTAGGTTAGGCGGCTGGATTCTGAAAAAGTGTCATTTATTAAGCTTCCAGACCACAATTGCCCGTAAAAATTGCTCGAAAAAGGGCTCGTGTGACTTTGGCTTAAACTGGGGCTCCCTCGGGCGAAAGGAAGAAAGAAAGAAGAAACCCACGGCTTTATTGAGTTGTAGTCAAACGAACTCATTTTCATTTTAACCAGTTCAAGACCAGGGACGTCCTTTTCATTTTATTCTGGCGACTATTAGACGACTTTATTCAGCTTGAGAAGGACCTCTAGCAATGATAAGGCTTCAAACTATCTCAACCAACCCTTTTAACTACCACAGATCCATCCCAAGCACCATAATATCCTCTAAATATAACTAGAATAAAAATATAACACACGTCGCTGGTTCTCAAAGGGGTAAAATATTCCAACATTAGAACATGAGACTGAATTTGTACTCCTTGTGAATCATTTGTATTTAAGTTGTTTGTATCTCTATAATGTATATTACAAATCTGAATTTTATTACGTACAGTCGTGTATGCAATTTCGTGGTTCGATTGTGCTTTTTATATCCACATGTGAGCAAGGTTGCCTGTAATTTATTGGATATATTCGTTATTCTGTTCTTTAAAATAATTACATATTCATGTTAAGTCATATGCATCTAAAATGAATTAACTTATACCAGAAGTGTCATGTATTTGCATGGTTTATATTCTTATTTATAATGACAATCTTTCCTTTATTGCTCTTTATTATCACTTTTTTCAAGAGTATTAAAGATGCATAGGAGAGATGATAGAACACACACACACACACACACGCACACGCACACGCACACACAAATACACACACACTCTCCCTCTCTCACACACACACACAGATTGATAGACAGATAGCGAGCTTGATGGGAGGATACACACCAATATCTACGTACTTACATACTGTATATATCCACATAGGCATTCGAGTACAAACACATACTGTATAAATGCATAATTACATACTTACATACAAACTTACATATCAAATGTTCATGCTTACATACAGATAATACTGTATGTGCATAGATATGGATTAAGTTATATATACTGTATATATATATATACCGGTATATATATATATATATATATATATATATATATATATATATATATATATATATATATATATATATGCAGCCATATTCATACATCGACAGGAAAATGTATATACTGAGAGAGAGAGAGAGAGAGAGAGAGAGAGGCTTCAGGTTCACTATACGTAGGCTATCAGAGTCTATAATAATATACATCAAACTATAAATATTTAGCAAATACCAAATTAAATGAAAAAATCCATGAAGTTCATTTGTGTAATTATTTTATTTATTGGAAATATTAAGTATAATTCAATATAAATGTCTGCGTTTATTCTTATAAATAACACTGGTATTCAAATATATATAATAATACAAATATAGACGCATACACATGTAATATATTTACATGCATATATACTTATTTAGAAAACCAAAGATGCCCTCACATGCATATACACACTTGATCTTCCCTTTTGTAAGCAGATAAATTATCTTTATAATGTGTCTATTTGATCATAGTGTGCAATACAAAGTTTGTCCGACATAATACATATACATTTCCATGGATATTAATTTGTATTTTATTAGTGTTTTTCAATACATAATCAAACAGTTAACATAACCTTTGCTAATATTCACGAAATTAACCCTTTCAAGATCCAATACGCGTTTCGGTTCTATTTTCTGGCTATTATTAGACGATTTTATTCAGATTACTAACTGTATACGGAAGTCAAAGGGTTGATTGAGATAGTATTTACCCTTTTAATACCCACAGATCATAGCTAAGCTGCATAAAATCGTCTAATGATAGCTAAAACAAACTGCTATAACGCGTCAGAGCTTCAAGGGGTTAAAATAAAATTATGGCTCTCAAATATGTTGTGTGTGTTGTTTCCATAAAGGCAATAACGTGAAATACTGATTATAGTCCGTTCATTCTAGCTTGGGCAGAAATCGTAACATCTAACCTCTGTAACTCAAAAAGGGCTAGAGCAAATGATCTGTCAATTACCACACCTATTCCCTAGTCAAGTCTTCATAATTATTTGGTAGAAATATTAGCTTGCTTACTTTAGTCCTTTTCTTGAGTTATGAAAGGTTATAGGTTACGATTTCTGCCCAACCTAGAATGAACAGGCTATAACTTTCCAAGGGGGTAATATTATGAAAGCTTCAGGAAAGTCTACGGCCTGACTACTCCCCCTCCTGCACCATTAGGCAAAACTAAGGGTACTAGAGGAAACATATGCATGCCCTAGTTGTGTATGTATGTATGTATATATGTATGTATGTATATATGTATATACTCAAGCACATACCCCATAGCTGGGGGTGGCCGACTCGAGACAGAGCTTGAACAAAAACAACGGTTAAAGTTCCAATTCTTAGGGTTCGGGATCACTTTCGTGTTCCCTCGCCCCTTACTCTGTCTCGTCTAGTAGGTGAATTTTACAAGGGGAGGAGGATTCCTAGCCTATATCAAATTCCACAATATATAATACATAATATGTTACATTGTGCATTATATTATATTCTGAATGTAAATTATTATATCCGTATCTCTTTAAGCGTGTGTAGCGTAGCTTGATATTCTACTGTATAAACAAAATATACTGATTAACGCCTGCTCTCTATCTCTCTCTATCTCTCTTTTCTTATGAGTGTATGTGTGTCCAAATGCCACAGAAAACACCTACATAAAATACCTTGTTATGTTAAGCACTAGAATTCACTGAGTACCACACACGCATCAATTCACTGAGTACCACACACGCATCAATTCACTGAGTACCACACACGCATCAATTCACTGAGTACCACACACGCATCAATTCACTGAGTACCACACACGCATCAATTCACTGAGTACCACACACGCATCAATTCACTGAGTACCATACACGCATCAATTACAAAACCTGCAGTAAAATTACTGCAACTAGTAATATATTTGAGAGGCTATACACTCACTGACTGACAGACAACAAAGTTGCATGGAGGAGGGTAATTATTAGTGGCCACCTCCTCGGGGAGTAGGGCATCTGGCAATAGGTAGATATATAGATAGATACGTTCATCACTATTTGTTTGTCTTTCAACCTGTGTGTCTGTCTGGACTGTCAGTCTACATCTTTCCATGCTTTGTTTTCTTCTATTGTGAAACAAAGATCGTCGTACTACGCCTTGACCGAGTTTTCGTTCTACACTGTATACTCATATTTGATCTTATTGATTGGGGAGATTGTAGGCACCAATCGAGCAGGGCAGTACCCAGGGGAGGTCACATGATAAGAAGTTGTTGGAACTCGTGTTTCATTTGCCTGGCTTCCACCATTGTTTCTATTAGTGCCTCACCTACACAGAGAATAATCCAGCCAACTCTCACAAACACCTCTTCCATCTTTTCATTTCACTGCTCTTAAGAAGCACACCACACTTCTTTCCAACACACCTAAATAACCTCTAACGTACCTTGATATTGGCTCTTTATCAGCCCTTCAACGTTAGAGGGGGGGGGGGGGGGGGGGCACTTGTTACAGGCAGCTTTGCCATTTATCTCCTCCATGCACATTAACAAATATATTTATTTGATTTTGCTATTTATAAAATATAAACATCGTGTGTACCTGAATTTCTGTGGATCAATTATGATCATTATAATAATGTGTGTGTTTTGTGTTGTTCTAAACAATTACAAGTATATAAGGAAAAGAAAAGAAAGTGGTTAAGCGAGCGAACATTGGTGTTCATAACGGTCAAAGTATACTCGAGTTATATACATTAATATTAATGCAATATCACGAACATGACTCTAACCAGGAGAACACACACCAGTTCAAACCCTCTGTCCTCTACCCAATGTTTTGATATGCAGGAGGAGGGAAGCTTTGTACCACGGATTCGCACTCCCTATTCGAAGCTTCATGGAGCTGACATGAGCCTGACACACAACAAACCCCGAACTTCAACTCACCTTACAAGCCCGGAGAATGAGCCAAGACGGGAGAGTGGGGCAGAATACGATGGGGAAGAATGTATCGCGAGGGGGTTGTTGATAGCTTGTTGTTCAGTGCCTTATTATACTTTACTTAGCTTTTCAATAAGGAGAATCAGCCAAGACGGGAGAGTGGCCCAGAATGAGATGGGTAAAGAATGTATCACAATGGAGTTGTTGGTAGCTTTTTATTCAGTGCTTTGTTATATTTTATTTATCTTTTCAATGTTGATGTTTGATATGTCACCTATGGAGAGGTCAGAACCTAATAATATATTCACCAAATCGCCATTTTGGTACCTCATAAACGGAATGTAAACTTCAACAGTTTGGATTTCTTGGAGATGAATTATACAGGAAATTATATCAAAATAAAACTACAAATCTTTACATTTAACCACATTGATATTAAAGCGATATTGAGTTATCGATACCGAGTTATCGATACCTTATCATTTCGGAAACACAAAATGTCGGCAGGTGTCCAGTGCCTGTTTCCTGAAGGGTCTTTCACGTCACTCAGGAGTACCATGGGGCAGTTCTATTTGTCTGTCTGCCTGCCTGTCTTTTCTGTGCCTTTAAACGACCACCATCCACTACGGAGCCTTACAGTAGACTTCCTTTGCTTGCCCGACTCCCCTCCCCTCTCTCTCTCTCTCTGCCCATCTCTCTCTCTCTCTCTCTTGCTCTATCCTGCCCACCTCTCTCTCTCTCTCTTTCTTTCTACCCCTCCTCGTACCCCCGTCACTTCCACCCTAACTATACCCTGCTCCACCCTCCCTACCCCCCCCCCCCCCCCACCCCCGCCCCCCCCCCTCCCTTCGTCCCTTTCAACCTTGGACCCTCTTTTTTTTTTTTTTTTTGGCCCTTTTCATCCTTCTTCGTTTTTAATCACCTTACTCTTGCTTGCTTCCTTTTTTATTATGTTCTTTCTTGTTTAATTATCTTTCTCATATTTGCCTAACCATTTCCTTTCTAGTGTCCTTTATCATATTTGCCTTCTATGCTAACCTCTTGTTTTTAATAATCTTTCCATTATCATATTTACTATCCTGTTCTACCCTCTTCCTTATCAACAATCTTTCCCATATTTTGCTGACCCTTTCTACTCCTCTTCATTATAATAATCTTTCTCATATTTGCTAGTTTTGCATACTATCATTCTTTATATTCAGCTTATTTTTGCTAGTTGTGTTCTCATTTTCTTCTTCTCTGAACCTCCCTGGCCATTATTTGATCAGCCCAATTCTATGGTGTTTTTAAGACCAGGGATATTTTTCAGTCATCTCCTCTGGGGTCTTATGTATCCAGCACGTCCGATTCACCCCTCTCCTCCTCCTCCTCCTTCTCCTCCTCCCCCTCCTCCTCCTCCCCCCTCCCGCCCCCTCTCTCTCTCTCTCTCTCTCTCTCTCTCTCTCTCTCTCTCTCTCTCTCTCTCTCTCTCGCATGCATCATGTTATTCATTTTCTGATCATTTGCATGTTTTTTGTTTGGGGGGAGGGGGTTATTAATTTTGTAATTTGCATATTTGCTTTTTTATGCTATGATGTTCAGTTATTGCTATGCTGTGTTGTGACATTTTTGGATATATAATGCTATGCTAAACTACTCTGTGTTTTTCTATTTTTGGGATTGTTACCCTATACAATGTATGCTGTTTTGAGGTAAACCAAGTTCTAATTTGACATACTGAAAATCCTTGTTACTACTTTCATATATCTTCTCATTATAAAATTAATCCATGGAGAGATCTAGGCCTAGACGGATATTGTAGATAGTTATGATGAAGGACTGACGTTGGTGATGTGTCTTGGAAGGAAGGGTTGATACGTAGTCGGAGAGGTTGTCCAGTTAGGGTATCTAACAGTAGAAATGTGTATATCTAAATTATTTGTCTGATTATTTCCATATTGCTATCTATTTGTCTGGGCTCAAGGGATCTATAAGGCAGTACCTTTCAAGAAGTTGGGTTCGACTGGTCTTCATATCCCAGGGAAATATGAACTGACCTCTTTCTGATTTCTTAGACCGTCCTAATACCTAGACGAGGTGGGCCTGTTTCAGCTGAATTAGGCGGATCTAGAGGGACATACCTCGAAAAAAATAGCTTCAGTGGAGATAAGTGTCCAATTGTCTTGGATCTCCATGCCACTGAACAAGACTCACCTCCGTCAAGCAATGTTTAGTTAGTACAGTAGCTGTCGAACTGTAGCTCCATACTGAATTATATACAATGTTAAATACGCTCATTTATCTCGGTGTAGTGTATCAAATATTTGCATCTCTTCCTTGTACAGTATACAATTTAAGACCTGTGACAGTAAGGGAGTACAAACTGTAGCTGGACCTGTGATTTCTGATGGCCTCTATTCATAATCTGACATGCAGGTGAATACTTAGTAATGATCGTTTTGTTTCTGGACCAAGTAGAGGAGCCTTATGGCAGGTGTTGCTGTGACTGAGCAGCCCTTTACAGGATCTGCTTTGCTCACCTCACGTCTAGAATAGGGTCCACAAGCAAAACCCATTTCATACGTTCCTCTCTGAGTAAGAGGGATCACCACATGGGGAGTATCAATACTAAAAACACGCTTACAGTTGGGCCCTGGAATGGTAGGACCCTAATGGACTCGTAAACATAGCTAATAGCCTGACCGATGAACTGTGACCATTGCAAAAGAACTAAGCAGAGCGGATACTGACATAAACACATTAATTAAAGCCCAATATGCCGATGATGGTCGGCTGTTAAAAGCTGATAGTATTTACTTATTCTTTTGGAAAGGAAATCACATCAATATATACCATATTCAAGGAATTGGCTTTGTTATCTCCAACTCCATTGTCAAGAACTTGCAAAAACTTCCTGAGGGCATCAACGGGTGACTAAAAAACTCGTATTCTTAAACATTTCTTTCCCTTCGCAGCGCCTGATACCGAACGAATATTGTGGGTATGAGTGTTGTTTATAGAGATTAGACGGATTAGCACTCCCATTTCTAAATCTAGCATTATTTGTCAAGCTATTTCGTCCATTAACGGCACTGCGAAGGGAAAGAATTGTTTATGAATACCACCTTAAATCTCTCTCTTACCAGAGGTCAAAACGTCACTCTCATCAGTGCTTTTGCTCTCACCCTTATCACTGATGATGAAGTTAAGGAGGAATTCTACTCAACTTGTTATTGTATCATTCATCTCTTTTCCAGTAAATCCTCATCCAACAAATATCAACCATCAAATTTGGAACATGACATCATTGAGAAGATATGAAGAACAATGAAACCTGGCATCCTTCAGACCAGTATAAAGATTTTTGGCTATTCAACGAAAATACATTAGGACTGGTGAGAAAAAAAAAAGTATAACACAATTACCTCAGTCGTCAAACAAAAACGACATACTGTACCTTCTGTGTTTGGCAAAATTATTGCAAAAATGTAAAATAAACAAAGACCCCAAAATACTCTTTAACAAAAAGGTTACAATAATTATTGATATGTTGCTACTGTATTGCTATGTTGTATAAATCAAATTGTGAGACCACCTGCTAAATAATTGTAAGCAAAGACGTAAACAATGGACCGGAGTTCTCGTGTATATCCATTCTGAACTTTAACTTGGAATACTCATTAGTCGTATGTTGGTTGATTCTCTCTCTCTCTCTCTCTCTATCTCTCTCTCTCTCTCTCTCTCTCTCGTATATATATATAGATATATATATATATATATATATATATATATATATATATATATATATATATATATATATATATATATATATACTGTATATACAGTATATATACATATATATATTCGTGTGTTATTATGGTGCACATTTCTCTCATCCTAACCAACCCTCCTCATTTTCACACATAAATCCATCAGCATTAACCCATTCATCACCTCCCATCCAGCCTTTCTCCGCCCTCTCTAGCTTAGTCTTTCCCCCGTTATTTAACCCTTTTAGGATCCAATTACGCATCTCCTTTATGTTTTTTGGCTATTATTAGACAATTATATTCAGTTTAGGGAGGGTATATGGACGTCAGAGGGTATGTTCAGATAGTCTTTCCCTTCATAATTCATAAATTCCCACATAATCATCTTAATATGTCTAAAATCGTCTAATGAAAGCCAGAATAAACTGTCGAACTGCCTCATAATCTTCAAAAGGTTAATGATTACCTTCCCCATGCATATATTATCTATCCATAGCCCAAGTACTCCTCAAACTTATCCAATTAATTCTCCCCATGATACTTTTCATTTCGTTTTCTACACGTCTCTAGCTGTTGAACATACCACTGTAATTAATTATCCATATTTAATGTTCTTAACTTTCATCCCATTTATATCTCAACTTTATAGCCTGTTCATCATTATCCATCATACACTTCACTTCATCTTCTACGCATCTCTAACTCTTGCATGAACCATCTAATCCATTGTCCATCTTAAATGTGCCTATGTTTCCTAATCATAACGCATACATCCCTCTCCATTACTTTATCTAAAATATAATAACCTCTTTCCTTCATTATCCACTTCACTCTCCTAAGCTATGGGACGAAAAACTGACTTACGCAATTACCCATCTCATCTATTTATCCCCTTCCCACATCATCTCAACCCATACATCCTATGCAATTATAGCTTATCCATCATCCCCGTCTTCATTATCATACTCTACACCCCTTATGGTCCATCAGTCTTCCATTCCAGCTCAAGCCTCAACCCTTTTCCTCCAGCTTATTCATTATTTTGTTTTTCTTCATTAATACCTAAGCCCATATAGCCGTCTCTGCTAGCCTATATTTAATACCTATCCAACTCTACCTTCAAACTTCATCCTGCCCATACCTATTGCTCGTCCATTCTAGATTTCTCTAGGACCCTTTTGTCCTAACAAATCCATTATTATATTTTCTTATTCACCTAAACCCATAAGTCCATCTTTATTAATCTATCCACCATACCCATTCCATGCTCTCCTCTATCCTCATAATTATACACCCATATAGGTCTTCCATCTTAGCTTTGGTCTAACTCTAAACTCTCTTATTCTAACTTATTGATTATGATTTACTCTATTTTCACCTCGACCCATATATCCATCACCTTCATCCTAGACCCCATACCCATCCTACTCCCCCTCCCTCTTCCATCTCCTCCCCTCCACCCCTCTAGTTCTGCCCTGAACCCTCTTCCTCCCACAGCATATGTCCCCCACTTCCTCCCCAGGACCCCCCTAACAAAAAAAATAAAATAAAAATAAACTAAAAATGTGCATATGTACGTTGAGGCTCCAGCAAGCAATACGTAGCATCCCGTGGCTTGGCAGGTTCTTCCCTCTTGTGCTAATCCCAGAGATTCTATAGTAACAGAGATCAGTCAAACTCCGCCATATTGGTACCCCTCAACCTCCGCCATATTGGTACCCTTGATGTCATTAGCCTCTCCTTACTCTCTGCACATCCAGACCCATAACACACCTTTGGCAATATTGGTACATGATTTAATATCTTAATTCTACATGATCAGAATTAACCCTTTATGTACCGGTGACGTCCTGTTCCCTTTATTCTGGCTACTATTAGACGATTTTATTGAGTTTAAAAAGGGCCTCCAGCAAATAAAAGGCTTCAAACTATATCACTTTACCCTTTCTACTACCACAGATCCTTCTTAAACTGCACACAATCGTCCTCATATAGCTAGAATATAATAAAAAAGACGTCGCCGGTGAAGAAGGGTTAAAATGTCACACACTTGTTCGATGATTAAGACACCAAAACGGCCTCCACAGACAAAACACGATTGATCTCGAACATCACAGGAATTCTAGTTGATCCCTTGCCTCCTCCTCCTACTCCTATTTTTCCTCGTCTTTCTCCTCCTCCTCCTTCACCTCCTCCTCCTATCCTACCTCCTCCTATTTTTCCTCGCCATTCTCCTCCCCATATTCTACTTCCTCCTCTCCCTCCTACCCTACCTTCTTATCCTCCGTATCCTCCTATTTTTCCTCGTCTGTCTCCTCCTTCTCCTTCTCTTCCTCCTCCTCCTCCTTTTCCTCCTCCTCCTCCTTATCCTCCCATTTCTCCTAGTCTTCCTCCTTCCTTCTCTTATTCTTCTCCTTCTCCTCTTCCTCCTCCTCCTATCCTACCTCCTTATCCTCCTATTTTTCCTCGTCTGTCTCCTCCTTCTCTTCCTCCTCCTTCTCTTCCTCCTCCTCCTCCTCCTCTTATCCTACCTCCTTATCCTTCCATTTGTCCTAGTCTTCCTCCTTCCTTCTCTTATTCTTCTCCTTCTCCTCTTCCTCCTCCTCCTATCCTACCTCCTTATCCTCATATTTTTCCTCGTCCTGCTCCTTCCCTCTCTTCTTCTTCTCCCCCCTCTCTCCCTCCAACGCTTTATCCTTCTTTCCTTCCTCCTATTCAGACTATACCTTGCCCGACGTTTCAGATCTTATCGTATTCGTTCTACTTTCTTTCACCTTTATTTGCTTTGCCCTTTCTTTTCGTGTGGCTCTGCTCCTTCTGTGTTTTCATTTATTCCTCTGCTTTCTTGTATTCCACCTCTTTCTAGTCATTATTCATTTGCTTACATCCTTGCTTTCGTATATTCTCTCCTTGTTATTTCTGTATCTACAGTATGTCCTATCCTCTTCCTCCTCCTCCTAACCCTTCTGTTCAGACCGTTCTCAAAACCAGCTTGTATTGGTAGTGGTGGTAGTGTTGTTAGTTGTGGTAGGATGGTGGTAGTGGTGGTGATATATTGGTGGTGATGGTATTGTTGTTGGTAGTGATAGTGGTGGTAGGATGGTGGTTGTGGCGATGAATTATATTGGTAGTGGTGGTAATGTTGTTGGTAGTGGTAGTGGTAGTGGTGGTAGTAGAGGTGGCAGTGTTGTTGGTTGTGGTAGTAATGGTGGTGGTAGGAGGGTGGTAGTGGTGGTGGTATATTGGTAGTGGTGGTAGTAGAGGTGGCAGTGTTGTTGGTTGTGGTAGTAGTGGTGGTGGTAGGAGGGTGGTAGTGGTGGTGGTATATTGGTAGTGGTGGTAGTAGAGGTGGCAGTGTTGTTGGTTGTGGTAGTAGTGGTGGTGGTAGAGGTGGTGGTATATTGGTAGTGGTGGTAGTGTTGTTGGTAGTGGTAGTAGAGGTGGCAGTGTTGTTGGTTGTGGTAGTAGTGGTGGTGGTAGGAGGGTGGTAGTGGTGGTGGTATATTGGTAGTGGTGGTAGTAGAGGTGGCAGTGTTGTTGGTTGTGGTAGTAGTGGTGGTGGTAGAGGTGGTGGTATATTGGTAGTGGTGGTAGTGTTGTTGGTAGTGGTGGTAGTGTTGTTGGTAGTGGTAGTAGAGGTGGCAGTGTTGTTGGTTGTGGTAGTAATGGTGGTGGTAGGAGGGTGGTAGTGGTATATTGGTAGTGGTGGTAGTGTTGTCGGTAGTGGTAGTGGTGGTAGTAGAGGTGGCAGTGTTGTTGGTTGTGGTCGTAGTGGTGGTGGTAGGAGGGTGGTAGAGGTGGTGGTGGTGGTAGTGTTGTTGGTAGTGGTAGTAGAGGTGGCAGTGTTGTTGGTTGTGGTAGGAGGGTGGTAGTGGTGGTGGTATATTGATAGTGATGATAGTGTTATTGGTAGTGGTAGTGGTGGTAGTATGACGGTACGTGGTGATGATATATTGGTAGTGATGATAGTGGTGATGATATGATGGTAGTAGGATGGTGGTGATAGTGGTGATGGTATACTGGTAGAAGTGGTAGTGGTAGTGGTGATGATATATTGGTAGTGGTGGTAGTTGTTGGTAGTGGTACTGGTGGTAGTATAATGGTGGTAGTGGTGGTGAAGTAGTAGTTTTGGTGTTGATATGCACAATGCTGATGGTATTGGTGATAGTGGTGAAGTGGTGATGGTGATAAACGGGTAGTGTTCATTGTGTTGTCTTTATTATGGATTTATATATTCATTTAGTTTCCTCGTTAGGCCTTCATCAACCTAAAAAAAAAACGCTCCCAAGACCCCTCTCCTAGATACATTTGTACATGTTTCGGTAGAAAAATTTCCCGGCCAAATAGGCTCGCTAAAGCTCGCCTACATGACACGAAAGGTCTTAATATTGATAATAAACATGAGGCGAAAAGTCTTAAAATCGCAAATTTAATGGTCCTAACGTCTTGAAATCTGAAAAATAATGACCAAATATGAGGGAGAAGGGGGTCGAGAAAATACAACTATATCCCCTTAATGGCGTTCGTTGATAATTGCGATAGTGCGGGCGATAATGGTGTTGCTTATGGTTACAGTGGGGATGGTGGTGATGATGATGATGATGATGACAGTGGTACGGTTGTAGTGGTAGTAGTGATGAGGGTAACAGATGATGATGATGATGACAGTGATGCGGTTGTGTTATTTGTGGTTGTAGTGGTAGTAGTGATGAGGGTAACAGATGATGATGATGATGATGACAGTGGTGCGGTTGTGTTAGTTGTGGTTGTAGTGGTAGTAGTGATGAGGGTAACAGATGATGATGATGATGACAGTGGTGCGGTTGTGTTAGTTGTGGTTGTAGTGTTAGTAGTGATGAGGGTAACAGATGATGATGATGATGACAGTGGTGTGGTTGTAGTGTAGTAGTGATGAGGGTAACAGATGATGATGATGATGACAGTGGTGCGGTTGTGTTAGTTGTGGTTGTAGTGGTAGTAGTGATGAGGGTAACAGATGATGATGATGACAGTGGTGCGGTTGTGTTAGTTGGGGTTGTAGTGGTAGTAGTGATGAGGGTAACAGATGATGATGACAGTGGTGCGGTTGTGTTAGTTGGGGTTGTAGTGGTAGTAGTGATGAGGGTAACAGATTATGATGATGACAGTGGTGCGGTTGTGTTAGTTGTGGTAGTAGTGATGAGGGTAACAGATGATGATGATGATGACAGTGGTGCGGTTGTGTTAGTTGTGGTTGTAGTGATGAGGGTAACAGATGATGATGATGATGATGACAGTGGTGCGGTTGTGTTAGTTGTGGTTGTAGTGTTAGTAGTGATGAGGGTAACAGATGATGATGATGATGACAGCGGTGTGGTTGTAGTGTTAGTAGTGATGAGGGTAACAGATGATGATGATGATGACAGTGGTGCGGTTGTGTTAGTTGTGGTTGTAGTGGTAGTAGTGATGAGGGTAACAGATGATGATGATGACAGTGGTGCGGTTGTGTTAGTTGGGGTTGTAGTGGTAGTAGTGATGAGGGTAACAGATGATGATGATGACAGTGGTGCGGTTGTGTTAGTTGTGGTTGTAGTGGTAGTAGTGATGAGGGTAACAGATGATGATGACAGTGGTGCGGTTGTGTTAGTTGGGGTTGTAGTGGTAGTAGTGATGAGGGTAACAGATGATGATGATGACAGTGGTGCGGTTGTGTTAGTTGTGGTAATAGTGATGAGGGTAACAGATGATGATGACAGTGGTGCGGTTGTGTTAGTTGGGGTTGTAGTGGTAGTAGTGATGAGGGTAACAGATGATGATGATGACAGTGGTGCGGTTTTGTTAGTTGTGGTTGTTGTGGTAGTAGTGATGAGGGTAACAGATGATGATGATGATGACAGTGGTGAGGTTGTAGTGGTAGTAGTGATGAGGGTAACAGATGATGATGACAGTGGTGCGGTTGTGTTAGTTGTGGTTGTAGTTATGAGGGTAACAGATGATGATGATGATGATGACAGTGGTGCGGTTTTGTTAGTTGTGGTTGTAGTGGTTGTAGTGATGAGGGTAACAGATGATGATGATGACAGTGGTGCGGTTGTGTTAGTTGGGGTTGTAGTGATGAGGGTAACAGATGGTGATGATGACAGTGGTGCGGTTGTGTTAGTTGTGGTTGTAGTGATGTGGGTAACAGATGATGATGATGATGACAGTGATGCGGTTGTATTAGTTGTGGTTGTAGTGATGAGGGTAACAGATGATGATGATGATGACAGTGGTGCGGTTGTGTTAGTTGTGGTTTTAGTGATGAGGGTAACAGATGATGATGATGATGACAGTGGTGCTGTTGTGTTAGTTGTGGTTTTAGTGATGAGGGTAACAGATGATGATGATGACAGTGGTGCGGTGTGTTAGTTGTGGTTGTAGTGGTAGTAGTGATGAGGGTAACAGATGATGATGATGATAACAGTGGTGCGGTTGTGTTAGTTGTGGTTGTAGTGGTAGTAGTGATGAGGGTAACAGATGATGATGATGACAGTGGTGCGGTTGTGTTCGTTGTGGTTGTAGTGATGAGGGTAACAGATGATGATGACAGTGGTGCGGTTGTGTTATTGTGGTTGTAGTGATGAGGGTAACAGATGATGATGATGATGACAGTGGTGCGGTTGTGTTAGTTGTGGTTGTAGTGATGATGATAAAGATGATGATGATGATGACAGTGGTGTGGTTGGGTTAGTTGTGGTTGTAGTGGTAGTAGTGGTGATGGTGACAGTGGTGCGGTTGTGTTAGTTGTGGCTGTAGTGGTCGTAGTGATGAGGGTAACAGATTATGATGATGACAGTGGTGCGGTTGTAGTGGTCGTGGTGATGAGGGTAACAGTGGTAGTGGCAGTGGTGGGGATAGTGGTATAATTTCGTGGTCATCCCTGCCAAATACTTCAATAATCTGTTCTACAATAATTGGCAGCCGAAAGACCAATCAGAGGACGCTCTACAAAGTTTCTGAACTTTATAGAAGCAAAACGAGTCTACGTTACAATCACAGGTATTTACGTGACTGCATGTGTATAAACGTGAATTTTGTTAAAGCAGGTCGAATATTTACTTGCTTGCAGAAGACCCTAATGATACATAATAAATCCTAGGAAGCATAGGTGATGGCAGGGAAAACACAGAGTAAGTGCGGATATGTATATAGACTCTTAACGTTTGAGAGGATATGCTTTGAAGATATAATGTATACTGTATACGACACGAACGGATGTACTAGTGTAAGAAAATAAAACTGAAGAACAAGAGAGAGAGAGAGAGAGAGAGAATGAGTTACAAGGAGTTAATATTAATAGTTAGTATCTCAGAGAGCTTGCGATCCATTCCGGGGAGATACTAGAAGTGGAAGGAGAGAGACTGTTTAGTGCACTACGCTCATTACAGAGTGTGCAAAATGCTATCTACTCTCTTCTTGAACTGCTCTATTGAAGAACTGTTTACAACTTCTGAGGGAAGTTTGTTCCAGGTAGAACAGATTTTATATGTGAAAAAGTGTCCATAAATACTAGTGCTGAACCTTTTCAACTCTAATGTCCAGCCATGGTTTCGTGTTGTATTCTTATTGAGGCTAAACAATTTGCTAAAATCCACATTGTCAAACCCATTAAGTATTATAAATACTTCAATGAGCTGACCTCGTAGTCCACGAGATCAAGAGCTCTCAACCGGTCCTCATAGCTCAGTCTTCGATTCGATAAGAGAGAGAGAGAGAGATCCAAAAAATGTCTGCATAATAAGCAAGACAAACGTCAGCACAGACAGATCACAGACAGTGAGTGGAATCTATGTACTGTAAGATCATTACTATAATTACAAATTATCATCGTCGTATTTTGGACTTACAAGCAACTTAGTCAGACAGGTGACAGTAGTGAAATATTGCGATTCACTTACAAATAAAGACGTGGATCAATTTATCTCTCAATATATCAATACGTGTTTCGTCTCATTAACCCTTTCTGTACCGTCGACGTCTTTATAATTGTCTTCTAGCTACAGTATATGTTGACGAATTTATGCATCTTAAGAAGGACCTTTGGTAATAAGAGTTAAGCGAGTTAGGTCGAAGCCTTTTAATTGCTGGAGGCCCTTTTTATACTGAATAAAATTGTTTATTAGTAGCCTGAATTAAGTTAAGGGGAGGTTTTTAGTTTGTTTCCTACTCCTCCAGCAATCTTAAAATTTCACCCCCTTGACCCCCTTTCAAGATAAATTTGTAAATTTTTTGGTAGAAAAATTTCCCGGCCAAACGCCGATTACTCTTAAATTACAGGCTCGCTATCGGTCGCCAGGATAAAATCGACACCTAAATGGCACGAAAGGTCTTAAAATTTACAGAATGGGTCAGGTAATTCTTAAAATTACCAAACTAATGGGGCAAACGTCTTAAAATCTCAAAAGCAACGGGGCTAGACATGAGGGAGAAAGAAGTCAAGAAAAAAGTCCCTCAAGTGGAAATCTCCCTTTACTAGGACGGCACCGGCACGGAATGGGTTAATAGGACGGCACCGGTACGGATTGGGTTAATAGGACGGCACCGGTACGGAATGGGTTAATAGGACGGCACCGGTACGGAATGGGTTAATCATATGACTAATGTTTCTTCAATTCTAGTTTACCATCAGGTATATATATATATATAGTACACATCCTTTAAGGGGGGTGACCTGCTTTTTGTTATTTCTCTCCTTTTCTCTTTCTCTGGCTTGTATCCATTCGGCCCCATTTAGCCAACTATTTTAAGACGTTTATCCCCATCTAGGTGTCGATTTCTTCCTGGCGAGCGATAGCGAGCCAGCATTATATGAAGAAATCCGGCTTCGCCGGAGAAATTTTTCTATCGAAAAATGTACAAATTTAGCCTGCTGTCAAACGAAAATTAAAAATATGCTGGCTCGCTACCGCTCACCAGTAAACAATTGACACCTGGATGGGGATAAACGTCTTATAACAGTAGGCTGAATGGGGCCAAATGGGTACAAGGCAGAGAAAGATAGAAAAGGACAGAACAAAAACAGGTCACACATCCCTTAACACAATATGATAACTTGTAGCGCATTTTCAGATGCCTTCTGTTTTATTTTCGGTTTTGATTTGATTTTATTTTCCCAGTCCCACCCACTGACCGTACTTCGTAACTTTGTGGATTCCACACTAATGGTATGTAAACATGTAGAATATTGAACTGGTATAACTTTGCTAATTATATTGGTCATTACACCAAAATATAGGATTCCTCCCTAATGGTGTAATTTATGGAGTCTTAATACTTCCTAAATACCAATACTTAATCATTGACCAATTTCTACTGAGGTAAGTAATTAATATAACGTGCCAGTGTGTTAGGTATTGGTTAAGCGTATTCACCAGAGCAAATAAAGGATGAAATCCAATGTCAGTGGGCGTCTAAATAGCATAGTTAATTTAAGGGAGCCCACCTCGCTTTTATTTCTCTTTCTCTCCCTCTCTCTTTGGCTTGTAACCATTCGGCCCCATTCAACCTACTGTTTTAAGACGTTTATCCCCATCCACGTGTTAATATTTTCCTGGCGAGTGGTAGCGAGCCAGCATATGTATATTTTTGTTTTGACAGCAAGCTAAATTTGTATTTTTTCGATAGAAAAATTTCTCCGGCGAAGCCGGATTTCTCCATACAATGCTGGCTCGCTCTCGCTCGCCAGGAAGAAATCGACACCTGGATGGGGATAAACGTCTTAAAACAGTTGGCTGAATGGGGCCGAATGAATACAAGCCAGAGAAAGAGAGAAAAAGAGAGAAAGATAAACAAAAAGCCTGTGACCCCCCTTAAGAAGCCATTATAGTAGAATTATATAGATTGTATGAGTAGCTTCTGAAAGAGGATAACATAAGTAGATTTAATTCATGCTTATTTCTCCTCCTCCTCCTGCTCTTAAGGGAGCCCACCTCGTTGTTTTCTCTTTCTCTCTCTCTCTCTCTCTCTTTGGCTTGTAACCATTCGGCCCCATTCAGCGTACTGTTTTAAGACGTTTACCCCCATCCAGGTGTCAATATTTTCCTGGCGAGCGGTAGCAAGCCAGCATATATATATATTTGTTTTGACAGCAAGTTAATTTGTACATTATTCGATAGAAAAATTTCTCCGGCGAAGCCGGATTTCTCCATATAATGCTGGCTCGTTATCGCTCGCCAGGAAGATATCAACACCTGGATGAGGAAAAACGTCTTAAAACAGTTTGCTGAATGGGGCTGCATGGATGTAAGCCAGGGAAAGAGAGAAAAGCAGAGAAAGATAAAAGAAGCCGGTGACCCCCTTAAAGGCTTTGTAAATGTCCCTCCACTCATGTAACCCACACCGTTGACATAAACAACACACACACACACACACACACACACACACACACACACACATACACACACACACACACACACACACACACACACACACACACACACACACACACACACACACACACACACACACACACACACACACACACACACACACACACACACACACACACACACAGGAGTTTCCCTTGCCATTGATCTCCCTATTTACGCCTAAGGGGGAAGTATTAGTTTTTTCTGGATCCCCTTCACCCTCATTTTTAGCTCCAAGAGTGTTTAGAATTTAAGACGTTCACCCCATTAGTTTGATTAATACCTTTCGTTCCATTTATGCGTCAGTAATAAGACCTTTCGAACCATTTAGGTGTTGATTTTCTTTTTGGCGAGCGAAGTGAGCCAGCATTTTAAGAGGAATTGGCCGTTGGCCGGGGCATTTTTCTACCGAAAAATGCACAAATTGATCTCGAAGGGGTGTTTTGTGGGTAGGTTTTTATGTTTCATGGAGGAAAAGGGGAGGAAACAAAAAAATAAATAATCGATAATTACAAATACGTCCCCTTAACATTGATGGTAGATAGCTAAATTGTTTGGCAGCAATTCATTGTTTATGTTTGTTCTTCATTGTCTTCAGTATCCGTCGTTGTTTGAATCGTTAATATATTATTAACATTGCCTTTCATTTATATCTTCATCCTGCAATGTTTGCAATGTCCTAGGTAGCTTACATTACCCTTTGACATGTTCTTTCAATGTCCTAGGTAGCTTACATTACCCTTTGACATGTTCTTTCAATGCGTACATTGTTGTACAATGTTTACACTGCTCTTTATCGTTTAGCTTGTCCGTTTTGTTAATACATTTTTTATTTAATAATTTTTTCTACATTGGCCGGCATTGTAAGAGTCCTACATTTTACTTGGTGGTAGAATAGAAACATATCATTTTCTTCGCTTGCATACAAAAATAGTAGATATTCTAGCAACGAAGAATTTCTGCAAGGAAGTGAACACTGGATTTTCTCCTGTACATTCTGTATCGCTAATAGATAAATGTTTTACATTTTTGAAGGAGCTCTTAATGCCAATAGCATTTAGTCTGAATGATATGTGGAATAGGGTAATACACCTTTGCATGATGTAAGAGATAATACAAATAATTAGAATAGTGCACAAATGAAGATATGGCAATGTCAAGATATCTAGCATACACACATAAAGGAAATCCATAACCATAAAGACGTCATATAAATAATAGTTGACGAATTAAGGGAGCCCACCTCGCTCTTATTCTCTTTCTCTCCCTCTCTCTTTGGCTTGTATCCATTCGGTCTCATTCAGCCTACTGTTTTAAGACGTTTACCCCCATCCAGGTGTCAACATTTTCCTGGCGAGCGGTAGCGAACCAGCATATATATAGTTTTGTTTTGGCAGCAAACTAAGTTTGTACATTTTTCGATAGAAAAATTTCTCCGGCGAAGCCGAATTTCTGCATACAATGTTGGCTCGCTATCGCTCGCCAGGAAAAAATCGACACCTGGATGGGGATAAGCGTCTTAAAACAGTTGGCTGAATCGGGCCGAATGGATGCAAGCCAGGGAAAGAGAGAAAAGGAGAGAAAGATAACAAAAGCCTGTTGATACAAATAATCGATTTCATTCTTTCAGATAAATGGCCCATTTCAAAGACCATACTAGTAACCAACACAAGGTTGTATTCAGTTTAGAATCCATCTTTAGGAAACGATTAGAAAAGAGTACCTCAATTATCCATTTAACTCTGAAAGATCATTTATAAAATTATTATCAATAGACTGAAGCGACGGAAATAGAATAATCTATATTTTTATTAATTTCACCACAACACCAAACACCTCCAATGAAATTAATGAAAGCATGTACGTGATCCACCGGGATTTGAACCTGGGTTATCACACACATATTTTTAAACACTCTAACCATAAGACCACCAGGCGTCGTCTGATTGAAGGGGTTGAACATAAAAAACAATAATAAGAGAAAGAATAAAGAGAAGTAAGCAGGAAGAGGAAACTAAATACTAAGAAGGAAAGGGGGAAGAAACAGAGAGTTAATAAAGGAAAGAAAATGTAGGTAAGATATGAAGCATAAAGTGTAGGAAACCATGTAATTACAACAAATAGAAAAACCCCAAATAAGAAAACTTAATCCTGGCACACAAAATCCCTCCTCCACCCCACGGACTCTTTAGTATACAGGCTCTGGACAACCCCTCTGTATTATGGCTTTCATTAGACGATTTTCTTCGGTTTGTAAATTGTTAATGGCAAACAAAGAGTTATAGAGGTAAATTGTATATTTTTGTATTCTTTAAAGTTCTCTATAATAAAAACTTTATATATAACACCATCGTATTAAATGTATGCACAATTAATCTTACATTTGCTAATATATTCAATAAGGAGTTTATACCGATAGATACACTGTTGTATTAAATCTAAGCAATAGTAAAGATATAACAATACAGTATATCAACCCCACCTGGATTCAATGAGGCCTTTGTTTTTTTTTTGTTTTTTTTTGGGGGGGGGGGGGGCCATCAATATGCAGTACGGTTGGTTGTATGAAACTTAGGAAGGACCTCTAACAATTATATGACTACATTTATCCTTCAACTCCCGCAGTCAGAATCGAGTCAAATCAAGCTATTAAATCGCAAACTTGTTGTTGCAGCAGCCTCCTCTTTTGTAGGATACGATATAGAAAATAACCATTTATATAATAATAATTAGCTCTCCCCCTAACTCCTAATAACTTCCCATTTTTCCAGCTTATCTTATTCGTATTTCTTGGTCATTATACTTATTTCTCCCTTGCTTAATTAGTTTCTTACATTTATATTGTATCCCATGCCTTTTGGTTTCAGTTCAAAACTTGGTTTCCTTTTCCAAAAGTTGCATTGGTAAGCTTCCTACATACAATATCCAACCATACAGTATATCCGCTTATACATGTACTGTACACCCCCAGGCCATATAGTTATCTTACAAGTTAAGTTAATTTGACTTTATATTATCTTTGTCCCAGTTTTGGTTTGTTTAGTTTGCAAGTTTTACATTGTAATCAACCATTCAATGTAGAATTACGCCAAATTTTCATGTGGCCAAACACACTCTACGATTCCAATCTATCCAGGCGGGTATTCTTCTGCAATGCTTCTCCTCCCAATTATGACGGGCATATCTATTGACTTGCTTCAGCCTTAAGGGGGGGGGGGGGGGGGGGGGGTCACTTTTTGGGCGATTTTTGCATGTATTCATTATTGTTCTAGTTTCCTCCCTAGACCTCTATCAAATAAAAAAAAAATCCATTAGATCCCCCTTCTAGATTAAATTGTACATTTTTCGGTAGAAAAATTTCCCGACCGAAGGCCGGTTCTTCCAACATTACAGGCTCACTATCGTTCGCCAGGGAAAAAATCGACACCTAAATAGCACGAAAGGTCTAAATATTGACGAAGAAATGGGGCGAAAGGTCTTAAAATCGACTAACTAATGTGGCAAACATCTTAACATCTGAAAACTAATGGGGCTAAACATGAGGGAGAAAGTGGTCCAAAAAACCGGCCCATGTCCCCTTAAGTTGCATGATTTTCCTCCGTGTTTTCTTCACCAAGAGGTTTCACTTTCAGAGACCACCACGTACGTAACCATGCAAAAACAAGCAAATTCCTCAATAAGAATAATTAAACAAAATGTCATAATAACCGCCACAACGTCAAATTAGGCAGATAGTGATAATAGTCATACAGGTTCAAGTCACATATAATTTTACACATGCCTTGCTCCCCAGTTTCATGAAAAATGTGTAATTAAAAGTGGCATCAAACATTATCGAACTCTTATATGTGTTTCAGAAATGGAAGAGGAACTGAAGATTAATGGGACATGGGCTGTTTTTCTGGTCACCCTTCTTCCTCATGCTTACCCCCAATAGTTTTCAGATTTTATGACGTTCCGCCCATTAGTTTGGCGATTTCAATACCTTTTGCCCCATTTCGTTGTCAATGTTAAGACCTTTCGTGCCATTTAGGTGTTAATTGTTTCCTCGCGAGCGATAGCGAGCCTGTAATCTGAAGAGTAACCGGCCTTCGGCAGGGAAATTTTTCTACCGAAAAATGTACAAATTAATCTAGAAGGGGGATCTGACATATGTTTTTTTTAAGTTTGATGGAATTCTAGGGAGGAAACTAAAAAAATAATAATAAATAAATGAAAAAATCTACCAAAAAGTGAACCATCCCCCCTTAAGAGTTGCTCAATGTGAGGGTTTTGCTTGTTTTGCTGTGTTCGAGTAATGTATTATAGTTTGTTCCATGGGCTTACCAAAACACCTTCACATACTTCACATACTTCACATACCTTCACATACTTCCTTCAGGCTAAAAAAACGCCCACTCAAATCCCTTACAAGCTAAGTTTTGTATATTTTTCGATATTACAATTTCCCGGTCGAAAGCCGAATTCTTCCGAGTTACAGGCTTGCTATCGTCTGCCCAGCATAAAAATCAGCACGTGAATGAGATGATTTAAGTGTCCAAATGTCGCCAATCTAATTGGGGGTGAAACATACGAGGTCAAAAAGTACCCTGTTGGACCAAATAGGGTTAAGGGGGGATGGGCGTATTTCTATGCTTATTTATTTATTTGTTAATATTATTTTTGTAGTTTCCTCCGTAGACCTCCATCAAACTTAAGGGGAGATTTCCACTTGAGGGATTTTTTTCTTTATCCCTTTCTCCCTCATGTTTAGCCCCATTGCTTTTGAGATTGTAATACTTTCGCTCCATTACTTTGGCGATTTTAAGAACTTTCAACCCATTTATGTCACTTTTAAGACCTTTCGTCCCATTTAGGTGTCGATTTTTTCCTGGCGAGCGACAGCGAGCCTGTAAGTTAAGAGGAACCGGCCTTCGGCCGGGTCATTTTTCTACCGAAAAATGTACAAATTTATCTTGAAATGGGGTCATGGGGGTGTAATTTCAAGCTTGATGGAAGTCTAGGAAACACACTAAAAACCTCCCCTTAAAAAGACACCACCAAGACCCCCCCATCAGGATCCTTGTTACATTTTTTGATAGAAAAATGTCCCGGGTGAAGGCGCGGTTCCTCCTAAATGTCCCGGATGAAGGGCGGTTCCTCCTAAATGTCCCGGGTGAAGGCGCGGTTCCTCCTAAATTACAGAAAAAAAACATACCCCCTTTAAATCAACACCCACCACCCTCACCCCGATATCCATCCTGACTCATCTCTCTCTCTATGTCTGTGGCTTGAGTCATACTGTGGTCTCACTTCTTATCCCCCCGGAACCTGTCTCTCCGTCTTCCCGTCTTCAAACTGCCCTCCCTCCTCCCTCCGTCCTCTATCTCGAATACACTCATTTTATACTCAACCAACACACTTCAATCACCCGACAGCCTTAGATCCTCTCTGACACTACATCTCTCTCTCTCTCTCTCTCTCTCTCTCTCTCTCTCTCTCTCTCTCTCTCTCTCTCTCTCTCTCTCTCTCTCTCTCTCTCTCTCTCATCATATATATATATATATATATATATATATATATATATATATATATATATATATATAATGTATATATATATATATATATATATATATATATATATATATATAGATATACTGTATATATATATATATATATATATATATATATATATATATATATATATATATATCCATACGTAGTCAAACTCGCTAGGAAAATTGAAACAATGGAACACCAAGCTTTCGTCTATTCTCTCAAGACATCTTCAGGGTAATACAAGAAAACAGGGGGAGAGTGAGGCTTAAATACCCGTCCTAAATCATCTGTGAGTTGCTAACTAGCATATAAAGACAAAAAGTGTTGCAAATATAAATACAAAATACAAAAAGTGTTGTTATATGCTAGTTAGCAACTCACAGATGATTTAGGACGGGTATTTAAGCCTCACTCTCCTCCTGTTTTCTTGTATTACCCTGAAGATGTCTTAGAGAATAGACGAAAGCTTGGTGTTCCATTGTTTCAATTTTCCTAGCGAGTTTTACTACATAATTTGCTCACACGTATTTGTGATTTTACCTCCATATATATATATATATATATATTTCCTTTACCATCCCTCCCCCATATGTCTCCGTCCTGAGCTATCCTTCCTTCCCTTCCCTCTCCGTCCTAGCTCTCCTCCCCCCCCCTCTCCCCAACACTCCCCCCCCCCCCATTATTTCCAGGACTACAGGAGGTCAGTTCTGGCGTAGTCAGGACTGCTCTCGCGCTCTCTCTCTAATTGGATAATCGGCCGCTATAATTTGATACTTCCACCATATATTTCTTTACTCCATCCACCTGGCACGTAGCATGCATATATATATATATATATATAGGTTGAAAGGTAGGGAAGGTGGGTGGGCGGGTGGGGGGGGGAGGGAGGGAATAATTGTGTATGAGTGTGTGTGTGTGTGTGTGAGAGAGAGTTGATGGGTGGGTGTGAACGTTTGCGTGTTCTGTGTGTATATGTATGTATGTATATGTGTGTGTGTGTATGAATGTGTTTGTATGTGTTTTAGTGTGTATATATGTATGTATAATAATAATAATAATAATAAACGGTTTATTAAAGAATGGCAGCCTCATGAGCTGAAAATACACATTTTACAATTTAGTGGATGAACATAAGATGTACAGATATGAGGATGGTAAGCTTAGTTTACAAACAAAATAAATAAATACAATAATGATGCATGTGCAGAATACAAATTATCATAAAATAACCATGAGAGTAAGTGATATACAGTACATATACACATTTATTTACTTACTCATATACAGAACATACGTATATACACGTACGTGCGCACATACATATACATACATATATAGGAACATAAGAACATGCAGTAAGTGTGCACATGTCCGTACACACAAACGCTCACGTATGCACACAAACATACATACATACAGAAACTGTTTTGGTATGGTCAGGGTAAAGAGGGTGCAGGTACTACAATGGGAGGTTAATCCTCGGTAGTGTAGGTGTGTGTGTGTGTGTATGTGTGTGTGTGTGTGTGTGTGTGTGTGTGTGTGTGTGTGTGTGACAGAAGGCGAAATATGGAAGAGCTGGGCGTTCTATATGCGAGAGAAGGAGTTTGTGAGTATGTGTGTGTGTGTGTGTGTGTGTGTGTGTGTGTGTGTGTGTGTGTGTGTGTGTGTGTTTAAATGATCTAGCATTTAAATAATTCAAACATTTAATGCCAAACTACAAAAACGCGCACACACACCTAAACACACACACACACACACACACACACACACACACACACACACACACACACACACACACACACACATACTCACAAACTCCTTCTCTCGCATATACACAGTATATTTTTTAATGTGGGCATTGAAAAGAGAGAGAGAGAGAGAGAGAGAGAGAGAGAGAGAGAGAGAGAGAGAGAGAGAGAGAGAGAGAGAGAGAGAGAGAGAGAGATTGTAAGTATATACAGTATATTTTCGAAGTTGTGTATTAATAATATATAGTAATACTGTATATACGACTTATTCAATTCATGTAGTAATTATCTATGCTACTGAATAATAATAGTGTCATGTAAAACACCTTTAGAGTTTGTGTTGTGAGTAAGTGTGCGTGTGTGTGTGTTTGTGTTTGTGTGTGTGTGTGCGTGTGCGTGTGTGTCATAAGGTATTGAGTCCGGCTGAGTTCTCGTCATAGTAAGCACATTATACTTCTGAAGTGCATGTTCATTTAATGGAATTGGTATATACATATTATTGTAAGCAATGGCTGTCTAACTCTTCTACTTATATTTTATTTGTTTATCAAATTCCATAGATTTATCTAATTACGGTACATTGCTGAAGATTAAATTTGTATGGTTTCTATTCCGCTGGATAATTAGATACAGAAACATAATTTATATAATATTATCAGTGCTCTGATTAAGATGATATCTTTGCATATGCATGTATTTAAAGAACTGATGTAATTCGAGGCCCAATATATAATTATCTGATGTAATTAATGTCTTGCTTTATCTGCACACCATTAGTTATTTCAGTTTTTATTATATTATGCTGAGCTAGTGAAACATAAAACCCTAAAACCAGTTTCACACGAACTCTGTGCCTTCAACGTTTATCGTCAACCTTGGCTTGGCAGTTACGAGGTAAAGTTGTCTAACCTTTCTGCATCATTAAACGAACCACCGGAAGGTATATAGCAAGTAAAAAAAAATAACAATGAATTACAAAATATATAGATACCATTATTGGCCGCTGCTCTACCTTACCACAATCCACAATTTCAAAGAATTTATTGTGAGTTTTATATTTGAGTGATTCCTGCTGTGTTCTTCCAAAGCTTATGATACTGTAGATTAGTTTGATAGTAGCAGAATAATGCAATATGAAATAGTTCTGAGACGCATGGCTTAAGGGGGGTGACCTGCTTTTTTTCGCTCTTATTTTCTCTCTTTCTCTGGCTTGTATCCATTCGGCCCCATTCAGCCTACTGCTTTAAGATATTTATCTCCATTCAGGTGTCGATTTCTTCCTGGCTTGCGATAGCGAGTCAGCATTGTATGGAGAAATCCGGTTTCGCCGGAGAAATTTTTCTATCGAAAAATGTACAAATTTAGCCTGCTGTCAAAACAATTTAAAAACAAATCAACACCTGGACGAGGATAAATTTCTTAAAACAGTAGACTGAATGGGGCCGAATGGATACAACCCATAGAGAGAGGGAGAGAGCGACAAAACTACGAGGTGTGCCCCCTTAATGCGTTTGGCTCACAACGAATAGGACCAGGGTTTGATTTTTGGGTAGGACTAAACATTTGGGCAAGTGTCCTGATAGTTGAAGTGTCTCTGGTCACCTTACCCTATTAAGTAACACCCCGTTATTAACATTAATCATCAATTACAAACCCCAATGCACTTGAATAAACTAATGAAAGCATATGGTCCTCCCGGGATTCGAACTCGGGACACCACACCCAGCACATAAGCATCTAAACCATTATACCACCAACAGAGGAACCAAGAGTTATGGGATATTCGTTATGTACAGTTGACCACAGGAAATTGCATCCATACAGTGAGTTTATGTATGAAAAGAAGAAAAGTTGGTTGGTTGAGTTAGAAGTACAGTTTCATATACAATAATTAATTTATATGATCAATTAGCAGTTTTTGTAGCCAATTATTCCTATAAGCCTTCCACATAAGTAACAGAGCAACCGAAAGAAGCTCCTTTAGGGCATATTTGTACTTAATGGGGTGTTTTGTATAGCATAACTTAACTTTACTTTATTTAACCCCTTCTGTACCGGCGACGTCTTTTAAATGTTATTCTAACTATATTTAGACGATGTTATGCAGCTTAAGAAATATCTGTAGTAGTAAGAACGAGGCCCTTTTAAAACTACAAAACATCGTCTAATAGCAGCCAGAATAAAGTTAAACGGAGTCGCCGGTACACAAGGGCTGAGTTGAGTTTGATCTGGTTAAATCCTTCTGTACCGGCGAAGTCTTTTTTCATTTTGATTCTAGATTAGTTTGTACAGTTTATGAATGATCTGTGGTAGTAAAAAAAAAATTGTTAATTAAGATAGTTAAAAGCCTGTTAATCGCTGGAGGCCCTGCTAAAACTGAATAAAATTGTCTAATAGTTGCCATAATATAATGAAAAAGACATCACCGGTACTGAATGGGTTAAATGCGACGTCACGCACATATCTACATTGCAATTGACCGCTTGCAAGTTTCATACTATAAGAAAGTTGGAACCGTGAACATCGATATTATAGAGAAATGCAAAACTAATGTGAGTTTCTAATGGATAATATGATTAAATTGGTTTTATGTATATATAAATGCATCATGACCGTATTTTGCTGATAATTCTGCTAAATATTAATGGTCACAGTTCCAACCTCCTTATGGACCAAAACTCGCAAGTGGTCAATTGCTTGTCTCTACGTATGTGCATTATTTTTCAAAATTACTTATGTACCTGCCATGATGTCTGCTAAGTATATCTCACATCCGCCCGTGAGCTACTAATGATTTTTACCCCCAGCCAAGCTCAAACCACTCACTTGTAGGTGGTTGGAGCCCTGCTGAAAGTAAAATATCGGACAGAAAATAAGTGTTTGTAAGTGGATGCTCCAAAGTTTTGTTTAGGGTATACAAGTAGGTGTAAGTATGGTTCCATGACTGTGTGTGTGTGTGTGTGTGTGCTTGTATGTGTGTGTGTGCGCGTGTGTTTGTGTATGTGTGTGTGTGTGTGTATGTGTGAGTGTGTATGTGGCTGTGTGTGTGTGTGCGCGCATAATCCAACGTGAGAATTTTTGGTCAGCTTTCGGTGTGTCGGTATGTACGTGTGTACAGTTGCCCACATATATCCTGGCCTTCCCCAATAGTTCATGCAGGGAATTGATATGAGTATATTGACAAATATCCGTGCGTACAATAGAATACATACATTTAGCATCATATTGTGTACACATATTAACCCCTTCATTACCGGTGACATGTTTTCATTATATTCTAGCAACTAGTAAACGATTTTATGCAGTTTAAAAAGGGCCTCCAGCAATTCCCAGGCTTCTAAATATCTCACTTAACCCTTTTTACTACCACAGATTCTTCTTAAGCTGTACAAAATCGTCTAAATATTGCTAGAATAAGATTATAAAGACGTTGCCGGTACGTAAGGGGTTAAGGGTATGAAAATGGAAAATTTCTCTAAGTACATTGATTTACCATATATTACCAACCAAATTTATAATGAGTGTCATTACTATATTAATATATCCAGTACAATTATGTTCAAATGTTTACGCAAATGGTAAAATGCATTACTGTATTATAAGAGCATAAGACAAATGACATATATTCAGTATACTTGCTCTATTTTACTGTATATATTTGTTTTATTACACGCAAAAAATAAACAGTGCATGATTGATTTGCGATGGTAGTTTGATATAATCAAAGGTCTAATCAGATGGATTAAAGGAAGGTGTTTGCTTTTTCGGGCCCCCTTCTCCCTCACGTTTAGCCCCATTAGTTTTGAGAACTTAAGACGTTCCCCCAATTAATTTGTCCTTGCTCTTTATTTCTTTACCAATACTAAAACATTTCGTGCCATTTAGGTGTCAATGTTTTTCCCAGTCAAGCGATAACAAGCCTGCAATTTATAAGTAACTGGCGCATTATTCTACAAAAAAAAAAAAAAAAAAAAAAAAAAAAAATATATATATATATATACCGGTATACATATATATATACAGTATATATATATATATATATATATATATATATATATATATATATATATACTGTATATATATATATGTATACCGTATATATATACAATTATGGGAGTGATAGAGTTCTAGGGAGCAAACTAAATACCCCTCTTAATATTGTATATCAGGCTACACTCGTAATTCAATCGTACTATGAAGTTTAATATCAAATTATGTAGGTAAAGCGGTGTAAGTGACTGAACCTTTCTTGCAACCGTCCTGTGATTTTGCCTCTGCTAAGGTTAGATGTTAACTGCTTACGTGCATATTTTGCCATTGTTTTTTTTTATGTAAATAGTTTAAGGTCAAAATTATCCTTAATCATCATGCGGCAATGTGTGTGTGTGTGTGTGTGTGTGTGTGTGTGTGTGTGTGTGTGTGTGTGTGTGTGTGTGTGTGTGCTCGTTTCATATTACCCCTTGTTTGCTGGCTAATTGATGTGTGCGTTTGTGTGTATCTGTGTAAAATATCCGAGTTTCAGTTGTAAAATTACGTGCATGGGTTTGCATGCGTGTGTGTGTGTTTGTGTGTGTACATTATTTAAATCCTGCTTTTGAACCTTCGTGTGCGTTTGTGTGAATGTGAGTGAGTGTGTGCATTACCGAATATTCCTGCTCTGCATGTGAATTCGTGCATGCATGTGCGTGTACGTGTATTTGTGTGTGCGTAAATGTGTGTGAGTATGTGTGTGTGTGTGAGTGCGTGCGTGCATGGAATCCGGTTCTCTGGTTGTGCTTGCTACCCCCCGATCCCCGCCTTCCTCCTCCCCTCCCCCCCAACCCCCACCCCATTGCCTGCAGTGCATGTCTGTCTGCCTGCTAACCCGGTCTCATCTCTATATATTCGGCTTTCATCCACATCTTAACTGACCCGTATTTCTCTGGATTTGTTTTTTCGCTTTCTTTGATGTTAATTTGGGTGCGATATTGCTGTAATTTACCTACATGTTTGTGTGTGTGTGTGTGTGTGTGTGTGTGTGTGTGTGTGTGTGTGTGTGTGTGTGTGTATGCGTGTGTGTGTGTGTGTGTTTGTGTGTGTGTGTGCATGGTCTACCTGAGAATGCATGAAAAGGGTAGGTTAGTGTCGCTGCGTTACCCACCGTGTTCTTGCTATGGACTCACATATACACGTTAATAGATAAGTATACATTAGCTTATTTGGTTTACCCCTGTATCTGTCTACCACCATTTGCCTGTCTATCCTTCAGGCTATCAATCTCCTTATCCTGTGCTGTAGTTTTCTTATCTACGTTGTTTTTCTTTCGATCGTATATGGTAGTTTATTTACTACGTATAATTCGCTCACTTAAGGGGGGATAGTTCACTTTTTGGGCGATTTTTGCATGTATTCATTATTTTTCTAGTTTCCTCCCTAGACCTCCATCAAATTAAAAAACAAAAATCCATTAGATCCCCCTTCTAGATTAATTTGTACATTTTTCGGTAGAAAAATTTCCCGGCCGAAGGCCGGTTCTTCCAACATTACAGGCTCACTATCGTTCGCCAGGGAAAAAATCGACACCTAAATAGTACGAAGGGTCACAATATTGACGAAGAAATGGGTCGAAATGTATTAAAATCGACTAACTAATGGGGCAAACATCTTAACATCTGAAAACTATCCTTGCATTTATCACTCTCAAGTATTATACATTACACTTTATCCACCTCTCCGAACCTATCTATCAATTATTGTTTTGTGATTTGTCCTGCTTTCTATCTATCACTAGCATTGCTTCCGTTGCTTGTATATCCTGTTGCCTGTGTCTGCTCGGATATTGCTTTCTCCGTCCTACCACTAATTTGCTCTTACTCTCCTGCTCCTTAAGTTTGTTTACGATTTCTTAATGCCCTCTTATTTTGGGGTGACATTCTGAATTACGAGTTCATAGCTTCGTACGTATTTTTGCTATCTTCATTCTACGTTTTTTCGTGATAATGATTCTTCGCAAAATGAGTATTTTATTATCATACGAGCTAAAAAAAAAATATGTGAGTAATGTTCTTCATTATAGCGATAAAAATAATAACAATTTGCATTTCATATTGTTCACAGATTGTTTCAATAGATTCAAGATTCTTAATTTTTTCTATATATATGTGTTTATCATACAATATATAGAACACAATTACTAGTTTATAGTCACTTGCATAGCTCTTGCTTGTTTATGTGAATAGTAGGCCTATAATTAGAATACATGTTTATATCATTCCTACTTAATTATGCATTTTTTCATACCACATTAAGCTGTATTACCGGTTCATAAAATATTTTAAAATATTTGCAGTTTTCCCTTATTGCCATATTTGTAACAAAGTCAAGTTTTCAATATTGGCATCAATCTTTTTTTGCATATTATTTTTCTAGGTCACTATATTCAATATGTATATCATTGACCAAAAACGATATTATCATCAAATTGGGCAGAACTTTTTTAAATTAATTATATTAAGACCTTATAATATACAGCTATAGTGATTTAATTATAATTAGGACACAAATATTTACCTGTATTTTCTGTAACTCAAAAAAGGATAGACTGTTCCAAAACAGTATAAATATTTACTCGATTACTCTAGTCGTTTTATTTTAGATTAGTGGTCAAGAATATTGGCCAAGTATAATTAATAGACTACCTTTTTCATATGTAAAATCCTAGTATTTTCCGATCAGTATATTAGGATATTTTACATGATTCGTTAATACTCTTATAATGCAACTAATAGAAACTAACTAATATTATAGATATACAACATTAATCGACTAGCATATATATATATATATATATATATATATATATATATATATATATATATATATATATATATATATATATGACTTGGTACCATATCCATAAATTAATTAATACAATAGTCAATTATGTTATTTTACTATTTACTATGATTTACTTTATTTATATAAAACTAATAATACAACTAATACTAATAGCACTAATGATATATATATTGATAATCATTATTATTATTATTATTATTATTATTATTATTATTATTATAATAATTGTGTATGGCCACCCCCATTAAGGGGAGTAAGGCGTCTGGCAATAGATAGATAGATAGATAGATTATTATTATTATTATTATTATTATTATAATATTACTATTGTAAACATTTACTAATATTAATATTATATTTGTAGACGTTGTATTTAATTAAATTACATTTTGTTATAATTACTAAACAAAAATAGTAGGCTAATTTTGATTATAATAACATCAATAATGCCATAAGTACGATACGGTAATGACATAAATTAATTGTCAAAATTATTGTTATATATTGGCCTCATGCAATAATAATAATAGAGCAAATGTGTAGTTTATGTAATTGATATAGTCGATTTAATAATTTGTTATTCTTAGACTCCAATGCATAAGTACACGGCTGGCTCACATTTTATGCTTGTAACGTGTGTGTTGTGTGTGTGTGTGTGTGTGTGTGTGTGAGTGTGTGTGTGTGTGTGTGTGTGCGCGCGTTAGTGACTGCCTGTGTGTGTGTGTGTGTGTGTGTAAGCATGTGTGCGCGTGATTATTTCGTTATCCACGTTCTGACTATTTTTTTCTTGTACTTTCCCAAGACTTCCTCTCATTAGTTGGAGCTTGCACGTGATATCCTTATAACCAGAGTACAATTGGGTGTTTGGTCAGCTTGGTTCCTGTATGTACAATCGGGGGAATTAAGTGTTGTCATAGATTCCAGTGGTTTTCGCTCAACAAGTGTTATTGGTATCTTTACTGTTACTGGGAAAAGTGCTTATCCCTCAAAGTATTAGTCAGTGTCCGAAACTTTGTGAAATATCTGACAACACTTATTAACCTCGAATGTACGTGCTCCATTACGTTGCTATAAGTATGCTTGCGTGAAAATATAATCTTCCGCTGCTGTGTTTGCGTGCATGAAATGGCCTATTTAGCAAGTTACATGTACAGTAGTTGGTATGACTATATTAATGCGTCCATCTATCTATCTATCTATGTATGTATATATATATATATATATATATATATATATATATATATATATATATATATATATATATATATATATATATATATATATATATATGTGTATATGAGTGTTTGTGTCTGTATTTGTATGTGTGTGTGATAGGAAGGTCTAAACATTGAGTATGGTTAATGAACAGTCTTCTTAGAATTATATACTACCAAGCCAAGCCAAACTATTATTCATGGTGCTTGCAAACGAATGCGATTATAAAAAAACAATCACTGACAATCATCAGTTCCTTAAAAATAGAGTTTGTTGTAATTCTACCAAGTTAGTAAGATACACCCCTTTGTGTACTTGTAATGACCTATACGGGAATATAACCACTACACTCTCCTTGCAATTCACCACTTGCGAGTTTCGGGCTATAAGGAAGTTAAAGGTATAGACATCGATAATATTTTGCAGAATTACCAGCTATAATACGGTTGTAGTACATCGATAAATACATAAAACCAAATGCATCATGCTTTCTATTCATCAGAAATCTACATTATTATTGCGCTTCTGTTTTATATTGATGTTTACCGCTCCAACTTCCTTATAACCTGAAACTCGCAAGTGGTCAATTACACAATCAAGCGTATCATATAACTGACTATACTCTGTTTCTTTTCACCTGACGATAAATGTAATCCCTTAGTAGTTATTTTCTCAATACTTAATGAAAAATATGAAACCACTATGTAGCTACATTATATTAAGACCAAGTTTGTATAATATGAAACCACTATGTATCTACATTATATTAAGACCAAGTTTGTATAATATGAAACCACTATGTATCTACATTATATTAAGACCAAGTTTGTATAATTAGCACCATATTTCACTACGAAATCTTCCAAAATAACTGAGATATCTTGATGGGAACTTTGCTATTTACCGTCAGTTGAAAAGAAACAAACTATAGGAATACGATAACACTATATTAACTACCATTGATATTGATAGGGTTTGTTTAAGAATACGGTCGAATATCTCAGTAAGTTTTCTTGTATGCTTACCAATTACGTTTTTATCACCCCATCTATTTCCAAAGTTGCTTTATGCCATTTTTAACTTTGTATGCTGTAATGTCCGTTCTATTAATAAACTGCAATATATAATGTTCGGTATGCCAATCTCCAAACTATATTCAGAAATTCAATAAGTTCTATATCGTTTTATTCAAAGAATCAACATCTCTCAGTACAATTCACATATTTTCTAACATTTAATTTGTCACATAGTGGCAATAGTGTTATCTACCATTTACCTGTTTAATTTGTGTGTGTTTATTTACTCTTTGGTCAGTTATTATTCATTTAGTCATATCTTTCGGTTTACCTTTATAATTTTTATTTTGCTCTCTATAGTTATCCTTCATTCTTTTACTTACTATTTGTTTTTCATTATATGATAATTGTTTCATGATAATTTCAATCTAGCTTCAGCTTGAAATATTCTGGCGAATACGCTAGCAAGCCACTGTGTGTTCACTCATATTATTATTAATATAAATATATTGATTAGTGTATTTCAGTGTATCCTCTTCTGCAACCAATATCATTTTTCTATCAATGCACATTCAATTACAATTGTTTCTCACTAAGGGCATATAACTTAAACTATATAATGTCTTTATTCTCTAAATACTTGAACTTCTGTATTTTTGGACCATTTCATTAATGCCTTCTATTGCCTTCATCCCATAAGCATATATTCTACATCCCGTAATCCACACTCGTTTTAATTGTTTACTCTTTTAGCTTCCTACAGTTTCATAGCTTAACATAATCCCTTTGTCTAACTCTGACTCTCTCTCTCTCTATGTTGTGTGTGTGTGTATGTGTGTGTGGGTGTGTGCGTGTGTGTGTGTGTGTGTGTGTGTGCGTGCGTACCTGCCAGCTGTGTGCCTGACTACCTGCTTGCCTGTTTGTCTGCCTGCCTGCTTCTCTCTATCTCTCTCTCTCTCTCTCTCACCTACCCATCCCACCCCACCCACCCACAGCCTCCCCTTTAAACACCCCGGGATCCATCGTTCACATGCACATATTGTGGCGTTTAAGCCGCGTACGAATAAAACCATGCACAAAATGTTAAGCCCCTTTACGGTCAGGCGCCGCCAAGTCCGTTTCGCGAAAATCCCCACCGGCTGTATTGACAAAGTTGGGAGCCATGGACGAAAAATGGTTTTGATTAAATTACTCTCGGGCAGGGCATTATGTAGGCTCAGGCAGTGCTGCATGATAGCACCTTCAGTAAACAGCTCACTGGACACACTCGAGACATAGTGCACCCTCTCTCTCTTGTTTATTATTCCGAAAGCAGTGACTATACTCTGTTTCTTTTCAACTGACGCTAAATTGCAGAGGTCCTATCAAGATTTCTCAGTTATTATTAAGATTTTATAGTGAAATATGGTGTTAATTATATAATGTTGGTCTGCATATGATGCAGAGACAGAGTAGTTTCATATTTTTCGTTTTAATATCGAAAAATTAGCTACTAAGGGATTCAATTTACCACCAGATGAAATGAAACCGAATATAGTCTAGCATTGCCATTTTTGTCTGGTTTTACTCTTAACAACACACAATTGTTACATAAAGGGCAGTAATAATTCGAACACTATTTAATTCGTCTATCCAATTAATTCATACTAAACATGTAGACTGACACTTTGCCAATATAATATATTTTTATTAATTTCACTCCAACACTAAACACCTCCAATGAAATTTATGATACAATTTGTGTTCAATATGTACTTGCCTGCATTACACATAATACATTGTTCAAATATCTCGTCTTTCTAACTATATTGAGCTGGTAATTTACTTGCCAATATTTTCCTAGTATTACTTTCAAGGAGGATTGTTGTTTGGGCATTAAGGAATCTGATTATTATCTATCATTTCCATATATATTAATTATTTATCAATGGGACTAAGTTGCGAATATATATTGTATAATTCAAAATAAGCCAAAATTGAGTAATTGACCACTTGCGAGTTTCAGGCTATAAGGAAGTTGGAGTCTTGAGCATCGATATTAAACAGAAATGCAATAATAATGTAGGTTTCTGATAAATATAAACCATGATTAATTTGGTTCCATGTATTTATATGTGCACTACGACCGTAATTTAGCTGGTAATTCTGTTATATATCGATGTCTACAGCTCCAACTTCCTTGTAGAACGAAAGTCGCAAGTCGTCAATTTTAGGACATAGATAGACTACAAATTATCAAGCACATTACTCTTAATAAGGAATTATAATTATATTATTTTATAGTATTATATATTATTATTATTATAATTATTATTATTATTTTTGATATTATTACTATTATTGTTGTTATTAATATTATTTGTGTCTATATATATTTGTTTAGTATTTGTTGGCCAATATATGGAATTTAGAATAAAACAAACAAGATGGTCAAGTGAATGGAAATTACTGTAATAATAATGTTCCTTTCTTTTCTTCGTACGTATGACTTTCTGTAGTATATGCAACTGAGGTCACAGAGCGGCATCACAATTAAGGGGAGATGGGCCGATTTTGTTTCCCCCCTTCTCCCTCATGTTTAGCCCCATTAGTGTTCAGATTGTAAGACGTTCGCCCCATTAGTTGTCGGTTTTAAAACCTGCCGTCCCATTTATATATTAACATCATGACTTTCTGTGCCATCTAAGTGTCGATTTTTTCCTGGCGAGCGATAGCGAGCCTGTAATTTTAAGATGAACCGGCCTTCTGACTGGCCATTTTTCGATGGAAAAATGTACAAGATTATCTTGAAGGGGGACTAGGGCGTGTTTCTTGAAGGGGGACTAGGGCGTGTTTCTTGAAAGGGGACTAGGGCGTGTTTCTTGAAGGGGGACTAGGGCGTGTTTCTTTAAGCTTGATGGAGGCCTAGGGAGGAAACTATAAAAATGCAAAATAAATAAATAAATAAGCAAATCAATGTCAAAGTAGTTGTCCGATCTACGTCTCCTACAGTGTCCGGTGTTTGGGTGAGGCAGCGCGCGGCAATGATTCACGGGAGGCCAATATATCCAGGTAACGATGAGCGGAAATACACCTGTCATTAGGCTTTTCCACATTGTTTTGGTTAAGAGGGGATGGTTCATGTTTTAGTCTATTTTTGGTCATTTATATATTATGTTTATAGTTTCCTCCCTAGACTTCCATCAAACTTTTAAAAAAAATAAAAAAAAACAAAAATAATTACGGTGAGCGGCAATACACCTGTCATTATTATTAGGCTTTTCCACGTGTGTTGGGTTTATGGAAAGTTGGGATTGGTTATATATTATTTGAGGGCGTTTAGTGTAAGACTTCAACCACCTATGGGTTACAGGTTTAAGGCGGGATGGGCGTATTTCTTTCCCCATTTATGTATTTGTTTATATATATATTTTTGTAGTTTCCTCCCTAGACCTCCATCAAGCTTAAAAATACCCCCCCCCCCCCTCCCTTCCAAGACCCTCCCTTAAGATAAATGTGTAAATTTTTTCGATAGAAAATATTTCCGACCAAAGGCTGGCTTCTCTTGAATTACAGGCTCGCTTTCGCTCGCCAGGAAAAAAATAGACACCTAAGTGACACGAAAAGTCTTAATATTGACGAAGAAATGGGGCGAAAGGTCTTAAAATCGCCAAACTAATGGGCCGAACATCTTAAAATCTGAAAACTAATGGGGCTAAACATGAAGAAGCAGGGGGACCAGAAAAACCAGCCCATCTCCCCTTAAAAATTGAAGAGTATATATTTTTGACAAATATTTTCATGTTTGCCAATATAACATTTAGGGAACAATGAACTGCAGTAAACCTGTAATTTGATTATTTTTTAGGAAGTTTTCCTTGTCAATGTTTAGTTGCGATTAGTTAAGATTTTGATTGTATACATTGTAATACTGCAACATATGGGTATATTGCATGGAAATGAAAGATTATATATATATATTTCTCCATGTTATGCATAATTATGGCTTCTAGTTATTCTATAACAATTGATGCAAATGCTTCTTAGATAACTACAAGCTTCAATACTCTTATAATTATTCTTATTGAGCTTTTTGGTTAATGAAAATTTGGCATTGTTTTCGGAAATGATGACTGTTTTTTGTAAAGTTTAATCATTTGGATAATATATGGTTTGAAATAAGAAAGTTACATCAATGTTTACCAACTATCTCTGTGTTGGCTTGCAGCTTTATTATAGGGCTCCTCGATATACTACTTACAAATATTTATACTTTTTGTAAGAACCAATATCTACTTGTGTCATTACTATATGCAATGATGATTGGCAACAGAAGTATTTATTTTCATTGTGTGCATACTCTTAACGATAACATATGATTGTTTTCTATCTATTAGTGCGTTTTCTGAAGAAATTATATAATTCTTTTAAGTATTAATTTATTCAATTGCACCTTTGTTTATGTAAGCAAGTGCATGGTAATATTTGTATATAATAAAGATCATCAATATATTTAGAACATATTAATGAGAAAAACTATTTGTTATGGAAAGTGTATGGAAGGTTAGCGTTTGTTATAGTGATTAAACGTCTATGGGTGAAATATGTAAGATACAACAGTTTTCTAAAATAAAATACTCATCCTATGACTTAAACTCTTTCATGATCCGTGGGTCCAGACACTCTGACTCTAAGGAACCTTGAATTTGGATCCCTATCATTGTTTCAACTTTGGGGGTGAGGGGGGGGGGGGATTGTTACATATAAGTTTGACACTTGTCAAATAATGGCCTATCAAATCATTAGTATGAAGTGTAGATACAAAATACGTAAGTATGCACGCTTGTGCATGTGTGTGTGTTTGAATACCCCTGTTTTTAAGTATATATATATATATATATATATATATATATATATATATATATATATATATATATATATATAGAGAGAGAGAGAGAGAGAGAGAGAGAGAGAGAGAGAGAGAGAAATACAGACAGAGAGAGAGAGAGAGACGTATGAGTGTGTATGTTAGTGCGTGTTCCCCCTTCCCATCGACACCGGGTGAGGTAGAATGAGTGATAGCATCCTCCCCACAGCCCAAGCATGGAGCGTACACCCGACGCTTGACCCTTCATAAGCTTAGACTGAGGAGCATCCGGTCACCACTAAATGTACTGTACTCCCTCCCTCCTCCTCTCTCTCTCTCTCTCTCTCTCTCTCTCTCTCTCTCTCTCTCTCTCTCTCTCTCTCTCTCTCTTCTGAGTGGACTGCAGTTACTTCTGGAGTTCCACAGGGGTCTGTCCTTGGCCCACTTCTGTTTATCATATATGTCAATGACAGATATTGGTCTGACATAAAGCTTGGAATTATTTGTTCTACCTGGAACAAACTTCCCTCCGAAGTTGTAAACAGTTCTTCAGTAGAGCAGTTCAAGAAGAGGGTAGATAGTATTTTGCACACTCTGTAAAGCGTGTAGTGCAATAAACAGTATCTCTCCTTCCACTTCGAGTATCTCCTCGGAATGGACCACAAGGTCTCAGAGATACTAAATATTCCTTGTAACTCCTTGTAAATCTCACTTTCCCATGTCGCCACTACCACAAGAAAGCAAGCACTCTGTCTTTGTCTCTGTCCTCCTCCTCCTCTCCCACACAACCTAGCTCCCCCTCTCGTCCACTCTCCACCTGCCGTCCATCCACTCTTTTTTCTCTATCCACACTCTCCACCTGCTCTCTATCCACTTTTCTTTTTGCCTATCCCTCTGTCTAGTACCCCACCTCTAATCCCCCCTTCCACCTCTCCCGTATTTCTTTCTCTCCTTCGCTTCCTCTCTCTCTCTCTCTCTCTCTCTCTCTCTCTCTCTCTCTCTCTCTCTCTCTCTCTCTCTCTCTCTCTCTCTCTCTCGCCTACTTTGCAGCCTCGTAGGAATCAAAATACTTGTTGTTGCTCATTTTTCTTTGTACTCCTTGGTACTTCAATATTCTAATATTTTTGTATTGTTTGTTTTTGTTCAATTCCTTCTATTTAGTATTATTTAGCCATTTTGTACCAGGGTCGTCCTGTTTATCATATTGTGGCAACTACTATATTGTTATATTCAGCTTAGGAAGGACCTCTATTAATAGAAACGCTTCAAACTATCTCACCCAACCCTTTTAACTACCACACATCGTTCCTAGGCTGCATACTATAGTCTACTTATAGCTAGAATAAAATACCTTATGTTTAGTTCTGTTTAGTATTATTGTTTAGTGTTGCATAAATCTTCTTAGCATTGTCGCTCCTTGTCATTGCTCCTGCCTCTCTACTGTATACTAATATCCTTTGTGCATCAGTCCTTTATATCATCATTGTTTCTTATTCTATTAATTTTGACTGATATTTGTATGATTTGAGAAGATTCAATATGTTTTCTTTTTCCAGGCACAAGTTCTAGACTATCCATAATGAATAGACTATAATATATGAAGATAAAAAAAAGAGTACTCACAAGGCATGTAAGTGAAATTGAATTTAAGGGGAGATGCGTCGTTTTTATTTGCTCATTTGTGTATCTCTGTATTATTTTATTAGTTTCCTCCCTAGACCTTTATCAAACATACAAAACACCCACCCAAGACCCTCCTTCAAGACAAATTTGTGCATTTTTCGATAGAAAAATGTCCCGGCCTAAGGCCGATTTCTCTTAAATAACAGGCTCACTATTGCTCGCCAGGAAAAAATTGACACTTACATGACACGAAAAGTCTTAGTTTTGACCAACAACAAATGGGCGAAAGGTCTTAAAATCGCCAAACTATTGGGCCAAACGTCATAAAATCTGAAAACTAGGTATGCTTGCAGTCATTAACCCTTTCAATACCGGTCATGTCTTTTGTATTTGATTTCAGCTACATTTAGGCAAATTCATCTAGCTTCGAAAGGAGATATAAGGTAGCTAAAAGGTTGCACTGAGATAGTCTCGGGCCTCTTAATGTGTAGACGTCCTTCCTAAGCTGAATAGAATCGTCAAAATAATGACCAGAATATAATACAAAGGACGTCACCGGTAATGAACGGGTTAATTATGTCTATACATTTTGAAGCTGTGTTGAGGGGGGGGGGGGGATTGACTCCTTATATTTAGGTTTACCTGCTCTCTCTCTCTCTCTCTCTCTCTCTCTCTCTCTCTCTCTCTCTCTCTCTCTCTCTCTCTCTCTCTCTCTCTCTCTCTCCTTATATTTATGTGTACCTGCTATTGGTATTTCAGAGGTTTGTGTAATCAGTTCGAGGTTATGAAACGTAACAACTAATAACGGCGAATGTACAGTACACATATAAACAGTTAAACTATCATACTAAATGTTATGAATTCGAGCGTCTTATAACTCTGGCTGCTTGCCCCTGTTTCTATCTCTGTTTATATTATGTGATGCTCTCTCTCTCTCTCTCTCTCTCTCTCTCTCTCTCTCCTTCTTGTACCTAACACACGTCTATATAACCAGACCACCTCACCTCAACGCACCAATTTGCCCTTCTGAAGGCTATAGTTTCTGCCGATTTGCATATATATATATATATATATATATACTGTATATATATATATATATATATATATATATATATATATATAGAGAGAGAGAGAGATTGGAGTATAGATGGATATACAGATAGATTTCACAAGTGTTCTTCTAATCTATATATCTGAATTATTTGCTCCGTTAATTTAGCTATTTCATTATTTCATAATATAAATAACGGTAACATAAATATATATAAATAGTCTTCCAATATTTTACATATTTTAATGACATTAAATGGAAAATGCCTATGTATTATATGCAGTAGTTAATGCTCTTCCAGCATCACAAATTTCAATATTCGATTAAATGTATACAATTAGTCATATAAATTATACTGTATGTTCGTGTTAGAGTGATATTATATTGATGTTATCACATTTTTTTCAGTACATTTTTAGCTCGAAATAAAATGACGGGAACACGACTGTAAAACATTAATTTTACAACTAGTATCAATTTCATGACCGACCCATCTTGATCATTATCCTAATATTTAACTTCCTGGGTGCGTGTGTATGTGTGTGTGTGTGTGTTTGTACTTACTCTAGTTACTCTAGTTGTATTGCGGGAGTGAGCAAGCTCGTTATTTCCCGCCTCCTATATGTGTAGGTGTTATATGTATCGTTGGAATGGCTGTGGATGTGTGTGTAGTCTGTATTTTTAGCCAATTGGCGACATCGGAAACGAAGGCTTAGGGTGGATCTGTATGGTACCATTCTCACTATAGACGGTACCGTCTCGCCCGAAGGCTTAGGTAGCCATCAGCTTAGGTGAACCATATTATACCCATCTCGCCTTGTACCATTTTTGCCAACCCCAGATGGGACGTCACAACGTCGTCCACTTATTCCAGGTACCTATTTACAGCTAGGTGAACTGAGGCTAACACATGAAAGGAGACAAGCCCAATTTGTCTCCGCCCGGCCGGGATTGAACCCCCGACCCCTCGTGTGTGAGACGAGAGCTCTACCTACTAGGCTACGGGCTGTGTGTGTGTGTGTGTTTGAATAATCATCAATTCTTCTTTCCTTGAATTATATATAATGCTGATGTGTATTTCGTTAATTGGACATATAAATTGGGAGCCACTATAAAAATTAAATTTAGCCGACAAATAACAGTAATTACCAAATAATTGTTTTTATATGCACAATATATTTGAAATGATCTTTAAAGAATATAATGTTGTTGAAATGCATCTCTCTCTCTCTCTCTCTCTCTCTCTCTCACTTATTCCATTTCCCTCCGTCCACTTCTACTCAACCACAACTAGAGCATGACTCCCTTCCTCCACCACTATGCTCCACTACCACCACCACCACTGTTACCTCCACCATTATGCTCCACCACCACCACTGTTACCTCCATCACTTTTTCACCTATGTGCTCCATCAAGGCTCCGTTATGCTCCGCAAATTCTTCCTCCGCCATTTTCCTCCACCAATGCTTTCTCCACCAACTCAGTACATGCAAGAATAAGGCTTGGCTATTGTTATCTATGGCAGCTGAATTGGCAGGTAGAAGAAGAGCACAGGCAATGTAGGGTTTGCAGAGCTCCCAACAAACACTCTCCCGAGCACTATATCTTGGAATGCCCAATGATTAAGGAATACAGGAATTATCAGTTAACCACAATTGAGGATCAAGCAATATACATGCTAAAGAATAACGTAATCAATAACATACTAAAAAAACACAAGAACTTTGCCCCCCCACAATAATATGTACTGTAAACATGAAACATGAACCTTATAAGTATGCACCCCTTGCCCTCCACACATCTCTTCTTTCTTACAAGGTCACACTTAAACCCTTTGTAACGCCCTCTACACGATTTCATATTTTTATTGATCATGTCCCACTTATAATACCAATCACTATTTCTTTACTTATCACTGCTATTCTCATTTAATAGATTGACAATGTACAGTATATACATATCCCTCTGAGCCTCTAACACAGCTTTTATTTAAATAATCTGTTAAGTGCCAATTCATATCCTTTTGCAAGCCAATATACATGACCCTTGCATATGTAAGCAACATAATTGTCCTCAATATTCTTTGCTAATGGTTTGATCTACAATTAAGTACCTTCGGATATGCGGCATATCCATCCCGGAGGACTACTAGTATCTTCCTTCTGAATATTGTTTTGCTACTAAACTTAATTGAATCTTGATCTTTGCACGTATACAGTTTCCTTCCTTACTTATTGATATGTTGTGTCAGGTACGATGAAGCGATACTGCTGATATCTGTAGACTTGCGTTGAAATTCAAACTTTCCCTTTTAAGATTTTTTTTTTTTTTTTTTTTTTTTACTACCATATTTATCTTCAGTACTATGGCTGGCCTTAAACAACTTATTTATATGTAGTATGTCCCACCCTCCCCAACACATACACACACACACACACCTCCCCTCTCACACTTTCCTCCTCCCTGGAGTACCTTACCTCCTCCTCCTCCCCCCCCCCCCCCCCCCCTCCTCCTCTCCCACCCATTCCTCTACCTCCTACAAAACCCCTAACCATACTGCTGTATTGTCCTCAATATTCTCGGCTAATGGCTTGATGTACAAGTACCTCCGGATATGCGGCACTGTCCCTCCCGGAGGACCACTTGCACCTTCCCTCCGAATATTATTTTATGGAAATAAAATAATTTGAATCTGAATCTGAATCTGTATAGCTGTGTGTTTTGGGTGCTGGGGCAATGCCTTCTCTATACATAATTATGTATAGAGAAGGCATTGGCTGGGGTCTGGTGACTGGGTCACGACGGGTAGGGTCCCTCTAGGATTGTTTAAGGAGGGATTAACACGGTCGGGGCTCAGTTGGGGGTCTTGTGGGACAGCATGCGTGTTTAAAAACAAAAAACAATCTGATCAAGGTCTATAATGGGGACTCATGTATTTTAGATACCGGTATGTCTTTATTATAATACTGTATATACTAAACTTAGGTAGTGTTAAAAATTATCTTCAATATCAATGTATTACTCATCTAACTATATATGTAATGACATAGTTTAAGCTAGAAATAGGGTGAAGATTGCGTATGCACCTTCGCCCTTTTGAGATAATGTAACTATGATACTTGTGTAACATTTGTACTTTTCTCAATAAAACAATCAAATCAAATAAAATCAAAACCCCCCTCCCTCTCTCCCATAACCACACACCCTACTAAATATTATATTACTATCGGCATGTAAACTTCTCCACTGGTCATATTGCGCTAACTATCCCCTCAATAACCATTATTGTAATAAGAATTTGAACCATGTAACTCATGTTTGTAAATTATTTGTATTACTATAATTCCATTATAACTTCGGTAGTTGGTATTATTAGTCACATTATGTATGTGACTCTTGTATTCAGCTAACTATGACCTCAATAACCGTTGATGTAATGAAGAATGTGAAGTGTCCCTCATATGATTGTAATATATTTGTCGTACTATTATTGCATAATAATTTATGTAGTTCGAAATATTAGTCACATCATGTATGTAATAATTGTATTCAGCTAACTATGATCTCAATAACCATTGATGTAAGAAAACATGAATGGTCTCCTCATATGGTTGCACTAGTTTTGTAGTGCTATTATTTACCTGTCAATTAATAATTCAGTCACATTTTTTTTTTTTTTTTTTTTTTCATGAGCACGTATATACAGCACATGTGGCAATCAAATGAGGAAACTATAATAACACCAGACGACGATACTGTTGTTACAGTAGAATAATGGCTCTTTGAGCAGTATGTATTGCCTTACCAGTGGTTGTCACCTTATTATTATTATTATTTTATTATTATTATTGAAATACCACAGGAACGAAAATTCCTGGGAGCGAAACTTCCACCCCCAACGAGATCCCTCTCTTGCTACCACCTCCCTCCACATGTTACACGTCTCGTTAATCACAGTCTTCTAATATACAAATCACATTTCCTTACCCCCTGACATTCTTGAAATACCCACTAAGTATATTCAATTAGATACCAACCATGCAGACTATAATACGTTCGTTGTGTATGGGTACGAGGCGATCTCAAGACACCTTAGCTCCCAGTGCACAACGAACCGGATCATGATTATGTCCGCCTGTATTAAATTATGTATTATGTTGATTTATACCATTGCCTATTTTTGTAATAATTGTATTCAGCTAACTATGATCTTAATAACCATTGATGTAATGAAAATATGAATAGTCTCCTCATACGATTGCACTAGTTCTGTAGTGCTATTATTTACAACCTGTCAATTAATAATTCAGTCACTACAAGCTTGCTTGCTTGCTTTTTTTTTTTTTTTTTTTTTTTTTTTTATACAGACCATGTGACAATTAAATGAGGAAACTATAATAACACATCTGAATAATGCCAACCTGACTTATAAACACAAATATGAATGTAACCAGACGACGATGCTGTTGTTTCAGTGGAATAATGGCTCTTTGAGCAGTATGTATCGCCTTACTAGTGGTTGTCCCCTCACAGGATGGGGGGCGCTGCTCAATAAACTCGCCCCTCGGGGCAAAATCAAATCAAATCTCTCTCTCTCTCTCTCTCTCTCTCTCTCTCTCTCTCTCTCTCTCTCTCTCTCCCTCTCTCTGCACGGTGTGCACTTAAGCATTAGCGGTAAAATCAAACTTGGTGATTTCCTAAATCGCAATCTTTACAGTTTGCTGAGGGCAAGCATTAATGTAGAAAGTGCCCCCCAGCAGGAAAATTGCAAACTCTCACTAGCAGTTGAACTCAAACTTCCAAGAAAAGGTCCCACAAAAGGAGCTAGTCCCTCTGAAAGCAAGACTACCTCTCAACTAATGGCAGAGTTTCCTATTAGATTGAGAGATGACCCGCAACTCCCTCTAGACTCTACATATCAGTAGCTAATTTATGAACCACTAGATAGTGGTTCTTCTACCTCAGATGAGGATTCACCAAGTAATGGGAATTGCAACACCTCTGATAGTGTACAGAGAGAGAGTGTGTTAGAAAATGCACTACCTCCAGAGACCTCTTTCTCTTCGTGAAACTTAGTAAACAAAGGGGTTCTAAGAAAAACCTGAATCCCCTTATGGTAGTATTGTTTAATGCTAGGTCAATTAGGAATAACTTCTGCGAACTTTGGACATTATTGTCTACAGAATGTTTCGATGTAGTGGCTATCACTGAATCTTGGATTCACAGTCATACCAGAGATTATGTTGGGGAATTTGAAATACCTGGATACAGAATGTTCCACAAAGACTGAACCATGCAGGAAGGGGGCGGAATTCTTTTCTACATCAGAGATGTTCTAAATCCAATTGACTGCAAGATCGGGTCAGGACATGAACTGCTTGGAGTAGACCTCAATCTAGGTAACTCTATCTATAGGATTGTTCTGGTGTACAGGTCTCCACATCAAAATATTGAAAAGGATGAACTTCTGTACACAAAATTGAGTGCTGTTATCAAGGGTAAAACCAGTGTGATCTTAGGTGACTTCAATTGAATAATAAACTGAGAAGCAAAAACTGCCAATGCTAAAGATAGACAGCTTGTGGACTTTGCAAATTATAACTTTTTGACCCAGTGGGTGAACGAGCCAACTAGAGGCAACAATATATTACATATTGTGATCACTACTGAAGATGAAAGTGTGACCAGCTTCTCTGTTGGGGAATCACTTGGAAGTAGAGACCACAATCTAGTTAGGTTCTCTCTTCGCACCTTTAGCAGCAGACCCACCAGTCCTCAGAGTGCAAAACTAGATTTCCGTTGCGCAAGTTTTGAAGTCCTTAAGGGAAGCTTATCCCAGATCAGACCTGAGGGTGAGAATATTAATGCGATTTGGTGCTCATTCAAGGAGCAATTAATGGATCGACAAGCTGCATTCATTCCTACTAAACTTACCAAATCAGGCTCAACGCAATCAAAATGGTTCACAAGTGACATAGCTTCAGCAATTAGAAAGGTTGCATACAGAAAGGCCAAAAGAAGTCAAGACCAAAGAGATTTAGATGCCTTCAAAAATATGTGTAGAATAATGAAATCTCTTATAGAGGAAGCAAAGCGGAATGAAGAACTCAGAGTTGCTGCCCTCTGCAAATAGAGTCCTAAAGAGCTCTCCAGTTATGTGAACAGCTGGAAGCCATTCAAAAGTAGCATTGGACCTCTAAAGGATCCAACAGGTCAACTACAAACCTCAGATACTGATATAGCTAAATCCCTAAACGACTATTTTGCCTCAGTATTCACGTGGGAAAATATCAGTGACATGCCAAGTCCTGGATTAGTGCATGAGGGTGAAGTTCTTGGCAGAATTAGATGTACCCCAGAGGAGGTAGCAAAAAGAATAGATAAGTTAAATAGCTTCAAGTCATCCGGCCCAGATAGCTTTCTTCCCCGAGTTGTAGGAGAAGTGCTAGATGAAATCGCACGTTTCTTGGCAGACATCTTTAATAAATCACTATAAAATGGAGAGGTCCTTCAAGACTGAAAACTGGTCAAAGTGACCCCAATCTATAAGAAAGGGGATCACGAGTGTCCCAAGAATTATCGGCCAATTAGTTTGCCTTCGATCATAGTAAAACTCTTAGAAGGGATAGTAGTAGACAAGATAATTGACTACCTAGAAATTCAAAATTTTATTTCAGATTACCAACATGGATTCAAGCGACACCGATCATGTCATACCAATTTGCTGGAATTTGTCCATGAAATGCTGAGTGAGTATGAAAAAAGTAGAGCCATAGACATCCTTTACTTAAATTTTCAAAAAGCTTTTTAACAAAGTGCCTCATTGCAGGCTAATGTCAAATGTGAGTGCATTAGGTTTCAATACAGAGGTCACAAATTGGATAGGAAGTTGGCTAACAGGTAGACAACAATGAGTGGTAATCAATGGTGTTTCTTCTGAGTGGACTGCAGTCACTTCTGGAGTTCCAAAGGGATCTGTCCTTGGCCCACATCTGTTTATCATATATGTCAATGACATCGATATTGGTCTGTTGAGTGGGATCTCCAAGTTTGCAGAGGGCATAGAGCTTGGAATGAATGTGAAAGACCCCAAAGGGGTTGAACAGATCAGGATGAACCTCAACAGACTGGGTGATTGGTCGGAGACATTGCAGATGCCTCTAAACTTGGAAACGTGCAAGGTTAGGCCAAGGAAGTCCCAATTCAGGCAATTCGCTATTGGCAAGGGCTCTGGAAGTGACTGACTTGGAAAAGGATTTGGGTGTTCTGATTAGCAATGACCTAAAGTTTTCCAAGCAGTGCATTGCAGTAGAGAAGAAAGCTCAGAAATTATTGGGCTATATTATGAGGCAATTTAAGCATAGAAATAAGGAACTAGTCCTCACACGTTATATGATGACGCGGTCGTCAATCATGCTTCCGAAAATGATAATCACATTGATACGGCCTCTCCTGGAGTATGGTGTTCGATTCTGGTCTCCAGCATTCAGGAAAGATATAGAGCGTCTGGAAAGAGTACAAACTAAGGCTACAAAGCTCATTCCATCGCTTAGAAGAGTGAGATATGAGGACCGGCTGAGAGCTCTTTATTTATTTATTTTTTTTGGAGAAACGCAGACTACTAGGTCAGCTTCATTGAAGTGTTTAAAATACTTAATGGGCTTGGCAATGTGGATTATAGCCAAATCTTTAACCTCAATATGAATACAACACGCAACCATGGCTGGAAATTAGAATTTAAAAGGTTCAGCACTAGTATTTGTAGAAACTTTTTCACATATAAGATCTGTTCTACCTGGAACAAACTTCCCTCCGAAGTTGTAAATAGTTCTTCAGTAGAGCAGTTCAAGAAGAGTAGATACTATTTTGCACACTCTGTAAAGAGTGAAGTACACCAAACAGTCGCTCTCCTTCCACTTCGAGTATCTCCTCTGAATGGAGATACTAACTATTCCTTGTAACTCTCTCTCTCTCTCACACACACACACACACACACACACACACACACACACACACACACACACACACACACACACACACACACCTATCACCTTCATTCCTCCTACCTTGCCCATAGCACGTGTCTCGGTCCAAGAATTTGAAATCCAGTTTTTGGCCTATCCAGCAGTTAGACAACCAGTCTTGATAACCACTTTTTAATTATACCACAAGTCAAGGTTATAGACTGGTTGGCTGGTAAAGGTTTCTGTTTGTCTGCTCATATATTTATTTATGTGGTTTGTTGTATCAGAAGTCATAATTTGTCTATTTGTCTCATATTCTATTGATTTTTCTGTTACACACACCACCACCAGATTACAGGTGTGTGTGTGTGGGTGTGTGTGTGTGTGTGTGTGTGTGTGTGTGTGTGTGTGTGTGTGTGTGCCTGATGTTAATGCTGACTCCCCAAGCTATTCATGTGTGTATACCTTCAGTATATGCCTCCTATGTTTGTCTTTATGTTTGTCTGCTTGTCTGCCCGTCTTGTCGTCGATATATTCATTTGTATACCATAGTCTAACCCAGTCATCCACATTTGTGTTATTATTGATGCAATTAAAAACTATATATCGATGTTTAGATAGAACATGGTTTTAAATGCATAGTACATATGATTTTGTAGTTGATGTGTACAGTAGAATGTTATTTTCATAAATAAGTTTCCATAGATATACTTTCATAATTGGAGATGAACCTTAGGTGAAGTACACAACATTATTTATGTAGGCTAGATACTATGGCACCCAACTGTACTGTACTTTATGTCTTCGTATCGCACACACACACATACACACGCACGCACACACACGCACGCACACACACACACACACACACACACACATATACACAAACACACACACAGACACACACTCACATAGACACACACACACAGGCACACACACGTACTCCTACCTGCCTCATTCTTACCTTGCCCTTAGCGAACAACACCTCCACAATATAAGATCTATTTTGTGGCCTCTCCATACGTCTAGGCACCAGGCGTGAGGAGTATTGTCATATGCCACCAAACAAGTTTAGTTTATATACAGTATGTGTTTATGTGTGAGCCTATCATTATTAGTGTTAGCTCGGTATTATCTCTATTTGTCTACTATGTATTTGTATGTAGAACTGTCATAAATGCGTATGTACTGTATATATGTATTTGTACGTGTATGCTTGCATAATTCTGTGTATCCACTATTCGCATCCATCCATCCATGGAGCTTTCCCTATTTGTTTGTATTCTTATGTCTATGTCTTTCTTAGTCGGCCTACCTTTGTCATTCTCTGTATTTAGAGAGAGAGAGAGAGAGAGAACGGAACGGACGTCTTGAAATCTCAAAACTAATACGCTAAGCGTGAGGGAGAAGGGGGTCCAGAAAAAAGCGATTACATCCCCCTGAAATAGGAGCACATGGAAATAGAGATCAGTAATAGTCTATTTAGAAAGAAACATCTAATTAGATAACGCATTCAATATATATAAATAAACTAATTAATATCCGAGATGGGTCTGTCCTTAGGGAATCGTAGTTTCAGCAGGAATAAGACCATGAGTGAGGCAGCGAACAACATATTTATTTTCATATTCTCAAACGTTTCGACATATTCTAAATGTCATCATCAGTGATCTAAAAGTTAGAGATTAAAACTCATTAGAAAGGGTTGGACACCTGTCCTATTAGGTACTGTAAGTGCCAAACGCAAGCTCTCTCTCTCTCTCTCTCTTTCTCTTTCTCTCATATATATTATATATATATATATATATATATATATATATATATATATATATATATACTGTATACTGTATATCCAATTACAAGTTTGTCTACCTGCACTTCGTCTAGGACCCCGTAACTGGCTGTTTTTGTTCAGCATGATTATCAAATTGTTGAGATGAAGAAAAGTGGAAAGTCGATTATTTGATTATTTGTTTTCTGCCCTCATGAACTTACACAAACATACACACAATTACATATATACAAACCCACACACACACACACACACACACACACACACACACACACACACACACAGGAACACACGGCAATATAAAGAAACAGCCGAGTCAGCCGCATTCATTGTTATATACGGCCTAAAAAACACCCAACCTATATATACGGTGGTTTCGCAAAAGAGAAGACCCTAAGGAAAAAATGGAAAGTTGAAACAAATCCCTGGTGATATACATTGTCTGTTATGGCACTTGCTTGAGCCCCATGCAAGATATGTGGGATTGGGAGAGAGTTACACAGAATTACATAGAAGATACACATATTGTTTAGATCCTACATAGGTCCTGAAAATCCGTTAGATTTTGTTTTAATATTTGTCGATTTTATTGCCAAAACGCAATATAGTAAAAAAGGATTGTTTTACACCCACCAATCTCTCCAACCACAAGATCAGTATGAAATGAAAAGCTATAATAATGCTACCTCATATTCATAGTAAAAACTGAAAGCTAAATGAAATCAATCTAGGATAGCTTAATACCTCAGGCTATAGTTCACACGTAACCGTAATTTTTCCCTCTAATATCGCCTGAGACAGATAATTTTTAGGACGCGAGATTGTAAAGATTGCTCTGCAGTAAGAAAGGACAGATAAAATATATTAGAGTTTCAACTTCAATGGGCCTTAGAGCTGCAATATCTGCTTAGTACAAACCCTGTCGCCATAATGGCTTATGTTGTCTTGATAGGTATTTTCCACTTCTTCACCTGACAGAGAGAGAGAGAGAGAGAGAGAGAGAGATAGAGCAGTAGAGAGAGAGGGAGGGAGAGAGAGATAGAGAGAGTGAGAGAGAGAGAGAGAGAGAGAGAGAGAGAGAGAGAGAGAGAGAGAGAGAGAGCAGTAGAGAGCGAGAGAAAAAAAAAGAGACAGATGGAGCAGTAGAGAGAGAGAGAGAGAGCAATAGCGAGAGCGAGAGCAAGCAGTAGGGAGAGAGAGAGGAGCCCACACCAATACCGATAGCAATACCCAGAAAATAACAAGGTGCTAACAAACCCTTCCGGCCGATAACTAGTGGGTATAACTTAACCATTTCCTCGAACCCGGCCCACCTACCTACCTGATCCTAATATACCTGGCCGACTCTATAATCAAGGTAAAAAAGGTGACCATCCCTCGTCTGGTTGGTTGGGCTAATGGGATGGTCGGGAAGGTTAAGTGTTTTATCTTCACACCCTGTTTAACAGTTTTTTGCTACTGCGACGTTTTTGTTTTTGTGTGCCTTTTAGTCGCACTTTGGACTAATTCAGGTGTTTTCATTTACTATGTTGTTGCTGTCGATATCAGGTTGTATGCTACTGACGTTTGAACCATTTATCTATCATGTCATTAATGTATGCTACTGACCTTTTAAGCATGTTTAGACTTCGATTTCGATAAAATTATGTCCCCATTTCACAGTAGGTTGCACACCACTTAATAATTATTGTCGCTTTATATAGTGCCTGTAACCATGATAGCTCTTCACGTTATTAAGAGCATAGGACGATTGTTATAACCCCTTCAGCACGATGACACGTTTTACCTTTGATTCTGGATAATCTTAGACGATTTTATCCAGTTTTCAGAGGGTTGATTGAGATTGTAATTACCCCTTTGAGTCTTAGAGGTAGATTATAAGTTAAAGAAAATCGTCTAATGATAACCAGAATATGATGAAAATACGTCATGTTTTCCGGATTTTTAGGATATATTATGCTTACGACACTGCGGCTACTACTGAACGACTGGAAATGTCTATATACCTGGCCAAGTCTGTCATTAAGGTAAACAGGTGACCATCCCCCGCCTGGTTGGTCGGGTTGGATTAATGGGATGGTTGGGAAGGTTAAGTGTTTTAGCTTCACACTTTGTTTAATAGGGTTTGGCTACTGTGACGTATTTTAAGGGGAGATATTCACTTATTTATTTATTTTTCTGGAGCTCCATCTCATGCTTAGGTCCCATTAGTTTTGAGACTTTAAAACGTTCTCTCCATTAGTTTGGAAATGTTAAGGCCTTCCGCCTCATTTTTGGCAATATTAATAAGACCTTTCGTGCCATTTAGGTGTCAATTTTATCCTGACGTGCAATAGCGAGACTGTGCTTTAGGAGGAATCGGCCTTCGGCCAGGTTATTTTTCTACCGAAAAATGTACACATTAGTGTAAAAGAGAGGACTCAGGGGAATTATTTGTTTAATGTTGATGGAGGTCCTGGAAGGAAACTAAGAACCTCCCCTTAAGTCTTTATATCAATGTAAACAAAGGGGAAATTTTAATATGTTTGTTTATCAATCTATATATTATTTATTTTTTTTATTTCCTCCCTAGAAGTCCATCAAGCTTAAACATATACACCTAATATACCCCTTCTAGATAAATGTGTGCGTTTTTTCAATAGAAACATACCAGGGTGGAAGGCCGGTAAATAAGAAAGGTGATCATCGCTTGCGTGGTTGATTGGTTGGGCTGTTTTACGGTGAAATCGTTAACATGGGCAAACACCGAACCTAAAGCGACATTGTTTACCCAAAGTACTCCCAAATGGTAAAACACGTGTTTTGAGAGCGTTTTATCCAATTCTAAGCCGAAATGGAGTGGTCTGGGTATTTGTCTTGGGGGTATTTTACTTTTGCTTGATGGAAGTCTATGAAGGACACGAAACAAAACTGCGACATAAGTAAATACATAAACAACTAAATATAAAATTCCCCTCAAGTGTTATATCTTAACACCTTTGGGCTACAGGACGATTTTTTGCAATTCTCTCAACAGTGTGTCTCATTATCATTAGTGGTTGTGTACCTGTAGACTATGTTTGGATTATATTGTCTACAAAAAGTTGTTCCTCTTTTATATTAACCCCTTCAGTACCGGTAATGTCGTTTTCGTTATATTCTGGATGCTATTATATGATTGTATTCAGCTTGGGATGTAGTCATTAAAAGGCTACAGACTATCTCAATGAATCCTTATAGCTACCACATATCCTGCTTGAGCTTTATAAAATCTTTTCAGGGGACTACACAGTACACACCCCCCCAGTCCAAAATTTCATATTTATTTGTTGTCTAAAATGCTTCTTTCTTCATCATAGGAGAATAGCATAGGAGGGCATAAACAACCATATGACATCCCCCCCCCCCCGCACCCCCCCCCCCCCCCTCTCCCCCACACACATACAACCAAAATGTCATGATTTTTTTTTGGGGGGTCTAATTAAAATGCTTCTTTCAACAATGGAGAATAATATAAGAGGGCATAAACACCTATATGACATCACTATGACATCAATCCCCCCCCCCCCTCCCCCCAAAAAACACTGACATACACTTATGATACGCATTATAAGAGGTTACACATAGAAAAATCCTAGTTTACCCTAAATTACTGGCTAGTTTACATTTTCTTCTAATACCTAAATCATAAAACTTAGTTTGTATGAGTAACTTAGCCATTTTTTTTATGACACACCACCAAATAATAGAGATGTTATATATATTTTACTTTCGTCTGCGTTTCCCACAATCATATATTTGGCAACTTCCAAGTGTAACTACTCCATTGTATTGTATTGGAGCTGCTTGTAAACGCTCATGCTAACACATATTGGTTGTGCCTTCATCGTGTAATTTTTTTTCTCGATAAAGTGAAAAACTTGAGTATCAGGGGGATTTTTTTTTAACAAAATCGCGATCGTCGGGACGTCGCGCACGACGTACATTTTATGACCTCGATATCTGATGCATGGGAAATTTTAAGAAAAACGAAATTACACGCTCTTCGTATGGTATTCGAGTATTTACATGTAACAGCAGGTGTCTCTAGGACAAATAATAAGACCGCAAGAAGTTGTGACATCATCATGACATCATGATGTTGTGACGTCATGATGTCATGACGTACCACATTCTCATGCCCCCACAAAGTCGGCATTGATAATTTGATTATACACAAAAAGTATCGAGAAGAAAAATATAATATTTGTTTTTTTATTATTTTTGTTTGTGTCGTAGGGTGTGTAGTCCCCTTAAGTGTAGCTGCAATAAACTACAAAAGACGTCATCGGTAATGCAAGGGTAAATCTGAGTATCTTTGACCGATTGCTGGTTCTTAAGCCGGTGTCACACGAACATTTTATCGGCAATTTTCGATGTGCAAGTTTTGTTTTTAATATTTTGAGGCTCTTTTACATTGGCATTGGAAACTAGAATGAAATTAGATCATGCTAGGTGGCTGATTTCCGAAAACAAACTTAGATTTTGAAGATGCCAGACTACAATTGTTCATATAAATTGACGAAATAATATCTACTTTGTCAACAAGATATATATATATTTGCAGTTGGCTTTTGTATGCGTTTTTAGTAAAAAAAAAATCTTCAGCAACATATGACTTATAATGGCTTCTTTTAGAGCAATGTAAGTAATATGCAAAGTAGTGCACCTGGCAAAATCCATACTCAAGCTTAAAAATAAGAATGACCATGCCTCCTCTAGTTGGTTGGTAGAGCTGGTGTCGTGGTAGAGCAGGTTAAGTGTTTTTTATTATGTTTTATCTAATTGTTATTATTACCATTATTTTTTGTTAAGGATGTTCACACCATGGCCAACATAATTTTGGCAACAGTGATATATATATATATATATATATATATATATACAGTATGTGTGTGTTTCCGTGTGTCCTACTACCATTGAGTGAATTTAGATGATTCATTCCATGTCTACTTTCACATAATTCTACCTGCAATTGTGAGAATTGCAATTCTATCTTTGGTACAAAGATTTTCTCTCTCTCTATATATATATATATATAATTATATATATATATTGAGTATATATCACAAATACACGTGAGCCACTAAATGTTTCTAATCTCTCAGTGGGGTTCGAACCGTCGATCGTCAGGACGATAGCCGACGCTTTAATCAACTACACCACGGCAGTCTTACGACTGCCGTGGTGTAGTTGATATAAGCGTCGGCTATCGTCCTGACGGTCGACGGTTCGGTACCCACTGGGAGATTAGAAACATATCTATATATATATATATATATACATATCATTTGTTTGGGGGGAAGAAGGGAGGGGGTGGGGTAAATGCCTTACTAAAAACAAAATTGTAAATCGTCAATTGTGTCAAGGTAAAGCAATACGTATTTGGTATAAGATCAATTAGTTATTGACAAATGTTTTAGTTGATTTTCAGGAAATATGAATGCATATATTAATACCAGCATTAATATAATTTTGTATATTTGGACATCTATTATGAATTGCTGCTTACAAATATGATGTTAACACTATTGAATTCGATGGATACATATTTTATCATAAGTAGTTCATATTGAAGATAATATCTCAAAAATATTACGCTAAAGTGCAAAAAATAACATTAACATTATGTGTTGCATTGTATTTACATGAAAAACAATGCTAAGTACAATACAAACACAAATCATATCAAATCAATTATTTACCTCGAATTATTAGATGCATTATTGTTGTGAATCTTTAATAATTTACATTTCATTTAAATAATATAAAAACAAATGTTTATATGTAGGAAAGTATTAGATTAATATATATATATATACTATTTATCTACAAATTGTAAACTTAAATATTATAATCATGTTGTTCCCCATGTTTTAATTAAATTCATGCTGTTACTAGTACATTTGTGTTAGTATTCATGATCACAATTATACAGTATATCATAATATCATATGCTAAGAATATTATTGTGAATGTACATGTTATATTTTGTGTAATTCATTGAATGCAGATTATAAATTTTCTAAGTCTGTATAAATTTAGTTTGTCTGCTTGTATTATTATTATTAATATTATTATTATAATTATTATTATTATTAATAATAATAATATAATTATTGGTTGCTTTTTCCCAATGATATCATGCTTATTAGAATAATTTCCTTTATTTGATCAATTTTGTCAGCATGATAAAAACTAATATATGCATTATAAATGGGTAATCCAGATGCACTATGGACTGTATTCCTTTCGGTTACATATATAAACAGCTTAGTATATTGAATGTATAATGTACAGTAAATGTTCACAGTGCCTTTATCTCTCCAGAATCGGATGTACGGGCATTTGTTGGTGTATAATCGTGTGTGTGTGTGTGTGTGTGTGTGTGTGTGTGTGTGTGTGTGTGTGTGTGTGAACTTATCCATGCATAAAAGGAGAGGCATGGATTATCCAATCGTGCTACATACACTTTCTTATATATATATATATATATATATAGATATATATATATATATATATATATATATATATATACTGTATATATATATATATATATATATATAATATATATATATATATAATATATATATATATATATATATATATATATATATATATATATATATATATATATATATATATATATACAGTTTATATACAGTATATATAATTTAAATCACACTGCATGATTTATATAAATATGCAGATAGATAATCGCATTATAAATGATAGAGCTTTGATAATAGGAAACCTGAATGCAATAGTAGCAAATATTGTATCAATATCATTCATTTTTCAACGAAGGACAAATATCGTACCGTCTGATCCCACATTGCCTTGGAAAAAATGGAAAAAGGAAAAACCTGAAGGTGTACAGTGGGAGGACGTAACTTAATCGATGAGTGGGTTAGGTTGGGGCAGAGTGAGCCGCGGGGGGCGAGTGCGGGTGGCAGCTGGGGGGGGGGGGGGGGGGGGTCGATGATGGGGGAGGTAGGGTACGGAGTTGGGGTGTGGGAGAGGTGGAAGGGGGTAATTAGTTAAAGGGTGTACTGGCTGGTAAGGAGGGATTTTAGGAGTGTGCGCGTATCGAGGAAGAAGGGATTGGGGTACAAGATAGGGATGCGTAAGGTAAACTGAAGATATATTGAGTAAGTGAAGTAAGGGGACCGGTACATTGAGGTTAACATGAGAAGGAGGAATATGACTGACATGGGGTGAGGTAAGGGAACAGGGTTGGGGCGCTTAGGACGTAGGAACATTAGATGCGAAGGTGATAAATTGGGGTGTGGTGGGTGAGGATGGGAAGATGTACAGCCAAATTGAAAACCGTAGATGGGGCGTTGAAAGCGTGGGAAGAAGAAGAAGAAGGTGATGCAGAAAGCAGGATTCATGGGAGATTACCAATTGAGATTTTTTTCTGAACCCCTTCTTCCTTCATGTTTAGCTCCATTGCTTTGATATGTTAAGACATTCGCCCCATTAGTTTGACAATTTTAAGAACACTCGCCTCTTTTCTGTCAATTTTAAGACCTTTCGTGCAATTTAGATAGTCTGTAATCTTTTAACGGGTGATCATCCTTCCTAGGCTGAATAAAACCGTCTAATAGCTGCCAGAATACAATGAAAAGGATGTGACTGGTACTGAATGGGTTAAAGTTAAGGCGGAATGGTTTATATTGGGTTGATTATTTCATAAAATGTAATATTTTATAATTTCCTCCCCAGACCTTCATCAAACTTAAAAACAAACATCCATTGGATCCCCCTAGTATATTAATTTGTATTTTTTTCTGTAGAAAAATGTCCCTTCCAAAATTACAGGCTCACTTTCGTTCGCCAGGAAAAAAAGTCGACACCTACAGTATATAGCACGAATAAAGGCCTTAATATTGACAAAGAAATAGGGCGAAAGATCTTAAAATCGACAAACTAATGGGTCAAACATCTTAAAATCTGAAAACTAATGGGGATAAACTTGAGGGAGAAGGGGGTCTAGAAAAACGACCCGTCTCCCCTTAAATATGGGTAGACAATGCACGGGAAAGGAGTAGTAGAGTATGGTAGAGCATGAAGCGGTGTGTGTGTGCAAGCCAGGAAGTACAAACAATTAAGAGGAGGGGGAGAGGGAGGAGGAAGAATATGAGGTATGGAAGAGGTGGAGAGCTGGAGGTAGGTAGACACGAACAACGCTAAAGTAAAGACGGTAGAGGAAGACTATGTGGTATGGAGAAAGTGGAGAAGGTGGAGAGGTGGAGGAGGTAGACACGAACAACGCCAAGGTAAAGGTAGAAGAGGAAGACTATGCGGTATGGAAAAGGTGGAGGAGGTAGACACGAACAACGCTAAAGTAAAGGTAGAAGAGGAAGACTATGCGGTATGGAAGAGGTAGAGAAGTGGAGGTAGGTAGACACTAACAACACTAAAGTAAAGGCAGACGAGGAAAACTATGTGGTATGGAGAAAGTGGAGAAGGTGGAGGGAGGTAGACACAATACCACCAAAGTAAAGGGAAAAGTGGAAGACTATGGGGCATGGAAGAGGTGGGGGTAGGTACGAAAAACAACGCCAAAATAAACGCAGAACACAAACGATGATGGAGAAAGAAATGAGAGAGGAATTGGATGAACATTAAAGATACGATACAGACGCTGATATAAGGAAAGTTAAGGAGAGTTTTTTGTATCTCTCTGGCCCCCTTCTCCTTCATGTTTTGACCAAGACATTTGCCCCATTAGTTTGACGATTGTAAAACTGTTGCCCCATTTCTTTGTCAATATTAAGACCTTTCGGACCATTTAGATTTCGATTATTCCTGGTTAGCAATAGTGAGCCTGTAATTTCGGAGGAATAGGCCTTTGGCCGTGAAATTTGTTCTACAGAAAAATATACAGATTTATCTCGAAGGAGTGTTTTCTTAAGCTAAATATAGGTTTAGGAAGCAAACTATAGAATAAAAAATAAAAAATAACAATAACGAGACAACGTTCGATATAGTATTTTAGGAGTGGAAACAGGATGATCGTGTGAAAGTAATATATAATTTGAGTAGGAACCACCAAACGGAAATAATTTCTAGGAAAATTGTGTACAGTTAGAGGAAAGGTTGAGATGTTTGAAGAAGAAAGTATGAAGCGAATTGGAAAGGTAAGGAAAATAGTAAGAGTGAACATGAGTTTTTTCAGTCAATTTTTATGGGCAATTGCATCTTCGAATTGTCGGTTATATCAGAAATCAGGTACCTAGCATAATCTACCTTATATAGTCGGCTACAATTTCAACTGACGATAAATTGAATCCTTGAACAGCTATTTTCTCCATACTTAATGAAAATATATAAAACTATTATGTCTCTGCATCATCTTAAGACCAAGTTCATATAATTAGCACCCTATTTCACTACAAAAACTTCAAAATAACTGAACAACCTTGATGGGAACTTTGCAATTTACCATCAGTTGAAAAAAACAGGGTATAGTTTCCGATGCCAATGTGCAAGATGCGCAAAATATTACGAGAGAAAAGTTGCTAATCGAAAATTGCCGGAAAAAGAGCTTGTGTGACACCGACTTGAGGCTGTGAAGGTTGGGGTTACACGAGTAATATGTCCGGAAATTTTTGACGATCGCTTATTATATTTTGGCAACATCTTTTGGATCTTGTGTATTGGTTTCGGCAAGAAAACTGCAAGTATATAAAGTGGACTCATGCATATCTATATAATATTTTCGGTTGTCTGTGTGTGTGTGTGTGTGTGTTCTTAATAGGCGGCCGCAGTTTTGGACCTGGGGAGCTGAAACCTTGCATGTGGGTGTCAATTGACCTGGGTCAGGTCATAGAGTGGGCGAGGCCACGATCGGAGGTCGTTTCGAGGCCGAAATTGAAAAAATAAATAAATAAATAAATAAATGGCCGTTTGGGGCAGAAGGAGGCCTCCGATCGAAAAGGTGTATGGAACGAAAGTTGTTCGCAGTTCCCCAAAATGGGGGTACCGATGAGGTCAGATCCAAAATCGGAGATCATTTAGCGGCCGAAATCGAGGTCGCCGTTTAATGAGGCACAGGGAGGTCGAGGCCGGTGATGATGGTAGTAGTAGTATTGTGATGATTGTGGTAGTAGTGATTGATGATGGTGATTATGGTAGTAGTAGTGATGGTGATTATGGTGATTACCCGGGCAACGCCGGGTACCCCTGCTAGTATGCTATAATTATGAAGCTGTCTGACAACTATAGTGCGTAAATATTATGCCAGAAATTGTTACCGTGTGAATTTCCTTAACCAACTTTTTGTCCGACGTCTTGTGGGATACTATATTTAAAATATATATTATTGAGGATTTTGCTTCCGTTTGCTGTTATCGAACAATGTATTCTAGCTTGTGCCCTTGGCTAACAAAACGCCCTCTGATATTTCCTTTGTTTTATTTATAATATTGCATCCATTACATTTTACATTTAAGTGTGTTTGCATCTTGGGATTGTAGGTGAAAGCATGGGGATACAATATATAACATTATCATAGTTTTTCATAAATTTGAGCTTATAAAAATATCCCATGATGCAATATGTATAATGATTAAATCAATCTTTAGGTCATATGCATTTCCCAGTAGGGTTGTTCTCCTTTATATATATATATATATATATACACAGCATATATATATATTCACAGCTACATTGCATAATCTAAATAATATTAACCCCTTCATTACCGTGCCATTTTTTTAACTTTATCTGGCTAGTATTAGACGCATATATTCAGTTTAAAAAGGGCCTCCAGCAATTAACAGGCTTCGAACTATCCCACTTAACCATTTTTACTACCACAGATCTTTCTTAAGCTGCACAAAACCGTCTAAATTTAGCTGGAATAAAATTTAAAAGACGTTTACGGTACAGAAGGGGTTATAATTACTATTCAATTTAATATAAATGTTCAGTTCTATTCAATAATCTTGTGACTGGTGAAGCCTTAACATTACATAACATCCTCTTTTGTTCGGCCGTTTTTTCCGCCAATTGTTTGTGTCCGGCGATGTTTTAACGTTGTTATGTATTCTACCAAAACTAATTATTACTGGCCGCGTTCTGCTCACTGTGTTGAGATACTCGCGGTAAATAAACGCTTGTGTATTTTTGTTCCCGTACGGCAAACAACTAAAATCCAGTTTCATTTAATCAACCTTGTAATGTTTTGTCGACTCGCGAGGAAAGGAAAAATATTTTGAGCTCCGTTTTTTTTTCCTGCTTTAAGGGGGGGGGTCACCTGTTTTTTATCTTTCTCTCCTTTTCTCTCTTTCTCTGACTTATATCCATTCGGCCCCATTCAGCCTACTGTTTTAAGACGTTTACCCCCATCCAGGTGTCAATATTTTCCTGGATATGTATATTTTTGTTTTGACAGCAAGCTAAATCTGTACATTTTTCAATAGAAAAATGTCTCCGGCGAAGCCGAATTTCTCCATACAATGCTGGCTCGCTATCGCTCGCCAGGAACAAATCGACACTTGGATGGGGGTAAACGTCTAAAAACAGTTGGCTGAATGGGGCCGAATGGATACAAGCCAGGGAAAGAGCGAAAAGGAGAGAAAGATAAAACAAAAAGCCAGCGACCCCCCTTAAGTGTGGGTATATGACCAGAGAGGGTTGGAGAGGGTTGGGGGTGGTGGTGAGGCAGAGGTGGCTAAGTTACAACATTTGCATACTAGCTTGTGGCTTGTACTGAAAGGTAGGTAAAACAAAAAAATCCCTAGCAAAAACACTAGCTTGATTAGGCTTGGGTTTCTTTTAGTTGTTCATAGTAATAAATACATGGAGTAGAAGAGAATAACTAAAACAATTATCAGTGCCATGATTATAATAAGTAACACCCCGTTCTTAACATTAATCATCAATTACAAACCCCAATGTACATGATTATAATATTAGATTGCTATATTTTGTGTTAATGGGATTTTGTGTTGGGATGATATATGCTATTACCGGATACGAAAATTAAAATGTCAATAGAATATAGCTGATTTAATATTAATATACTATTTATAATGAATATAGGTAGATGAAAGGTAACTTATATAATTGTATTGCTATCATATATGTGTCTGCCTATGTGTTTAACCCATTCAATACCGGTGACATCCTTTTAATTATATTTTGGCAACCATTAAGCAATTATATTCAGCTTAAAAAGGACCTCCAGCAATTAACAGGCTTAGAACTATGTTACTCAACCCTTTTTACTACCACATATCTTTATAAAACTGCAGAAAGTCGTCTAAATATAGGTAGAATAAAATTGGAAATGCGTCGCCGGTACAGATGGGGTTAAGGGGAGATGGGCCGTTTTTTTTTCTATTAATTCATGTATTCCTTTATTTCTTAGTTTCGTCGCTAGACCTCCATCAAGCTTAGAAAATACCCCCTAGAGCACCCCTTCAAGATACATTTGTAAAAAAAATCGGTAGAAACATGTCCTGATATTAGGCTCGCTATCGTTCGCCAGGAAAATCTCGATACCTAAATGGCACAAAAGGTCTTAAAATTAACAACGAAATAGGGCGAAAGGTTTTAAAATCGCCAAATTAAGGGGCCGAACGTCTTACGTTCTTAAAACAAATGGGGCTTAACACGAGGGAGAAAGGGAATAAGAAAAACGACCTTTTTTCCTGGCGAACGATAGTCAGCCTGTAATTTTGGAAGAACCGGCCTTTGGCCGGGAAATTTTTCTACCGAAAAGTGTAAAAAATAATCTAGAAGGGGGATTTAATGGATGTTATGTTTTGTTGGATGGAGGTCTAGGGAGGGAACTAGAAAAATAATAAATATATGAAACAAATCGGCCAAGAAGTGAACCCCCCCTCCCCCACCCCCTTAATAAGCTACTAGAGACAGAGAGACAGAGGCAGCAGAGCCCCAGGTTAGGAGACATATACCCCCAGGCCCTGCGAGACTCTCTATACCAGGGTTCTCTACGTCGGAAGAGGGAATTGCAGACGCGGACAGGGAGCACCGCGCCCCCCTCGGAATGATTTAGTTGACCCAGCCCCCCCTCGAGAATAGACCTCTCTGCCCCCTGTCCCCCCATTCCATCGTTCCATCCCCCTGCCCCCCCGCCTTCTCCCCCTCGTTCCACCCCCCCTGCCCCCTATCCCCACATCCACCCATCGTTCCCCACCCTCTGCCCCTATCACCATCCCTACCCCCTGTCCCCCATTGTTCCACCCCTGCCCCTTCCCCCCACCCTGCCATCCCCCCTCCCCCCCTCGTTCCACCCCCTGCCCTTCCCCCTATCGTTCCACCACCCTTGCTCCTCCCCCCTACCACCATCCCTGCCCCCTTCCCCCTATCGTTCCACCCCCACCACCCTGCCCCCTTTTCCCCCAACCCTTGCACTCTCTGGTAGGTGAAGGGAATTGACTGTTTAGGGGTTGACTGATTGGGAATTGACGGGAGTTTGATTGGCAGATAATTAGAAGATTTGGAATTTATTTTTTTATTTTATTTTTTACATAAAAGAATTGAGGGAGACAATAATTATGCCCACCTAGAAAAATATATATCATACTTCCAGTGGCATATTCTGTTTTGTGTGAAAAATAAACAAAATACTAATCCAAAGTGACTATTAAGGAAATTACTAATTGGTGAGTGGTTGATAATTACTAGATGTGAATGGTAAATGGCTAATTTTTTGTTTTTCTACTTTTTGTATTGAATTATTTTGTTTGTGTTTTGCATCTTGTGGCTATTTGTGCATTGGATTATTTGTATTAAATATAGTTTATACCGGTGTTCTTGCTTGGTGACATATTTAAGTTTGGTTCCCTTGAAAGTGATTGATTAGGGAGACACCTGAATCGTGATGAACCATTAGCAGTAACAGACTAATGCTTTGAGATAAGTATTATGGAGGTGATTGGTTGGTGGATGGCAGAGGATTAATTACTCTTCATTGTGGTGAATAAGATTTGAATACATTTTCCTCTTAATTTTATATTATCAATGATTGGCATAGAACAAATATATACATAAAACAAACAATGAAAGGCAATAAAATATGAAAACTGATTGCTGATCATTATAATAATCCAGAATATATTTGTTACCACATTCTCAAATTTTACTAAAGGCAATGCGGCGGTTTATTCAATAGTAGGCAACAATAGTACTGTTAATGAAGTTATATTTATATAATAAATATTGTTACTGTAATATATACAAATATTGTTACTGTAATATATACAAATACAAATATATAATTAACACAAAGTTCGTACATGCAAACATGCAATACCTCTCTTTCTCTCTCTCTCTCTCTCTCTCTCTATATATATATATATATATATATATATATATATATATATATATATATATATATATACCGGTATATATATAGTATATATACATAATCAATAGTAATGACTGATGAGCAACTTCCATGTATTCTATGAAATGCATCAGTAAAATTAATTATCTATTTCATAGCGATATATTACAATGTATCGTACTTTCTTTTATAATTATTACTGTGTAAACTAATGCTACTATAATATAAATTAATAACATAATTCATAAGAGTAATACAAACAAAGATTTATGATGATTATTACTGTTATCAAATGTAGTCATATCATTATGAATAATTGAATACTACTACTACTAGTAATATTAATATTGATAATCAATGGCAGCGATTCTTTATTGGTCACCCGTCAGGGATGAAGATAGATAATATATTTATGGATTTTCTTAATGTATGATATGCCCTTATATACTGTATATTAATGTTCCAAATAATTATAATTACTGCCATGCATTTCTTATAATTGAGAATGTACACTTCACATGATCAAAACCCTTTATTAATATCAATATCATTAATCGTAATTCAAATTTGACCATATTAATATCTGCAAATACCAACATCATTAACACTTTTCGCATGTTAATAACATTGGCATGCCTTACATAATTTATGAATACCAATAACATTTATGTATTTAACAATAGTAATCAAATTAGTAATATTGTTACTTCATTATTATAATGATATGATAATTATATCAAAATTATCTTCTCGTATATATGGTTCCAGTTTCGTAATGCCATTAATTATAAATTAATTTTCACATAATTAAGGGAGCCCACCTCGCTTGTTTTCTCTTTATCTCCCTTTCTCTTTGGCTTGTATCCATTCGGTCCCATTCAGCCTACTGTTTTAAGACGTTTACCCCCATCCAGGTGTCAATATTTTCCTGGCGAGAGATAGCGAGCCAGCATATATATATTTTAGTTTTGACAGCAAGCTAACTTTGTACATTTTTCGATAGGAAAATTTCTCCGGCGAAGCCGGATTTCTCCATACAATGCTGGTTCGCTATCGTTCGCCAGGAAGAAATCGACACCTGGATGGTGCTAAACGTCTTAAAACAGTTGGCTGAATGGTGCCGAATGGATACAAGCCAGAGAAAGATAGAGAAAGACAAAAAAAAACCGGTCACCCCCATTAGCACTTCATAATAATAATGTGAACAGTACAATACAGCCAAAGGTAAGTTATTTTGTAGCGTGCGGTGATGTTTCCGACCAGCGTCATGCACACCGCTAGCATAATGAGCGCAAATTAATGGTCGGGGTTCCTATAATTCTAGGTCTTGGTATAGGACTGGTTGATATTTGGGACTGCTTGAGGTATAGTGAGGAGGGGAGATACTGTGGAAGTGATGGAGGCAAGGAAGTAGGCCTGACAGTACATAAAGTAGGTTAGTTAAGAGTTAGTGTCAGTGGTGGTGGTGGCGGTGGTGGCGGAGCTAGGCGGCGGTACTACCTCCACCCCGCCACTGCATGACGCCGCCGCCGCTACCTACCTCGGGGTGCATGGCGGCAGTCCTCGGGAACACCTCCTACAAGACGGTTCGGGCAGGCACACACAGATTCTTCCAATTTGAAACTCCGCGAATGTGATAGATAAGCCAAGCACTACATAGATGGTAAAACCCCGGACCTGCAGCGCCACTGCCTGCGCATGCAACGGTGTGCTTGCCGGCATGCACTGGGTCAATCCCTGCATGCACAAATCTACCACCCCTCCATGCAACCCCCCGTTAGACCGCAAAGATGCCCTCCCAGACTCTTCCCGCCTTCTTGGCCTGCGCTGCGTCTCCCGTTCTGCCCGCTCATGCTTGCATATAGAGAGGCCTATATTGTTGAAGAGTGTTTGTAGGCATATTATAGCAGGAAGACTGTCTTGAGCACCACCGCGGGAGGTCCCAAGCTACCCTCCCGCTAGCCTTCTAGCCTGCGTGAGCGAACGGCATATGGCCACCTCCTCACCGATCGATATTTACCCCAACCTTCTACTCAATTTCTCAGCCGTGGCGTGAGCTCCTCCTCCTCTGCCTACCAAACTACCTACATATGGAATAACAACATATTTCTCTTTAGGTTGCCCAGTGAAAGAAACGAGGAAAAAAGCATAGGAAACTATTTCAGAAAACTTCGTCCCAAGATCTCAAGTTACAAGAGGAAAGTTTAGCGTCGACATCCGTGGTAGGGCGGGCGTTTCTGGGGAAGTTGGCAGCCCTGGGTAACTTATGAATCAGGACAACTTTTGCAGGGGTGGCGGGCGAGTTGATGGCGATGGCCAAGAGAGGGCAGCACCTCCCACGTCAACACCACCCCCCCTCCTCCAGAGGCTCGTGACTCACAAAGGCCCCCGCTGCCGATTGCATCTGCCATAATTGCACTCTAGTAAACAGGAACTGACCAGTTTCCGACATTTTGGTAACCTAGTTGTCATTATGCAAATATTTATTAAGCAGTATAGGCCTATTGCGTAGCATTTTTACAATAATAACTATATTTGTGTATTCAAAATTGGTTGTATAGTTAGTTAGTTAGTGAGTTAAAATAGGATAACAGAGGCTATCAACCCTTCTGGATTATTAAGCCAGCACACTTTAAGTCAAGAATAGCGTCAGGATGGAGCCCCTTTTCGAGAACTCCAGTCACTTGATTGAATAAAACAAAACAACATGATACTGTATATTGACAAATATAGAAAAAAGCAAAAAAAAAAACCAGATAGATAGCTAGTTGTCGATTGAGTGCATATGTAATTTCCCATTTTCCCAGATGCTGCAGGTGTCCGCTGCAGACTACTTCCACAACTTGGGAACGAACGTTTTAGACTCGAGGCAGTCTAGGGGAACCCACCTCGTGTTTTTTTTTGTATCTCTCTCTCCCTCTTTCTCTGAGTTATATCCATTCGGCCCCATTCAGCCTACTGTTTTAAGACGTTTACCCCCATCCAGGTGTCAATATTAGCCTATCCTGGCGAGCGGTAGCCAGCCAGCATATATATTTTTGTTTTTGACAGCAAGCTAAATCTGTAAAAATTTTGATTGAAATATTTCTCCGGCGAAGCCGGATTTCTCAATACAATGATGGCTCGCTATCGCTCGCCAGGAAGAAATCGACACCTGGATGGGGATAAACGTCTTAAAACAGTTGGCTGAATGGAGCCGAATGGATACAAGCCAGAGAAAGAGAGAAAAGGAGAATAAGAGAAATAAAGCAGGTGGCCCCCTTAACCATTTTAATCAGAAGGCGATTTTTATTTTCGTCTCTGCTGCCCCCAAGAGGATTTGTTCAGCTACGGAAGGACCTCTGGCAGGATTAGGGCAAACTGAGATATATGGTCCATATTTTGTATTTATCACGATATTGATTTTGTCTTATATGCCCTTGCCATAAGCCACAGTTATTTTGGTTGTATATATATATTCCTTAATTAATTACATTGTAATATATTGTTGTATCTGTATTGCCTTCAGCCACAATGTTCTCCAGAATGTTGAGCGTTGTATTGTAAAGTAAATACACACTAATCAAAAAAAAAAAAAAAATTTATAACTGTAATTCATCTTGGTATCTGCATGTCCTTCATCCACAATATGTTCACAGTGTTCGTGCAAATACCGGAGAGTACATGGAAATCAGTTTTAAAACCCCTTGTGAATTATAACGCATTTTGACAGTTTATTCAGGCCATCATTAGACGATTTTATGCAGCTTAGGAAGGATCTGCGTGAATTATAAGGGTAAAGGCTATTTCAATCAAACATCTAACTTCCACACAGCCGTCCAAATCTGAATAAAATTGTCTTATAATAGCCAGAAATAAGAACAGAATTTCGTCATGGATCCTCAGAGGGTTAAAAATACATGCAGATTCGTACGTTGAAGAATATAGTCAGCCAGTAATGAATTAGCATATAATCAACAACAACAATAATTAATTACATAATACCAATCTTACAAATACAAATAAACCTTATAATACAAATGGTAATACAGAGTTATTTATTAATGATCATAGTATTATACATGATTAAAGAGATTCGTCTGTGTTTGTGTCCCAGAGCTCTCTCACACAGCGAGGCCATCAATAGAGTGAATTACACCAACCTGTTTTAGTGCATGTCATGTACTAATGAGTAAACTAATAAATTATAGCCAACAAACAGAAGGAGTAACCTGAGTAATAAATACTCGTCTGTCTTCAATCTTGTTTAGCGGCAAAGAAGAACATGTTGAACACACTCAAAATATTTACGGTAGGATATGCTTAGCCTAAATAAACTCACCAGACGGTAGCTATATTTTTGAATGGAGAGACGTCATGGAATGCCATTGAATAGGGTTACATCTAAGGATTAACCCCTTGTGTGTGAGGTATATATACAGTATATATACTGTATATATATATATATATATATATATATATATATATATATATATATATATATATATATATATATTATAAGAATCTATACTTTTACCCTAATTATCCCAATTATATTAAATCAACTACCTCACCCTCACTAATATCTTGTATCAGGTGTCCAAGTCGCCTAATATTTGGTAATTTCTATCTAAACCAACTATTGTATTGCAAGTACATCAAATGTTCTTGATATCTAAAGTACCCAAAGCGGCTACTTCATGACTATTTACTTATTCTATCCCAATGATTATATTATTCTATTTTAATTACTCAGACGGTTTAGCAACTAATCCACCCGCCCTAAGTGATTCTGTTATTGTACCTCCCACGACGATTATGTCTTGTATAATAAACATCCAAGACAATTCAACCCGTTTATATGAACTATACAAGACAATTATATTTGTCACAACCAATTCTGACCATTCTAATATTGAATATCAACCTCACAACCAACTCAAACGATTCTACCATTAAGCCACAACCAACCAAGATTTCTCAACTCTTTTCAATCAGCCACCAAAACGTTTCCACTATCTTAGCTAGTCCACCCAAACTACTCTACTATATTTCCTTGGTGACCCTGGTCTCTGGGTCTTCTCCTGGATGACCTAGATGTGTGTGAATTTGTATTTTGTTTCCTTTCATGCTGATTAACAATAGGTGATCATATTCGCCTCTATGAAAACGTCCTCACAGTCAAGGTGTTAAACGCTAAATTTGTTGTTGACATTTTATAAGGAAAATAAAGATGCTGATAATGATAACTACAGTATGTTATTGTTGTTGTTTTTGTTGGTGTCACTGCTGCTAAAAGTACTGTATAATGACGATGATGTTAATAATTATAATGATTATGATGCTTACACAGATGATGATGATGTCAATTTATGAAGGGTAATGAAAGACGGTATCTGTAAAATTTGATTATATATACGTTTTATTATTGATGCCTATATACTGTATGTTGCTTAAAAGATAAGCAATTATCAACATTGTATTAATTAATTAATATATGAGTGTCTTAAGGTAAAACAATGTGCATACATACACCTCCCACAACTTAATACGGACATATATACAGTACAATGCTCACCTAACTTAGTTTATCATTATACACAAATGCATAACAGTTAGTCAGGTGGAATGAAGGAAAATTGAAAACACTGTATATAAGTACACTCATGCATAAATACTGACAAACACACACATACACATACATACACACACACACACACACACACACACACACACACACACACACACACACACACACACTCGACCAATGCATCAAGAGAGGTACATTTATATATCTATGCAAACAGTTAAGGGGAGGTATTTAGTTTGGTCCCTAGATATCCTTCAAGCTTAAGATTACACCCCCTTGAGCCCCTTTCAAGATAAATTTGTACATTTTTCGGTAGAAAAATGTCCCGGCTGAAAGCCGGTTCCTCTTAAATTACAGGCTCGCTATCGCTCGCCAGGATAAAATCGACACCTAAATGGCACGAAAGGTCTTAAAATTGACATAAATGGGTTGAAAGTTCTTAAAATCGTCAAAATAATGGGGCAAACGTCTTAAAATTAGAAAAACAATGGGGTTAAACTTGAGGGAGAAAGGAGTCAAGAAAAAAATCCCTCCAGTTGAAATCTCCCCTTAACGCCTACAACACCATGACGCTTTTTTTTACCTTTGATGCTGGCTAAACATAGACAATTATACGCAGTTTAAGAAGGACCTATATATGTTACCAAGAGTGTTCATTGAGATCTTAAAATTTACCCATCTGAGTCGTAGAGGTAGATGACAAACTAAAGAAAATCGTCTAATGATAACCAGAATATGATGACAATTACGTCATGGTGGGGAAGGGGTTAAACTCATTTTCATTATTGACAGAGGTAATCTTATCTGGAGAGGTTGCATAGATAAATGACACACGTTAAACTATATCCTTATTGTTAGTGATGACAGATTATAGCCTATGCCAACACAAACAGTCCTATACATACACACGGACACACACACACACCTATAGCTTCGTCTTTCACATGCACACATTCTTAAGGGAGCCCACCTCGCTTTTTTCCTCTTTCTCTCCCTCTCTCTTTAGCTTGTATCCATTCGGCCCCATTCAGCCTACTGTTTTAAGACGTTTACCCCCATCCAGGTGTCATTATTTTCCTGGCGAGCGGTAGCGAGCCAGCATATATATAAATTTGTTTTGATAGCAAGCTAAGTATGTACATATTTCGATAGAAAAATGTCTCCGGCGAAGCATGATTTCTACATACAATGCAGGCTCGCTATCGCTCGCCGGGAAGATATCGACACCTGGATGGGGATAAACGTCTTAACCCTGGAGAGGAAACCCCGTTGCAAATGCGCACGCGAGAGGTGTGCAAAACGCGTTATTTGGTCGCCGCGCAGCTCACACGTCCAATACGAGGGATATCGGCCTGCAGTCAGGCAGTGTACGGGTATCTCCAGCCGTGAGCGGAGGTGCGACGCTCTCGGTCCTCGCCAACAGGTTCAAACCAGAACCCGACGTTGCGAATAAACTACTACATAACCTGGTACGTAACTTTATTGAATGTTGATAGTTGCACATAATGTACTTTTTTCACGAATGTGTTGGAGATATCGATCTAAGACTAATAGGCAACTTAGCCAGATAACGGACCATGACTCACACACACGCTAGCCTGTCTGATATTGCCATATTGGGCGTCTGTAAATATTTTACTAAATCAGGTTCTTTTTTCATTTCCCGTCTGCCACAACCACATCATTTCAACTTGTGACGGATGCCACTCCTAAAGGTGAAACCCCTCCCATTTGTTGTATATTGTTTATGAGGTTCCTTAGTACAAGTTCAGGTAAAATAGGTAACATACAGTGTAATTTCAGAGGCTTATATGTTTATTTCTTCAACTTTTATAGGTAAAAATTATCAATGTTGTTAATTTGCAGCATATTTTTGGCATTAATTATACTCAGATTTAATTTTTATTCACACTACATAGAAAGGCATTATAAAGGAATCTCCATTTCAAATTTCGTTGCAATCCATAAATATTTAAGGCTTCCAGGGGTGATACCAGGCCAAGATGAGACTTCTCGGGATCCAGAACCAAACCTGGCCTGGAGCGCCCTCGCTAGATGGGCGGTCCGACGTTCAAGTTATCACCTTTTATATGGTTACATGTTGTGTGGCATGCTCTAGAGTATAACTGTGGTGAAAATCAGCAACATTCATTGATAAATAGTGCCCCACGATTTTTTTTCCTCCAAATTTTTCCAAATTTCTGTGCCCCTTTTTCAGTTACCTCCACATAAGGATTTGTTGGTAGTATTTACATTGCTCCAATTTCAATTATTACACTTTGGGGTCATACTAGGACCATGTGGCAAGCACTGTGTTGAATTTGGTATGAATCCAAGAATAATTAGGTACCCAGCCGAATATTTCAAAATGACCGATTTTTTTTTTGGAAATTTTTTGTAACCTTTTTTTCAACTCCGCAAGTCTCTCAGCCTATGGGGTCTTCAGGGCTGCTACTCCTACTCCAACCTACCTCACCATTGCCGTCCACGCCCCCAGAGTCCCAGTCCCCTCAAGACAACTTGAGTATTTTTTTTATATTTGTATGAAGAACCTATTTTTTTACTATACTTATTTTTTTATTAAATTCATTAGAAATACTAACAATGTTTCAATATACACCATATTCTAACATAACATTAAGGGATCCTTATATTATATTTAGCAATGTTCAAAAAATATATAAGTCTTTTGGTTTGGGAGATATTTGGGGTCAAAGTCGACGTTGCAAATTCACAACTACGTAACCTATTAAAAAACGTTTTTGAGCGTTACCTCTCCAGGGTTAAAACAGTTGGCTGAATGGGGCCGAATGGATACAAGCCAGGGAAAGAGAGAAAAGGAGAGAAAGATAAAACAAAAACGGTGACTTCCCTTAATCATCTCAGAGCACACACCCCCCCCCCCACCTCTCTCTCTCTCACACACACACACACACACACACACCCTAACACCCACACCCACACGACACAAACACACACTTTCACCTCTCTCGCTCTCTCTCTCTCACACACACACACACTCACACACACACACACCCTCACCCACACGACACAAACACACACTTTCACCTCTCTCGCTCTCTCTCTCTCTCTCTCTCACACACACACACACACACACACACACACACACACACACACGCACACACACACACCTACACGACACAAACACACAGTTTCATCTCTCTCTCTCTCTCACACACACACACACACACAACTTTCATCTCTCTCTCTCTCTCACTCTCACTCTCTCTCCGTCTCTCTCACACACACACACACCTACACACCCACACACACACACACACTTACCAAATTAGGGACCGGACGCTTGTACATAATAAACAAGAGAGTAACTAAGGGCAGCGGGGGTGGGGTGGGACTGGGTTATCATGGGGCATTATGGAGCACATCCGGGACCCCAGGGGCATCATATTCTGGGTACCATTGGGGGGAGGAAGGGGCGTGGGGGGGGGGGGGGGTTATATAAGCATGGAGAGCGGAGTATATATGGTTATTATCTTCCGGTGCAATGTCCTCTGTTCTTTTTTTTCTGTTTTGTTTGTCTTGCTTTCTCTATTAATTGTCTTCCTTCTTTAGTTTCCGAATATACAGAGTGTTCATTATGATTTCCGTGTTCTACAGTAGTTTGATTTTGTTTTTGCTTTTAATGTTGTATTGCTATATATATTTTCTCCTCATTGCACATTGCACCACCTCTGTTGATTAGTTAAAATAGGACTTCAGAGGATATCAACCCTACTGGATTATTAAGCCAGCACACTGTAAGTCAAGAACAACGTCAGGACTGGAGCCCCTTTTCGAGAACTCCAGTCTCTTGTCCTGTATTGCTTTAGGCTGTCCATCATATATACATACTAATATACATACCTACATAGATTCTGCTCTTCTTCCGTGATGCCATGTATGAAAGTATAGGTAGCATGGCTGACTGACGAACGAAATTGTTATTATTATTATTATTATTATTATTATTTGTGTGCGGTAATTAAGGGAGCTCAGACGGTATTGTGCAGCATAATTTACTGGTTTGGCTCAATGATTTAAGGAGGGGTTTAGTTTTCTCTCTCTAAACCTCTATCAAGCTTAAAAAAAAACACTCACAGGACCCCTCTTTGACATAAAATTGTACATTTTTCGGTAGAAAAATATCCCGGCAGAAGGCCGATTCCTCTTCAAATACAGGCTCGCTATCGCTCGCCAGGAAAAAAATCGACACCTAAATGGCACGAATGGTCTCAAAACTGACAACGAAATGGGGCGAAAGGTGTTAAAATCTCCAAATTAATGGGTTGAACGTCTTATAATCTCAAAAACAATTGGGACTTAACACGAGGGAGAAGGAGGTCCCCAAAAAATAAGTGCCTCCCCTTAATATTTCGTCTTAGTGAACTGGCATACAACACACTACAGGCGTATACATCAGACATGCTGAATGTTCTCTCATATATTATTATGTTCACGAAGAGGTGCTGAACTTATGAGGGGGACTGTACGTTTCCCACTTTCTGTTCCTTTCATTCATGATAAAATAGATTCTTACTTTTAAGGTTGATGTTTTTTCTTTCTGTAGTTTACCCTTTAATTGTTTTAAGTTCCTGCCTGACATTTCGACTGTTATTCCTTTCTGTTATCATATTCCTTGACTTTGTCGTTCCATTCGTATGTTTTACGCAAATAATTGAAATAAATGTTGCATTGGACTCTTAACGTAGTTTTATTTTTAATATCCAAGATTCAGTTAAGTATTTCCTAATCTAACTTAAACCGTGTGTTGTAGCTAGGTTAACATAAGCTATACAAACAATAATTGAAACATAATCTTGAATAAATATTGAATTGATAATACGTTGTGTTATTATTATCTTTATCAGTTCATGGCTTCACATCCTCTGTAGCTAAATATTGTCTTTATAGCTGTTTGTTCTCTCATTCTTGTTTGCCATAAGGTTCTTCTTTGGACTTCGTGTTCTTCTTTGATATGAGCTTCTTCTCCTTTGCCTTCGATATTCTTCGCCCTGATTCTTCTAGTTCGATATTTAATTATATAACTTTGCGCTCTCTTCACCTTCCTCCTCCTCCTCTACTTTGCGCTCTCTTCACCTTCCTCCTCCTCCTCTACTTTGCGCTCTCTTCACCTTCCTCCTCCTCCTCTACTTTGCGCTCTCTTCACCTTCCTCCTCCTCCTCTACTTTGCGCTCTCTTCACCTTCCTCCTCCTCCTCTACTTTGCGCTCTCTTCACCTCCCTCCTCCTCCTCTACTTTGCGCTCTCTTCACCTTCCTCCTCCTCCTCTACTTTGCGCTCTCTTCACCTTCCTCCTCCTCCTCTACTTTGCGCTCTCTTCACCTTCCTCCTCCTCCTCTACATTTTAGTATTCTATTTTCTTCATTGTTTTCGTTTTGCTCCCTTGTCCTCGATTGCATTATTCGTCATAGCTACTGTCTTCATTCTCGATTTTCGTCCTCTCTTAACCTCTTCTGTACCGATGACATCCTTTTAACTTCATTCTGGCTACTATTAGACGATTTTTTACGTTTGTATAAGACCTCCAACAATTAACAGGCTTCGAACTATCTAACTTAACCCTTTTTACTACCACTGATCCTTCTTAAACTGCACAAAATAGTCTAAATATAGCTAGAATAAAGTGAAAAAGACGTCGCCGGTAAAGAAGGGAATAACTAAATTGCGTTTTATTACAACTATAACTTCTCATTCTCCTCTTCCTCCTCTCGTAAGCCTCCGTCCTTGAGTTTCTTCTGGTTGGCCTGGAGTATGTCCATGGCGTCGTTCTTGGCTGCGGCGGCCTTCTGCGAGGGCCCGAGGTTCTGGGCCTCAATCTCTTTCGTCTCCACCAGCACCTTAAAGGCCACGCTCTTCTTGCCGTCATCGCTGTCGGTGTCCTCGTCATCCTAGGGGGAGATGTCGAGGAAAAATGTGTGTATGAATGAACAGGTAGATTGAAATACGGGCAGGTTGGATTTAATGTTTGTATGAATGGATAAGTCGATTGAAATACGGGCAGGTTGAATTAATTAATTAATAGATTGAAATACGGGCAGGTTGAATGAATTGTTTGTATGAATGGATAGGTTGGTGGAAATACGGGCAGATTGAATTAATTGTTTGTATGAATGAATAGGTAGATGGAAATATAGACAGGTTGAATGAATTGTTTGTATGAATCGATAGGTAGCATGAAATACGGGCAGGTTGAATTAATTGTTTGTATGAATGAATAGGTAGATGGAAATATGGACAGGTTGAATTATATGTATGGTCACGCTAATAAGTCATGGCTCAGCTGTCATTACGTTTGGTTCGCTCTGTGCTGTATTAATGGCTGTCAGATGTTGAATAGGGTGGGTAAGTGTAGGCATAGGTGTGTATATCCCACTCGAAATAAATACATCAAGTTTAGATATTGCTGAAACCAAATATGGACCAAAATATACTTAGTGCCGAGACATCACTTATTAGGCCGATTGTACAGTACCTTAACCCTTTCAAGATCTTATTACTAATTTTTATTCAGTTGTCTGGCTATTATTAGACGATTTTATTCAGATAAGGAAGAATTTGTCGAACTCAAAGGGATAATTGAGGTTGTTTGTACCCTCGTAATTCCCACAGATTCTTCCTAAATTGTGTAAAATCGTCTAATGATAGCTAAAATAAACTGTCAAAATGGGTTATAATCTTCAAAAGGTTAAGGGAGCCCACCTCACTTTTTTTCTCTTTCTCTCCCTCTCTCTTTGGCTTGCATCCATTCGGCCCCATTCAGCCTACTGTTTTAAGACGTTTACCCCCATCCAGGTGTCAATATTTTCCTGGCGAGGGTAGCGAGCCAGCATACAGTATACTGTATATATCTTTGTTTTGACTGCAAGGTAATTCTGTACATTTTTCGATAGAAACATATCCCCGGCGAAGCCGGATTTCTCCATACAATGCTGGCTCGCTATCGCTCGCCAGGAGGAAATCGACACCTAAATGGGGATAGACGTCTTAAAACAGTTGACTGAATGGGGCCGAATGGATACAAGCCAGGGAAAGAGAGAAAAGGAGAGAAAGATAAAAACAAAACGGTGACCCCTAAAAACCACACTCTTCTTGTCGTCCTCGTTATTGTTGTTCCTCGTCGTCCTGTTGGAAGATATCATGTTTATAATGGATGAGGGAGGGATAACATGCTTGATAGTTAGAAAGATGGATGGATAGATAGATGAATGGCTTGCTAGGAGGATAGGAAGAGAGATAGCAGATAGATAGACGGATGGAGAGATAGATAAATGGCTTGATAAGTAGATAGGAAGACAGATATCCGATAGATAGATATATGGATGGATAGATAGATAAATGGATAGGTAGGTAGATAGGAAGAGAAATAGCACATAGATAGATGGATGGATAGATAGATAAATGGATAGGTAGATAGGAAGAGAGATAGCACATAGATAGATGGATGGATAGATATATAAATGGATAGGTAGATAGGAAGAGAGATAGCACATAGATAGATGGATGGATAGATAGATAAATGGATATATAGTTAAACAGGAAGACATATAGCCCCTTTGATGTAACACTCTTGTCTTGCCGTCCTCGCTGTTGCTGTCCTCGTCATCTTGAAAGGGGATATTAATTTGGAAAGGAATTAATAAAAGGATTAACTGATAGATATACAGTTAAATAAAGTTGGGAGATAATAACGGGAGGGGGGCAGGCTAGAGTTACATCCTAGACTTCTAGCAAGTTACAAAAAGAAATAAAGAGAGAGAGAGAGAGAGAGAGAGAGAGAGAGAGAGAGAGAGAGAGAGTACAAAGGGGTACAAAGGAAATCAAGCAACAACAGGTCTAGTGACCCCTCTAGGCTTCTTGTCCTCCAACACACTGAGGAGGAAGTGTCCGAACAGTGGTTTAGAGTGGTTTAGGGTAAGGGAAAATTGGGAAGGGAACTACTGCCCTGTAACTAATGTCCGTGGCAGGATTAGGAGAGAGAGAGAGAGAGAACTTTTATCATTTGATTAAAGATCTATCTATCTATCTATTGCCTGACGCCGTGATCCCCGAAGGGGTGGCCACGAACGAACCGCCCCCATGCACCTCTGTCCCCGGTCAGTCGACGCCCCTCCCCCCAACCAGCACCGCCTTCATTCATGTACTTCCTCACTCCATCCTTCCACCTCTCATTCGGTCTACCTCTCCCTCTCTGTCCCTCCACCTCGCTCTCGTACACCCTCTTAGTCATTCTCTCGCTTTCCATACATTCCATATGGCCGAACCATCTCAAGTTGTTCCTTTTCACACTTTCCAGCACATCTACCTCCACACCACACCTCCTTCTTACTTCCTCATTAGTCTGTCTATCCCTCCATGTAACTCCGCACGCATTCCTTAAGTAATTAATTTCCACTGCTCTCACTCTTGGTCTGAGTCTCTCAACCAACGTCCATGCTTCGCTTCCGTAAGTCAGTGTCGGGATTACCACACTGTCATGCAAGGACTTCTTCACTTCCATACTGACCACCCTATTTCTTGTTACTGCTTTTAGCGTTCCTACAACCCTCATCCCCTGTTGTACCCTCTCCCGCACCTCTTCATCCATAGTCCCATCTTTACTCAACACACTGCCCAGATACTTAAAAGAGTTGACGATCTCCATAGCCTGACCGTTCAGCTAAAGATCATGACTTTATTTGACCATGAAATCTGCAGTACAGGAAGAGAGAAGACATTACACATTAATTCAGAATAAAAGAGTCTGTCTTAAAGGTATGTTTTATTTTCCTTCTCCCTATCTCCCTCACTCTCATTTTCACTCCACTGTCTGTATACTTATTTTTTACTTATTCCCATATTTACTAATTCCTTTATTTACTTATTTACTTATCCTTTATTTACTTATTTACTTTTTTCCTTTATTTACTAATTCCTTTATTTACTTATTTCTTTATTTACTTATTTACTTATTCCTTTATTTACTTATTTACTAATTCCTTTATTTACTTATTTACTAAGTCCTTTAATTACTTATTTACTAAATCCTTTATTTACTTATTTACTTATTCCTTTATTTACCTATTTACTCATTCCTGTATTTACTTAATCCTTTATTTATTTATTTTAGACTTATTCCTTTATTTATGTATTGACTTATTCTTCCCCTTATTCCGTTCCGCCCCAACCATAGCCTTTCAACACCTTCTAGCACCTTAAGATTTCAGTCGACTTACGTTTATCTATGTATATATTTTGTCCTTAACCCGTTCAGTACCAGAGACATCCTGTTCATCATATGCTGGCCACTTTTACAGGGTTTTATTCAGCTTAGGAAATACCTCTAGCAATAATAAGGCTTCAAACTACCTCAACCAACCCTTTTAACTACCACAGATCCTTCCTAAGCTGCATAATATCGTCTAAATATAGCTAGAATGAAATGTAGTATACGTTGCTGGTACTCAAAGGTTAACAAGGGACTGGAATTCTCGAAAATAGGATCCAGTCCTGACGTTATTCTTGACTTTAAGTGTGCTGGCTTAATAATCCATTAGGGTTGATAGCCTGTGAAGTCCTATTTTAACTAACTAACTTTCCTTAACCCATATGAAGCTCTATAAAACATCCCCTAAATATATTTGTACATTTTTGGGTAGAATAATGCTCCAGCTCAAGGCCGGTTCCTCCTATGTTACAGGTTCACTTTCGCTTGCCAGGATTAAATCGACACCTAAATGGCACGAAAGGACTTAAAATTGGCAAAGAAAAAGGCCGAAAGGTACGAAAATTACCAAACAAACGGGACAAATATCTGAAATCTCAAAACTTATGGGGTTAAGCATGAGGGAGACGGGGTCCATAAAAAAATAACTTCCTTTAAGATAGACTTAGACTATGTACGTCCAAGTTGGATAATTGACCCTTATTATTCAATGACGACATGTTTTGTTTAACATTAGATTCCTCCAGACGATTTATTTAAGTTTAGGACCGACCTCTAGATAACCGAGAATTAATATTTACTCAACAAACCCTCGCTCAACTAGCTCAACAAACTCAAACTTTACTTGATTTTGACCCTGTCACTCTTCTAACTCTGGGGAAGGCACTCGTCACAGGCAGTTTTGCTTTTTGTCTCCCTCGTCCACATAGACAAACAAAACAAAAATATATATAAGAAAGGCGTCATCTGATTGAAAGGGTTAAATGAGTGACCCAATGATAATCAACACAGAGAGGTCTTTTCCAAGATGCGTAGAGTCGACTAATTATAAGTGGAATAATCAATTAAAGACGTTTGAGGAACTTAACCGTTTTATCTCCACTCCCCTCCACTTCCTCACCCCTGCACTCCCTTCCACTCCCCTCCACTTCCTTCTTTCACTCCCCTCCACTCCCTTCCACTTCCCTTCCACTCCCCTCCACTTCCTCACCCTACTCTCAACGTCTCCTTCACCCTTCAATTTTACTATTTTTACCATTTACCTTTCTTTCTGCCCCATCTCCTCCTTCTTCTCCTCTCTTCCACCCCTCCATCATCTCAACCGTCTCTCTCTCTCTCTCTCTCTCTCTCTCTCTCTCTCTCTCTCTCTCTCTCTCTCTCTCTCTCTCTCTCTCCCTTCCTCCTACACTTCCCCTCATTATTTTTGTTGTACGGTTCTTTTCACCAACTTAAAGAGTATAGCCATTCCAGTCGCTTGTTGTCAAGTAGTTTTTTTCTAGTTTTTATACTAATTGTATTATGTTAATTTACCCTGTACTATAGAGGAATGGATCAGAAATGCTACATCTATTACAAATAGATAACATACAGTATATTTATCTATCTATTTATCTATCTCTATATATATATATAGATATATATACTGTATATATATATATATATATATATATATATATATATATATATATATATATATATATATATATATATATATATATATACTGTATATAGTGTATGTATATGAATAATGTGCATGGGGTTAGTTCGGGATATTCTTCATATAGTGAGGTATAACATGCAAGTTCAAACCAATTGTACACACACACACACACACACACACACCTCCGCTTCATCACTATTTGAATGCATACTTCTATATTGTCACATTTAATAGTTTCCAGATTATACTGTAAACTGACTTGCTTTGCCTACCCCCTGTCTAGAAAGGCTTTATCGACGTCATCATCATTATTTTTACTGTAGTCTCTTTTTTTTATTTTTTTTTTTATTTTCAGCTGGTGGTAAACTGAACCCCTTAGCAACTGATATCTCGAAACTTAATGGAAATATATGAAACTAATAATTATGTGTCTGCGTCATTTAAAAGCCAAGCATTTAGTTTAGCAACATATTTCGATTCAGAATCACCTTAATAGCTGCGTAATTATTATGAGGACGTGTCAATTTATCATCAGCTTGACAAATAACAGATTAAAATGTGATTATTACACATCATGTTTATTTACATAGTTAGATATACACAAAGCTAAGTAGATGGATATATAAAAGATAGAGATTTATATAAAAATATATATAATATTTGCGAGCATGAATGTTAGTTATTCGTATATTGATAGGTATTATAGGCTAATTGTCGAGTGTATGCCAATAATAACAAATTGCCAGCTAAAAGCGAGACATGTTTCTAGTTATTACTGTGTGCACGGTATATGCATAATATTACTGTGTGCACGGTATATGCATAATATTACTGTGTGCACGGTATATGCATAATATTACTGTGTGCACGGTATATGCATAATATTACTGTGTGCACGGTATATGCATAATATTACTGTGTGCACGGTATATGCATAATATTACTGTGTGCACGGTATATGCATAATATTACTGTGTGCACGGTATATGCATAATATTACTGTGTGCACGGTATATGCATAATATTACTGTGTGCACGGTATATGCATAATATTACTGTGTGCACGGTATATGCATAATATTACTGTGTGCACGGTATATGCATAATATTACTGTGTGCACGGTATATGCATAATATTACTGTGTGCACGGTATATGCATAATATTACTGTGTGCACGGTATATGCATAATATTACTGTGTGCACGGTATATGCATAATAATTATGTTCATATTAGTTTCATTTAGTATTTCGTTCATTTGAACCCAGAACTTTAAGATACATACAGTATGCTTATATACACGTATTACTTTCGTCTTCTGTCCTTCTTATATTTATAATGTAATTGTACTTTCCATCTTTTTTAAGCGTTGCTTACGCTCAGCTTTAGGTAATCGTCCTTTGTTCATTCTAAATTCTTAAAGATATAGAGAGACTTCTACGCTTCCCTCACAATCTTAGATAATTATCTTAGCATAATTCACACAGCGATCACATAATTCATTCTCTAACCAACTTTAATTCGGCTGCCATGGTTGGATAGTGGAGGAATTGGAATGAAAACTGAATGAAAAGTAGTGGCGAGCGGCGGTGGAGGGCTACGCAAACCCCCCTTCTAAATGGAGTCTACAGAAAACGAGGCCCCTCTACAGTATGGGTAAACTCGCTTAGATCCCGGCTGCAGGCTCGGCTTACAGGAATAATTAATACATTACTCTCGTATGCCTGGAGGAACGCCTGAATTTGTTGCCAATAAATATTTTGGTATTTTAATTAAATATATGATGTCATAAAATGTTCGTTACGTTGTAAAAGTGGCCGATAAGAGTGATAGTAGCCTTCAAACCTAAACTATTTAACGAAGAGCAATTTTTTTTTGCTTTCTAAAACACAAACCTCAACGCAAAAAGAGACTTATCTGTAATTGCTTTACTACGTGAATTGTGTTATGCATAACTAATCTTTGAACTATATGTAAATAACATATCAGTGTAAATTATTACGAAACAAATCGATGTAGCCCACCATATTTCAACCGAATATCACCTATATGATGTTACATTTTATGAAGTAACAAATTATCAAGAATTATATTATTTTTGGCGAATAGGTTTTGTCTGTTAATTCTATATATACCTATTATTTGGGATTTTATAGAAATATAGTTGCCATATACATTCGTTTAAAAACTATACTGCAAATTTATCCCTTGGGATTTTTTATTCAGAGATAGTATCGGTTTTTCTTTCTTAAACATAAGTCGTGTTATGAATAATAAATTGTATATATAATGGTTTGGTTATATGTGAATGCTAGTAAGATAAACAGCGAATCTATAATGAAAAATACGCTACTATGTTATAAAGATTTTTCTTACACTTCATTACATATTAAATTATCTATTTAAACTTGGTTTCATTATATTAGTATTATAATATTTGATTTATGTAATGCATTGAACCTTGCATTTCATTCAATTATGTTTTGACCTTTTGCATATAATTTCCTAATCTAATTTGTGTCTTCATCTATACAAAATCCATATGTCCATATGTCCTTCCTAATCTGAATAAAATAATCTAAAAAATAGCCAGAAAACTGAAAAGCATTACCTCATTGGATCTTGAAAGGGTTAACCATTATCACTATACATCTAGAGGGTGGGTACAGTCGGCCAAATAAGTAATGTCTCGGCACCAAGGTATAATTTGTTCAATACATGATATCAGTAATATCTAAAATTTGATTTATTCGCTTCGAGTAAGACATACAAACATGTTCCTACACTTTCCCACCCTATTCAACATCTGACAGACAGTAACACGGCACAGAGCGAGCCAAACGTAATGACAGCTGAGCCATGACTTATTAGCGCTACCGTACAGTAATATTATGTTAAGGGGTGTGCCCTGCTTTTGTTCTCTCCTTTTCTCTCTCTCTCTGGCTTGTATCCATTCGGCACCATTCAGCCTACTATTTAAAGACGTTTATCCCCATCTAGGTGTCAATTATTTCCTGGCGAGCGGTAGCGAGCCAGCATATTTAAAACAACATTTTTGGACAGCAGGCTAAATTTGTACATTTTTCGATAGAAAAATTTCTCCGGCGAAGCCGGATTTCTTCATATATTGCTAGCCGCTATCGCTCGCCAGGAAGAAATCGACACCTAGATTTGGAAAAACGTTTTAAAACAGTAGGCTGAATGGGGCCGAATGGATACAAGCTAGAGTAGGCCTAAGAGAGAAAAGCAGAGAAAAAAAGCAGGTCACCCCCCTAAAGGAGACAGTGGTTAGCCTATTTGTTGCGGGCCTTACCATCTCATCGTCCGAACTCGGGGGGCTGGCGGACCTCTTGGGGGGTGGAGAACCCTTGAGCCCCGCGAATTTGGAGGCGGTCGCGGGGGGGTCGTGTATATTTGTCTCGTAGTCCGTCCTAGGTTCCTTACGCTGTGGGGGGGAGAGAGAGAGGGGGGTTAAGTGGGCAGGGAGGAGCGAGAGGGAGAGAGAGAGAGGGTGGGGGGGGGGTTAAGGGGGGCAGGTAGGAGAGAGAGAGAGAGCGGGGGGGGGGGGGTTAAGGGGGCAGGTAGGTGAGAGAGAGAGAACATTTGGGTTTACGTCGGACGGGGAATGTTGAGAGAGAGAGAGAGAGAGAGAGAGAGTTAGAGTTAGCAGAAGAGGAACAACTATAGTGGGGAAGTATCACAAGGAAGGGATGGCTATGAAGGGAGTGGTGTAATGGGGAATTGAGGAGGAAGGGAGGAGGGTTTTTGTGGTTGAGAAGGGGGAAGGTGGAAAGGGGAGGTAAAGCTTCATTTGGATCGGCAGGGAGGGTGGAGGGTTAAGCTTAAGAGGATGATTTTAGTTTGTTTCCTATAAATCAATCAAGCTTAAACAAAAAACAGCCACTCCCAAGACCCTCTCATCGAGATAGATTTGTAAAAAAAATCGGTAGAAAAATCGTCCGGGCCGAATGCCGGTTCCTCCAAAAGCATATGTTTGCTTTCGACACCTAAATGGCCCGTAAGGTCTGAAATTTAACAGTAATGGGGCGAAAGCTCTAATAGTCGCCAAAATAATGGGGAGAACGTCTTAAAATCTAAAAAAATAATGAGGCTAAACGTGAGGGAGAAGGGGTCCAAAAATAAATAAGCATTAAATGTGAAAATCTGCCCTTAACGCAAGCGGGGTGGAGTGATGTGGAAGAAGAGGACAAGTGGAGCGGCCGGCAGAAGGGGAGGGCAAAGGTTAAAGGTTATTGTGGAAGGAGGAAGTGGAGGGAGAGTGGAAGTAAAGAGGGTGGAGGGGGAGAGAGAGGTGGAAGAGTAGTAATGTGGAGAGAGGGTGGAGGATGAGAGAGTGAAGGGACAGTGGAGAGAGGGGGGTGGAGGTTGATAGGAGGGTTAGTGGAGAGACAGGTGGAAGGGTACGTAGTAATGTGGAGGATGAGAGAGTGAAGGGACAGTGGAGAGAGGGGTGAAGGGGGAGGGGTGTGGAGGATGATAGGAGGGTTAGTGGAGAGAGGTGGAAGGGTAGTAATGTGGAGGGAGAGTGGAGGGGGAGGGTGTGGAGGATGAGAGGAGGGTTAGTGGAAAGAGAGGTGGAAGGGTAGTAATGTGGAGGATGAGAGAGAGGTATTGATGAAAGGTGGCAGTTAGGAGTAGATATTCACTTTTTTCTGGACCTTCTTCTCCCTCATGTTTAGCCCCATTAGTTTTGACATTTTATGACGTTCGGCCCATTAGTTTGGTGATTGTAAGACTTTTCGCCCAATTTCTGCCAGTTTTCTGACCTTTCGTGTCATTGACATTTTCTACCGATATGGGGTCTTGGAGGTATTTTGTTAAGCTTGATGGACGTCTAGGAATCAAACTTAAAACCTCCCCTTAAGCTAATAATCAACGTAGAGGACCGAACGGGAAGTGGAAGACAACGGTGGAGATGGAGGATGGAGGAAGGAAGAGAGTAAAGTGGAAGGTGTAGGTGAAAAAGATTGTGAGATTTCCATTGTTCTTATGTTCTTACGGTGAGATAGGTCGCTTTTCTGGACATTCTTTTCTCTCATGTTTAGCCCCATTAATGTTCAGATTTTAAGATGATCGGCCCATTACTTTGGAGATTTTAACAACTTTCGCCCCATTTCGTTGTCAATATTAAGACTTTTCGTGCCATTTAGGTGTCGATTTTTCCTGGCGAGCGTTAGCGAGCCCATTTTTCTACCGAAAAATTTACAAATGTAGCTTGAAGGAGGGTCTAGGGGGTGTTTTTCTTAAAGATTGATGGAGGTCTACCGAGGAAACTAAAAAAATAAATTAATATATAATTATATTAATAGACCAAAACATTGCCACTGTTCCCTTTAATGGAAGACAAACTAAATACATCGGGTGAGAGAGGGAGTTATAGGATATGGAAGGATATATAAAGAATGAACCCTTTCGTGATCCAATTACGCATTTCGTTTCTGTTTTCTGGCTTTTATTAGACGATTTTATTCAGATTGGAAAGGGTGTATGGAAGCCGCCAGAGGGTTAATTGAGATAGCCTTTAGTATACCCTTATAATTCTCACAAATCCCTCCCTAAAATGTAAAAAATCTTCTAATGATAACCAGAATAGACTGTCAAAATGCGTGATAATGTTCAAAGGGTTAAATGGAGTGCCAGTCGAGCGTTAGAGTGGAGTGAGGCGTTTGAACGGGAAGAGGGAAGGACAATTGAGGTTTATGGGGGGAGATGGGTCATTTTGCTGGTCCCTCTTCTTTCTCATGCTTAGCCCAATTATTTTTCAGATTTTAGGACGTGCGGCCCATTAGTTTGGCGATTTTAAGACCTTTCGCTCCATTTATTTGTCAATATTAAGACTGTTCGTGGTATTTAGGTTTCGATGCTTTCCTGGCGAGCAATAGCGAGCCTGTAATTTAAGAGGAACCGGTCTTCGGCCGGGACATTGTTCTATCGAAAAATTTACAAATTTATCTTGAAGGAGGGTCTTGGGGGGGGGGGGGGGGGTTAAGCTTGATGGAGGTCGAAAGAGGAAATGTTGGGCTAATTGGTTTGTTCGTTGAGAATAATGTAGGCAAGAGGATACTGGATATTAATCTAATCATGTACTGTACCCAACTGCACTAAAATAGCCTAATGCTGAAGCGAGAGAAAATAATATTTTATGGGGCACAGATCACAAGGACCGATATATATTTTGGAAGTGGATGATGATGATGATGATGATGATGGTGGAAATATAACAGTCGTGGATTGGTGGGAAAATTAACCCGTACAATGCCGGTGACGTCATTTTCATTATATTCTGGAAACTACTAGCTAGACGATTTTATCCAGCTTAGGTTGGACGTCTACCCATTAATAGACTGGACAATTACAATTAATCATTAGAGCTACCATATATCCTTCCTAAGCTTCATGAAATTGTCTAAATAAAGCTGAAATCGAATATAAAAGACGTCACCGGTACAGTAGCGGTTAAAAGTGGTGTGTGATATCCTCGGAGTTGATGAGGTAGGTAGGTACAGATTGCCGCACATAGGCTATTCCATTTCTCAACCATTCCAGCAAATCGTAACTTGGCAGGGCCGCACCCACCTCCCCAACCCCACTCCCTTATTCCACCTCCTATCAATAGTGGAAGGGAAAGAGGTGAAGCGAGGGAGGGGGGTTGGGGAAGTGTGTGCAGTGCTGCCAAATCACGACTCCCAAGAAAATAGAATACGAAAATAGAATTGGCAAACTTTACGTAGATGGGTTGGTTGATGTGGGTGGTTCTGGATAACATGGGTTGAAAGTAATGATGGGGGGTATTGAGGGGGGAATTAACGCCTTGACAGTTCCGTTCTATAAGGAAGTTTGAGTTATAGGCATTACTATTTAACCGATTTACTAGCTTAAATAGGTTTGTAGTGCATCTATAAATACGTAAAATCAAATTCACTATACTTTTTAACCTTCAAAATCCTACATTAATATTGCCTTTCTGTTTAATATATATCTTTAAGGCACCAACTTCCTTATAACCTGAAACTTGCAAGTGATCAATTGATGACAATGATATTGATGTTATAGGTGATGCTGGATGATGTCAGTGTGTGTAATTGCTAGTGATGTTAGCGATATAAACTGTTGGTGGATGGTGAGGGCATAATTGGAGGTTGGATAAGGTGAAACTGGATGATATTCACGAAGCTACTGTAGAAGGACGGACAATGGCAGGTAGAATGCCAGGCGAAACTATACAGCAATTGTATACTTAAGCCGGCATCACACGAGAGCTTTTACAGTCAACATTCGATGATCAACATATTTCTGGCTACATTTCTGAAATATTTTGCACTGGTATCAGAAACTAGACTGGTGATAGATGAATTTAGGTGACCGAAATATATCAAATGTTAACCTCATAAGCTGCCAGACCAGTGTTGAGGATAAATGTTGAGTGAAAAAGCGCTCGTGTGATACCGGCTTTACTCTGGGCACATAATATATGACTATCTATCTATCGATTTATTTCCAGACGCATTGATTCCCAAAGGGGTGGCCACAAATGAATTGCCTCCATGCACCTCTTTCCTCTGTTAGCAGGCGCCCCTCCTCCCGCCCAACACAAATTTCACTCATATACATATTATATACATACTGACTATCTATCTTATCTATCTATCTATATACTCAGGCCCAATCCCCACTTTTCCATATATATATTTTTGTTTTGACAACAAGCTAAATTTGTACATTTTGTTATAGAAAAATTTATCCGGCGAAGCCGGATTTCTCCATACAATACTGGCTTGCTATCGCTCGCCAGGAAGAAATCGACACCTGGATGGGGATGAACGTTTTTTTATTTAATTTTTGTATTTTATTTTATTTTTTACTAACCTTTGATATTTCTGAGGTGGTGGAGAAGGTGGCCAGAGGTAGATCCTGTGCCCCATCGTTTTGGTCCTTGGAGGAGGGGGGAGTCGTTGTCATCACCAATGTAGGGTACAGCCCGGAGGAAGAGGAGGGTTTTGGGGTGGTGGAGGAGGAGGTGGTGGAGGAATAGGGCGGCTTGGTGGTGGAGGCATTCGAGAAGGTGGATATGGCCGGAGTGGTGGTGGAGGAATAGGGTGACTTGGAAGCGGTGGTTGGTGGGATGGAGATGATGGAGGAGGATACCGGGGTGGTGGAGGTGGAGTAAGGTGACTTGGAGGTTGGTGGAGGGGAGGAGGTGGTGGTGCGGGAGTAGGAGGGGGGTGCCGAGGGACTGGATAGACCATAATATTCCGGGCTGCCTGCCTCGGTGCGTCTCAGGCCTCTCGACTGCTCGTTGCTGTGTGGGGAAATGAAGAGGTTGGCAGTTAAGTCGGTATCACACGAGAGCTTTTTTAGTCAACATTCGATGATCAACAGTTTTCTGGCAACATTTCTGTAATATTTTGCACTGGTATCGGAAACTAGACTGATGATAGATGAATTTACATAACCGAAATATTTAAAATGTTTACCTCATAAGCTGCCAGACCAGTGTCGAGGATAAATGTTGAGGCAAAAAGCGCTCGTGTGATACCGGCTTTAGGATGACTCTGGGATGGTGATAATCTATATACTATTTGGAAACAAAATCTGAAGATATACTATATGTATTATTTGTAATTTACAGAATTCCATTAAATATTCAACTAAACCAAATTTGGAGTATAATCTAATTTTCCTTTTCAGTTCTATGACGCCCATATGTATTATATTCTAGCCAACATTAGACATTACTTAGCTTGGAAGGCCCTCTAAGTATCGAAGGTGTAATACTGAATATATCTCAATTAACCCCATAACACCCACAATCGCTTCCTAAATTAAATACAATCTACAAATGACACCCGAAGGAAAATGAAGGAATGCGTCAATGGCCTAGTAAATAGGTTAAGGGGGGTCACCGGCTTTTTTTATCTTTCTCTCCTTTAACTCCTTCCCTGGCTTGTATCCATTCGGCCCCATTCAGCCAACTGTTTTAAGATATTTATCCCCATTAGCTGTCGATTTCTTCCTGGCGAGCGATAACGAGCCAGCATTGTATGGAGAAATCCGGCTTCGCCGGAGAAATTTTGCTATCGAAAAATGTACAAATTTAGCTTGCTGTCATAACATAAATATATATATGCTGAATCGCTACAGCTCGCCAGGAAATGTTTTACACCTGGATGGGGGTAAACGTCTTAAAACAGTAGGCTGAATGAGGCCGAATGAATACAAGCCAGAGAAAGAGAGAAAAGGAGAGAAAGATAAAATAAAGCCGGTGACCCCCCTTAAAATGTAGTGACCCTGAGGTTGAAGATGGTGCTGGATCGGAGAAAAGGAGAGAAAGATAAAACAAAGCCGGTGACACCCCTTAATATGTACTGACCCTGACGTTGAAGATGGTGGTGGGGGGTCGGAGAGTGAGCTCCGGAAGAGAGGTGGAGAGTCCCTGGCGGCGGAGGTGACGAGGGGCGCCGCCGTGCTGTACCTGGGGCCAGTGCCGTTCAGCGACCCGTTCATCTTGGAGATTTCGAACGTTGACTTTTCCTCCCGCCTAGTAAAAATTGGATTGGGATTTAATTTAAATTTGTGTTATAAATGGAATAAATACATTTATTATTTGGATGGCATGTAGTATACTTGCTAGCAGACTTGGTTCAAAAACCGAGAGGACCTGCGTTCGAGACTGTTTGGGTAGTTTTTTTCTCACATATGATGCCTCTATTTAGCTAACAGTAAATGGAAGCCTAAAGAGAGAGAACATATGTGTTGTCTCATCTAGAATACTAATCTGTTGTAATTTGTTTCAAGTGTGAATAAATTCTTTGGGAGAACTCGCCCTTAATAAAAAATACTTTTAGGGTAGTTACATATAACAACTTTATTGTATGTCGCTTTACATCCCCTTGCTTTAGATCATATTCTGAAACACAACAGGACATGTTGTGGTACAACACTATTCAGTAGTTTATACAAAAACGTGATGACAAATTGTAAGAAATTAAAAGCGACTAATATTTATTAAGGTCAGGTACGACACAAATAACTTGAAATTCATAGCTACTTGATGTAAAATTGTCTAACAATTATTGAGTAGGTGATCTCACCCATGATATATATATATTGTATATATTATAATCGTACTCTTATAGTTTCGACATGTTATTATGCTTAGGGAGTTAAGGGACCCTATCGTTAAAAATAACAATACGCCTTGCAATATGTTGTGCTTGCTTTGCTTGAGCGAGTATACAGTAGTAGCTAGGGGGAGATATAACAATTTGTATTTGGTTTTGATGTGACCCCGGCACTTGGTCTGACCTATCTTTTATGCTATGAAGGGTAAGATTCAGGTGGGGAGGTATTGGGGCATTGGTTTTAATTGATAGCAAAGAACGTAGAAATAAATGACTTAATAATGTGTTCCTTCGTGAACATTGTGTCTGTTTTTCTGACGGAATGGTGTGTTTTTGGTGTTTGGGTCGGTGCTTGTGGGTGGTTGTGCCGCGTGGGATTTTGGGAAATATAACCTCTCGCTCAACTTTAGATGATAAAGATATTTTACGAGTGAAGGACAACATTGGGTTCACGAACCTTGTTATTTAAGGTGTGCCTATTTAATTCATTCCTTTATGCAATAATTGTGATGGCATTGATAATGGACATGATGATGATCGTAGCTTCTCCCCTGGATATGTTCATTGTGAATGTATGGAATTTGAACAAAGTCCACGAAGCCCTTACTCGAGTGAGTTGGTGTGATAGCCCTGGTTGGGATAGGCCCTTCCCAGAGTGCTGATGGGGCTGGAGGGAGGGCCTCGTCGTCTGGCGGCAGCTTTCCTCCTGGAGAAAATTAGAGAAGAAGAAGATAGGGTTAGGTAAATAATGTATGCCTCTACTGTATAAGTCTCATATTAAATCATTTTAATAACGAAATGAAAATACTGCCATTAATTTATATTGAACAATTATGCATGGAAAAGGAAAGAGGTGTTTGTAAATAAAAATTGAATACTAATAGTGTAGATGACACCAAAATGTGTATTGTAGGGTATAACTCAAATTACTTACTGGATGTTTACGTATCTTGCCATTGAAACTTAAATCTCTCTCTCTCTCTCTCTCTCTCTCTTACCCCTTCCCTTTCATTGTTACTCTCTCTCTCTCTCTCTCTCTCTCTCTCTCTCTCTCTCTCTCTCTCTCTCTCTCTCTCTCTTACCCTTTCCCTTTCATTGTTACTCCCTCCCTCTTCCTCATTCTCTTCGCCCCTCTTGTTGCGTCTTTCAATTCTTCATTCCTTTCCTTCGCCCTCTCCCACATTCTCTCTCTCTCTCTCTCCGTCTTCTTCCCCTCTCCCTTCTCCTCCTCTTTATCGATATTTTTACGCTTACCCCTCTTCTTGTCTGCCCCTCCTCCTCTGTCATTCTTCTTACTTCTTTTCACACCATCATTATCTTTCTCTCTCTCTCTCTCTCTCTCTCTCTCTCTCTCTCTCTCTCTCTCTCTCTCTCCCCTTTCGTGCCATGTAGGTGTCATTTTTGTCCTGGCGTGCGATAGTGAACCTGTAATTTAGGAGCAACCGGCCTTCGGCCGTGACATTTTTCTATCAAAACATGTACAAATTTATCTAGAAGGTGAGTCTTGCGGATATTTTTTAAAGCTAGATGGAGTTTTAGGGAGGAAGCTAAACAAAAAATGTAATTCATAAATATATCGACCAATAAATATACCCTCACCCCTTAAATGGTTTGGGCCTGGGAAAATTGTAGTGTAAAGAGATTAAAGTAATTAGTAGTACAAGTGATGGGTAGAGCATGCAATAATAGTGGTGGGTTTGGTTTGGAAAAATGTACAAATTTAGCTAGCTGTCATAAACATGTTTTTCTTTTAAATATACTGGCTCGCTATCGCTCGCCAGGAAAAAATCGACACCTGGATGGGGATAAACTTTGTAAAACAGTAGGCTGAATTGGGCAGAATGAATATAACCCAGAGAGAGAGGGGGAGAGAGAAAAAACAAAACGAGGTGGGCCCCCCTAAGGAAATTCTATCATATACTCTTATATAGAAATATAACGTAAATTAAACTTAGGGAGGTAGGGCACGACTTTTGACCGAAACTGTACATATCTTGCAACAATTAGTGCACCTATGAATTATAGGATTTTTTTTTATTTACTGAAGAGTAAGTACAATGGCTGGTACTTGGATTTTAGAGATTGTCATGTCTCTCTCTCTCTCTCGTTTTTTTTCTCTCTCTCTCCCTCTCCCTCTCCCTCTCTCTCTCTCTCTCTCTCTCTCTCTCTCTCTCTCTCTCTCTCTCTCTCTCTCTCTCTCTCTCTCTCTATCTATCTCTATCGAGTGTTTCAAGATACTAAAGGGATTTGACAAAATTGATGTAGATTCACTTTTCAAAATAGATAATAGTTCATTAACTCGGGGAAATGGAATGCAATTAAAAACCAGGAGGGAGAATCTCGATGTCACAAAGCACTTCTTCACTTACAGTGTGGTCATCGAGTGGAGCAAATTGCCTGAGAAAGTGGTACAATGTAAGACAATTGACACATTCAAAAGAAGTCTAGACATTCATTTTGAGGAGGTGGGAATAATATAAGGTAAAGAGAAAAACAAAACATAGGTTAAGCATCAGTAGTATATAATATGTTTGCATCTTCGTTCTCTACTATAATTTTTCCAGTAGAAGTATTTCTCATTCTGCTGGGGGACTTCTTTCCCCAACTTAATTTCATGCCGACCAACGGTCGGAGGGAGAGGTGGGTGGGGAGAGAGCCTTCTTCTTTGCTATCCTTGCCTTCCACTTGTAGCAAATTCTATTTTAGCATTAAGTCCGGACTACCTAGTAGGGACCGCAAGGTCTGTGTAGTCTGTGTATCTATGTAACTCTATGTAACTCTCTCTCTCTCCAGTCGTCCTATTCTCATCTTCTCACTCTCAAAGGCACACTTACTTATGCAGTCTTTTACTCGACTCGCCCTCCCTTGCTATATTTTGTAGTCTCTCTCTTTCACTCACTTTCACTCTCTCTCTCTCAATCACTCTCACTCTCTCTCTCCCTCCTTGTGCATATCCAAACTCTTAACTAATAATACAAATACTTTTTACACTAATGTACCTTATAATATATACATTTCTTTATCTCTTCCATCGCGATATGATTCAAGAGAAACACTCAATTGTTCACATAGTAAGGTCATTCTTTCTTAATCTACTCTTCTCATCGTGGCATCTTTCCATTGTATCGTAACATCTCGTAATATGTCACGTTTTTCTTGATTTTCTCTTTTATTATATATATCCTCCTGTTTTAGTTTACATTAATGCACACACTCAAGATATATTAATTTGGTTTCTTTTCATTGTACTAACACGTCCTCTGAGCACTCCTAAATTTACGTATTTCCATTAGGTTCTCCATGTTCTCTTTATCACGTCCCCAATATATCAAGAATATTTTTCTGTTTTCAATATAAATTTTCCTCTCAAATCCTTTAATCAATATACTGTACTTGTTTTACTTTAATTCACCTCCATATACGATGTGTTGTCTAAACGATTGTCATATCGTTGCCATGGTCATATTAGATGTCTTATAATCGTGACACTCAGACCACGCCATAACTACAGCAGTCCCCCATCACTGTTCTCTTAACACTATCTGGTGCAACGTCTTGGGGGTTATTATGGTATTTTGTTTATTTTTTATTGAGTGTATTAATTGTTTTAGCCATTTTCGAACAATGTGTTTTTAGTTTACCTCCAAGACTTAGAAACACGCCTCTCCAGACCCCATTCAAACTAAAAAACGTCCCCCAGACCCCCTTCAAGCAAAATATGTACATTTTTCGGTAGAAAAATGTCCCGGCCAAAGGCCGGTTTCTCCAAAATTGCAGGCTCGCTATCGCTCGCCCAGGAAAAATTGACACCTTATTGGGTTGAAGTATCTTATAATCGCCAAACTAATGAGGTGAAACGTCTTAAAATCTCCAAGCTAATGGAGTAAAACAGGGAGGATCGAAATTGGCCCGGCCTGCACCTAATAGGGTTAACCCTCTTCTGTACCGGCATCGTCTTTTGCATGTTATTCTGGCTATGTTTAGACGACCTTGTGACATTTGGGAAGGATCTGTGGTAGCAAAAAGGGTTAAGTGAGATAGTTCAAAGCCTGTTAATTACTGGAGGCCCTTTTTAAGCTGAATAAAATGGTCTAATAGTAGCCAGAAGAAAGTCAAAAGGAAGGCACCGGTACTGAAGGGGTTAAGGGGAGGCAGACCGTTTTTCTGGACCCCCTTCTCCCTAATGTTTAGCCCCACTAGTTTTGAGATTATAAGACCATTAGTTTGGCGATTTTAACACCTTTGGCCCCATTTTGTTGTCAATTGTAAGACCTTTCGTGCCATTTAGGTGTCGATTTTTTTCCTGGCGAGCGACAGCGAGCCTGCAATTTTAAGAGAAACCGGCCTTTGGCCGGGACATTTTTCTACCGAAAAATTTACAAATGTATCTTGTAGGGGGGTCTAGGGATGTTTTTCTAAGCTTGATGGAGGTCTAGGGAGGAAACTAAAAAAAATATATGAATAAATTAATTAATAGACCAAACAAACGGTCAGTCTCCCCTTAATTGACGATTGTAATCAAGTTCAGCCCGTTTCATAACACTGAACTTTTATAGAAAAAAAAAATCTAAAAGTTCATGGTACAAAAGTATAAATGTATCTTGTCAATAATATAATTCAGCCCCTGCCACAATATATATATATATTTACTTAAGAATAATATATCAAAAGTATAATGGTATTAAAGGCTAAGTTAAGTAGCCATCCAGCTCTTAAAGAACCCCGTCCCCGTAAGTCTGGCCATACTTCCTGGTCCTCCCCTCTCCTCCCCTCTCCTCTATCCTCCCCTCATTTCCAACCCTAAATCACCTCGCTCCCTGTTTGTTCTTTTTATTTCCACGGAACCACTTCCTGTATATGGAGGCAAATCGGCTCCTTTTTCGCCCTCTACTATTCTAATCTGTAACCGTTATTTCTATTTTCTTCATTTCGTATTATGCAAGTACAGTATCTCTCTCTCTCTCTCTCTCTCTCTCTCTCTCTCTCTCTCTCTCTCTCTCGACCAACTTCAATTTCTCATGTTCCCTATTTGACTCACTTCCTTGACTGTGTGTGGTAGAGTTCAGTAAAAAGAAAAGCTAATAATAAAGCTACACAATGAACCTCCTTGGCTCACTTCCTATATATGGTAGAATACAGTTAATAGAAGCTAATATGATAAAGCTACAAATTAACCTCTTTGGCTCACTTCCTATATATGGTAGAATACAGTTAATAGAAGCTAATAATAAAGCTACACAATGAACCTCCTTGGCTCACTTCCTATATATGGTAGAGTAGACTATATAGAAGCTAATAATAAAGCTACAAAATGGACCCTCCCCCACTCACTTCCTGTATATGGTCGAGTACAGTTAACAGAAGCTAATGATAAAGCTACAAAATGAACCTTCTTGGCTCACTTCCTATATATGGTAGAATACAGATAATAGAAGCTAATATGATAAAGCTACAAAATTAGCCTCCTTGGCTCACTTCCTATATATGGTAGAATACAGTTAATAGAAGCTAATATGATAAAGCTACAAATTAACCTCTTTGGCTCACTTCCTATATATGGTAGAATACAGTTAATAGAAGCTAATATGATAAAGCTACAAAATTAACCTCCTTGGCTCACTTCCTATATATGGTAGAGTAGACTAAATAGAAGCTAATATGATAAAGCTACACAATTAACCTCCTTGGCTCACTTCCTATATATGGTAGAATACACTAAATAGAAGCTAATGATAAAGCTACAAAATGGACCTCCTTGGCTCACTTCCTATATATGGTAGAATACACTAAATAGAAGCTAATGATAAAGCTACAAAATGGACCTCCTTGGCTCACTTCCTGTAAATGGTAGAATACACTAAATAGAAGCTAATGATAAAGCTACAAAATTAACCTCCTTGGCTCACTTCCTATATATGGTAGAATACACTAAATAGAAGCTAATGATAAAGCTACAAAATTAACCTCCTTGGCTCACTTCCTATATATGGTAGAATACAGTTAATAGAAGCTAATATGATAAAGCTACACAATTAACCTTCTTGGCTCACTTCCTATATATGGTAGAATACACTAAATAGAAGCTAATGATAAAGCTACAAAATGGACCTTCTTGGCTCACTTCCTATACTGTATATGGTAGAATACACTAAATAGAAGCTAATGATAAAGCTACAAAATGGACCTCTTCTCCCACTCCCTTTTTTGTTTTTTATACTCACTTCCTGTACACTAAGAATGCCAGCGCCATCAGTAACACCACGCCCAGGATCGAACCCAGGACCGCCACCGTCACCGTCAGGGCCGTGGTGTCTGTGTCGCCATTGTTGTTGCTGATCTTGAACACCTCCTCCTCAGTGAACGCTTGGGCCTCCAGTAATGACCCTCCGGACTCCAAGGCGCTGCAGGGGTAGAAAGGGGTAGCATATTAGTTATTATTATCCTAGTGGCAAGGGGGGGGGGGGACATACAAACACACACAAACATACACTATAACACACACACACACACACACACACACACACACACACTATAGCACACACACACACACTCACACACACACAATTTGTTATATATACAGTATGTCGTATTTTATGCAATAGCTGTTTTCTATATTTCGAAAGACAACATATTTCTATACCGAACACCTATTTTTAATTAAACTACGAATTACATTTTGATTATTAAGCTATTACGACGAGGTTGTAGCGAAATATGTATAAATATTTGTGTTTTTGTAATTATGAAAACCTGCCAATAATATGACAAGAGTATTTCCATATTTTTCCAGCAAGTGTCGAAAAGTCAACTGCCGAGGGATTGCATTTACCGTCAGCTGAGAACTAAGATACTATTCAGTAGTATCCTATTTACAATTATAATGCAATCAAACCAACCTAAATGGACTGGAGTTCTTGAAAATGGGCTCCAGTCCTGACGCTATTCTTGACTTACATAACGCTGTCTTAATATCCAGAAGGGTGGATAGCCTCTGAAGTCCTATGTTTAACGAACTAACAAATCAACCAAACCAACCAACTGCCGACATTCTACGTATACATTTGACTAAAACCTTTCATACATCATAATGACCAACTATCATTTAGTAGTTAATATCCTTTATTTATCATGCTAATTTTAGAACTAGTATTTGGGCTATTGAACCATTTATATGGCTATAGAGTAAACACGTGGTCGATGTCTGTATTCTAGGGGATATCTAGGTCGTAATAGCCAAAGCAGTCTGTTTCCAACATTACAATCTATACGAGCTGTGCAGGCGTATTGAGCAAAGTATTGATCCAAGTTGCTCTTCAACACATACAAGAACATATCATAAATACAAATATATGCTGCAACTACAAATACTCATCATTAATGGACCATCAATACCTTTATCAAATTATCCTATACTATTAATGAGAGTTGTAGGCACACCTGTTGCAGCTTACACTCTCACTCTTATTCTGCCCAAACCTTTAATTAATCCAAGAATGAATAGGGTGTGTTTTTGTTTTTCTTTTATACTCTACCTGTAAGATCTGATACACATTTGCGTAATCAATATTTCCCTCTCCTAACAACTTTAAATCATTCAACTACCACGTGTCATTTCCTCATAACAAATGTTTTTAAAAATCATATGATATATAATTATATAATGTATATATATATATATATATATATATATATATATATATTATGTATATTACAGAAGGGACACCGATTAATGGCAACTTTGGTTTTGCATGACTGAACAACGTCCAACCAGTGGAAGTTTTGAATTTTTATTTGGATTTTCAAAATGCAGTATCAACTGCTAAATTGACCTACGAATATTAGGACAATAAAGTGTGTACGCTAAATAATTGGTGTGGCACTAATGATAGTTTAATTGGTGTGGCACTAATGATAGTTTAATTGAAACTGTTACCTTTGTTTATAGCAGCTGCCACATTTACTGGTTGCTTCTATTATATTCAAGCTTTGTGCTTGTTTTTTATTTGATATAATTGTTTCTATTTAAAGCTTTTTTTGCCAAACTGGTAGTGTACATTAGGTTTTAATATCTGTCCTTATTTTCAAGTTAAAGTCAAGAATTCAATGAGCTATAGTCTATTCGCTGTAAGTTGGCGAGAAATCATGGCCTCTATCCTCTGTAACTCAAAAAGGGCTAGAGCAAATTGGCTGAAAATGTCCACATCCATTCCTTGACCGACTCTTTCCAAATAGTAGATATATTAGCTCGATTACTCTAGTCGTTATTGAGTTATAGATGTTAGAGGTAATGATTTATCACCTACATACAACGAATAGACTATAGTTTCCCTTGAAATAGTAGTCTTCCGTTCTTTTCGAATGGTGCCCAGCAGTTCGGGCACGCAATAAACGTCTACGGGGAGAACTGTCCAAGCTTCTTTATAATAACCGACATGTTGACTCCCTGTATTGTTAAGGGGAGTCACCTGGCTTTTTTTCTCTTTCTCTGCTTCTCTCTTTGGCTTGTATCAATTCGGCCCCATTCAGGCAACTGTTTTAAGACGTTTATCCCCATCCAGGTGTTGATTTCTTCCTGGCGAGCGATAGCAAGCCAGCATTGTATGGAGAAATCCGGCTTCGCCGGAAAAAAAATTCTATCAAAAAATTTACAAATTTAGGTTGCTATAAAACAAAAATATATATATGCTGCTCCCTACCGCCCGCCAGGAAAATATTGAAACCTGTATGGAGGTAAACGTCTTAAAACAGTAGGCTGAATTGGGCCGAATGGATACAAGTCAAAGAGAGAGGGAGAGAAAGAGAAAACAAGCGAGGTGGGCCCCCTTAAACTTCATGTACTTCAAATAATAGGTACCTGTTACTGAATTTTAGTAGTAGTGACCACACCTATAGATTATTATGTTCCTTCCAACAACCAACTATACTCCTAAAATCGATTAATGAAATTTACAAACACATGTGGCAGATAAAATATACCATGGGGTACTTTAGGTGCAAAGACAGGAGAGCAGAACACTACATAAAGACAGGAGAGCAGAACACTACATAAAGACAGGAGAGCAGAACACTACATAAAGACAGGAGAGCAGAACACTACATAAAGACAGGAGAGCAGAACACTACATAAAGACAGGAGAGCAGAACACTATATAAAGTTCACCATCATAGCATTGGCGACTTTGGGGTACATTTTGCATATGTTCATGAATGGTCGATAATGTGGGGGTGAGGTGGAGGGTGCGAGGTGGGGGGAAGAGAAGAGAGAGGGAGGGTGGGGGAGAAAGAGGGTGGAGGAGAGAGAAAGGGTGGGGGAGGGGGGGAGGAGAAGAGAGAGGGAAGGTGGGGGAGAAAGAGGGTGGAGGAGAGAGAGAGAGGGTGGAGAAGAGAGAGGGAGGGTGGGGGAGATGGAGGGGTCGTATGTGGGTCAACAGTGGAACCAGGAGCACAGTGGAAGGGTTATGGAGGGAGTGAAGTTCGGTGGTGGAAAGGACGCTGAAAAAAGCCTTATGATGGAGCGAATGAGTGGATTTAAAGTGGAATAAACGTCAAAATTCCGACTTGGAAGCTTCAAATGTTCAAAGAGTAAAATGATGATAAACTCGAAATACACGTATAAAAAGACAATTGCTGGCGTCCCTAAGGAAGAAAATTATCAAAGCGAGAGGTGGATACAAAAAGCGAACATGTGGATTTCTTGTAAGTGCAATTAAAACTGATGGGAAATATTTGAGAGATCGGATTAGGGTTGAAATATTGAGAACAAGTCATGGTGTCCTTAAGAAAAAGAGGATATAAGTGTGGAAGTTAACGAAGAAAATATATACATCGTCAATTAGAGTGTACAAGCGTGGCTAAAATAGGAGAGGGAGTTCCTTAAAAAAAAAATATATTGAACATTTGAAAGGTAAACACATAAACTATTATACATGTGGAAAAAGTGGAATGCGTATCAAATAATCCTCAGATAAATAATTCATAGTTCAGGAAATAATTATTTAAGTGCCAAGGTAGCTTATACAATGAAAACAGATTTAAGTGTGCAGTATGTGGAAGGAGAGTATCTAAATGTGGAAACAAATTCAAGTGTGCAGTGTGTGGAAGGAGAGTATCTACTGTAAATGTGGACACAAATTTAAGTGTAGATCGAGAATGTTGAAGGAGAGTATCTAAATGTGGAAGAAGTGGATGGCCATCGTGGAAGCCTCATATCATTACTTTGAGTGTTGCAGTGTAAGAACAATATACTATGTTTCGACGTTCCTTAAGTTTTAAGGGGAGATTTTTAGTTTGTTCCCTAGACCTCCATCAAGCTTAAAATTACACCCCCTAGACCCCTTTTCAAGATAAATTTGTAAATTTTTCGGTAGAAAAATGTCCCAGCCGAAGAGCGGTTCCTCCTAAATTACAGGCTCGCTTTCCCTCGCCAGGAAAAAATCGACACCTAATTTGCACGAAAAGTCTTAACATTGACAAAAATTGGGCGAAAGTTCTTAAAATCGCCAAACTAATAGGGTGAACGTCATAATATTTCAAAAGCAATGGGGCTAAACATGAGGGAGAAAGAGGTCCCGAAAAAATCCTTCAAGTGGATATCTCCCCTTACTGGGATACAAAAGTGGAAGATGCAGAAAAAAGGGATCCAAATATAAGGTATGTAAAGAAGCTTCGTACGGTTGCCGATTAATTAGTTTAGTATACCATTGCGTATTTATATAATATTATATTTCTCTCCTCTCTCTCTCTCTCTCTCTCTCTCTCTCTCTCTCTCTATATATATATATATATATATATATATATATATATATATATATATATATATATATATATATATATATATATATATATATATATATATATATTAAATTCTAGCAATTAATCCCTTCTGTACCGGCAATGTATTTTTGTATTTGATTCTAGCTTGAGACGGTTTTGTGAAAATTAAGAAGGATATAATATTATGGCAGTAAAAAGGGTTAAGTGAAATAGTTCGAAGCCTGTTACTTGCTTGAGGCCAGCGAATAGTTGTGGAAAATTACTGGCCATTTGTTCTAGCCTTTTTTTAGTTACAGAGGCTAGGGTTTACGATTTCTGGCCTACCTACTTGGAAGAGGGTGTAGTGGCGTCCCCATTAAGGGAAGATGGTCGTATTTATTTGATTATTGATTTATTTTGTTTTATTATTTTTTAGTTTCCTCCTTAGACCTTCATCAACCTATAAAAAATCACCCATTCAAAATAAAGTTCTACAATTTTCGGTAGAAAAATGTCACAGCCAAAGGCCGGTTACTCGTAAAATTTCAGGCTCGCTATCGCTCGCCAGGATTTTTTTTTACACCTTAATGGCACGAAAGATCTTAATGTTAACAACTAAATGGGGCGTAAAGTCTTAAAATCGTCACACTAATGGGCCGAACGTCCTAAAATCTAAAATCCAAAGGGGCTAAGCACGAGTGAGAAGGGGGAGGGGGGAAGGGGGAGGGGGGGGGGGAGCAGAACAACCAGCCCATCCCCCTTTAACGCCAGCCCTAATACGCCCTCCTTCCTTCTTTCTTCCTTAGTCAGTCGGTATGCAGATATTTCGCTGCCTGGACTCTTCGCTACCAAATATTGAAAAGACACGGAAATTCGATAGGAATCTTAATTTACCTTTGCTAACCTTTACCAAATGAAGTTAGGTAAAGATATATACGGCTAGTTAGAAGTCATAATAATATATATATACGTAAGTGACATATATGGCAAAGCAAGATGAAAATCAAAAGATAGCTTGGAAATATGGCTAATTTGAAGACTTTTTCTGTGTTCGTTCAATTTCACTATTTTTAGGAGCTGTTTGGCTCAGATCATATAACCACGAATGGCAATTTATTTTTCACCTATTTCGCACTTAAAACGAGAAGTCCAAAGCCTTTTATATATTGCAATATCGATTATGTTACTTTTGCACACACAGTGCAACATCCGCATCTCAAGAACATGACGTAAATTTAAGCTCAGGCGCCTGAACTTAGCTACGTTTCCGCGTAAACATAAGCCAAATGAGAAGCAGTCAATATAATCCCTCTATTTCTAAGGGATCGGCGGTATCTTCGTTACAATTCCCCTTACACCAGTAAACTTAGGAGAGAAACACCAAAGAAAACTTACTCTTCAAGACCCTGTAGATCCAAGAGCACACTGTCACCCTGTACACTGTAGACGTGGACCTGGAGACTCAAGCTGGCCTCCCTCTTGGCTCTCAACCATCCTCCTATTACAAAAGGAGAGACAAAATATCATTAGCATTTTTCCAGTTTAATCCTCTATCTATCTTTCTATTGCCAGGTGCCTTGATTGTCGAAGGGATGGATACAAATGAATCGTCTCCATCGAGGCAACACGTTCGATTGTCTATCTCGATATTGCTTTCCTTATTTCCACGTTGGCTAGCATTTGAATATCGACACGTCCACCTGTTTGTCACCTAAACACAATTATCAACCCTATTTTTACAAAGATCAGAATGAAAATAATTACCATCGAAAAATGCTAACTATAAGTCATATTCTAGATATACAATTTTCAATTGGAAATCTTAGCCAGTAAGGACCTACATTATTTTCTTAAACGTTTATTGGAATATATGCAGAAATTATGGGAAGCCTCCTTGGATGGTACCGATTCGTGACATTTTGGTATCTGGGTCTGACTACTGGCATAGGTTAGGACGGGGTTTCTTAGCAGACTAATTGGTTAAGGGGGCCCACCTCAATTTTGTGTTTCTCTTTATCTCCCTCTCTTTCTGGGCTGTATCCATTCGGCCCCATTCAGCCTACTGTTTTAAGACGTTATCCACATACAGGTGTCGATTTATTCCTGGCGAGCAGTAGCGAGCCAGCATATTTTTATATTTTTTTTGACAGCAGGCTACGTTTGTAAAATTTTCGATTGCAAAATGTCTCCTGCGAAGCCGGATTTCTCCATACAATGCTGGCTTGCTATCGCTCGCCTAGAAGAAATCGACGCCTGGATGGGGATAAACGTCTTAAAACAGTAGGCTGAATGGGGTCAAATGGATTCAAGCCAGAGAAAGAGAGAAAAGGAGAGAAAACAAGCAGGTCACTCCCTTTAAATGAATAAATTAGAATATACCTGTAGGGGCTCCGGTGGGTGCCTGAGGGGTGCCCGGACTGACGTAGAGCTTGGAGACCCTCACGCCTATATCCACGGACAATTTCTCTAGTTCTGCGTCCACCATGGAGACGTCAATTTCGTCCATCTCCAGAGTGAAGATGTGTTGCATATCCAGCTCCACCACCTAAGGGAAAACAAATCATATTATGTCAATATTATATGCAGTATTCGATCAAATGGATATTGATCGTAGTCATGTGCTGTACTTTTAACTGTCTTGATGGCATAATGGTTAAAGCGTGTAAGTAAGAGGTTTTGGATCACGAGTTCTGGCCCAATTATAGTGAACATTGCCAATTGTTGGTATATTTAGATTATCGTTATGAGTAAAATAACCTGAGGTGATACAGGAAATATATATTTTTGTAATCATATTGAGTCACTATTAACATGGATGAGTTAATATTCCAAATTACTAATGGTTTATTTACTCTTATGAACAAACATTAGTAGACATTCAAATTAATTAGTAGTTAGTGATATATCTCGATATCTGTTTTAAATAGGCCTATTAGTATTACATAGTCATTCCCTAAGGAGGAAATAGGTTGATTTTAGTATTATTTTACTTATGTTAGCATCAATAGGGACATGTAAGATTAAGCCAATTCCCAGATTTATGACTATATGGTCCTTAGTCTCCAAAGAGAGAGAGAGAGAGACTAAATGTCCATGTCTACAACTTCCAAATCAACTTATTCACTTCAGCAGGCAAAATATTGAATGTATAATAGTTTTGAAATATACTATGTAAGATACAAAACATCTAATTTATCCATATCAATTGCACAGATACGTAAAACTTGTCAACATTAATCACGTTTATTACACTGTATTAATTCTGTGAGTAACGAGGAAGGTACAGTATACTTTCTAATATTCTGGTTATAAGTAGATGATTATATTCAGTTTTGGAATTATCTTTGGGAAGGGTTGCGGAGATCGAGTTTAGCACTTTGAATGCCAAAATTACCTTCCAAGGCGGAGAAAAATCGCTTAATGTTATTCAGGGAGTTAGAGACTTAATGCCCACATCTACAACTCCCTGGGTATTATTAAGCTTCCTCTTAAATAACAGGCTCACTAACGCTCGCCAGGAAAAAAAATACACCCAAATTACACAAAAAGTCTTAAAATTGACAAAGAAATGGGGTGAAAGGTCTTAAAATCGCCAAACTAATGGGCCAAACATCTTAAAATGTGAATACCAATGAGAGTAAACATGAGGGAGAAGGGGTAACAGAAAACCTACCTATCTTCCCAGGTTCCAGGTTCGTTGGTGTAATTTGTAATAAAGATGCATGGAAAAAAAAACTAAACAAAACAAAACAAGCGTTGCAGAAGACAGAAGGCTTGAGTCGAATGCTGTCAATCACCCTACCTATATGTTCTTGCCTTTTGCTTGTCACTTCCATGTTTATTCGCAGGGTTGGAACTCCTAAGACATGAGGACAAATATTAGGGAACCTCCGAACGTTATTATGCCTAAAAGCAGCCTTCAATCCCCGCATATCAAGCTACCGGTGTGCAGAACTATTTACCGCACACCCTGCTAGCTGAAAACAGCGGCCAAAACCCACACATTACTCTACCTGAAAGCTAACCACAACCCCTGCACAGGCTGCCAACTTACTGCCCCAAATCCCCGTACATCATGCTGCCCGAAAGCAGCTATCAACCACCACACAATTTCCTCACGAAGATTGGTCAAAACTCCCGCATATAATATTCCCAGGGAGCAGCCTCTATCCCCCACATCAGAGCGCCTACAATCGGCACCAAGTATGTTTTGATCAAGAATTGGTATCAGTAATATTTAAGCTTCATTTCTTCTTATCGAGTGAAATATACACACATATTCCTACACTTACCCCCCCTATTCAACATCTGCCAGACATTAATACAGAACAGAGCAAGCCAAACGTAATGCCAGCTGGGACATGATTTATTAGCGCGACCGTACATGCCCCAGTATCCAGTAGCCACCTCATAATTATGTTGCTGTCCAAGAGTAGACTTTAACCCCCGCACATCATGACGGCTGAGAGTGGCACCAGCCGTCATACTGGTTCACAATGGTCCACAACTCCTGCACATGATTCGGCCTGGAAGCAGCACCTGGGTCTTGCACATCATGTGGTCTAGGAGCAGCCTCAAACCCACCCATATCAGGCTACCCGAGACTTTAATAGTATGTGTATTCATTCAGTATACAGGGCATAGCCTTCCACAACACACACACACTCTCTCTCTCTTTTTGTTCTCTCTCTCTCTCTCTCTCTCTCTCTCTCTCTCTCTCTCTCTCTCTCTCTCTCTCTCTCTCTCTCCTCTCTCTCTCTCTCTCTCTCTCTCTTTAATAATTCAGTCACTACAAGCTTGCTTGCTTTTTATTTTTTTTTTTTTTTAATGAGATACGTATATAGCCTACAGACCATGTGACAATTAAACGAGGAAACTATAATAACACATCTGAATAATGCCAACCTGATTTAAAAACACAAATATGAATGTAACCAGACGACGATGCTGTTGTTTCAGTGGAATAATGGCTCTTTGAGCAGTATGTATCGCCTTACTAGTGGTTGTCCCCTCACAGGATTGGGGGCGCTGCTCAATAAACTCGCCCCTCGTGGCAAAATCAAATCAAATCTCTCTCTCTCCCCCCCCCCCCCCGCGAGACAACTCTTTCGTTTGATCCAGTCCAACAAAATAATAACAATAACAACAACGGCAAAAACAAACAACAACAACACCAAGAGTGACACGATCGCTTGGCATGCCGTGTATCCTTCCCGATCACCTGTAGAAGCTGTGCCAGCTCAAGTTCATAGAAAACGGAGTTTGTGTGGGGCTGGTTCAATCCAATATTTAGCCTGAAGGGGAGATATCTTGTTAAGGGGGGGGGAGGTAAGGGAGTGCTTTTAGCCTGAAGGGGAGATATCTTGTTAAGGGGGAGGTAAGGGAGTGCTTTTAGCCTGAAGGGGAGATATCTTGTTAAGGGGGAGGTAAGGGAGTGCTTTTTTCCCTAATGTTTAGTCCCATTACCTTTGAAATTGTAATTCGTTCCATTCGTTTGGCGATTTTAAGACCTCTTGCCCCATTTATTTGTCAATGTAAAGACCTTTCCTGCCATTTAGGTGTCGATTTTCTCCTGGCGAGCGATAGCGAACCTGTAATTCTAGGAAGAGCCGCCTTTCGGCAGGGACATTTTTCAACCCAAACCTGTACATATTTATCTTGAAGTAGGATGTAGTCTATGTGTTGTTGTTGTGTGTGTGTGTGTGTGTGTGTGTGTGTGTGTTTGTGTGTGTACTGCATGTCTGTGTGTGTGTTATTTTTTTTTATTTTATTTGTTAAAGCTTGGTGAATGTCTAGTGAGGAATCTAAAAAATACATTAATAAATACACAAATAAACCAAAAAGTAACCACTACCCCATACAAAATTGCCGCTCGAATACCGACCCGTATCTGCACCGGGTCAGCCTGGTGCTTGCCGTCCTCTGCCATAGCGGTGAAGTTGCAGCCTTGGGAGCACTGGAAGTCCCCCTCCACATACACGGCCCCACTCTCCCCACCCACACGGAACCCCTCGGAACCTTCACCCATCAGAGAGTACGTTATTCCTTCACCAGTCGTGTCCTTATCTGCGGCCTGGTAGGAGAGTAACATGATTTATTGTCTAATTATATATATATATATATATATATATATATATATATATATATGTGTGTTTGTGTGTGTGTCTGTGTGTGTGTGTGTGTGTGGATGTTTGTACATATATCTGGGGTGTTGGGTGACCGAAAGAGAGGAGAGTACCTCGAGGACGTGCGAATTACTTATGTTTAACAAAAAGTTATTCAGATGTGTTCGCGGACGTAATGAAGTTTCTTGATAAATCTCTGAGAAGGCAGACAGGCAGAGACGCTGAAATAATTGATTACCAAAGCTAATCAAGTGGGTTTTTGTATTTTATCCTACAGAATATTGTTACTAAATGCCATGTTTTTGCTGTCGTTATTTTGTTTTGGACGAAACCCGAATTAAACATAGAGAGGTCAAGATCACCACTCCGATTTCGGGTTATTCAATCACTTACAAATGTTCGAGAACAATAAGTTACTAAACAAAAATAAGTAATATTAATGTAATCCATATTGAACCTAAACGTTTAATGGTCTTATTTGGGATGGTGGGGGGGGGGGGAAAGGTAGGGGCAAATTCCAAGAGTTAAATGGAATCAAATTGGCCACGATATTCGGGGAAAATTTCGCTAATGTTAAACCGTTCAATCTGGTGATATTTTGATAACACACTCACATGTAGAAAGTGATGAACCTAATACATTGAGTTAAAGTTACATTACGCCTACGGTTATGTGGCTGGCAATACCAAATGTGCCGTCCCAAGGGCACCCGTTTCCGATAAACTGTATCAGAATTTGGTATCTGCAATAATTTAATAGTCTATTATAATCGTATTTGAGTACTTGTTCGGGTCTGGGGGTCTTTTTCATGATTTTAAGGGGGTGACCTGTTTTGTTCTCTCCTTTTCTCTTTCTCTTGCTTGTATCCATTCGGCCCCATTCAGCCTACTGTTTTAAGACGTTTATCCCCATCCAGGCATCGATTATTTCCTGGCGAGCGGTAGCGAGTCGGCATATCTTTTAAAATGTTTTTGACAGCAGGCTAAATTTGTACATTTTTCGATAGAAACATTTCTCCGGCGAAGCCGGAATTCTCCATATAATGCTGGCTCACCAGGAAGAAATCGACACCTGGATGGGGATAAACGTTTTAAAATAGTAGGCTGAATGGAGCCGAATGGATACAAGCCAGAGAGATAGAGAAAAGGGGAGAAAAACAGCAGGTGACCCCCCTTAAGCTACAAGCATTTCAAATACAACACAATGGAAGTATGACGGGTCGAATGACTGCCTGTTCTTAAGTATGTTTGAATGTGACAGCGTGACTCCGGGTCTGGTATCAGATATTTGGACTCATGTGACACCGGCTTAAATGCAACATAATGCAGTAATGAATCCTCCAACATGTTGCTGGTAAATTGTGATGGTCTATATGATTCCTATACATATGTACTCAGCTAATAAACATCGTCTGGTCAACAAATCCTCACCAGGCAGAATGACAAAGTTATTGGAATATTTAAGGGAGCCGTCCTCGCTTTTTTTTCTCTTTATCTCCCTCACTCTTTGGCTTGTATCCATTTGGCCCCATTCAGCCTACTGTTTTAAGACGTTTACCCCCATCCAGGTGTCAATATTTTCCTGGCGAGCGGTAGCGTGGCAGCATATATATATTTATGTTTTGACAGCAAGCTAAATTTGTACATTTTTCGATAGAAAAATTTCTCCGGCGAAGCCAGATTTCTCCATACAATGTTGGCTCGCTATCGCTCGCCAGGAAGACATCGACACCTGGATGGAGATAAACATCTTAAAACAGTTGGCTGAATGAGGACGAATGGATACAATCCAGGGAAAGAGAAAAAAGGAGAGAAAGATATATAACAAGAAAGTGACCCCCCCCCCCCCCCTTACGGTTTACTAAAGATTCATTGAGGTATAAGATTCATTGAGGTATAAGATTCATTGAGGTATAAGATTCATTGAGGTATAAGATTAAAATAATTATATCATTTCTCCCACCTTTAGTGTGATGACTGGCCCAACCACCTTCTGGAGCGCGGGGTCTGTAGGATAGGCTATAACCTGGTATGCATTTGGTACTTCGAACACAGGCGTCTCATCATTGATGTCGCCTATGTTCACGATGACCATGGCCTCGTTCCTGAAGTATAGGTTATATATATATATATATATATATATATATATATATATATATATATATATATATATCAAAAGTATAGACGTACATATAAAAAAAAAAACGAGATGTTAAATGAATAATTGTTTTTACCCTCATCTAGCATCAAACCACAGACAGTCCGGTCGAGATTCCATGCTTGAGTTAAACCATGACTCACATCCTGAATATAATATTAATCCATACCTCCACTCTCACCCACAGTTGCACTATCACCCGCATCGAACCCCCAAGTTTCACCAATACTTAAGGGGGCCCACCTCGCTTTTTGTTTCTCTTTCTCTGCCTTTCTCTTTTACTTTTATGGATTCGGCCCCATTCAGCCTACTGTGTTAAGACGTTTACCCCCATCCAGGTGCCAATGTTTTCCTGGCGAGCGGTAGCGAGCCAGCATATATATATTTTTGCTTTGACAGCAAGCTAAATTTTCTATTTTTTTTAGATAGAAAAATTTCTCCGGCGAAGCCGGATTTCTCCATACAATGCTGCCTCGCTATCGCTCGCCAGGCAGAAATCGACACCTGGATGGGGATAAACTTCTTAAAACAGTTGGCTGAATGGGACCGAATGGATACAAGCCAGGGAAAGAGAGAAAAGAAGAGAACGATAAAAAAAAATACGGTGACCCCCCTTAAACCAACTTCAACATTCAATCTCCCACTCACACCCTCACCCTTATGGACACCCACCGCAAAGCCCACACTAGAACCCCTACCTACACTCTCACCCATACTCACACTAGCACTCACACTCTCACCCATACTCAAACCAGTATCAGTATCTAAGCCCTTACCCACATCCATACCCATATTAACACTAGCACTCACAACCAAAACCTCCACTCTCAAGTATACTTAAACCAACATCCATATACACCCCCCTCACCCACATCTTCACCCATACTCAAACCAACATCCATATCTAAGCCTGCACCCACATCCATACCCATATTAACACTAGCACTCACAACCGAACCTCCACTCTCAACCAAACATCCAAATACATCCCTCACCCACATCTTCACCCATACTTACACTATTTGAGTATACTGATATAAGCCTTCAAATTCAATCCCTCACTCACATCATCACCTATTCACACCCCATAACAATTTTCACTCTCAGTTTTCTACACCTCGATTTTTTTCTTTCTCTCCCTCTCTCTTTGGCTTGTATCTATTCGGCCCCATTCAGCCTACTGTTTTAAGACGTTTACCCCCATCCAGGTGTCAATAGTTTCCTGGCGAGCGGTAGCGAGCCAGCATATATGTATTGTTGTTTTGACAGCAAGCTAAATTTGTACATTTTTCGATAGAAAAATGTTTCCGGCGAAGCCGGATTTCTCCATACAATACTGGCTCGCTATCGCTCGCCAGGAAGAAATCGACACCTGGATGGGGATAAACGTCGTAAAACAGTTGTCTGAATGGGGCCGAATGGATACAAGCCAGGGAAAGAGAAAAAAGGAGAGAAAGATTAAAAAGCCGGTGATCCCCCTTAAATCCAATTCCTATCTCTTATATCTAATTCCTAACCTACACCATGAACTAATTCCACACCTGCAACCACAACTACACACCTGCACCCTGATTCTCACCCATTATTTACATTCCAACCCACACCTACCTACCTATTTGATTACTATTATTATAGGTTGGCCAGAAGTTGAATTACCACCATGTTAAATATTCGAGTAATCCAAAGCTTCGTAGCCAAATGTGTTGTTACTTGGGAACACTCGGCATTAACCCTTTCAAGCTCCAAAACGCATTTCTTTTCTGTTTTCTGGTAGTTATTAGAGGATTTGTATTGAGATTAGGAAGGGTGTATGGTAGTCAGAGGGTTGATTGAGATAGCCTTTATACCCTTACAATACCAACAGATCCTTCCTAAGCTGCACAAAATCGTCGAATGATAGCCAAAATAAACTGCTAAAACGCGCCAGAGCTTCAAGGGGTTAAGAAGACGACGAAACAGAGTAGTTCATAGTTTTCCATTAAGGTACCGGAGAATCAGCTACTAAGGGATTTGTTAGATAAATGGATATGAAATCGTAATCATGTACTTAACGCCTTCTGTACCGACAACATGTACTTAACGCCTTATGTACCGACAACATGTACTTAACGCCTTCTGTACCGACAACATGTACTTAACGCCTTCTGTACCGACAACATGTACTTAACGCCTTCTGTACCGACAACATGTACTTAACGCCTTATGTACCGACAACATGTACTTAACGCCTTCTGTACCGACAACATGTACTTAACTCCTTCTGTACCGACAACATGTACTTAACGCCTTCTGTACCGACAACATGTACTTAACGCCTTCTGTACCGACAACATGTACTTAACTCCTTCTGTACCGACAACATGTACTTAACGCCTTCTGTACCGACAACATGTACTTAACGCCTTCTGTACCGACAACATGTACTTAACGCCTTCTGTACCGACAACATAATCGTAATCATGTACTTAACGCCTTCTGTACCGACAACATAATTTTTAGTTCATTTTGGCTACTACTAATCGATTGTTTTCAGTTTAGGAAGGATCTCTAGTAATAATTAGGCTTCGAACTACCTCAATCAACCTTTCTATTCCTTTTAGCTACCACAGATCCTTCCTAAACTTCACAAAATAGTCTAAATATAGCTAGAATGAAATTGAAAAAACGCCGTCGGTACAGAAGGGGTTAACCTTTAACTGTCTTGATTTGTGTAATGGTTAGGGTGTATAAAATCTGTATGTGGTAACCCAGGTTCGAATCCAGGGAAGATCACATGCTTTCATTAATTTCATTGGGAGGTGTTTGGTGTTGGGAGTGAATTTGATAGATTAGATGATTCAGTCAGATGAAAAGCGAATAGCTAAAACCCCCCAAACCCCCACACCCTCACCTCTTCAAGCTGGGTGGAGTGGTGCTTGGACCGGTGCAATCGGTCTCCTCCTCGAAGGCTGCAAGTCGGAGTGTGACCTGTCGGGTGGTCTCGAAATCCAGGGGGCCCTTCTGTGTCAAGCTCCATTGGTTGGTGTTGTCGATCTGTGGCTTCACCTCGAATTTGTCTGAAGGGCGAGAGATAGCTAGGTAGATAGATAGATAATTAGATAGAGAGACCGGTAAATGCAGTGATTGTTTGACTGATAAAAAAGTAACAAATTATATAGTAGTTCATATAACATTTTATACTTCAACACACTGTTCACTGAACATAAATTTTGACTTGTAACCTAACAAACACATCAAATATTGACAGCTAACGTGAAATCATTCTGTCGCCATTTCTTTTTGTCGTCTTCAAAAATACACATATATTACTAATTGCTCACACCATTTTTCCTTACTCTCAAAAGGTTTTTATAGGAATATGAAAACAAATACAAGGTATAATAATACACATGACATTAATTATCATCATAAATATGGGTTGAAACAAAGAAGGCGGCAGACAATTATGAATTGCAGCAAGCAAACTGAATAGCTTACTCCAAATTAGCCCCAAAATACTTTTACATGTGAATGGATTTATATCGAAAACAAATAGTGTTCAGTGAAGCGCATGTCTCCGGCACAATCCTTGACATGCCCCGAGCTAAGTTTACACTATCTTCAAGTGCCATAATATTCTAGATGTTCACAAGTACTTCACAGTTGATCAATCGAATTACACAAGGAAAATTATATTACAATTGTTGGACAGTGTTTCAAGATAGATCCAGCTAAGCATATATTCTACAACCGCGTCTCAAACATTTGGAATAAGCTGCCTTGAGATCTTATGAATTGCAAAACTGTATCGACTTTTAATTTACGTATATGTTAATTCATGCAATCAAACCCCATCGAGTTAATTGCATAGCTGAATAAGTGAAGCAAGGTATATTGAGTTATATACTGTATGTGTGTTACTTCTTCTTTTACTTAAGGGAGCCCACCTCGCTTTTTTTTTCTCTTGCTCTCCCTCTCTCTTTGGCTTGTATCCATTCGGCCCCATTCAGCCTACTGTTTTAAGACGTTTACCCCCATCCAGGTGTCAATATTTTCCTGGCGAGCGGTAGCGAGCCAGCATATATATATATATATATATATATTTGTATTACAGCAAGCTAAATTTGTAAATTTTTCGATAGAAAAATGGCTCCGGCGAAGCCGGATTTATCCATGCAATGTTGGCTCGCTATCGCTCGCCAGGAAAAAATCGACACCTGGATGGGGATAAACGTCTTAAAATAGTTGGCTGAATGGGGCCAAATGGATACAAGTCAGAGAAAGAGAGAAAAAGAGAGAAAGAGAAACAAAACAGGTGACCCCCTTTAAATACGAGCATTATCATTAGGACAAATCGTTCTGTTTTTGTTCGCTTTCCTGTTGATATATTCTATGGTATATGCCCCAATCATTCATCCAATCCCTGAAGTCCTTTTGTTGATATGTGATAGGTATTTATTCAGTGGATGAGCATGACACCGTGTTAGTTTGGATGTCCCTTGAATTGCACTTGCTTTTCAGTTGGAATACCAATTAAGTTTTAATACAAGTTTGGATAATACTCCTAAATTTGCAACTTATTGATATATTAACTTTTAAAGTTTGCATGTGGCGCAACGCAATACAATTGAATATTGGAAGTGATTGATCATATTTATTGTTTATATATATACAGTATATATATATATATATATATATATATATATATATATATATATATATATATATATATATATATATACATAAATATATATATACACCTATGAATGAGTCGTCCGGAGTGGCCTGGGTGAAGCAGAGTGACCCAGCCTTTGCGGTGGTGATGATGGTGGCCAGCACAGTACCGTCACCACCCTCCTGTTCGTCCACAGCCACGATCTCCACACTGTTCACTATCTCCATGGTGCCCAAGGAAGCCAACACCACAATGTTCACCTGGTGGGAGAGGAGATGGGTGGAGACAGGTTAAGGGGGGATGGACGGAGATATTTGCTCATTTATTTAGCTTTGTATACAAAAAACAAGTTTCCTCCCTAGACCACCATCAAGCTTAAAACAAACAAAAACATTACTACAACTATTTCATGGTCGAATATTACCAATGGTAAAATTCCAGGTCGATTTTACTAGTTCACTTTCAACTATAGGAGGCAGATGTAAAGATATATTGCCTACTTATATTATATATAATCTATCAAAGCTTTCTTTTAATCCATACAATAGCTTTAGCCAGTTTAGTAAATGGAAGTAAATATGTTATTGCGTTGATATATGCCATTACAATTTTGTTTTTAAAAATAAAAGGGAATATATTAGAATGATGACTTTCTACCTCCCAGTCAGAACCCAAAGTTGCATCATCTGATCAAAGTGCGATGGTAATTGCCAATTATCCAAACTTATTATGATGCTTCCTCTAATTAAACAAATATTAGTTTGCCTGTCTAAAGACACCCCAAAATTGTCCACTCCCCTCGGGTTGGTCACGTGCTGGTCCGTTCCTTGGAGGAAGTATACTAAAGGAGGGAGTGTCAGGGCGAGAGTGTGAAGCCTACATACCTCTTGTTGTGCCGTCTGAAGATTTCCCTGTCGATTTTACATTACCTAAGATTATAAAGTGCAGATCACAAAAAGATGCATATCTTTATTACACGTTACCATATTATCATAAACTATCATTATATATGCATATACACACGAGACATTGATCAGTTTTGGCCAGATCCTCCAGTATTTTTCTAGCTTCACGCTCGCATAGGGTACGCTCTACCAATAACCACTCCCTTCATTTAACCTCCTTTGTTTGTTCCCTTGTGACTGGCAGCTGTTTATGATACTGCGGTCTCAATTACCATGTTGTAAGTGTGCCCCTTTTTCAAAAATATAATAACTTCCTTCCCTGTATGGGCTCATTAGTTTTATTGGCAAGTATTCAAATTAATAACCAAAAACGTTATTCTCAATACATACACTTCATTGGTACGCCTCCATCTATAATACTGCATACAATGTTGGTGTCAATATTCACAAAAGAACACAGAGAAATTGAAGATATTACGGCGGAAAGAAACACAATTGATTCCTAGGCTAAGAATGAAGTCATACGAAAAACGTTTAGAGTAGTTAAAACGTGTCAACCTAATATAGGGGAAATTATTCGAGCATTTAAAGCCTTGACAATATCGATGCAATTAGACAAAACTATTAATAACAAAAACTTTTTCAAGATTGATCATTCAAGTGTATTAGTGGAATTAGCTGTTAGATCACCGAAATGCCTTTCACTCACATGGGGCAATGCATTTCTTATTCAGTTGAAAGATAAGCTTTTGGGATGCACTACCGAATAACTTCAGTGAGTATTATACTGGCCAAGCTTTCAAAAATCGATTACATCATAATCCTTCTCTTAACTGAGCTTACACATATATAAACTATCATTATTCTGTATTATCCTTTCTGTTCATATATGCTAGGTAGACTAGCTACAAGCAGCCTCATAAGGATCAATAAATGTGTTGTTGCAATCTATCCTTTGTATCTATTTGTAATGTGCAAAATAAAACTATTGCTTGCGTTCATAATAAACAGACCGTGTAGCCTTTTCTTAAACATTTCAAATTAATTATTTGTATTCATTTACGATTCGCATGGGATTTAGTCGTGTGAGGGAAAACAAAGTTTTGCCCCATCACGGTGACATATTTTTGCCTTTTATTTTGGCTAACATTGGAAGATATTATGAACCTTAAGTTGTTATTTATATGGTATATTAATATAGTAATTACCCCATCGAGCCTAAGAGGTAGATTTATACTGAAAAATATCGGCCAATGGTAAGCAGAATAAGACGAAAATTACGTCATCGTGTTGAAAGGGTTAAGGGAGAGGCATAATCATGCTTCTTTCGGAAATTCTATTTGCTATGAGACTGCTCTACCTAGAGTAGAGCAAAACACTGTATATATCTATATACTGTATATATCTATATACTGTATATATCTATATACTGTATATATCTATATACTGTATATATCTATATACTGTATATATCTATATACTGTATATACAAACAAAAATTAATAAATACATAAATAAATCAGATTGACGATCCAAAGTTTTTGGTAAAAACTCTGTTTTTGGCCCATAATGCCAGAAGGAGGTGACCCTTTAACTTGAATATTTGCCACCATAAGATTTTATTCAGCCAAGGTCATCTTGCAAACAAAGTCTTCATTACAGCTATTTCAGCTAACTAAATGTCCCTCTCTATTAGTCAAAACTAAGCATATAAATGACATTTTATTATCATATACCAATAATGTTCTAGCTCGATAAATATACCGTACTGTATACATTTTCTTAGTTCAGCACGGCACACCCTCAAAGTGCTTTATTGAATAGTAACAGTGCGAGGTGATTGTTATCTCAATAAATACTGCATATCCTTATCATTTTCGCTTAGCCTCTTACACGAGCGACGACTGAAATAATGATCACACTATCAATTTCATAAAAGTTTCCGTCAGATACAACGAATGAAATACGGGAGACTTCTATGCTGTATAATATAGTGATCACAGTAGTTATCATAGTAATTCAGAGTGTGTTGAAGGGGTATTCTCGCTATTTTGTTAGTTAATGAGAAACTTCGAGCTAAATTGCATCCTTTGATTCCGTGCTTTTTGCTAAATGTATCCCCCATTTTCGTGTATTGCAATCCTTTGTACAATTTATCATGATTTTGTCATGTTCACTGTAATTTTGACAGTATACTTTTGTCATCAATGTTTTTAGTATACACCATGCCTATTAATTGAAATTACTTTGTAAAATCTTCTTTGTATCTGCATGGCCTTGAGCCACAATCTTACCCTAAACGTTGGGGATTGTACTGCAAGGCAAATACAGAATACATATAAAAAATAGGTCCTACCGCGTGACTTATGCTGATAGTATAACTACAGTTACATTCACAAGTAAACTAATTGTATCATAATTCTAAAACTTAGGGACAAAATATGTACACATTGTACATGGATGAAAATATAAGATTCTATCAAATTTTCCAAGAAGTCAAAAAACACCATTGACTTTTCAAATCCACCTATTGTAGTGGGTATATAACACCAGGCAATTCGTAGCGCCGTGTACGTGCACGGGATGGGTCCCTGTGGCTGGTACTGGTGGGGTGCCCCGTGGCCACTGGATCCTACCCCTTAGTTATCCTTGGGTATAGGTGCTGGGAAGGGTCTACGAAGCAGTCTGGAACTGGTGTCCTGGGGACGTTGAGTTTTCCTTGCCAGTTTTCTCACCGAATATGATCTATACAACATCTATTAAACCAAACAAGTTTGATGACAGAAAATCGCATCGGAGATGGGTTACAGACTCCTACACGTTCAGGCTTCCAAGAATAAATGTAAGTCGTATGAATGGCACAGCAAATACAATTGTGGAAGTGCTTCAACATATAAGAGTGAATGTGTGCTGCGCCCAGGAAGCCCGATGGAAGGGATTTGGGGCGCAGTGGAAAGTTGGAAAATGCAAGAGGTACAGAATCTATTGGAAGGGGGAGTAATCTGGAAAACCGAATAGAGGATTGGGTGTCCTGGTATCGTATCTGAGGAGTGGGAGAAGAGTGTGATTGAGATAAAATTGGTAAATGGAAATCTGATTGTATTGAAATTTAAAGTTGGTGAAAACACATTTGAATGTGATATCGGCATATACCACAGATTGACTTAAATACAGAGAGGAACGTGAACTTCTGGAACGACCTGATCAGTATCGTGTTGGGCCTCTCGGAGAAAGATAGTACAGTAGTATGTGGTGACCTTAACAGGCATTTGGGAGTATGTGCTGATGTGTACGAGGGTGTGCATGAAGGAAAAATTTAAAGCATAAGAAATCTAGAAGGCAATTATATACTGAGGTCTTGTGTTGCACTCTACATGGTTTTGTGTAACACTAAATTCAATAAAAGGTCGAGTCATCTGATCACACACAGGTTTGGGGGCACCGGTAGCCAGATACATTTCATCTTGGTAAATAAGGACGACTAGAAGTGGGTTCGAGATGTAAAGGTCATCCCGAGCGAAGAATGTATCTCCCACCATAAGCTCCTAGCTGTGACAACAGCTTAAGAAGCTATACAAAAGTTATACATACCAAAAAGGAAAGTACGGTTGTTGAATAAAGCAAAATTCAGCGATACGTTTTGCAGCGAACTGGGGGAAATTAATAGGAATTGGAGCAGTAGACCAAATGATTTAAATAGCCAGTGGAATTTCCTTGAACGTAGCCTTCTTGTTGCCACTGACGAAGCCTGTGGCAAAACGAAAGGTCCCCCCAGGCATAAGATTTCCTGGTGGTGGAATGCCGAGGTTGAAAATGCAATAAAAGGTAAAAGAAAGAGCAAGGAAGAAAAGAGGCAGCAGGGAGGAATATCTGGCAGGTTACCCCCCCCCCCACCCCCCAAAAAAGAAACACACACACACACACACACACAGAATAAAACAAATATATATATAATGCAAACCAAATATATAGGACTTACTCATTGCCCAAGTGTATAACACAGCAAATCTCAATGGGATCTTCAACTTAGTTAGGCGAGATATGGGGAACAGTATATATATTGCAGCAGAACAGTGTGACAAGAATGATAATGGGACACTTTGTTTACGCTGCTGAAGACGTCAAGGATGCTTGGAAGGTACACTTCAAACGATTGCTCAGCGTGGAGTTTGAGTGGAATAGAGATCAGCTTAGTAACGGAAACCAATACTCCCCCCCCCCCCCCACCCCCCACACACACACTCATGCTCACACACACACACACGATTGCGCCAGCTGTTGTAAGAAGCACAATACATAGAATGGAGGATGGAAAAGCTGCAGGATGCTCTGGCGGACTTGTTGCTGACATGATATAAGCCTAAGGTGAGATTGGTCACTGAGCTAATACATTCTATCATTAGAAAGTAGAGAACCCCAGATAAATGTCATACAAGTGTAATAGCAAACACATATAAGGGAAAGGAGGATTCGCTACATAGGGGACAAAAAGGGCCTGAAATTGCGTTATCAAGTCACGAAGGTCTGTGAGAGAGTCTTTGAAGGTTTGATCAGGGAAAGCATTTCTATCAACGATATGCAGTTCGGTTTCATACCTGGACGTGGTACAATCGATGCTATCTTCATAGTCAGGCAGCTTCGGGAAAGATATTTACTGAGAGATAGGGATCTGTGCCTTGTAATTTCAGACTTGGAGAAGGCCTTTGATAGGGTGCCCAGATATGTTGTGCAGTGGGCTATGATAAAACTTGACGTAAAGGAGTGGCTGGTGCGCGTAATGATGATACACGAGGATTCACAATGGCAGTGAGGGTGAAAGGTGTACTGAGTGAGGAGTTTACACTTTGCATTGAAATCCACCAAGGCTCTGTGTTAAGCCCTTTCCTCTTTGTTATGGTTCTGGGGGCACTAGCTGGATATTTTAGAACTGGGTTCCACTGGGAACTGCTACATGCAGATTATGACTTAGTACTTATCGCAGGCAGTGTGTAGGATGTGGAGGCCAAGTTCAGGAGATGAAGAGAGGGCATGACAGCTAAAGTTAATATAGATAAAACTAAGACTTTGTACAGTACTTGGTGAAAGGCAGAAATAAGTGGTGTATACCCATGTGCAGTATGAAGAAAAGGGGTTGGTGCAAACTCAATTTAGTGTAGCGTCTCCTGCTGCTGAGTATACCATGGGAAGAAGCGCTGCAATAGAATACAGGGACCTCTATCAAGGAATAAGTTCGAAGTTGAGAAATTTGCATGCATAGTATGCAAAGGTGAGCATGTGTTCAATGACTGGCTTGAGATTGTTAGCTTTGGTAATGAGTCGATGGAAATGGGGGACAAGTTTTGCTACATAGGAGATACCATTTTTGCCGGTGGTGGGGCCGAGGCCGCAACTATCGCCACAAGTAGATGCGGCTGGGGAAAGGTCAAAGAACTGCTGCCATTACTGCCATTACCATAAGAAGACTCCCCCTCCACTTGAAGGGAAAGGTATACGACTCCTGTGTTAGAAGCGTGCAATGGCATATGCTTAAGAAATTTGGCCTGTCAAAATGGACGATATCATCAAAATGGAAATGAACGAGATGAGAATGGTGAGTGGATAGGCTAGCTGAGGAGATAGTTAGATATCAAGTGCGGTGTTTTAAAAGCTTGGAATGGGTCTTAAGGAAATTTGTATGTATTAGGTTGAAGTTTGACAATGTTACTGAAAGGGATTAAACTAAGCTCGACTAACAGACCTGTGCCTGGTCGTGGAGGTTAGGATCACCGACAGCCACGGCCATAGCAACCAGATTGTAGGTTTTAGGTGCGATGTCGTGATTGAGTACGGTGATGAGGCCGGTGGTGGAGTCCATCGCGAAGTTCTCGTTGTCTCCTCCGTCGGCTGAGATAAGATTAATAGAGTAGAATTAAACACAAACCACACACACACACACAATCAAAGAACGTCAGTATTTGTATATCATATATATATATATATATATATATATATATATATATATATATATATATATACAGTATATATATTTTGTTATTTTTTATTTTTTACTGGCGAAATTGCACTTAAACGCTTTTCGCCTGTGAACTCTATTTCAGCTGACTGGTTGATGGTGCTGTGTTCGAATAACATTTTTCTGTTGCAAACATAAGTACAGAAAACAACATATTAAAGAGTACCTTGACAGAACCGTAGAGTTGTACGCCCAAAGGGACCAAGTGCAAATTCACCAGGTTATAAAAGTTATTCTAGGGTGATTGTATGCATGTCTACTTTATTATTAGAACTAATATACTTATGGATAATACACGTTGCACTATTCTAATAATCCAAGTATTTCCTGAGTTTCTGGTCCTGCGCCTCTCTTACATGATCAGTATGATGGTCAGATTTTTAAAAGTTAGACCAAGGTGAGTATCAAGTTATAAATTTGTCTAATAATATGAGCCAAAAATGAAGTTACCAAAAATAGCATAGTTGAATTAACAAGCAATAACGTATTGTACCAAGAGGTGAGTATTTAGCATCGCATATATTTCTGTAGCATCTCAGACTAAGCACATAATATTTTCACAATGGGAAAGAAGAAGCGAACAGATATGAACAATAAAGGCACAAAGCTAGAAAACACAATATAAAGCTTAATTGATAATTCAAATATGTTTACAGCCAAAAAAGCAAAGGAAGGATTTGTTCTCTCTTAACATATATTGCACATGAACAAAATAATTCAAAAAGTGAAAAGTAGAACACAGAAGACAATATCATCAGCGACACCAATATAAGAAGGAATATCATATCTACCCAAGGCGTTCTAAAAAACACATAATGAAAGCAGATTATAATAGAACTATGTATAACATTATTTACAGTAGGTGTGACAAATACTAACGAATATAAATCAACTGAGATAATAAGAATTGAAATTCAACTATAGGAAAATAGCAATTAGCAAAAAAGAAACTCTTCAGAAAGTAATAGATAATATTGTATACATAGAAGTGACAACACAACACAATATTGTATACATAGAAGTGACAACACAACACAATATTGTATACATAGAAGTGACAACACAACACAATATTGTATACATAGAAGTGACAACACAACACAATATTGTATACATAGAAGTGACAACACAACACAATATTGTATACATAGAAGTGACAACACAACACAATATTGTATACATAGAAGTGACAACACAACACAATATTGTAAACATAGAAGTGACAACACAACACAATATTGTATACATAGAAGTGACAACACAACACAATATTGTAAACATAGAAGTGACAACACAACACAATATTGTATACATAGAAGTGACAACACAACACAATATTGTATACATAGAAGTGACAACACAACACAATATTTAGGAATGCGACTTGCCCATACTTCACATTTGAAGAAAGCTGTAAATGAGTAAGGTATGAATAGTAAAAAGCTTGTTAAAAGCAACATTGAATGGATGAGTAATGTAATATATATGTATATATATATATATATATACAGTATATATATATACACAATATATGCTGTATATATACATAATGTAATATACTAAGCAAAACTAGTGTGCTTGCATTAACAGTACTCCATTGAAAACTAAAATAAGTAACCCAAGAACGTAAGGGCTTTGGTGGCATATACTCCATTTGTAGGTGATGACGCTCCCTTCCGGCCCAAGCGCCCTCACCACCAGCACCTCTTCGCCAGTATTGGGATCCAAAAGCTGCGAGGCATACTTGAAGCGTTCGAAGTGAACGGTGGTGGGGTTGATTTCTGCCCAGGGCAGCCCCAAATCCAGCACTATCGAAGTAATGCTATTGCTTCCTTCCTCTTCGGCCTGGTGGATTGGGAATCATTTGGATATATTTGGGGTTTATATTAGAAGGCTGAAATTAAAGAGTTAAAGAGGTAGCTTCGGTTTAGGTTACTGAGTTGATTTGAAATGTTTGTAAGCTCTTAAATTGTTCCAACAGGCTTTGATGTTAGTGTGGCTTTGTTTATTGGGAATATATGCAATTTCGAGGTGTCTTGGATGGTGGAGGAATTTTGAGTGCACTGGATGGCATTAGTGTACTGTAAATCTGTTTATGGTAGACCAATCTGCCGCACCACAAAAGACTGGGAACAGCTCTCGGCCTTTTGGAGGTTTGTTATGCCGGCATCACACGAGCAATTTGTCCCTCAACATTTATCCTCAACACTGGTCTAGCAGCTTATGAGGTAAATATTTAATATTTTTCTGATACCTAAATTCATCTATCATCAGTCTAGTTTCCGATACCAGTGCAAAATACTCCATAGATGTTGCCAGAAAAATGTTGATCATTGAATGTTGACTGTAAAATCTCTCGTGTGATACCGGCTTTAGTCATCTGTGTTTATACTTGGTTATTTCACGTATTTGTTGTCAGGTGTTGTGCAGTAGCAGTGAAAGTTATTGGTTGAATATTGACTTCTATTATTGTGTTAATCTGCCTTTATTTTGTTTCAATTATTTTTACGAACAAAATGTAGTTAGTGTGACTTCGATTTGTTGGAAATTTACGGAGCTTTGAGGTGTCTCTAATATTAAGGTGTAAAGGATGGGGCTACTGGTAACGTTTATCCAGGACAGTGCCACCTCCAGCACTGTCCACGGCTTGTGCTGCTCCTCTCCTACTCTGAACTTGGTTGTTTGGGAGTCATTTGGGTGTATATGAGATTATATTGGGTAGTTGGAGATAAACAGTAATTGTGGGCTGTTATAAATGGACTATAGAGACGTGGGTTGTTGAAGGCGGCTTGGATTGCTTGGTTGATGGGTTGCTGTGGTGAGTATATAGTTGTTGTGATAAATTGTGTCGTTCAGATGGCTAGGATTGTTTGGGTGACTATGTGGTGGTTGTTAGTAACGTGGGTTGTTGATGGCAGCTTGGATTGCGTGGTTGATGGGTTGCTGTGGCATAGTTGTTGTGGTAATTTGTGTCGGTCAGATGACTAGGATAATTTGAGTGACTAACTTGGTTTGTTTAATGCTGCTGGGATTGCTGTGACTTCACCTAGCCAAGGGGTTGATAAGTACAATACGATCATACGATAGATTATTAAGGAAGTTTGTTTTCTAACCCCACATGCGTCCTTCAGAAAATTGTATGTACATTTTGTGGGTCGTCTGCTTTTGTCTTGTATGTACCGGTGATATGCTGTAGTAAACACCCATACACATGTGCACTAGCTCGGTTTGAATGTATACGAATTTCTTACTAGAAATGTTGGTTTTCCACATTTAGAACTAAGCTGATACCATAAGGACTTACATATCATAATACCTTCTACCTCTTAGTTGGGTTTAATTGATATTTACAATTTATTGATTTCAGGCAAGGTCTTATGGATTTTTGTTTAGATAATTTGACCATTTTCAGGAAGAAATCTGTAGGCTAGGGATGGGATCATTGTTATTTCTTATAATGGTTCGTATGTCAGGTTTAATCATGTAGGGAACATATCATTCTATTTGTTTGTCTGCATACATAATAGTATTTTCCATTGTGCATAAGCATAAATTTCGACAAAACAAATATATTATATCTTAGTAAGTATATTAGCTATATAATAATAGATATGCTTCAATATATTGAAAACCACTCAAATAAATGAAGCGAATCAATTATATATATATATATATATATATATATATATATATATATATATATATATATATATATATATAATATATATATATATACTGTATATGTGTTATTCAACATTCTGACAAAAAATTTGTGACTGATTATGATAAATTTAAATACGTTTACTCCGAATTAATTTCCTACTGTTTACCAAAGTAATTGTAATTCCAATAAAACTTACCAGAATATTTGCGAAGTCGGGCTCGAGTTGTCTTTGTGCACTCAAAAAGCGTAGACAGCTTCTGGATTAAGCAAAAATACAAGCAAGCAAAGCAAAGACAAGCAAATCACACAAGTTACAAAAAGCAGTGTTCTTTTACAGCGTACAAACATATCAAGGGACAGAGAGGTATGGGCTATAGAAAGTAGACAGACGAACAGAGAGAGTGAGAGAGAGAGAGAGAGAGAGACAGGAGGGGACAGAAAGATAGTTTGCTCCACTTGTCACCTTAAAAGAGATAAGAGAAAAATGTGAAAAGCACATCTTCACAGAGACCTTTGTATATTAAATATCGGTTTCATCGTACCTATTCCCTACATTTTCTCCTAGAAGGCCTAACCAAGGCTGACATATTTTTATATTTTTTTCTTCCTAATATTAGACGATTGTGTATAGCTTCCAAACGACCTCAGGCAATCAAAGGGATAATATCCATATTAGTTATCCCTTTAATGTCCACAGACACTTTCCAAGCATAATTAAATCGTCAAATAGTAGCCAGAACAAAATTTAATAATGCGTCCTGAAACCCTTGAATAAATTTACCCCAAGAATAGGTCACGGATTCGTCGCTGAGTCCATTCACTTCCACCTCGACTGAGAACACCTTGTCGAATGCGGAGTAAATTTCGCCAGAGTACGAGTTCCTGGTGAATGTGAGGCTGGGCTGTGTTGGGTCTTTGGTGGTGATGGGAGTGGTGACGGTAGGACAGGTGGGACAGATGGTGGGACAGGTAGTGGTGGACGGGCATTCTGGACAGGTAGAGTCTGGAAGTGTTGTATGGGACAAATGTCAGGCAGGGTGTCGATCCGGGACAATATGGTTATAAGATTGGAATGCGACTTGGTAAAATAAAATTATCATGGAGAAAAACTAATTAGCTTATATATCCTTCTGAAGAGTAATTTTGCACATCATTTTTGTAATTCAAGATAGTAATATACTTAGTGAATCTGGGAAGCATCATTCTAGTATATGAAACATTATTTCAATTTGCATTTATTGATAACATATACTGTATATATTGATAATAAAGAAACTTTGTTTTCAGTCACAGTATTATAAATTATGGTGATGCAGACAAATCAAAATGCTGTAAGTTGTCATGGAGTGGACATTGCAAATACTCATAAGATACATTTATGACATTCTGTACCTAAGCACTCGCCTTTGGTCATTATGTGATCTACTGTATATGATCAAGCATATTAAATGACTTAAATCAGTACACAGTGTTAGTGTCCCCTTAGCCAAAAGTATTTTGATAGAGAGCTGTTTCAGAATGGCTGCATTAAAGCCATTTCAGAATCAGAATACTTCACAAGTTGGAACGAATAAATATACTGTATATACTTTTCAGTATGATTTGCGATGATTTTGTGATTACGTCCTGATGTCCTGTTCCTCTGTTCGTGAAGTATCAGTGATATTCATGGTCGATTGTGTATATTATATTTCCAGGAAACAGTCAACTAAACTGAGGGGTATTTGGATATCTATGACGCAAAACAATTAGCTGACATAATGTATACACCAACAATGATTATCTTCAGGTGCTCCCCAGTCTTAGAGTATTCTTCGATATTAGACAGTTTCAACCATGAGATTCTTGGCCTTGTAGTTTGTCTTCTATGAAAGTGTTATAGTTTGTGGACACCTTTCAGTAGGAAATATCAACACACTGTGGGTCACATGCCCACATAGCAGAAGTTGCCATGAAATAATTAGAAAACGAAGTTTCGAATTATTTTCAGGGTTTACTCACTTGGTGAGCAAATTTCATCACTAGTGGCAACCTGTTACCCAGTAGATAATTAGGATCAGTATATCCGGAATACCTCTTCAAATAAAATCAACAGTTTGTTGAGTATCCAACAAGTGGCCCACCCGTTTTATTGGTCTCACTAGCAAGACCAATAGACATATTAGAATACAGAAGTTGTGGCTTCATTCGTTACAGAATGCACAACCAAATCAAAACGATAAATTTTGTGTATTTGCGCTTTAATTTGACCAACAATATTAGAACTCACTTCTTAAGCTTATGCAATGCTTCACAAATTAGTATTATGTTTCTCCAGTGACCCAGATGAGGTAAAACCTTACTTCTGGAAAACCCAATACATTGGCAAGTAAATATACAGAAACAAGCATCATAAACTAATGTGAGACTGTCTCTGTATGTTCTCTAGCATATCCACCATTGACCATTTAAACAAAAAAATAGACTTTGTAATATTTGCAGGAAAGTACAATAGACATTTCTTGATTTAGTACTATTAGGACCAACATAGCCACCGAAAAACTCCGTCAGTACTATTAAGACAATAGGAGTATCCTAAGAGAACCACCAGCTCAAAATTTAACCAATGTCAGCACAAAAATAATCCTTTCTCTCCTTTCTCATATATTTCAGGCCATACACTGCAGTAAGAGGCACACAGTTATGGAATCCTTCAACCTCAGAATCAGATTGGGTATATACATTGCATACAAAGGTTGACACATTGATTGCATAGTATGATGTCGGCAAGACTTCGAGATTTTTGTGTCCATTGTCGAATGCACTCAAGGTGAGCAAGATAATAGGTGGTCACTGTTCGTAGTCAACTCATTGATCAAGTCAGCTAGATGTCAGAAATAGTCAGATGGTGGCATAACAAGTGCCTTTACCGTCAGTGGTCACTATTCGAACAGATGCACATGTGTCAAATATCTTCTGGAGAGGTCACTCCGTCATATAAGAAGTGTACGGTGGACACATGCCTATTGTTGTCGCTGAAGTGAATGGGCATTCCGGACAGGTAGTGGTTTCAGGACATGTAACACTTTCTGTTGCAGAAGAAGTACAAGGAGCGCACGTGCCTTCTGTAAATGGTGATGATGTGCTTGGGCACTCTGGACAGGTCGATGTCTCAGGACACGTAAAGCTTTCTGTGGCAGAGGTCGTACAAGGAGGGCACGTGCCTTCTGTAACTGGCGATAAAGTGGACAGACACTCTGGACAAGTGGTTTCAGGACAAGTGACTTCCTGCATTGCCAGAGTGGTGCATGGATCACACGTGCCTGTAGAGAGTAGCTCGGTGGTGCAGAGACACTCGGGGCAGGTGACCTCGGTTGGGGTAGTTGGGGTTGGGGTTGGGGTTGGCACGGGGGGCAGGCCGACGTCCATGGTGACACTGCTGGTGGCCTCAGACCCGTCGCTGGCCTGTGGGAGGTGGGAGAGAAAACCTGGGGCTAGTTGAGAGAGAGAGAGAGAGAGAGCTAATATGAGGGATGGTATGCTTGAGGAGAAACGTGATGGTTGAAAGTATTTTGGATATAAGAGTGTAGGCATAGGAGGAAGATATGGGACTATTATGACATTACCTCCTGAGAAACAAGTATTTGGACAGAGGCAAACCAGAATTGACATCCAATATAATGGAGTTTTTCAGATCTCCTGGTTGGTTGTGACTTCAGTTAACTAGTGTAATTATTAGGGTCATAAGGGCATTTAGGTTGTGATTAGAGGCCTTGGGACATTCAGGTTATAAATATATTTTGGTAATTTAAATCCAAGGTAAAAACTATTTTGTGAAAGTAGGGTTTTCTTTCTTCCAGATGTTTGATATGGTGTGATCTGCACACACAGGCTTTGGCATTAAGAGATATTACGGATGAAATGCGAAAGATAATTTTATATAACCCAAAAAGTTTGTCAATGCAGTTTGGTGGTCAACACTATCTGGTCCGACGTCTTGTGGGATTTTTGTTTAATTATTATTGAGGATTTTGCTTGTTTTTGCTATTTTCGAACTAAGTATATTAGTTTGCCCTCTAGGATAATAAAAGACGGTTGTCCAGTATATTAGTTTGCCCTCTAGGATAATAAAAGACGGTTGTCCAGTATATTAGTTTACCCTCTAGGATAATAAAAGACGGTTGTCCAGTATATTAGTTTGCCCTCTAGGATAATAAAAGACGGTTGTCCAGTATATTAGTTTGCCCTCTAGGATAATAAAAGACGGTTGTCCAGTATATTAGTTTGCCCTCTAGGATAATAAAAGACGGTTGTCCAGTATATTAGTTTGCCCTCTAGGATAATAAAAGACGGTTGTCCAGTATATTAGTTTGCCCTCTAGGATAATAAAAGACGGTTGTCCAGTATATTAGTTTGCCCTCTACGATAATAAAAGACGGTTGTCCAGTATTCTTTCAAAATACAAAAATGCCCAGCCAGACTATTTTCAAGCTAAATTTGCAATTTTTTCGATAGAAAAAATCCTGGCTAAAGGCCGATATATTTAAAGATACAGGGCCGCTATCACTCACCCAGAACAAAGTCTGCACCTGAATCGGTTGAAGCGTTTTATTATCGCCAAACTATTTGGATGAAACGTCTTGCAATCTTCAAACTAATGTAATGAAGCACGGGAGGCCCAAAATGACTAGGTTAAGATGAACGAATAGGTAAGAGGGGTTTGGTGAGCTGGACGTTGGTTGGTCAAAGAGGTCATGGTGATGATGGTGACGTGTAATATTTATTTTAAGTTGTTTGAGTAACAAAAAGACGGTGTAAAGAGTAAATGAATATGACAAAACGAAGTTAAAGACATGTGAGAAACAAGAAGCATGCACAATTATAATGTAAAACTTGCAAAATAAGCAAACCAAAATGTATACGAACACAGTAAAAACACAGTAAAAATGTTAAAGACATCTGATAAAGGCATAAGAAAATAGAAGTATACATATGAAAACTATTTGCAAAGAAGTCCATATGAGCAGTAACATAAAATATGGTATTATATACAGAAGTAATTTGCACGATGATAATCCATATATTACCCAGGACTGCAGTTAACCCATTCAGTACCAGGGACGTCCATTGCATCATATGTTGGCAACTATTATACGATTTTATCACGCTTAAGAAGGATCTCTAGCAATAATAAGGCTATAAACCATATCAACCAACCCTTTTAACTACCACAGATCCTTCCTAGTTTGCATAATATCGGCAAAATATAGCTAAAATAATATGTAACACGTCACTGGTACTCAAAGAGTTAACTGAAAACAATACAGATAACCCATATAAACTATACAGTAAGAAAAACACATGGCACACTAAATAACTTTTAATTTTCGCCATGAAATAGCAAGATTAAGTTTAATCTGCAAACTATTGAAGACTCGTAACATGGTGTATATATATATGATGCAATAGTTAGCTAGTTAGTTCAAATAGGACTTCAGAGGCTATCAACCCTTCTGGATTATTAAGCCAGCAGACAGTAAGTCAAGAATCTCGTCAGGACTGGAGCCCCTTTTCGAGAACTCCAGTTCCTTGATGCAATAGTTAAGTATATATGCTGTTTTATATCTTCACAAGCAAACCTGTACTGTACACTCCTGTTCTAATATGAACCCTTGAACACTAAAACGAACCTCCGAAATGTAAATATTGGGTAAACAATTAAGGGGACACAGACCGTTTTTCTAGACCCCCTTCTCCTTAATGTTTAGCCCCACTAGTTTTGAGATTATAAGACGTTCGGCCCATTAGTTTGGCGATTTTAACACCTTTCGCCCCATTTCGTTGTCAATTTTAAGACCTTTCGTGGCATTTAGGTATCGAGTATTTCCTGGCGAGCGATAGCGAGCCTGCAATTTTAAGAGGAACCGGCCTTCGGCCGGGAAATTTTTCTACCGAAAAATGTACACATTTATCTTGAAGGGGGGTCTAGGGGGTGTTTGTCTAAGCTTGATGGAGGTCTAGGGAGGAAACTAAAAAAATATATGAATACATTAATTTGTAGACCAAACAAACGGCCCATGTCCCCTTAAGCTGGTCGAGGAGTCAGAATGGGCTACAATTAGTGTCCCGAGACCATTTGTCTTGACCGAAGCCATCCCGAACTGAAGCGAATTTGTCATTAAGGGGGGTCACCGGATTATTTCATCTTTCTCTTCTTATCTCTCTTTCCCTGGCTTGTATCCATTCGGCCCCATTCAGCCAACTTTTTTAAGACGTTTATACCCATCCAGGTGTCGATTTCTTCCTGGCGAGCGATAGCGAGCCAGCATTGTATGGATTGTACGGTCCTGATCACCCAAAAAGTTCACCCACAAGAAGCAGTAACGAACACACACGTGACCTTAAATTATGTAACAAATTCTTAAGGGGGGTCACCTGCTTGTTGTCTCTCCTTTTTTCTCTTTCTCTGGTTTGTATCCATTCGGCCCCATTCAGCCTACTGTTTTAAGACGTTTACCCCCACCCAGGTGTCAATATTTTCTTGGCGAGCGCTAGCGAGCCAGCATATACATATATTTTTGTTTTGACAGCAAGCTAAATTTGTACATTTTTCAATAGAAAAATGTCTCCGGCGAAGCCGGATTTCTCCGTACAATGCTGGCTCGCTATCGCTCGCCAGGAAGAAATCGACACCTGGATTAGGATGAACGTTTTAAAACAGTTGGCTGAATGGGGCCTAATGGATACAAGCCAGGGAAAGAGAGAAAAGGAGAGAAAGATAAACAAAGTCGGTGACCCCCCTTAAATGTTTAAAGATTCAAATGAGTGTTATCCTAGTGGTGTTCATAGGTTCGAATCCCGGTGGATCACATAATTATATGCTTTCATTCATTTCATTGGAGGTGTTTGGTGGTGTGTTGAAATTAATAAAAGATAAAATATAGTCGCAATCCCAATATTTGATACAATTTTAACCCTCAAACTGATTAAAAGAATCTCGGAAATGCAATTATTATGCTGGCAATTATTAAGAAGCTTCAATACAGGACAACTTCGAAACTTGTAGACAATATTAACCCCTTCTGTACCGGGAACGTCTCTATCATTTTAGTATAGCTATATCTTAATGTATCTTAAAATATCTTTAATGCACAGAAAACCAAGTACATTCAATTTTCTAACCGACAGAATCTCACTGACTCCCATATATTTTTTAATGATGTAAATATTCCCACTTCCCCTAGTATTGACATTCTCGGTGTAACATTAACTACTAACTTGAGCTGGACACATTATGTTAGAAGCATTGCTAAGAATGCCTCTAAAAAACTGGGACTCCTGTACAGAGTTCGAGAATTCTTCACTGACGAGCAGTTGGCCGTAATATATAAAAGTCATGTGCGCTCTCAGATGGATTACTGTTCACCTCTGTGGGGTGGAAGTGGAGTGGTTGCATTGAGGCACTTGGACAAAATTCAAAATAAAGCTATTAGATTAATCAATAACCCTGCAATCACACAGGACCTTCCTACATTAGCCATACGAAGAAACGTTGCATCCCTTGCATTATTCTACAGATATTTTCACAGCAATTGTTCCGAGGAACTTGCTTCAATTGTGCCGCCTCTCCACATCTTTCCCCGTAGAACTAGGGCAGCTGAGAGCGCCCATGAATTTACACTTTCTCCTCCACAATGCAGAACTTCTGCTTATCAGAATTCATTTATCCCCAGAGCTACTACTCTTTGGAATTCACTTCCCTCGAATTGCTTTCCACAAACTTACAATCAACAAATGTTTAAATCCAGTTGTTACAAACATTTTATGAATGGAGGATGCCTTTAGGCACATGGATCTTTTTGTTTTATCTGTGTTTTTCCTTCCTCCGTTCATTGTCTCTTAAAAAAAAAAAAAAAAAAAATCTAGACGATTGTGTGCAGTTTCAGAAGGATCAGTGGTAGTAAAAAGGGTTAGGTGAGATAGTTCGAAGCCTGTTAATTGCTGGAGGTCCTTTTTAAACTGAATTAAATAGTCTTACAGTAGCCAGGATATAGTTAAAGAGACGTCGCTGGTGCAGAAGGGGTTAATGAACCGAGTTTTGCAAGAGGACCACTTCGAAGCATCATGAAGCTTCGAAATATTTGTTAGTTAATATATTGCCGGTAATATTGTGGTATGTTAAATAACATATATACAATGTACTGTATATTATAAGGAATTTGTTTTCACGTATCTAAATTAATATGTAAAGTCTCAGTTGCACCCTCCACGTGAGACAAAGCTTGAAAAACAAAGCAAAAGCTACTTACCTGCACTGCTTCGAGACCTCACCAGGGAGTTGAATACTCGAACAACCCGAATATAAGTTAATAGTATAGCTGGCAACACTTACGTAGAATAATTGGTAGGCGAGTTTCCCTTCTGAGTATGTACGTTTGGCCTACTGACGAAGCTCTTAGTCCTCTCTTGTGGTTTGTACCGAGTGTGTGTTCGCGTGTTTTGTGCTATCCGACGAAGGAAATCTGTGCTGCCAGTAGGTATATGTCTTTATTTATTATTTGACGCACATAATAAGTGAATTGTCGAATATTTAACTGACCATCACAGTAGCCTCTGGAATATATAAGTCACAGCCATTGACGTAGGCGGTCAAAGTCAAGATCATGATTGTAGTTAGACAGCGGCCATTTCTTCCCTTGGTCGTCATTTTGGTGCCCCAGTTATCAAATCAACGGGATGATATTTTTTTTTTTATCATGCAGAATTTAGATACTGTACCATTATTATCGAATGTTTTCAATGATTATGAATATGTTTTGAGTATAAAAGAAGGGTAATGGCGGAAGTTAACCGATCTCTATTACTAGAGGGTCTCTTATCATCAGATGGTTTCAATCAGCTATGACTCGTGTTTTGGTTATATTGTTTAGGGAAAAACTAAATAAGATGGTCACCAATTTTCCCATGGATTTTTGTATTTTTCCCTGTTAGTTTCATCAATATATAGTGTTTGGAAATAATTGCAACCCTCGGCGAAACCGTTTTCCCCATTATACAACGATCTTAAGACGCCGCCCGATAGTGGGGAGGGCTATGAAGTACAGGGAAAATTAGGGGTTAAATGCGTAAAACGGCGATTAAAACGTATTTTAGCAAAACTTGGCTCGGGTTTTAAGGTGTTTCTAAGGCCTAAAACCCAATATTTCGAAAACCCGAGCCAAGTTTTGGCCAAAGCTGGCTCGGATTTTGAGAGTTTGTAGACAACAAAATGACAGTAACCTCATTTAGAAATTTGGCTCAGGTTTCCCGAAATTGCAAAGGCATAAAACCCGAATTTTGGAAAACCCGAGCCAAGTTTTGGCAAAACTTGGCTCGGATTTTGCGAATTTTAAGAGTAAACAAATTACAGCAACCTAATTTAGAATTTTGGCTCATGTTTCCCTAAATTGCAAACCCCAAAAAGCATAATTTTGGAAAACCCGAGCCAATTTTTGGCAAAACTTGGATCGTATTTTGAGAATCGAAAAAGACTAACTACATGTCGGAAATCGGCTCATGATTTCCCTAATTACAAAGCCATATAACCAGATTTATCGAAAACTTACACTTATTTAAATCATAAATATCCAGTAACATAGACCTAGTACATTGGATACAAGCCTAATCCACACCTACAATGTGTCCGTAGTACCTAGTAGGCCTACGTGGGATACAACATGGCGGTGGGGCCGGCGCCCATTTAGTAGCCTACCGGTATTCGGCCGTATCTGTAAATACGAATGCGAGGAACTTCGAGCGAATTCCTGATCGAGCGGATGCACAATCCAATCTAATTAACCTAACCTAACCTAACCTAACCTAACCTAACTTAACCTAACTTAACCTAACTTAACCTAACTTAACCTAACCTAACCTAACTTAACCTAACCTAACTTAACCTAACCTAACTTAACCTAACTTAACCTAACTTAACCTAACCTAACTTAACCTAACTTAACCTAACCTAACTTAACCTAACCTAACTTGGTTTAATTCTAGTTTCGCTTTCACAGCATGCTCATAAATTTCTATGGTTACTTTAGATTTGTCATATACCATACTTAATTCCTATATATGTCCAAAGCGGCGGAAATGCATTATAAGGAATTATACTTACTGTAAAAAAAATATATATTTTCTCCCCATATGCGGCACCATAGCTATTACATAATACTAGGTTAGGTTAGGTAAGGTTGTTAGGTTAGGCTAATGTCGTTAATGTAGTTTATTATCATTATATTAAGTCTTTTACCCAGCAATTTCCCTGATCTTCATAGTTGGTCGGGAAGCTATGCCTTTACAACGGCGCCTCCCTTTTGTCGCTGTGTACGTGAAACTAGAATTTTACCCCTAACTTAACCTAACCTAACTTAACCTAACCTAACCTAACTTAACCTAACCTAACCTAACCTAACCTAACCTAACCTAAATGCGCCTCCGCTCGAATATGAATTCGCTCGAAGTGTCCAGATACCTTAAATACTACCGCAACTACGAATCTTGTTTCTGAAACCTAGTATATTAACCTAACCAAACAACCGAACCTATCGACAGAGATGGGCAGGTGGAGTGGACTAAAAAGCTGGTGGACAGACCTCGGGAGACAGGTGAAAATAGCGTGTTTACGAATCGGTGCCGTCTATAGGAAGGTATTGACAACCATGTTTCGACAAAATTCCATTTTAGTACCATATATTTTTATTAGGTTTTGCCGAGGCTTAAAACACATTTTCATATTATGTTTAGAACATATAAAATCCATATGTGTGTTCAAATATTGCAAAATAATTGGTGACCAACTTATTTAGTTATACTTTGTTTAGTTCACAAATAGTGTTTTTTTTTGTATTTTTTTTTAAAAGACTCGCAGCGTTATTATACATAATTTATTAGGGAAAGTGAAGCTCTATGGAATCCTTATATTATACTCACATAGATTCCACTGTGGAAGAATAGTTTTGATAGTTAACTATAGTTTTAATGTAAATACTACCGCAACTACGAATCTTGTTTCCGAGACCTAGTATAATAACCTAACCAAACAACCTAACCTAACCCTAGAGTGCCCTAGACCCAGTACGTGGGATACAACACTAGCCCTTGCAAGTTGCATGCCAGCTACTGTGGGTTCATATATTAGACATACAATAAGATCTTTGTAGAACATAACACTTTACCGTAGCGAGTGTACTCCATTTCGAACACTTTTTGTATACATGAACACGTCCGTAGCGGAGCTCTCAAGATTGCGGGAGTGAGTTTGTTTACGCGCGGGACTATTTATATCAACAAAATCGAGTTACAAAACTTATCAAAACTATTCTACCACAACGGAATCTATGTGAGTATATTATAAGGATTCCATAGAGCTTCACTTTCCCTAATAAATTATGTATAATAACACTGCGAGTCTATTCCCTATAATAACGCTGCGAGTCTATTCCCTATAATAACGCTGCGAGTCTATTCCCTATAATAACGCTGCGAGTCTATTCCCTATAATAACGCTGCGAGTCTATTCCCTATAATAACGCTGCGAGTCTATTCCCTATAATAACGCTGCGAGTCTATTCGCGATAATGTTTTTTTTTTTTTTTTTTTTTAAATGTTACACAAATACATATTTTGTATATATTTATATTTGATAGTGACATAAATTGAATGTAAAGACAATAATAGAGTTGGGTGGTGGCTGATAACTACCTTGTGTGATGGAGGAGCAATAATGGTTTGGTTGTTTCACAGGTACGCCACGGTAGCCTTGTTAGTTTCCTAGTCATTCAAGTGTGATTTTAACCTCATGACAAGTGGCTTAATTATCCACTTTTGGTAATGCACAATATTAAACAAAAATTGGGAACGGTGTGAAACAAGTTGTGGCAAAATATCATACTGATCCAACTGTTTGTTAATAAGTTATTCCCGAAAAACGATGTAACACGGCCTCTGAAACCCATATCTAACAAAGTGCCTCATTACAGTTTTACCACCGTCGATAGGGTATTCTGTTCATTTTAATGTGTTTTACATAGTGCCCATATAATGCATTTCCGATGGTTGAAACACATCTTAATATGATCTTCGCAACATTCTTATTATATAAAAGCCTTCAATTACTGAGAAAAAAAAATCGTGGTCGTCTCATAAAATATATAAACTGGGGATGATTTTGTAATTGAAAACGGTACAGTTAACTAAAACAAAATTAAAACACTTTTAAAACTTTCAAAAACAAACTTTCAATAATAAAGAAGTTTGGGCCAGTAGGCATGTTGCAGATTTACGTTCTCATGTTCTTCTGATCCTCAATACACCTCAATAACCTTTAAGGGGACCCACCTCGTTTTTTGTCTTTCTCTCCCTCTCTCTTTGGCTTGTATCCATTCGAAACTCATTCAGCCTATTGTTTTAAAAAGTTTACCTCCATCCAGGTGTCAATATTTTCCTGGCTAGCGGTAGCAAGCCAGCATATATATATATTTGTTTTACAGCTAGCTAAATTTGTACATTTGTCGATAGAAAAATGTCTCCGGCGAAGCCGGATCTCTCCATACAATGCTGGCTCGCTATCGCTCGCCAGGAAGAAATCGACACCTGGTATGGGGATAAACTTCTTAAAACAGTTGGCTGAATGGGGCCGAATGGATACGAGCCAGAGAATGAGAGAAAAGGAGAAAAAGGTAAAAACACCACAATAACCCTTGACCCATTCAGTACCGGTGATGTGCTTTTCATTATATTCCGGCAAATATTAGGCGTTTTTATGCAGCTTAGGAAGGATCTGTGGTAGCCAAGAGAAGTAATTGAGATAGTTTGTATCCTTTTAATGGTCAGAAGTCCCCCATACACTTGATCAAATAATGTTAAAGGTTACCAGAATATAATGAAAAGGACGTCATCGGTACTGAAGGGGTTAACAACGTTGGATAACCTTGTGCTAATTAGACTGAGTTAACCCCTTCTTTACCGGCGACGTCTTTTTAATTTTATTCTAGCTAATTTAAATTATTTTGTGCAGTTTAAGAGGGTCCTGTGGTAGTAAAAATGGTTAAGTGAGATAGTTGGAAGCCTGTAAATTGCTGGAGACCCTTTTTAAACTGAAACAAATCTTCCAATAGTAGGCAGAGTAGAATTCAAAGGACGACATCGGTACAGAAGGGGTTAAGATCTCATGAAGGATTTAATACAGTGATGACCTTTGTGGTTGGTTCTTTAGCTATTATTGTTTAGTGGAACCTTTTACTATCAATTAACCCCTACTGTACCCGCTTCGTCTTCTTAGTTTTATTCTAGCTATATATAGACGATTTTGTGCAGCTTAGGAAAGATCAGTGGTAGAAAAAAAGGTTGATTGAGATAGTTTGAAGCCTTATTTTTGCTAGAGGTCCTTCATAAGGTGAATAAAATCGTCTAGTAGTTGCCAGAATATGATAAAAGGGACGTCCCTGGTACTGTATGGGTTAAAAGGTATCATGTATATTTTGAAGGTTGTATTGAACACTTATGTACAATATTTTCAATACCCTTACATCTTCGCTACTGTTAAGTAAAAGTGTATTTATGTTTTTTCAGAGGGAGAAAAGGAGGATTCGCCTGCAGTTTTGGAACGGTGCTAATTAAGGTATGTAATTTAGGACAACACCAAGTTTCAGACGGCACTCAAGACACATCGATGTTTGTATGTCTTATAGGTAAAGGTTAGTATATGTTAGGTAAATGTTAGTAGGTGTTAGGTAAATGTTAGTAGGTGTTAGGTAAAGGTTAGTAGCTGTTAGGTAAATGTTAGTAGGTGTTAGGTAAAGGTTAGTAGGTGTTAGGTAGAGGTTAGTAGCTGTAAGGTAAATGGGTAAACCTGACTTTTTGGACCGACAGCGATTTCAGTAAGTTTAATTTTGTGTTTTTTAATTTTTCCGGGATGGATGTAGTTTTCGGGCGTACGGTCGTCATGTGCGCTCGCAGTTACATTCCCGTCTATTTCGACGCTATATTTTCTGCTATTTTTCCCCCTGTCATTACTACATGAATACTAGGTTAGGTTAGGTTAGGTTGTTTGGTTAGGCTAGGCTAATATATTTTTATATCCAAAGGCAGTCAAAATAGACGGGAACATGATGGGAAAGGTTCGACGCCACTACGCGTAGTGTAAACAAGGCTGGCGGTACGCCCGCACTTAACATTCTTGCCATTTTTCCTTTAGATATAGTGTTTTTGGTAATTTTTTTGAAAAGACTCGCAGCGTTATTATACATAATTTATTAGGGAAAGTTAAGCTCTATGGAATCCTTATAATATACTCACATAGATTCCAATGTGGAAGAATAGTTTTGATAGTTAACTATAGTTTTGATGTAAATACTACCGCAACTACGAATCTTGTTTCCGAGACCTAGTATATTAACCTAACCAAAGAACCTAACCTAACCTAACCCTAGAGTGCCCTAGACCCAGTACGTGGGATACAACACTAGCCCTTACAAGTTGCATGCCAGCAACCAGTGGGTTCATATATTAGACATACAGTAACATCTTTGTAGAACATAACACTTTACCGTAGCGAGTGTACTCCATTTCGAACACTTTTTGTAAACATGATCACGTCCGTAGCAGAGCTCTCAAGATTGCGGGAGTGAGTTTGTTTACGCGCGGGACTATTTATATCGACAAAATCGAGTTACAAAACTTATCAAAACTATTCTACCACAGTGGAATCTATGTGAGTATATTATAAGGATTCTATAGAGCTTCACTTTCCCTAATAAATTATGTATAATAACGCTGCGAGTCTATTCGCGATAATTATCGTGTTTTTTATACTGAAGAGGAGCTGAAATGAGGGTACTTATAACCGAAACTACCACTAATTATTTTTTTCAATATTTGAAGGCTATTATAGAATAAGGATGTTGCAAAGATCATATTAAAACAAAAAATCAACCTCCGGAGATCCATTTTATGTGCACTATATAAAGTACTGTAAAAACAAAAATATTCCCTATTAATCTCCCTATTGACGGCAGTGAAATTCTTATCAAGCCCCTTACTGTTAAAATAGATGCTGATTTCAATAATTCATGAGGGGGGGGGGGGGGGTGAGGGCCCCCCTCAACCCATCCTGTATCCAAAGGCCAAAACAAATGGTATATTTACTCAGAAAATGACTTACATCTGAGTGTTTTAAGATCGTTGGATAATGGGTGAAATAAAGTTTTCCGGGGATTGTACCGTAACTAATTTCAATTACTGTATAATGATAAAAAACTACCTAAAACCCAAAAGAAAAACCATGGGAAAATTAGTGGTAGTTTCGATTATAAATTCCGAAATTAGTATTTACCCATTATCCAACAATCTAAAAACACGCCCCCCACTAGTGGGGAGTGCTATGAAGTTCAGGTAAAATGAGGGGTTAAAAGCGTAAAAAAAAGACATTAGCCTAACCTAACAACCTTACCTAACCTATCCTAGTATTATGGGTGGGGCTGCCGCCCCCACACCCCCGCTGGTTGGGTAACAGTGCAAAAACACAATATTATGGGACATACCTTACTCCGACAACGAGTGGCAGTGAGAGTGCCGAGAGGTTCACAACAATAACGAGTGCGGCGGCGGACATAAGTTAAAATAATAAAGCATCGTATTTATTACCCATTAATTTCCGGAAGTTTAAACCTATGCGAAAAAATCCTAATATTTATTTTACTTTGCCATCACCCATTAATATTGCACTACTAGCTGTGGTGCGTATTTTAGCGTTTTATTTTGTTCTCCCTTATAATACATTTCAGCTCTTAATGACATGTATAGCAATGATGTATATGCTCTACCGGACCTATTAGGCATAAAAAGATCGATGGGCTAACTGTCGGTCCAAATCATTAGTATAACCGGTAAATGTTAGTAGGTGTTAGGTAAATATTAGTAGGTGTTAGGTAAAGGTTAGTAGGTGTTAGGTAAAGGTTAGTAGCTGTTAGGTAAAGGTTAGTAGCTGTTAGGTAAAGGTTAGTAGCTGTTAGGTAAAGGTTAGTAGGTGTTAGGTAAAGGTTAGTAGGTGTTAGGTAAAGGTTAGTAGGTGTTAGGTAAACATTAGTAGGTGTTAGGTAAATATTAGTAGGTGTTAGGTAAATATTAGTAGGTGTTAGGTAAATATTAGTAGGTGTTAGGTAACGGTTGGTAGCTGTTAGGTAAAGGTTAGCAGCTGTTAGATAAGGGTTAGTAGCTGTTAGGTAAATATTAGTAGGTGTTAGGTAAATATTCGTAGGTGTTAGGTAAATGTTAGTAGGTGTTAGGTAAAGGTTAGTAGCTGTTTGGTAAAGGTGGTTAGTAGGTGTTTGGTAAATATTTGTAGGTGTTAGGTAAAGGTTAGTAGCTGTTAGGTAAAGGTTAGTAGCTGTTAGGTAAAGGTTAGTAGCTGTTAGGTAAAGGTTAGTAGCTGTTAGGTAAAGGTGAGTAGCTGTTAGGTAAAGGTTAGTAGCTGTTAGGTAAAGGTTAGTAGCTGTTAGGTAAAGGTTAGTAGGTGTTAGGTAAATATTAGTAGGTGTTAGGTAAAGGTTAGTAGGTGTTTGGTAAATATGTTTAGGTGTTAGGTAAAGGTTAGTAGCTGTTAGGTAAAGGTTAGTAGCTGTTAGGTAACGGTTGGTAGCAGTTAGGTAAAGATTATTAGCTGTTAGGTAAAGGTTAGCAGCTGTTAGATAAGGGTTAGTAGCTGTTAGGTAAAGGTTAGTAGCTGTTAGGTAAAGGTTAGTAGCTGTTAGGTACAGGTTAGTAACTGTTAGGTAAAGATTATTAGCTGTTAGGTAAAAGGTTAGCAGCTGTTAGATAAGGGTTAGTAGTTGTTAGGTAAAGGTTAGTAGCTGTTTGACAAAAGTTAGTATCTGTTAGGTAAATATTAGTAGCTGTTTGGTAGAAGTTGATAGCTTTTAGGTATACTTTGTAGGTTTTATATGGCCTACTTGGTTAAGTTATGATGATTTTTTACACTAGGTTTGGTTAGGTTAATATTGTCTTCAACCCCATATTTTCCCTGATCTTCATAGCCCTCCCCAATAGCGGGGAACGTGTTTTAAAATTGCAGAGTAATGTTTTTTTTTTTTTTTTTTATGAATGTCTGACAGTAATCATATCTTAAATCATTTAATGACAAAATAGAAAAAAACATGTGAAATTGTGCCGTCCGAAACTTTATATTGACCATCAGGAAAATGCAATTGATAAGAAGAAAACTGAATTAAGAATGCTTTTCTATTTTGTTTTAGCTATGCTTAGATATTTGTATGTAGCTTAGGAATGTTCTAATGGGGTAGAGATAATTGTGATAGTTGAAACCACTTTAATGTTTTAGACAATATATCGAAGTTTAAGACAATCGTCTAATGTCAACCAGAATATATTATAGCACCGCGTACTGAAGGGGTTAACGTGATTGTTGAGTTGTATTTATGTGCCGAGTGTGAACAATGCAATACTTACGTTATTCTGTATTTTAGTATCTTATATTCTAGATAATATCCGACATTATTCCTTAGTGTAAAACATGACTAAAAACATTAATGACACCTACGAATGTTCTATAGTTAGATTTAGCCATAGGAAAAACTGTCAGAAAATATTGTCTATAATACGAGAAAATAATTAACAAATATTGACCCTTTATATTTAAATGTTTATGTATTTTACTCTGGTTATTATGACACGATTTCTGAAAGCTTAGGGAAGATCTCTGAGACTCAAAAGATTAATGAAGTTCAAATTTCCCTATCTCTCTTAACCTCTTCAAGTGTATAACGTACGGTATTATTATTATTGTTATTGTTGTTATTATTATTATTATTATTATTATTAGTAGTAGTAGTAGTAGTAGTAGTAGTAGTATAATAATTGTTTTTATTATTTCGAAAAAGTAGAAAACATGAATCTAATAATAATGCTAATTATAGCTCAAAGGACTAACCTAAAAGATCCCAATATATGCAGTTTCATCAAAATGTACTGGATCGTTAGCTATCAACTTTGCAACCTTCATGGATTTTCCTCAAACGTTCGTTCTTTTTCTCAGAGACTCAGGTTTATGAAACAACTTCCAGCAACCCCTTCACCGTTTCCTCCTACTTTCTCTATCCTAGTTTCAAAGCCAAAGGTAGATGTTGTGTACATATGCACAACAATTACTTACTTTCGTGTTATCGACCTATTCTCTTCTCAACTCTCTGGCTCAAACTTTCCTATCAATCTCAAAACTTAATTTGTCTACGCTGTCTGTCTATCCCCTAAGTCTACTGAATTTCCATAATTCTTTGATTAAATTACCTCTAAAGTGGAACACACTCTATCCATCTCTCCCTTCTCTGAAATTTCCATTTTGGGCAATTTACTTGATGAGAGTAGAGGAAAGACTGGGAAAATCAGTTCACTCTTGGGTTAGAGAGATTGACAAAATAGGGGTGGGAAAATTTTGCAAGGTGGGTACCTCCTACTCTCCATAAGGATGGCGATATACACTGAGAAAGCTCTGAAGAACACTGATTATGCAACATTGCAGCGTGTAGAGCGATATTGTCAGGAATTAGTAAGAGGACGTGAGTTGATGAGAGAATTTGTTTTGACTAAACCCTTTCGAGAAGTGCGGTATGGGTGGAACCTCTCCACACATGTGAACAATATTCGGTACATGAGCGCACCGTGCCCCTGTGCAGAGCAAGAAGCTTTGCAGAGGTATAGAACCCAAGAATACGGTTGAAAACACCTAATTTCTGGGAATCTGCTCTAGCGAGAGTGGTAACATGATCTTTCCAAGAATGCTCAGAAGAAAAGGAAGCATCAAGAGTGTTGCGAAAAGATGAAACATTAATTTGTGAATTGTTGAAGAGTAAGGGGAAGATTGTGATGGGAAGATAGAAGAAATTGTGATTTGGAAGTAATGAAAGTAACAAGATTATGTCATACCAATCGGCAATAGTTTATAGATTAGAAGATAGGTGTGCTCGCGCCTCATCATGCGAGTTGTGGAGTAAGTGCATGGTGGATCATTGTGGAGTAAGTGCATGGTGGATCATTGTGGGGTAAGTGCATGGTGGATCATTGTGGAGTAAGTGCATGGTGGATCATTGTGGAGTAAGTGCATGGTGGATCATTGGAGTAAGTGCATGGTGGATCATTGTGGAGTAAGTGCATGGTGGATCATTGTGGAGTAAGTGCATGGTGGATCATTGTGGAGTAAGTGCATGGTGGATCATTGTGGAGTAAGTGCATGGTGGATCATTGTGGAGTAAGTGCATGGTGGATCATTGTGGAGTAAGTGCATGGTGGACCATTGTGGAGTAAGTGCATGGTGGATCATTGTGGAGTAAGTGCATGGTGGATCATTGTGGAGTAAGTGCATGGTGGATCATTGTGGAGTAAGTGCATGGTGGATCATTGTGGAAAACTAATTAAATAGTGTAAGGTAAGGTAGCGTCTTGAGCATAGTAGTGGATAGGACTATAGATACAGTTTAGCAGATCATTAACCCTTTGAGCACCAGCGACGTGTTATATTTTATGCTAGCTATACTTAGACATTATGCAGCCTAGGAAGGATCTGTGGTAGTTAAAAAGGTCGGTCAAGATAGGTTGAAGCCTTATTATCGCTAGAGGTCCTTCCTAAGCTGAATAAAATCGTCTAATAGTTGCCAGAATATGGTGAAAAGGACGTCCCTGGTACTGTACGGGTTAATGAATATTAGACAAAAATTGGAGATAGGACAGAACCCTGTGGAACACCAGGGTTGATAGCTTGAGGAAGTGAGCAATGGCCGTCCACAACTGCAATAAAACGGCCAGAAAGGAAAGTAGAGATAAAAGCACAGATGGATGGATAGAAACCAAATGAGAGTTGTTAAGAATTTAGAGATTTGTGCCAGACTCTATCGTAAGACTTTCAATATATCTAGAGCAATAAAAAAGGTCTCATTGAAATCCCGAAAGATGGATGACCAGGAGTTAGTAAGATAAGAAAGATCACCATTAGAGCGGTCTTAACCCCTTCTGTACCGGCGACGTCTTTTAATGGTATTCTAGCTACATTTAGACGAGTTTATGAAGCTTAGGAGAGATATATGATAGCTTAAAAAAATAATTGAGATAGGCTTTCGCCTTTTAATTGATGTCAAGATGTCATCAAGACAGAAAGGGTTAAGGATACCATACTGGTGATCTGAAAGTAGGTTATTAGATGAAAAATGCTTAAGACATTTTGAGTCAAGAATAGTTATAAAAACTTTAGAGATGCTAGAAATGAGAGCAATTTGAAGATAGTTGGAAGTTGAGACCTGTCGCCCTTCTTTAGGACAGGTTGAATGAGAGCAAACATCCGGCAAGGTGGGAAGACATTTGAGGAAAGACAGACGAAAGAAAGAGTGTCCTTAGACGATTTTGTTCAGCTTAACCTCTTCCGTACCGGCGACGTCTTCTTTATTTGATTTCAGTTACATTTATGCGATTTTATGAAACTTACAAAGGATACATGGTAGCTAAAAGGATTAATTGATATAGTTGGTAGCTTATTATTGGGTAGACGTCCTTCCTAATCCCAACAAAATCGTCTAATAGTTGCCAGAATTAATGTAAAGTACGTCAACGGTATAGAAGGGGTTAAGGATGGAACGAAGCGAATCAGACGGTTAATAAGATGGACAATACGCCTTCGATTCCTAGAGGGCCTTCCAAATTAATAAATACAATCATTTAACCCCTTCTGTACCGGCGACGTCTTTTCCATTTTATTCGTGCTATCTATAAACGATTGTGTGCAGCTTCAGAAGGATCTGAATTCATAAAAAGGGTTAAGTGAGGTAGGTCGAAGCTTGATCATTCCTAGAGCCTTTTTTAAACTGAATAAAGTCGTCTAATAGAAGCCAGAATAAAGTTTAAAGAATGTCACCGGTACAGCAGGGGTTAATGAAAGTCTGAACAAAAGCGAGAAACCTGTCATTTTATCCCGAAAGGGTTAATGTATAATAATATTGATGACAAATCATAAATCAAAGTAATAAGTAACGCCCCGATCTTAACATTAGTCATCAAATACAAACCCAAATGTACTTGAATAAACTAATGAAAGAATATGTTCCTCCAGGGATTCGAAATCGGGACACCACACCCAGAACATAAGCACCTAAACCATTACACCACGAACAAAGTTAATATATAAAGTTAATATAATAAAGTAATATATAAAGGTCCAATTAGTGTTTTCTGTTAGGCGAGCACACACAGCGCCGTAAATGAGTAATGCCCCAGCCGGCCCCCTATAGCCATTCATTATAGGGATGTGCAGGAGAGTGAGAGAGTGGGAAACAGAGCAAGATAGAGAGAACGAGAGAGACTGGGAAAGAGAAAGACAGAGTGGGAAATATATATATATATATATATATACTGTATATATATATATATATATATATATATATATATATATATATATATATATATATATATATATATATATACAGTATATATACATATATATATATGGAGTGGGATAGGTAGATGGATAGAGAGAGAGAGGGGGGGGGGGCGGAAAGAGAACAAGAGAGGGAAAGAGAGCTAGATTGAAAACTAATAGGTAGATGATAGATAAATAGAGATAGAGAGCGAGAACAAAAGGGAGAGGGATAGATAGATATACAGTAGGGATAGATAGATAGATAAAGAGTAAGAGTGAGTGAGTGAGTTAGGTAGGGAAGGCTCACAAAATGGCCGCCGTGATATGGTCAGTGCTTGGAGGGGAGGGGGGAGGGGAGGGGAGGAAGGGAGGATGGGAAAGAGGCATAGGAGCCCTTTAGTAAACCGAGACAGGCTGCTGTCAGTGTTTGTCATGTCTCAGCTGGCATTACGTTTGGCTCGCTCTGTGCTGTATTAATGTCTGTCAGATGTTGAATAGGGTGGGCAAGTGTAGGAACACGTGTGTATATCTCACTCAAAAAGAAGACATGTGTACATTTTGCTGATACAAGTTATTGATCGAAACATAATTGGTGCCGAGATATAACTTATTATGCCGACTGTACGTAGCTATTTATTCCGCGATTTATATATGTTCGTAAGATGCGACTGATCGCGTATGCAGCAACAACGATACTGGTTAACTTAATACAAAAATAAAAAACTCAAAACACAATTATGTCATTCTAAACCTATTTTATTAAACTTACTTTTTACTTGCCATCTTAGCTCATTGTGTATATTACTTATTCAGAATGATTATGCAGTTCTCTAATATAATTTTTCACTTTGTTTTGCTTTAGGTAGAACCTGCACGCCTAACTACGAAAATATGGAAGTATAATTATACACAGCGTACTCATTAACTCACAGAGGTAGACGAATTGAAATACTATGCTAACTACAACCAAGCAGTTTAATCTAGCTTAGGTAAAAGAAGAGGTAAACTGAATTACCTATATGAGCAAAACAAATTACATATTGTCAATCTTGTATATGTACAGTATGTTTGCGGCTATATTCAAAATCCTGTTCATAGATTAACTACATTGAACTACCACACCATATTAAAAGATCAATATTTCACAATATCGCAATTCATTATGCATACACCTGACCTCCCTTGCTGCCAGATCTGCAGTTTGGAGGGGGGGGGGGGGGGGGGGCATGAAGAGGTAGAGTTGTGGGAGGCAGGGGACCAAGCCTAATCAATACTCGGCACCAGACTGACCGGGCCTGGGCATACGGATTTACCTAACTCGTATGATTACATATAATTATGCATTCTTACATACTGTATATACATGCTTACATACATACAGTACACTCTCACACACACATAAGTATACATCTTACACACACACACACAGTCACTCACTCACTCACTCACTCACGCACACACACACACACACACACACACACACACACACACACACACCAGTCGTTTGGCTCGGGTAGCGCGGGATCGAACCCAGCTACCTGCATGTGAGATTTTGGTCAAACATTCTCCGTGCTGTGGAGGTTAAGGGGAGGCAGACCGTGTGTTTGGTCTATTAATAATCTATGATCATCATCACAACTATTGTAATCATCACTACAACTTTCACCATCATCACTACTACTCACCATCATCACTAATACTCACACCATCGTCACTACCATCATCACTACGGTCATCATTACTTGTCACCATCATCACTACTATTATGACCATCATCACTACTACTAGTACTGTCACCATCATATCTACTACTGTCATCATCATCACTAGTGTCATCATCATCAATACAACTACAACCATCATCACTACTATTATCACCATCATCATGGTGATAGTAGTGATGATGGTGATAATAGTAGTGACGGTGGTTGTAGTTGTATTGATGATGTTGACAGTAGTGATGATGACGACAGTAGTAGATATGATGGTGACTACTAGTAGTAGTGATGATGGTCATACCGTAATAGTAGTGATGATGGTGACAAGTAATGATAGTTTTAGTGATAATAATGACAGTAGTGATGATGGAAGTGACGATGGTGTATTAGTGATGATGGTGAGTAGTAGTGATGGTGAAAGTTGTAGTGATGATGACAATAGTTGTAATGATGAAGATCATAGTAATGGTGATGATGGCAGTAGTAGTGATGATGGTGATAGTAGGATACATGATGGTAATACTTGTGACAGTAGTAATGATGATGGTTATAGTAGTGGTGATGATTGCAAGATGGTGGTGATGATAGTAGTAATGATGGTTGATAGGTGTAGTATCAATGATAATAGTAATCATTAAGATGGTAGTGACAATGGTGACAGTAGTAGTGATGATGTTGAGAGTAGTATTGATGATTGTATTTGTAGTAGTAATGATGATCATAGTAATTGTGATGATGACAGTAGTTGTGATGATTGTGGCAGTTGTAGTGATGATGGCAGTAGTAGTGAAGATGGTGATTGTGGTTGATAATGGTATTAGTAGTGATGATGGTGACCCATCGCAGAGTTGGGTATGCCGTTTTGATTTTGGGCAAAACGGCATGTCTATGTCTAATCGATGCAATGTTTCGCAGTCGATACATATTGGGCTTGTGAATTAATGTATTATAATAGAATGTTAGGCCATTTTCCAACTCCACTTCTATGTTTTGAGCCTCATAAAACTCATATTCTACTGTTTAAGACCACTCCATTACAGAATAACTTTATCTCCTCACCACTCTGTTGGAAACGCCAAGTTCATAGGCACTTTCGAAAGCCATGAAAGAGCTTGAACTTCCACCGTCAATGAAAATGAGGCATTGCTGGCCATTAATTTTGGCTTTGATGTAGGTTTAATCAACTCTGCGTAAGCAGAGTTTGGAATCCCCCCCCCCCCCCCCCCCCGTATAGTGGGTACCACACGAAAAAAAATGTCTGTCTCGAAACTCCTCCTAGACCGTTGGACGGATTTTCACCAAATTTCATACGATCATTTGTTGCGTGAATGCGAACGTCAGTCAAACAAGATTTTTTGAATGTATGCAATAGTTATGATTTTAGGTCCAAAATATGGTTTTACCCCCCGCCCCCCAGAACCCCCTTGGACCCCTCCCCCCCCCAGCAATGAATGCGTTCTTAGTGTGTGAGCCCCGAGGGGCTCACACACTAAGAACGCATTCGTGCTGGTGGCGAAAACATCTCGCTACGTATTTGCTAGGTTAAGTTAGTTTAGTTGGCATTAGAAGTGATGGTAGTAATAGTGGGATTGATGGTGATGTAGTGATGATGGTTGTAGTTGTATTGATGATGACAGTAGTGATGATGACAGTAGTAGATATGATGGTGACAGTAGTAGATATGATGGTGACAATAGTAGTGATGATGGTCATAATAGTAGTGTTGATGGTGATAAGTAAGGATAATAGTTGTAGTGATAATAATGACAGTAGTGATGATGGTAGTGACTATGGTGTGAGTATTAGTGATGATGGTGAGTAGTAGTGATGATGGTGAAAGTTGTAATGATGATGACAATAGTTGTGATGATGAAGATCATAGTAATGGTGATGATGGCAGTAGTAGTGATGATGGTGATAGTAGGATACATGATGGTAATACTTGTGACAGTAGTAATGATGATGGTTATAGTAGTAGTGATGATGTTAACTGTAGTAATGATGATTGTAAGATGCTGGTGATGATAGTAGTTATGATGGTTAATAGGTGTAGTATCAATGATGATAGTAGTGATTAAGATGGCAGTGACAGTAGTAGTGATGATGTTGAGAGTAGTATTGATGATTGTATTTGTAGTGATGATGATCATAGTAATTGTGATGATGACTAGTGATGATTGTGGCAGTTGTAGTGATGATGGCAGTAGTAGTGAAGATGGTGATTGTGGTTGATAATGGTATTAGTAGTGATGATGGTGACCCATCGCAGAGTTGGGTATGCCGTTTTGACTTTGGGCAAAACGGCACGTCTATGTCTAATCGACGCAATATTTCGCAGTCGATAATTATTTTGTGGTGGCCAGACATATTGGGCTTGTGAATTAATGTATTATAATAGAATGTTAGGCCATTTTCCAACTCCACTTCTATGTTTTGAGCCTCATAAAACTCATATTCTACTGTTTAAGACCACTCCATTACAGAATAACTTTATCTCCTCACCACTCTGTTGGAAACGCCAAGTTCATAGGCACTTTCGAAAGCCATGAAAGAGCTTGAACTTCCACCGTCAATGAAAATGAGGCATTGCTGGCCATTAATTTTGGCTTTGATGTAGGTTTAATCAACTCTGCGTAAGCAGAGTTTGGAATCCCCCCCCCCCCCCCGTATAGTGGGTACCACACGAAAAAAAATGTCTGTCTCGAAACTCCTCCTAGACCGTTGGACGGATTTTCACCAAATTTCATACGATCATTTGTTGCGTGAATGCGAACGTCAGTCAAACAAGATTTTTTGAATGTATGCAATAGTTATGATTTTAGGTCCAAAATATGGTTTTACCCCCCCCCCCCCCGGACCCCCCTGGGCCCCCCGCCCCCCAGAACCCCCTTGGGCCCCTCCCCCCCCCCCCAGCAATGAATGCGTTCTTAGTGTGTGAGCCCCGAGGGGCTCACACACTAAGAACGCATTCGTGCTGGTGGCGAAAACATCTCGCTACGTATTTGCTAGGTTAAGTTAGTTTAGTTGGCATTAGAAGTGATGGTAGTAATAGTGGGATTGATGGTGATGTAGTGATGATGGTTGTAGTTGTATTGATGATGACAGTAGTGATGATGACAGTAGTAGATATGATGGTGACAGTAGTAGATATGATGGTGACAGTAGTAGATATGATGGTGACAATAGTAGTGATGATGGTCATAATAGTAGTGTTGATGGTGATAAGTAAGGATAATAGTTGTAGTGATAATAATGACAGTAGTGATGATGGTAGTGACTATGGTGTGAGTATTAGTGATGATGGTGAGTAGTAGTGATGATGGTGAAAGTTGTAATGATGATGACAATAGTTGTGATGATGAAGATCATAGTAATGGTGATGATGGCAGTAGTAGTGATGATGGTGATAGTAGGATACATGATGGTAATACTTGTGACAGTAGTAATGATGATGGTTATAGTAGTAGTGATGATGTTAACTGTAGTAATGATGATTGTAAGATGCTGGTGATGATAGTAGTTATGATGGTTAATAGGTGTAGTATCAATGATGATAGTAGTGATTAAGATGGCAGTGACAGTAGTAGTGATGATGTTGAGAGTAGTATTGATGATTGTATTTGTAGTGATGATGATCATAGTAATTGTGATGATGACTAGTGATGATTGTGGCAGTTGTAGTGATGATGGCAGTAGTAGTGAAGATGGTGATTGTGGTTGATAATGGTATTAGTAGTGATGATGGTGACCCATCGCAGAGTTGGGTATGCCGTTTTGACTTTGGGCAAAACGGCACGTCTATGTCTAATCGACGCAATGTTTCGCAGTCGATAATTATTTTGTGGTGGCCAGACATATTGGGCTTGTGAATTAATGTATTATAATAGAATGTTAGGCCATTTTCCAACTCCACTTCTATGTTTTGAGCCTCATAAAACTCATATTCTACTGTTTAAGACCACTCCATTACAGAATAACTTTATCTCCTCACCACTCTGTTGGAAACGCCAAGTTCATAGGCACTTTCGAAAGCCATGAAAGAGCTTGAACTTCCACCGTCAATGAAAATGAGGCATTGCTGGCCATTAATTTTGGCTTTGATGTAGGTTTAATCAACTCTGCGTAAGCAGAGTTTGGAATCCCCCCCCCCCCCCCCCCCCGTATAGTGGGTACCACACGAAAAAAAATGTCTGTCTCGAAACTCCTCCTAGACCGTTGGACGGATTTTCACCAAATTTCATACGATCATTTGTTGCGTGAATGCGAACGTCAGTCAAACAAGATTTTTTGAATGTATGCAATAGTTATGATTTTAGGTCCAAAATATGGTTTTACCCCCCCCCCGAACCCCCTTGGACCCCCCGCCCCCCCAGGACCCCCTTGGACCCCTCCCCCCCCCAGCAATGAATGCGTTCTTAGTGTGTGAGCCCCGAGGGGCCCCACACACTAAGAACGCATTCGTGCTGGTGGCGAAAACATCTCGCTACGTATTTGCTAGGTTAAGTTAGTTTAGTTGGCATTAGAAGTGATGGTAGTAATAGTGGGATTGATGGTGATGTAGTGATGATGGTTGTAGTTGTATTGATGATGACAGTAGTGATGATGACAGTAGTAGATATGATGGTGACAGTAGTAGATATGATGGTGACAGTAGTAGATATGATGGTGACAATAGTAGTGATGATGGTCATAATAGTAGTGTTGATGGTGATAAGTAAGGATAATAGTTGTAGTGATAATAATGACAGTAGTGATGATGGTAGTGACTATGGTGTGAGTATTAGTGATGATGGTGAGTAGTAGTGATGATGGTGAAAGTTGTAATGATGACAATAGTTGTGATGATGAAGATCATAGTAATGGTGATGATGGCAGTAGTAGTGATGATGGTGATAGTAGGATACATGATGGTAATACTTGTGACAGTAGTAATGATGATGGTTATAGTAGTAGTGATGATGTTAACTGTAGTAATGATGATTGTAAGATGCTGGTGATGATAGTAGTTATGATGGTTAATAGGTGTAGTATCAATGATGATAGTAGTGATTAAGATGGCAGTGACAGTAGTAGTGATGATGTTGAGAGTAGTATTGATGATTGTATTTGTAGTGATGATGATCATAGTAATTGTGATGATGACTAGTGATGATTGTGGCAGTTGTAGTGATGATGGCAGTAGTAGTGAAGATGGTGATTGTGGTTGATAATGGTATTAGTAGTGATGATGGTGACCCATCGCAGAGTTGGGTATGCCGTTTTGACTTTGGGCAAAACGGCACGTCTATGTCTAATCGACGCAATGTTTCGCAGTCGATAATTATTTTGTGGTGGCCAGACATATTGGGCTTGTGAATTAATGTATTATAATAGAATGTTAGGCCATTTTCCAACTCTGCTTCTATGTTTTGAGCCTAATAAAACTCATTCTACTGTTTAAGACCACTCCATTACAAAATAACTTTATCTCCTCACCACTCGGTTGAAAAGGCCAAGTTCATAGGCACTTTCGAACGCCATGAAAGAGCTTGAACTTCCACTGTCAACGAAAATGAGGCATTGCTGGCCATTAATTTTGGCTTTGATGTAGGTTTAATCAACTCTGCGTAAGCAGAGTATGGTATCGCCCCCTGTATAGTGGGTACCACACGAAAAAAATGTCTGTCGTCGTCGTTGTCCGTCTGTCTCGAAACTCCTAGACCGTTGGACGGATTTTTACCAAATTTCTCACGAACATTTGTTGCATGAATGCGAACGTCAGTCAAAACAGATTTTTTGAATGTATGCAATAGTTATGATTTTAGGTCCAAACTATGGTTTCCCCCCCCCCCCCCCGGAACCCCCTCGGACCCCCCACCAACAATGAATGCGTTCTGGTGGCGAAAACATCTCGCTACGTATTTGCTAGGTTAAGTTAGTTTAGTTGGCATTAGAAGTGATGGTAGTAATAGTGGGATTGATGGTGATAGTAGTGATGATGGTGATAATAGTAGTGATGATGACAGTAGTGATGATGATGACAGTAGTAGATATGATGGTGACAGTAGTAGATATGATGTAGTGACGATGGTGTGAGTATTAGTGATGATGGTGAGTAGTAGTGATGATAGTGAGTAGTAGTGATGATAGTGAAAGTTGTAGTGATGATGACTAGTTGTGATGATGAAGATCATAGTAATGGTGATGATGGCAGTAGTAGTGATGATGGTGACAGTAGGATACATGATGGTAATACTTGTGACAGTAGTAATGATGATGGTTAAAGTAGTAGTGATGATGTTAACAGTAGTAATGATGATTGTAAGATGGTGGTGATGATAGTAGTAATGATGGTTGATAGTTGTAGTATCAATGATGATAGTAGTGATTAAGATAGTGATGGTGAGAGTAGTAGTGATGATGGTGAGAGTAGTAGTGATGATTGTAATTGTAGTAGTGATGATGATCATAGTAATGGTGATGATGACAGTAGTCGTGATGATTGTGGCAGTTATCGTTATGATGCAAGTAGTAGTGATGATGGTGATTGTGATTGATGATGGTATTAGTATTGATGATGGTAACCCATCGCAGAGTTGAGTATGCCGTTTTGATTTTGGGCAAAACGGCACGTCTACTACTGTCGTCGTCGTCGTTGTCCTTCTGTCTCGGAACTACTCCTATACCGTTGGAAGCATTTTCACCAAATTTCACACGAACATTTGTTGCGTGAATGCGAACGTCAGTCAAAAAATATGTTTTGAATTTATGCAATAGTTATGATTTTAGGTCCAAAATATGGTTTTACGCAAAATATGGTATTCCACCCCCCCCCCCCCCCCACCCCCGCCAGCAATGAATGCGTTCTTAGTGTGTGAGCCCCTTCGGGGCATTAGAAGTGATGGTAGTAATAGTGGGATTGATGGTGATAGTAGTGATGATGGTGATAATAGTAGTGATGATGGTTGTATTTGTATTGATGATGATTACAGAAGTGATGATGATGACAGTAGTAGATATGATGGTGACAGTAGTAGATATGATGGTGACAATTGTAGTGATGATGGTCATAATAGTAGTGATGATGGTGATAAGTAAGGATAATAGTTGTAGTGATAATAATGACTAGTGATGATGGTAGTGACTATGGTGTGAGTATTAGTGATGATGGTGAGTAGTAGTGATGATGGTGAAAGTTGTAGTGATGATGACAATAGTTGTGATGATGAAGATCATAGTAATGGTGATGATGGTAATACTTGTGACAGTAGTAAAGATAATGGTTATAGTAGTAGTGATGATGTTAACTGTAGTAATGATGATTGTAAGATGCTGGTGATGATAGTAGTTATGATGGTTAATAGATGTAGTATCAATGATGATAGTAGTGATTAAGATGGCAGTGACAATGGTGTGAATATTAGTGATGATAGTGAGTAGTAGTGATGATGGTGAAAGTTGTAATGATGATGACAATAGTTGTGATGATGAAGATCATAGTAATGGTGATGATGGCAGTAGTAGTTATGATTTTGACAGTAGGATACATGTTGGTAATACATGTGACAGTAGTAATGATGATGGTTATAGTAGTAGTGATGATGTTAACAGTAGTAATGATGATTGTAAGATGGTGGTGATGATAGTAATAATGAACTAATGATGGTTGATAGTTGTAGTATCAAAGATGATAGTAGTGATTAAGATGGTAGTGACAATGGTTACAGTAGTAGTGATGATGATCATAGTAATGGTGATGATGACAGTAGTCGTGATGATTGTGGCAGTTGTAGTAATGATGGCAGTAGTAGTGATGATTGTGATTGATGATGGTATTTGTAGTGATGATGGTAACACATCGCAGAGATGGTAACCCATCGTACGCAGTTTTGATTGTGTGCCAAACGGCACGTCTACTACTAAATGGCACTAAAGGTCTTAAAATTGACAACGAAATGGGGCGAAAGGTGTTAACATCGCCAAACTAATGGGCCAACGTCTTATAATCTCAAAACTAGTGGGGCTAAACAATAGGGAGAAGGGGGTCCAGAAAAACGGTCTGCCTCCCCGTAAGTGTGGATGCGCCACCTCTGGCTTCCACTTGGTTTCCTGCCCACATCCTACCCCTTCTGGGGGTATGTAGTGTATAATGGCTTAACCCATCCCTTTGATTATCAAAGTTATTATTATTTTTGTTTTTCATTTCTATACCGGTATAGAACAATAATACCACAATTAAAAGTAACGTTGTACAAGTGTGGGCACCTATACATCTTCCAAAGCCAGGTATATAATGTTTTGAGAGACTTATTGAAAACACTAATACTATATATTTCAAGTCACCACTATTGTAAGCATTTGGCACTAATATATTAAGTTTCATTTAATCTAAATACAGTATGTATCGACAATTATATAGGAAAATTAGGATTACCACAGACTGCCTTGAAAATATGTATATAAGTATGTATATATTCAGGAATATACTTCATAGCTGTGGGTGGCCGACTTGAGACAGCCCAAACAGAAACATTTCAAATTCCAATTCTTAGGTACAGGACCACTTTCGCATTCCCTCGCCCCTTACTCTGTCTCATCTACCGGTAGTAGGTGAATATTACTGGTATTCTAATCCGTAGTTTATATACAATAGAACATTGTTCCAAAATACCGAATTGTGAATACATCCTCTAATTCACACACAACCAACTATAAAATAGTATATGATTCTAACACCACCAAATGCAAATATGGCCTCTTAATTCCAAAACAATTAACTGTATTCACTGCCTCACATTTCCAACGCACCTAAATGCAACTTTAACCTATATATCCAACAATCCCAACTGCAGATTTAGATTTTGTTTTTTTCGAACACAACCAACTGCAAACATAGCTTCATATTATTAACACAAATCAGCTGCATGTATCACCTATTTTTTCAGCAAACTCTACCACAAGTATTATAATCTATAGCTTGTAGGTCTACTGGATTCCGGTACCTTACTAAATTAATTTGTTAATTTAGAGGAATAGTTCGAACACAACATACTACAAGCATCACCGACATTTGATGACAGCCAATTGCAATGTAAGCCTCTAGATGTAACACTATTCGATTGCATATGCAGCCTATGTTATCAACACAACTAACTTGTGAATTGTTGGATAATATTCCACCACAACCAACTTTAAGAACGGTCCTTAGTTGGAACACGACCATCTAACTTATATATAGCAGTTCAAGGCAATCAGCTTAGCCTTTAGTCACCTCATGCACAAATGTATATAGCCAATTACCTGAAAATTCTACCAGTAGATCATTTTAACCAATAAACCCCCAGCCAGTGCCAAATCAACCAATATTGTTAAGGTGTCTAAAAATCTGTGTGTGATAATCCGGGGTCGAATCCTGGTGGATCACATACAGTATATGCCTTCATTACTTTAATTGGAGGTGTTTGGTGCTGTGGTGAAATTAATAAAAAATAGATTAGGTATATTAAACTTCAAATTGGAAACAGCTTAGTTGGTTCTGATTGATTTGCCATTGATGCGATCTACTGGTAGACATACTGTAGTCTACAGGTTGGATTTTCCATGAACCAGTATCATAATCTACTATTTTAATACAATTATGCCACAGTCATGTACAGTATACTGTAAGTCCAAGTAGGGAACATATTTTTCCCATCCCTGTAAAAATGTGTGCCATAGGATGCACTAATAAGTAATATAGAATCCATTATCATTCTTCATTAAAGTTTAGAATATTAACTACATTCCTGGCATCTTACTGTACTGGCGAAGGCATGTAGGTTTATTCATATTGGAGGTTTCATAACTAGCATTATTCTTACAAGCCACTCTCATAACTCGTAACATTTACACAAAGCATTCTTTATAATTGTAATAATGAATTACTTATGCTGCGTATTTGTTTTGAAATATGTAAGCTCGAATAATATTCTTAAACCCCGTAGGCTAAGTAAACATTATCAGCTAACTATATTCGCAATAGCTTTATATCCTCAAATAGAATCGTCATAAATATGCCTTCTTTTTGCAAAATTTAGATACAAACCTCAAGCCATTCTAGTTGTATTGAGTAAATGCCTACTATTTTGTGCAGTACTCCAAAGATATATTTTGCATGCATCTCCAAAAATATGTGTATAATCAGAAAGTGTTCCTAATTGTAGTAAAACTGTACCCAATCCTCAAATACATAGTTATCTATAGGAAACACCAGGAATGTGTTCGTTCTTTCTAATTTCAGCTGGCCAAACTACCCTATATTTGTGTGTATGTCCTAAAGCTATTCATACCTACTTTACAACGAACAAACCAATGCATAACTCATATCTCCTGCCGAAATATCAGAATATATATCCAAATAATGGCATATGATTTTGTTCAATCTTGTCAAAAAGAGAACTGTCTGTTTCCATATTACTTTTATATTACAATATAAAGTATTATCATGGTTTTATGATTACATTTCCTGACCAAAGCATAGTACATTTCCCGAAGTTGTTCAGAAATCGAATGACCATATTTTGGCATACAAAGCAACTTATGCATATCAATCAGCTTTGATATATTACCTAACGAATAATTCCGAAAACATTGACTCTTTAACCTTATCACTATTAACATAACCTCAACGGAAACTTGAAGTAACTATACTCAGTTTTATTCCAGCTGATGGTAAATTGAATCCCTTAGCGTCTGATTTCTCGATTATAAATTGAAATATATGATACTTCTATGTCTCTGTGTCATATTGTTGCCAAGTTTTCATAATTAGCAACAAATTTACCCCCATAATCCAGCGTTAATCTCTAACCGTTTTGGTAAGATGATCCTCAGGGTATTAGAGTATTGAGCCTATAATTGGGCTTTGTAATTGAATTGGGGTTGTGTGGGACAGGGATCTGCCTTGCTTAGGCCAATCGGCTTTCTGCAGACTCCCATTTTCTTATGTTCTTATATATCCCTACAAAATCGACGTAATAGCCGAGTGATCAGGATGGAGGGATAGCAATTTACCATCATCTGGAAAACAAATCGACTATAGTGCACTCCAAAGCAACTACAGACCAGCAAAATAGTGTCTCTCAAGCAGACGTAAACTCATATTTACGGTATTTGTTTAAATGGGAGGCAGACTGATTTTCTGGACCCCCTTCTCCCTAATGTTTAACCCCACTAGTTTAGATATTATAAGACATTCGGCCCATTAGCTTGGCGATTTTAACACCTTTCGCCCCATTTCGTTGTCAATTTTAAGACCTTTCGTGCCATTTAGGTGTCTATTATTTCCTGGCGAGCGACAGCGAGCCTGCAATTTTAAAAGGAACCAAACTTTGACCGGGAAATTTTTCTACCGAAAAATGTACAAATTTATCTTGAATTGGGGTCTAGGGGGTATTTTTGTAAGCTTGATGGAGGTCTAGGGAGGAAACTAAAAAAATATATGAATACATGAATTAATAGACCAAACAAACGGTCAGTCTTCCCTTAATCTTGTTCACGAGTTTATGTAGTGAGGAAAAAACGAATTATTTTTGTATACGGCTGTATAATTATGTTCATACATTAAGAGCCTCCCTGCTCATACACAACGTAAATTTTGTATCCAGCTAAACTTACAATTACATAATACATAATTATGCAAGATATTTAAATTCAGCTGGTATTTACTTATATAATAATATATGATGTTTGTTCAAGCATAAAGTACAAGACTAGATAAACACCTGCCTTACCGGACATGCTTTCTAATAACAGATCACTTTATTCACATATATTTCGAAATTAAAGCAAACTAATACTACAAGACACGGCCATATCTACCTCTCAGATTTTCACAGAACCAATACTGTTATGTCCATCGTTTGATTTGGTTTTAAGCACTGCCTTTATAGAGTTCTATATATTTGCAAAAGAAAAACATTACTGTGAAGACGCCACCAGTCAATCCCAATGGACTTCTTTAGTGTGTACATGCTTAGATTGATATGCAGGATTCGAAACTGCATAATACATCGTAGGCTTGTCCACCTTTCTTTAACTGTCTTCGTGGTGCAATGCATAAGTGTGTTGATTTTCGATGTGAGCATCCTAGGTTCGAATCCCCGGACTGCCACATGTGTTTGTTAATTTCATTAATCGAGTTTAGGAGTAAAGTTGGTTGGTGGAGAGAACATAATAATTCATTCAGGTTCAGTAGTAGTTTATCGAGAGGCCTTCCCTAGGGGTTAAGTGCCCCATTAATTACTACTTCCTTTCACCTATGCATAGCCTATGATAGCGCAGTTGGAAAGTGTGTACATGCTTAGATTGATATGCAGGATTCGAAACTGCATAATAAATCGTAGGCTTGTCCACCATTTTTTAACTGTCTTCGTGGTGCAATGCATAAGTGTGTTGATTTTCGATGTGAGCATCCTAGGTTCGAATCCCCGGACTGCCACATGTGTTTGTTAATTTCATTAATCGAATTTAGGAGTAAAGTTGGTTGGTGGAGAGAACATAATAATTCATTCAGGTTCAGTAGTAGTTTATCGAGAGGCCTTCCCTAGGGGTTAAGTGCCCCATTAATTACTACTTCCTTTCACCTATGCATAGCCTATGATAGCGCAGTTGGAAAGTGTGTACATGCTTAGATTGATATGCAGGATTCGAAACTGCATAATAAATCGTAGGCTTGTCCACCTTTCTTTAACTGTCTTCGTGGTGCAATGCATAAGTGTGTTGATTTTCGATGTGAGCATCCTAGGTTCGAATCCCCGGACTGCCACATGTGTTTGTTAATTTAATTAATCGAGTTTAGGAGTAAAGTTGGTTGGTGGAGAGAACATAATAATTCATTCAGGTTCAGTAGTAGTTTATCGAGAGGCCTTCCCTAGGGGTTAAGTGCCCCATTAATTACTATTTCCTTTCACCTATGCATAGCCTATGATAGCGCAGTTGGAAAGTGTGTACATGCTTAGATTGATATGCAGGATTCGACACTGCATAATAAATCGTAGGCTTGTCCACCTTTCTTTAACTGTCTTTGTGGTGCAATGCATAAGTGTGTTGATTTTCGATGTGAGCATCCTAAGTTCGAATCCCCGGACTGCCACATGTGTTTGTTAATTTCATTAATCGAGTTTAGGAGTAAAGTTGGTTGGTGGAGAGAACATAATAATTCATTCAGGTTCAGTAGTAGTTTATCGAGAGGCCTTCCCTAGGGTTAAGTGCCCCATTAATTACTACTTCCTTTCACCTATGCATAGCCTATGATAGCGCAGTTGGAAAGTGTGTACATGCTTAGATTGATATGCAGGATTCGAAACTGCATAATAAATCGTAGGCTTGTCCACCTTTCTTTAACTGTCTTCGTGGTGCAATGCATAAGTGTGTTGATTTTCGATGTGAGCATCCTAGGTTCGAATCCCCGGACTGCCACATGTGTTTGTTAATTTCATTAATCGAGTTTAGGAGTAAAGTTGGTTGGTGGAGAGAACATAATAATTCATTCAGGTTCAGTAGTAGTTTATCGAGAGGCCTTCCCTAGGGTTAAGTGCCCCATTAATTACTATTTTCTTTCACCTATGCATAGCCTATGATAGCGCAGTTGGAAAGTGTGTACATGCTTAGATTGATATGCAGGATTCGAAACTGCATAATAAATCGTAGGCTTGTCCACCTTTCTTTAACTGTCTTCGTGGTGCAATGCATAAGTGTGTTGATTTTCGATGTGAGCATCCTAAGTTCGAATCCCCGGACTGCCACACGTGTTTGTTAATTTCATTAATCCAGTTTAGGAGTAAATTTGGTTGGTGGAGAGAACATAATAATTCATTCAGGTTCAGTAGTAGTTTATCGAGAGGCCTTCCTTAGGGTTAAGTGCCCCATTAATTACTACTTCCTTTCACCTATGCATAGCCTATGATAGCGCAGTTGGAAAGTGTGTACATGCTTAGATTGATATGCAGGATTCGAAACTGCATAATAAATCGTAGGCTTGTCCACCTTTCTTTAACTGTCTTCGTGGTGCAATGCATAAGTGTGTTGATTTTCGATGTGAGCATCCAAGGTTCGAATCCCCGGACTGCCACATGTGTTTGTTAATTTCATTAATCGAGTTTAGGAGTAAAGTTGGTTGGTGGAGATAACATAATAATTCATTCAGGTTCAGTAGTAGTTTATCGAGAGGCCTTCCCTAGGGTTAAGTGCCCCATTAATTACTATTTCCTTTCACCTATGCATAGCCTATGATAGCGCAGTTGGAAAGTGTGTACATGCTTAGATTGATATGCAGGATTCGAAACTGCATAATAAATCGTAGGCTTGTCCACCTTTTTTTAACTGTCTTCGTGGTGCAATGCATAAGTGTGTTGATTTTCGATGTGAGCATCCTAGGTTCGAATCCCCGGACTGCCAGATGTGTTTGTTAATTTCATTAATCGAGTTTAGGAGTAAAGTTGGTTGGTGGAGAGAACATAATAATTCATTCAGGTTCAGTAGTAGTTTATCGAGAGGCCTTCCCTAGGGTTAAGTGCCCCATTAATTACTATTTCCTTTCACCTATGCATAGCCTATGATAGCGCAGTTGGAAAGTGTGTACATGCTTAGATTGATATGCAGGATTCGAAACTGCATAATAAATCGTAGGCTTGTCCACCTTTCTTTAACTGTCTTCGTGGTGCAATGCATAAGTGTGTTGATTTTCGATGTGAGCATCCTAGGTTCGAATCCCCGGACTGCCACATGTGTTTGTTAATTTCATTAATCGAGTTTAGGAGTAAAGTTGGTTGGTGGAGAGAACATAATAATTCATGCAGGTTCAGTAGTAGTTTATCGAGAGGCCTTCCCTAGGGTTAAGTGCCCCATTAATTACTATTTCCTTTCACCTATGCATAGCCTATGATAGCGCAGTTGGAAAGTGTGTACATGCTTAGATTGATATGCAGGATTCGAAACTGCATAATAAATCGTAGGCTTGTCCACCTTTCTTTACCTGTCTTCGTGGTGCAATGCATAAGTGTGTTGATTTTCGATGTGAGCATCCTAGGTTCGAATCCCCGGACTGCCACATGTGTTTGTTAATTTAATTAATCGAGTTTAGGAGTAAAGTTGATTGGTGGAGAGAACATAATAAATATGATTTAATTACTAAGCCTATCGGGATCTAGCTCAGTCCAATCTCCATCGGAAAGGAAATTTAACCTAGATGTCATTAATTAACCTCTTCCGTACTGGCGACGTCGTTTTGGTTTTATTATAGCTATACTTAAACTAGTTTGTGCAGGTTAATAAGGATCTGTGGTAGTAAAAAGGGTTAAGTGAGATAGTATTAAGCCTGTTAATTGTTGGAACCCTTATATAAACTGAATGAACTAGTCTAATATTAGCCAGCATACAATGAAAAGGATGTCACCGGTACTGAATGGGTTAAAAATCAACGTTTCTTTTCATATCGTACATGATGATGATTCTTTGATCAACGCAAATTGTCATTGACACCTATTTGTAAAATTTCGTTCAACTTGTATAATTGCAGTTTTGACGTGACAGGCATCTAGTACATATTCAGTACTGTATATAATCATTCATATGTTTGCGTTAACGAACACTTACTCAATTTTAGCCGCTAAACATTCATTATTTTTATCATCAATTAACTAAAGTAGTTTTTGTCAGCTACCGATTATGTTGATTATGTTCGCTTAACAACTAAATTTCTGTAACTGTGTTATATTTAATCACACATTTGGGTATTATACTTTGTCTTCCTTTCATTTGCAGTGTATATTTGGGCCTATATTATCATAAATTGCAAAGTTCCCATCAAGATTTATCAGTTATTTTGAAGAGTCTGCAGTGAAATAGGATGCAAATTCTATAAAACTTGGTCTTATTATGATGCAGAGACATAGTAGTTTCATATTTGTCCATTAAGCATCGATAAATTAGCTGCTAAGGGATTCAATTTACCGTCAGCTGAAAAGAAACTGATTATAGTTAAAATGAAACTCTATTTTTGTTATGATTACAATGATAGTTCTGCAAAAAGGCCCAAGTATTTAGCACTGCAATTCAGACAACTAGCATATTATATCCACAGCCTAGAAATACAAGAAACTGTAGTAATTAACACCAACATTAACTCATAACTCATTCTCTACCAGCGACGTATCTTTAATTATATTCTATCTATATTTAGAGGATTTTATGCAGTTTACGAAGGATCTGTGGTAGCACAAAAGGTTAAGTGAGATATTTCGAAGCCTGTTAATTGCTAGAGGCCCTTTTGAAACTCTTTAAAATTTTCTCATAGTGGTCAGAATAAAGTTGAAAGGACAGCTCCGGTACTCAAAGGGTTAACTCATTTTCTCCCCAACAACAAGATCTACAAATCACCATGGCTGGCACTCGGCCTACACACCTTAGGTTTGTTAAGGGGAGGAAGACCGTTTTTCTGGACCCCCTTCTCCCTAATGTTTAGCTCCACTAATTTTGAGATTATAAGACGTTCGGCCCATTAGTTTGGCGATTTTAACACATTTCGCTCCATTTCGTTGTCAATTTTAAGACCTTTTGTGCCATTTAGGTGTCGATTTTTTCCTGGCGAGCGACAGCGATAGGAAACTATCAATATAATTGATATTAGGTAGACTTCCTGATAGTCGAGATACATAGTAAAAAATATCGTATGGCATAATTATCAAGTAAAATCAAACGAGCACTAGCTACAGTTGTCATCTGAATTCAACAACAACGTCTTTTAAGTAACAACGGCAATTATTTAATTTATGCTGGCAAGGTATTAAAGGGAATGCTAACATTTACATGCGCTTGCGTGATAAAAAGAAATGCAAACTGTGAAATTTACCCAATTGAACACAAATACGAGCTTTCAGACCTAAAGCTATATACTGTACAGTAGTTATATAGAAAGTAACATTTAACGGTAGCAATTAATTTAGGTTTCATCATTCCCGTATCACTCCTAGTATCTGAATTATATCAAATTATGTTGTAAGCTAAGTTCACCTTGGATTATAGACCATTTAAGGGGAGGTTTTTCTCGTTCGAAAGTATAGCATACAAAAGTAATGATTCACTCTCTATTATTTGTTGAACAGTGATGTTCAACTGTGTCATCACCATTAGAAATATCATATTTACTATTTAGCTATCCTCAAACTTATTCCAACTTGCTAGATCACAACAGGTACCACTCTAGCCACTACTACTCAAATATTTCCATCCACCTAACTAATGCAAGTCACATCGCCCACCCATTGTAACACAGAATCGTAACACATGAAAGACCTGTATGAAAGACCTAAATTTTCATCATTGACACGGTCATATGCACCAATATAGAAATGCCATTTTTAAAATACATTATTATTCCATTACTATCACTAACGCCATGAACATTAGTCATCTTACAATGAACTCACTATTAACAATGCCAGTGTTCCACTCTGCAATCCTAAATTACTTTATGATCACTACCATCCCTCATCAATTTCGTTCATCGCCACCTGACCAATTCGTACTGATGCTTAAGACAATCATTTACCTCCAAAATAACAACATATTCACCATTTTTGCCAAATACATGCCTAAATCGCCAGAAACTTTTAACTGGTCATTATCATAATTACCATTAACATCACTGGAAATAGTACTTATTTTACCATTTGATACTTCTACATTTCCTAAACTAATATTAATCTCTATCTATTACAAAATAAATAAATAAATAAATAAATAACACACACCAAAAATTGTTACATAATTTTTTATGACAGATTATATCTAGGGTTCTCTTTTAGATTTCCCTCCTGTAAAAACCGAAAACCTTGACATTTCAATCGAGGCAGCTTCACGAACTAAGCTTCACCTACGCTCACAAACAAATATGTGTTAAAATATAGTGCACGAAGATTGTCTCCTATCCTAACGACCATCTGTAAGGAAGAGGATAAACCGTATCCAAGATTGTGTAACTTTAAAGGTGGGGGCTCATGGGTTGAGGTAAACATGGAAAAATAATCGCCAACCTGCATATAATTATCTTGTAAAATGCAATGTCACTGAAATAATTATTAATAATGGTATAAAGGATTTTGCGGATCGTCAATACCGGACCTGTGACGTCATAGTGATGTCACACCAGTATCCTTAGCCTAGACTGGATGGTGGACTTACACTCTTGTGACGTCACAGGCCAGGTATAGACGATCCACAAAATCCTTTATACCATTGTTAATAATTATTTCAGTGCCATTGCATTTTATAAGATAATTATATGCAGGTTGGCGATTATCATTCCATGTTTATCTCAACCCCTGAGCCCCCACCTTTAACACATTGTCATGGCGATGTGATTGGTTAAACTACTTTGGAAAACAGTGCTTATACATTATTAGTGTTCATCACTTTTCATACTATGAATACGGATTCTCAAAATTATATCATCATAAAGATTTGCCTGATCCGTGTTCTACAAATGTCCCGTTGTCATCCTAGAATAAATCTGTTTTGAAATGTATGAATACCCCTTTCCATGAGACATCTTCCTCAGACGACCCCTTACTCTTCCTCCTCTTACACTCATATACATACATAGTTTGACACATTTGCCCTCCCCCAAGTCTTCCCACAAGACTGAAATACTTCCACAACCAAACACAGGTATTCAGCAATAATTTCCAAGCCTACCCTTCGTTGTACCTGTCCCTAGGGTTCTATCATTGTGGGAAGCGCCACATGCATCTGAGTACTGTAAAATACTCTCATAAAACCTTTTAGAACATTTTAAAGGTCGTGCATGTCGGTAACGTACAATTTCACATAATTATGCTCTACACAGACTTTCACTTCTAAATACACATATCATATTGTATTACCAATGCCATCTATATAAATAATATGCTTAGCCATTTTCATATCGGTCAAACTGATTACATGTTTTAGGGCTCCTTAAATCCCACAATGCTTTCATGTAAATATTAATATGCTTAAATATATTAAATAGCACAGCCAACATTACAAATTACAGATATTTTACTCATGTGATCATCACTGCCATTACTATCAAGATTTAAAGAACGTACGAACATAAGAAAAATTGAAAGCTGCAGAAGCGCAATTGGCCTATACGAGATGCACCAATGTGTCCTTATATCGCTATTAGTTCTTTACCTACACTTAAAATAAACTTCCGCTACAACCCCTATATTTCATCTATATTATAGCTACCTAAATACATATCCCAATAAAACCTATTTACTATGCACATTATCTGACGTATAGCTACCTAAAGACATATCCCACTACAGCCTACAGTATATCCCTACATCTCATCTTCATTATAGCTACCTATCTCCGATTATAGCGTATAAATTCTGAACATACGTTACACATTAAAATACTAATAAGAGAAATATTATCGAGTGTTTTAATAATGTTTGTCTGGTTATGTGATTAATCAACGTTTTTTACAGTAATTTGGTCTCCCCAGGCTTTCTATTGCATAATAGGGATATATGTAATTAATATAAATGGCTGAAAGGTAGACATATGATGTGTAAAATGAGAAGTGAATGTGAAATATCACGTTAGGCTGAAATGACTGTTTACTACGGTATTGGCCTTCATTAATGGTAAGGTGTGTGTGTTTTATTTAACACAAATGTTAATGATTCATGTGTGAATAGAAGATATGTTTATGAACTGAAAATACATGTTGGTTCAGAATGATATACCGTAATTCCTGAAATATGTTGAGCTTACTATTTACCTAACAGTCAAAATGTCAAAGCTCTTTTTACTGCATATCATATTATTAAAAGTATATTTGTTATCTACTAAGCCCTTTTGAATGCATGCATATTTGCTTTGATTCTTTATCGCGTATTCTAATTAAGATCTAAAATAATCCCTATTGTCGGTTTCTACTGTATGTACTGTATGTATGTGTACGCACGTGTATTTGTGTCAATATCAATATATTAGTCACCCCATAAATTGTCCAAAATTTATTAGATATGATACCTATGCTGAGTTGGTTCGGCCTTGGTGTAAAATAACCTTTATATGTAACTACAATTGCGTGCTACAAAGCAGGATATATCATGATACAGTAGAATTAGATTTCAAAGCTATTCCTTCCAATTATGTTAAGTCATGTATTTTGTTCACTGTTTTGTATATGCAATATGTAATTTGTAATTTCTTTGTATAGTAAAGTGCTACAACAACTCAACATTATAGTGTCTATATTTGTTAATCATGATTTATAGTTTTTGAGCATAGCACCTCCTCCTGGCCAACTTTTCAGAATTATATAGTCTTGTTGTGTTGTCGTATTTACAATAATTATGTGGTTTATCATACTATTTCATAATACGTGTAACTTTTCTGGTACCGTCTTGGATATTATTAAGTTTTATTAATTATTGTGTTTTACAAGCAGACAATTCCTGGATTCCCTTTAGATAATGTTTCATGGGTTCCTTTCTAATATTTGGTAATTCTAGCCTTCGTTTATTTCGATGGTATTATATAACATTAAGTCCTCATGTATTCGTTCTTTTCCTCTCATTGTCTTCTTACCATTGTCATCATCTTGAGTTCGACTAATGGATAACAAAGTCATCTCTCAAATTTATTACTTGCTTCTCTTATCTTAGAAAGCTTACCAATATTGTCGCTCTACAGAATCTAAAGGGTTTGTTGTTACTTATAACTAAGCTTTGTAATATACCTTGCAAGATCTTCGTTATGAACATGAATAGAGTTGATCTCTGACTAGAACGTCTTATATATATATATATATATATATATATATATATATATATATATATATATATACCCAGTAAATAATTATACTTTTATTGTAGCTCTACTACGACTAACATATGAATAGAAGGCCTTATGTCGTATATTAGATAGCTTGTTTGTTGTCACTGGAATTACAGTATATACCAATATGTCAATTGAAAGTACGCAATTTAAGATCCCTACTATAGTTTATTCGCTGTAAGTACGCGAGAAATCATGGCCTCTATCCTGTTGCTCAAAAAAGGGCTAGAGCAAATTGGCTGTAAATTTCAACATCTATTCCTTGACTGACTCTTACCAAATGGTAGACATATTAGCTCGATTACTTTATTTTATTACTTCTCCATACAATGCTGGCTCGCTATCGCTCGCCAGGAAGAAATCGACACCTGGATGTGGATAAGTCTTAAAACAGTTGGCTGAATGGGGCCGAATGGATACAAGCCAGGGAAAGAGAGAAAAGGAGAGTAAGATAAAATAAAAACACTGGTGACCCCCCTTAACTTACCTGAAATCCAATACTTAGCCCAGAACCCTCATTTGCTTTAGTAAATTCCCACCATGCATTTTAATGACATTGAAGCTGCATTGAAAATAGAGTTTTCGTATTGGCAAGTATGTCTGTACTTTGTGTAGTTCACGTTTTAGAATAAAGAGCCCTAGGTTTCCTAGCTGACGATATAACTGGAATATCTCACAAATTATATAAGTTTCTTTTTAAACGTGTGCTTACGTTCCATAATATTGTTGCTCACCTCTATCGCATTCAAACTTATATTTCTCCCGATCAACTAGTATAATTTATTGATGTTATCCCTGTCGAAGTTAAGTATAGTTAATATCCTATTTATTATTTAATTTGTTCTTGTATTTTCATTTGAAGCAGCTGAACAGGTCTATTAATGTCATGTTTTTCCTTTTATATACAGTCATAGACTACAGTAGATCTGGACTAGACACGACAATGGAACTTTTCAGTAAGGGACCCAACATCGGAGAACAAATCCCCAAGTTCGAAACTCGAAACCGCGCAAATGTGATATTTTCGCGGTTTCGAGGTTCGAACTTGGGTGTTCGATCTCCGATTTTGGGTTCCTTACTGCAAAGTTCCATTTTCGTGTCCAGTCCAGATCTACTGTAGTCTACGATACAGTATATTGATTTTTAGGTTTTAGTGATTTGTTCAATATTTAAATTAACTTTAATATGCCACGAAGCAAAAAGAGAATGGTTTCAGGCTGTTGAATATCCTGCACTTTATTCTCTCTCTCTCTCTCTCTCTCTCTCTCTCTCTCTCTCTCTGTCTCTCTGTCTCTCTGTCTCTCTCTCTGTCTCTCTCTCTGTCTCTCTGTCTCTCTGTCTCTCTGTCTGTCTCTCTCTCTGTCTCTCTCTCTCTCTCTCTCTCTCTCTCTCTCTCTCTCTCTCTCTCTCTCTCTCTCTCTCTCTCTCCTTAATGAACTGGCTTTGTGGGACAATTTTGAACATCATTATTTTCCAAATTTTTATTTTTTATTTCAATATAGCAAAACTGGAATTTGTAGTCCTTTCCATATCATTTTACTAGCTCTCCTGGATGCTTGATTTGGGTAATTTTATCAGTCCTGTTTGTTTTCTCTATTGATATATCTTAATAATTGCATCAAGAATTCCGTCGATAAGATTAAGATATCGCTTTTCAAGATCCTCTCTAACTGTCCTTTTTAGCTTTCGTGTGTAATCTTCCTTATTGTACATTTCATCATGGATGTCTCTAATTTAAAAAAACTAGATGCTCATAAGTTATACTATCCATCTTTGACGTGTTATTTGTGGTTTAATGCCGCTAGGCTTTGAATGTCGGCATTGAGGATACAACAACCAGAGATTATATACAAGGTGTTATTAACCCTTTGAGGATTATGACGCATTCTGACAGTTATTCTGGCTAATAGTAGATGATAAGTTCAGCTCAGGATAAACTTGTGGGAGCTAGAAAGTTAATGAAAGGGGTTTTTACCCTTTTGATTCGCAAGGATTCTTCAAGAGGGGTATAACATCGTCTAATGATAGCCAAAATAAACTTTGGAAAATATTCATAATCCTCAAGGGGTTAATGTTTTTAGTGTCTGTTCTCAGATGAAGGTATTTAAGGTGTATTCGTTAATGGTATGATAGGATTATTTGAAACAACAATTTACCTGTTTCCGAAGGGGCTAAAATTACCCATACCACTTCTACTAGTAACACTACTGTTATTACTACTAATACTACTAGTTTTACTACAAAATCTACTACTACCACTACTACCACTACTACTACTACTACTACTACTTTCATTACTAGTACAACTATTGGTATTAGAACGGAAATGTAAGTACTTTTGCTGCCAGCAATACTACTATGATTACTATTAGTACTACGTTTATCATTACTGCGACAATTAAATTATTGAAGTGAACTAACCGTGACGATGAAGCTGATCCTCTGGTGAACCAAGATCTCCTCCTCCAGATCTATTGTAATTCGTACCTCGCCAGTCTCACCGTCAATCTCGAAGTACTTAAGGCCGTTCACTATTCGGGGCACAAAACACAACACATTAGTACAAAAGAACAGAATAATGAGTCCAGAGCTGTCTCAGAAAATGAGCTTGAATCCAAGAGCTGCTCAGGTATAAACATAATATAGAACTACCCAAACCATAGACATACAGTAGTCCAAGAGTTGTTCGTAATAATCGTCGTTAATATATTAAATTCCAAGGATATATATATAATAGTTGAATTACCTCGCGCATCAACAATTGCATAGGAATAAGAATATAACTCAAACAATGGGGAGGTGGAATGACGAACATGTAGTGAATAACTATATCAGTAGACGCACAAATGTTATTTCGTATAGATAATTTACATTGCCAATCTAATACTGCCATCACACACACCCTTACCAAATGAATATATTTAGGTAATTGTGTGTGAATATGTAATCTGTGTTTGTGTGTTAATTGTTTTCTGTTGTCCCTATTCTTGCTCTGTCTTGAGTCGCCCCCCCCCCCTCCCCCCCAAAAATAAAATAAAAATATATATATATATATATATATATATAGGAAAAGTGGTGATTGGGCCTGAGCATATAGATAGATAGAATTGTTTAAATTCTAGGGCCTCAGTCGTAACCACTTTCAGCATTCTGTGACGTGCTTCTTCATTATATTCTTGCTACTATAAGAAGAGTCTATGCAGTATAGCAAAGAATTCAGGAAATCCAAGGAGTAAAAACTATATCAATTAATGCTTTAATGCCCACAGGTCCTACTTAAGCTTATTAAAATCGTCTAATGATGACCAAAATGAAAGAGGGTTAAACAGGAAAGAGGGTAATTTCCCTTCCTTTTGTGAAGGTTATATGTGTTCATGTTTACAATATGTTATGTGAACTCTGTATGGATATCCAGTATTAACACTACCTCAGCTGACGTTGTGGAGGTTATTGTGATATTTTATTCAGTTATATTATGTGAGAGTATAGCTTAATTTTGGCTTTTTGAGCAATGCATTTTTCGTTTGCCCCTAGACTAGATAATGCCACCCCCAGACCCACTTCAAGCTATATTTGTACATTGTTTCGGTTCTCCTAAATCGCAGCCTCGCTATTGCTAGCCCAGAAAATATCAACATTTGAATCAAGTAAAGCGTCTTACAATTTTTAAAGTAAAATATTGAAACCGGACGACTCTAAAATTCTTCGAATCTGGTAGGATTTATCCGGGGTCCCACAAGGAAGATTATCTGCAATTTTGAAGGGTTTATGCTATAATTATTATTACTTGTTTGTTCTATGTGTAAGAGGGAGACAAAAGACAGAGCTGCCTATGACAAGTGCCTCCCCCAGAGTTGAAAGCAGGTAGGGACGAGATAACTGCATTGTATATGACCATCCAAGATTGTGATCAAGTAGATTCAAAATATCATTAACAACGGAAGTGAAAACCGTCATAAAATAAACCTTTTCAAGTATACCCACCGCTATAGTCCTCGTGTGACTCCGGTTTAACTTTTTCATCGTTTGAGGATGATTTTTCACTTTATTCTGGCTATCTTTAGGCTATTATATAAAGTTAAGGAAAGATCTCTAGGAAGAAAGGAGGTCAAAAGCTACTCAATAACGCTAACATCTCTGATTATCCCTAGATAATTTTATAGAGCTTAGCAAGGATCTATTGGAATCAGGGCGTCGAAACCAACTCAACTATTCCTCCAAATATATCTCCAATATATTATTCCTAAGGTTAATAAACTCGTCTAACAATATCCAGATAAAACTGGTAATACACGTCATAATCCTTTAGGGATTAATCCTTTAAGCATTCTAGGACGCATTTTCAGTATATTTAGACTAACACTATACGATTTTATTGAATTTTAGATAGTCATCAAGGATTCAAAGGGTTAACATTTATTTCAATAACTATGAATCCCACAATTACTTCCTAAGCTGATAAAAGTGTCTCCCAATAGCCATAGTAAAAGTAAGACCAGCCTCCTCTTAACTTGAAAGGGTTAAGGGGGCCCACCTCGCTTTTTTCTCTTTCTCTCCCTCTCTCTTTGGCTTGTATCCATTCGGCCCCATTCAGCCTACTGTTTTAAGACGTTTACCCCCATCCAGGTGTCAATATTTTCCTGGCGAGCGGTAGCGAGCCAGCATATATATATATATATATATATATATATATATATATATATATATATATATATATATTGACAGCAAGCTAAATTTTTAAATTTTTCGATAGAGAAATGTCTCCGGCGAAGCCGGATTTCTCCATACAATGCTGGCTCGCTACTGCTCGCCAGGAAGAAATTGACACCTGGATGGGGATAAATGTCTTAAAACAGTTGGCTGAATGGGGCCGAATGGATGAAAGCCAGGGAAAGAGAGAAAAGGAGAGAAAGATAACAAAAAATGGTGACCCCCCTTAATACTGACCGTCGCTTCTAGCATCCTCCATGGTGTAGGTGATGGGCGAGTTGATGCCTGTGTCTCCGTCAGTAGCGCTGATACTGTCGGGGCTAATGGTCAGGGGCTCAGAGGAGGCCTGCAACAGAACAACGGGCTAGAATAATATAATCAATAACAATTCTATCTGTCTATCTATCTATATGTTCAGGCCCAATCCCCACTTTTCCTATTTTTATTTTTATTTTCTTTCAATCAATAATAGTACTATAGATGTCAATACAAAAGAAATAGTAATAACAATTGCCCACCTGCGAGTTTCGGTCTATAAGGAAGTTTGAGCTGTAGACATCGATAATTAACATAATTATCCCCTAAATTGCGGTTGTAGTGCTTACATAAATACATAAAACTCAATTCAACATACCTTTTATCCATTAGAAACTTACCTCATTATTAAATTGCTGTGTTATATCGATGTTTACGGCTTCAACTTCCTTATAGCTTGAAACTTGCAAGTGGTCAATTGTGGTACATAAATTTGGGGAGTTTGGATTCGGTCCGCAATAAGAACAGCGTATTATTATAATTATATGCCTTTGCATCTTTATATTAAACGAGCTTATCACTGCCAATATACCATTAAAGGGTAAATAATTATGGACATTGTAATTACCCTTTTCATATCAATATTTTGTACAATATACTAAGGTAACACATGCGTACATGAACTCTGGAAACCTCAATTCACATTAAAACAAATCACAGCTATAGTGCTTAATTAAACACCCGCCTCCGATATGATTGTCACCAAACGGAGTGATTATACAGACAGTCATCATTAAAATCGACATCTCTCGGCGTTAACATTATCCACCCACTTGCCAAACCAATCGAACGTCTTTCTTATACGTAACGAATAACCTATGATACGTCCTGGGTACGACCCATCTATTCTTATATGTATGTAAACATTTGTATTTATTAATGTAATGTAGTTGCAAACATGTTTTGGTCTTCCGTGAATAAATATTTGATACAATGACATTAATGTTTAGGGTTATGGGCTCAATCCTCCTCTAGTTAAATGCGTTCGAGAAATGTGAAACTGGTTTATAATGTGGCAAAAATAGATTTTGACCTTCTTCAAAGTTAACATTTGCTAAGTGACGCCATTCAAGATCAACAGGTACACACAGTAAGGATTGTAGATTACATTAATGATCCTGGCAAGATTTTTGTAGTGTCCACTATGACTCATATTTAACCATCAATCAATCGAATCAGTCAAAACTTGTGGGCATGTGTTTCGTGTAAGCTTGTCTATTATATGTTGAAATCCAATTAAGTAAGTTATCAAATGTGTTGTAAATCAGTGCACAAATATTGTCTGTGTAATGTAGGTACAGTATACAGTATATGGTGTATATTTATAGAGTGGCTCGGCGACTACCATTTATTACCTTCAATGTATTTCACCTAAAGCTAATCAGTCGTATGTGATTACACTGATCAAATATGTATAGCGCTTACGGTCACAGGACAGCCAGCGTTATTGCCAACATAATTACGGTCACAGGACAGCCAGCGTTATTGCCAACATAATAGCGTAAACTTCATGGATACAAATCAACTTCATCTTGATCATTACAAATTGCATACTGTCTTATTACCGTATCGTACCGTATATTTAGAGTGTAATACAGGTGTGGAACCGTAATGTTGACTAAGGTGTTCAAATATCAAATGTCGGTCCTCTGCTCTTAATTTTATATTCATTATTTACAAGCACCCCATACTGTAGTTATCAAATGTTGTCAAAACCCATAGTATAATTATTTAGAGGTATAATCGTATCAATACTGAGTGTAAGTTAGTAACATGATGGCTAAGTATTGTATGTGGGTCTTTGAGTTGCACTTTTCTCAGGGTACAGAAGACCATTAGCATACATGAAAATTGCTTAGCACCTCATTTGTTACCAATATATAATTAAGGGACACTGACTGATTTTCGGGCATATAAATTCATTCATTCATAAATTCATTAATTCATAAATTCATTCATTCATAAATTCATTCATTCATAAATTCATTCATTCATTAATTCTTAGTTTCCTCGCTAGACATCCCTCAAACTTAGAAAAACATCCCCTCAAGATAAATTTGTAAATTTTTCGGTAGAAAAATGTCCCGGCCGAAGGCTGGTTCCCCTTACAATTACAGGCTCGCTTTCGCTCGCCAGGAAAAAATCGACACCTAAATGGCACGATAGGTTTTTAAATTTATAACGAAATGGGACGAAAGGTCTTAAAATTGCAAACAAATGGACCGAACGTCTATAAATCTAAAAAATAATGGGACTGCACACGAGGGAGAAAGGGGTCCAGAAAAACGGTCTGTCTCCCCTTAAGTACCTTTTTAGTACAATTACAATATAATATACTGTAATTGTTGTACTATGAAGGTACTTATTTGTATACAATTACAGTCAAATAAACTGTAATTATTATACTAAAAACCCATTATAGGTGCTTAAGGGGAGGTTTTTAGTTTGTTCCCTATATTTCCATCAAGCTTACACGACTACACCCCCTAGACGCCCTTTCAAGATAAATTTGTGCATTTTTCGGTAGAAAAATTTCCCGGCCGAAGGCCGTTTCCTCTTACATAACAGGCTCGCTATCGCTCGCCAGCAAAAAATCGACACCTAATTGGCACGAAATGTCTTAAAATTGACATAAATGGGGCGATTTTTTTTAAGATCGTCAAACTAATGGGGCGAAAGTCTTAAAATCTCAAAAGCAATGGGGCTAAACATGAGGGAGAAAGGGATCCAGAAAACAATCCCTCAAGTGGAAACCTCCCTTAACAAGATCCATGTCGTAAATAGGCTATGGACACTGCAATAGGTAATGACGATACAGGCATAAGATATACTAGTCACTCGCGGAAGTTTTGCAAGCTCCGTAGAATAATACCTTACCTGGTATTAACCCTTTCAGTAAACTGTGAAGCATGCATGCATTACAATATTGTTCTTATTAACGGTTTGACTAGGATAAAGTAATGTTTCATGGTAGCTGATGCAGACATTTTGAGGTCCACATTCCCCCTTAGGTTTCTAGAGGGCCTTCCAAAGCTATAATTCAACTAATGCTAGCTGGAATATGGTGGGAAAAGGAGTCCTCGTACTAAAGGGATTAAGGGGAGGTATTTAGTTTGGTCCGTAGATATCCTGGATGGGGGTTAACGTCTTAAAACAGTAGGCTGAATGGGGCCGAATTGATACAAGCCAAAGAGAGAGAGAGGGAGAGAAAGAGAAAAAAAGCGAGGTGGGCTCCCTTAAGAATAATGGCCACTTATATATGAGTGGTAATCAGACAATACTGTGGCTATAATTATAAACCCATAAGTGATAAGAGGCAATGCTGGATAATGGGAAACAATAATCATAGGGATATAAATCTCTCTCTCTCAAACCCTCGTATCTCTCACACCCTCGTATCTCTCACGGTACCGTAGAACAGCGCTCCCTCCGGAGGTAGCCAAATGAAAATAATTGACACAAGCCATTAGTTGAAGATAAACAAAACACTTGAACTATAAGTAGGCATGGTAGCCACAACACTCTGGAATCGGAGTAATATGCTTCTAATCATTAAGGGGAGGTTTTTAGTTTGTTTTCTACTCCTCCAGCAATCTTAAAATTTCACCCCCTTGACCCTCTTTCAAGATAAATTTTTACATTTTTTGGTAGAAAAATGTCCCGGCTAAAAGCCGGTTCCTCTTATATTACAGGCTCGCTATCGCTCGCCAGGATAAAATCGACACCTAAATGGCACGAAAGGTCTTAAAATTGACAGAAATGGGTCGAAAGTTCTTAAAATCGTCAAAATAATGGGGCGAACGTCTTAAAATCTCAAAAGCAATGGGGCTAGACATGAGGGAGAAAGGGGCCAAGAAAAAAGTCCCTCAAGTGGAAATCCCCCCTTAACACTATCATTTGAAATAGGATTAGTGGCACCTTTCCTATAGAATTATAATACATGGAATGCAAATACAAGTGATACAAGATGGACATTCATGAACATATGATAAGAGTGCCAAAAACCCTTTTAGTAAGTAAAATACTGATAATGAAAACAAACACAAATCATAGCAGCACAATTAATTACATAAATAAATGAAAGTGTACAAGGTACAGAAACACTTACTAGAATCACAACTACTAGTGACAGAAGTTTACGAGCCGAACATATAAATATCAGTATTAATGTATACCACTTCCTCTACGTAGAGGACGTAGCACCCGTCTTGCAAAACAATCCCACCCCTACTCTGTGCAACTTTCCATCCCAAGAGTGAAACGATATTCCCAAACTTTCTTCTATTCAACAGCTAAGCTTTGTAACTCTCTCCCTGAATCCATCTTGCCCTCATCTTATGACTTTAATTGCTTCAAACTCAGTGTGTCCAGGCATTTTGGCTCGAACATTCCTTGATTTTGGCCCTGTCGCTCTTTCAACTCTGGGGGAGGCACTCATCACAGGCAGTTCTGCCTTTTGTCTCTCTCATTCACATAGAAAAGTAAAATAAATTGTAACAAAGTGATACATAGAAGTGTACAGTATAATCAATTATGCGTTACAATTAGTACAGATATATGACTGAACCTTTGAGGGGAGGCTTCTGTTTTTTCTGGACACATTTCTCCCTCATGTTTAGCCCAATTCATTTTGAGATCTTAAGATGTTCACCCATTTAGTTTGGCCGTTTTAAGACCTTTCGTCCCATTTCTTTGCCAATACTAATCCCCCTAAGACGTGGAAAGCAATTTGTGTGGTTGATAGCATATTCTAAACTTAGAAATATCCAAGTTGCTCCTTGAAAATATTAATTTAGTTACCCCTAACCTCTTCAGTTTTCTTCAATGGTGGTTCGAAAGAAAACTATTTTTAGAAGACCAACTTGATTACATTTCTCTAAAAGCACATAATTATATAAACAAAATATATACAATTGGCATCTATGAGCCTCAAAGTGTTAAAGCCTTTCGGGTAATTAGGTGTTGGTTTTTCGTGGGGTATTTCTTTTTAAGAGGCAAGTAAAATAAGGGAGAAAAGTAAAATTATAATATTTATAGTATTAATATAATAATTAATCACATAAATATAAATCCCCTCTTAATATGTATAATGTGTTACAATTGAAGACAGTGGGTAGCTTTTTTTACCCCCCCCCCCTCTCCCCTACCTCTGCCTGTTTTTTCCTTATTATTTTGGTGATTTTAAGACGTTTCACCCCATCAAATTGGCAATTATAAGTCATTTAATTATCTTCAGGTGTCGATATAGCCTAATTTTCAGCGAGCGATATCGAACCTGCAATTTTTGGGAAGCCTGCTTTTTGCTAGGATATTCTTTTCCTGAGGAAGGTATACATTGTACTTAGGGGGGCCTGGGATCGCTTGTTAAGTTTCGAGATTATCCAAATCAAAACCTTCGATATAATGAAACAACAATGCAATAATAAACTACCAGACATTGGATGGGCAAATTTAACAAGGGAATAAATAGTATATAATTACCGATTAAGGTATTTATAAAAGATTGAATAATTTGTTCCGTCTTGAGTAGCTGTGTGAGAGGGTATTGTCATATGGATACACAATATAGACTCCATATTGTTTTTTCTTTTAGCACATATAGCGCCATTGTTTTTACACTTCAGCATTATTATACACGTTGTATTATTCTATGTATATCTATTTTTCATTTCACTATCCATCAATATCTATATATCTGCTATCTTAGGCTTTGGGAGCCCTATTTTAATAACATCCCGAGATCCCTTATGTCACCTTATTCTCATTAAAACCCAGTTGTCTGGTTCTACCGACAGCAAACTCTTCTCTGTATCCTCCTACTATCTCTATCCTCAATTCAAAGCCAAAGGTGGATGTTGTGTGTGTACGTACACAACATTGTTTCTTGCTCTTGTGTTCGCAGTTTTGACTTCTGAATTCTAAACACTCTGGCTTAAGGTATCTTGTCACTCTCTCACTAAATATATTTGTGCTATTTATCTCTCCCCTAATTCTACTGACTATCCAAAAAAAAAAATATTATCTTACCTCTAAAGTGGAACACATTCTATCCATCTCCCCCTTCTCTGAAATCTCCATCTTAGGAGATTTCAATGTTCACCACCACCAATGGCTCTCCTCTCATTTCACAGACCAACCTGGTGAACAAGTCTACATCTTTTCTATCCTAAATGACATAGAGAAGCTAGTTCAGCACACCACCCATATCCCGGACCACCCTGGAGATCGGGCCAACATTCTTGACCTCTAATCCTTCCGCTTACACTATAAATCTTATCTCTCTGTTGGGTTCCTCCGATCACAACCTTATCTCTGTTGCCTGTTGTATAATATTATCTCCAGTACGGCATTCTGACCGCCCCAACCGGCGGCGCTTGTGGCATTTTATCGCTACCGACTGGGGGTCTCTTCGGCAGTAGTTCTTTGATTTCCCATGGAATGACTATTGCTTCCGTACCGGGGATCCTCGGAGAGTGCTGAACGCATTACAGTACCAAGATAATCCTCTCGGGCATGGAAGCATACATTTAATTTTCTTTCTCTCAGTCTAATGCAAAAAGATCTTGGTCTACTCACAATTGTTATACTGCTGTCCGCAATAAGGAGGAAGCATGCAAATGGTACTGTCGCCTTCAATCTAAAAAATCTCTTGCTTTTAATGTTTCTGCCCGGAGTCAAGCCAAATCTGTTCTTCGACTAGCCAGAAACTCTTTTCATCAATAACAAATGTTCAGAACTTTCCAAATCTAGCTCTTCCCCAAGCTTTCTGACATCTAGCCAAAAGAAAATACAACAATTTTACTTCCTCTTATTTCCATCCTCTTCTCCACTCTGACGGCACCACCATCACGTTTTCCTCTGACAAAGCTAAACTATTTGCTCAAACTTTCGCAAAAAAATCCACCTTGGATGATTCAAGTGCTATTCCTCCTTCTACATCCCCCTATCACTTACTTATGACTTATATCATAATCTCTTCTAAGGATGTACTTTCTGCCCTCTCTGGGCTTAATAATAAGAAGGCATACAGACCGGATGGTGTTCTCCTGTTGTACTCAAAAACTGTTCTTCCGTACTAATTCCCTGTCTAGGCAAACTCTTTCGTCTCTGCCTTTCCTCTAACGTCTTAACTTCTTGCTGGAAGTTTGCTCTCATTCAACCTGTCCCAAAGAAGGGTGACCACTCTTAACCTTCCAACTATCGTCCAACTGCTCTCACTTCCTGCATCTCTAAAGCTTTGGAAACTATCCTTAATTCAAAATGTCTTTATCATTTATCTTCCCATAATCTACTTCCAGATCGCCAGTATGGTTTCCTTAAGGGCTGCCCTACTGGTGATCTCCTTGTTTATCTTACTAACTCTCGATCATCCTCCCTTCCTGACTTCGGTGAGACTTTTTCTATTGAGTCACATATCGAAAGCCTTTGATAGAGTTTGGCTCTAAACTTTGTGTGTCCAGGTATTTTGAACAAAACGTCCCTTGAATTTGGCTCTCCGTCACTTATTTGGTTTTGGGGGAGACACTCGTTACAGGCAACCTGATTATTTTCTCTCTCATACATATAGAAAAAAAGAATGTTAGGGTACATTATTTTATTATATTATAATTTTGATTCATAAGGTGGTTGAATTAAAAGTGTAAATGGTTAAACCGCAGACGTTCAAAATCTTCAATGAAAATATTGAACTAAAACAACATTTATAGAAACAAGTGTGGCAATAAAGGGACAGAGATATAAATAAGGTAAGTTTTAGCATAACCAGGCGAAATTCTAGTCATTTGCAATATGCTGATGGGCTATCCTTAAATCAACATATCTATCGCGTAATCATATAAACTAATTTGTTTAATACATTTGTTTTTTATTCAGATATGAACACGTCGTGAATCAGTAAATATTTAACCCCTTCTGTACCAGCGACGTCTTCTTAGTTTTATTCTAGCTATATTTAGACGATTTTGTGCAGTTTAAGAAGGATCTGTGGTAGTAAAAAGGGTTAAGTGAGATAGTTCGAAGCCTATTTTTGCTAGAGGCCCTTTGTAAACTGAAACCAGTCGAGGTTAAGAATGTTTAGATAATATTTTAATTAACACATCTAAGATAGTGGCGAAATAGGTAGGAAAATAGATGCTTAAGGGGAGGCATACCGTTTTTCTGGACCCCCTTCTCCCTAATGTTTAGCCCCACTAATTTTGAGATTATAAGACGTTCGGCCCATTAGTTTGGCGATTTTCACACCTTTCGCCCCATTTCGTTGTCAATTTTAAGACCTTTCGTGCCATTTAGGTGTCTATTATTTCCTGGCGAGCGACAGCGAGCCTACAATTTTAAGAGGAATTGGCCTTCGGCCGGGACATTTTCTACCGAAAAATGTACACATTTATCTTGGAGGGGGGTCTAGGGGGTGTTTTTCTAAGCTTGATGGAGGTCTAACGAGGAAATAAAGCAATAAATGAATTAATAAACCAAACAAACGGCCAACCTCCCCTTAAATTAGCTATTGCTCAACGTTCCATATTATATCATTAGTTGGTCGAGTATTCCCGACCACGACTGAACATGTCAAAAATAGGACAAACAAAATCGAGCTATACAATGTTAAGGGGACAGTGGCTATTTTTGGAGGTCTATATATTTATATATTTTTATTTTGGTTTAGTTTCCTCCCTAGACTCCCATTAAACTTAAAAAAAAGCATCCATTAGATCCCCCTTCGAGATTTTGTTTGGTACATTTTTCGGTAGAAAGATTTCACGGCCGAAGGACGGTTCCTTCACAATTACAGGGTCGCTATCGCTCGCCAGGAAAACAAATCGACACCTAAAGGGCACGAAACGTCTTAATATTGACAACAAAAAATGGGCCAAAAGGTTTTAATTAAAATCGACAAACTAATGTGGTAAACTTCTTAAAATCTCAAAACTAATGGGGCATGAGGAAGAAAGGGGACCAGAAACACGGCCCATCTCCCCTAAAATACTCAGGGTCTAATGTGAACGAGACGTGTAAGAGTGTATATCAAATAGTGATAAGACGACCTGCAGTGACAGTCATATGTACAGTCGGCCTAATGAGTCATGTCTCGGCACCAAATAGATTTTGTTCTATAATTTGTATCAGTCATATCTAAACAGGATTTCTTGATTTCGAGTGAGATCTACCAACATGTTCCTACACCTACCCACCCTATGCAACATCGGACAAACATTAACCCCTTCTTTACCGACGTGGTCTTTTTATTGTCTTTCTAGATTTTGTGCAGTATACGGAGGATCTATAGTAGTAAAAATTGTTAAGTAAGATAGTTCGAAGACTGTTAATTGCTGGAGGCCCTCTTGAAACTGAATACAATCGTCTAACAGTAGCCTGAATAAAAATAAAAGGACGGCACCGGTACAGAAAGGGTTAATAGAGCACATAGCAAGCCAAACGTAATGCCAGCTGAGACATGACTTATTAGCGCCACTGTACTACAAGATAAGATAGCCAAATATAAAGTTGATAAGGGAGACAGTTCACCTAACTTGTACAGCCATAACATGATGACACTCTTTTAACCCCTTCTGTACCGGCTACGTCTTTTTCATTTTATTCTAGCATATTTAGACGATTTTGTGCAGTTTAAGAAGGATCTGTGGTAGCGAAAAGGGTTATGGGAGATACTTTTAAGCCTATTAAGTGCTGGATGCCATTTTTAAACTACACAAAATCGTGTAAATATAGGTAGTATAACATTGAAAACACGTCGCCGGTAAAAAAAAAAAATATATATATAATTGAATAGGGATTAGGACAATTATTGCAAGATTGGAGAATCATAATGCAAATGGTGAAGTGTATTAATTGATGACTGCAACAATATTATAATTACCATTATTACCAGAGCTCAATTTTTTAGGGACCCCACGGGGGGGGGGGGGGGGGGGGAATAGGCGCGTGTGAATAGGCGCGTGTGAATAGGCGTGTGTGTGTGTCGGGCATAGGTTGGGGGATTGACAGGTCAAACACTCTTTAAGGGGGTAGTGCTTGCTTGTTGGTCTATATATTTCTCAATTAATTTATTTTTTAGTTTGCTCGCTATGCTTGACCTCCATCTAGTTTAAAAAAACACCGTCTAGAACCCCTTCCAAGGTAAAATGTGTAAATTTTTCGGTAGAACATTTTTCCGACCGAAGGTCGATTCCTTCTAAAATGACAGGATCGCTATTGCTCGCCAGGAAATGGCACGAGGGGTCATAATATTGAAAAAAACAATGGTTCGAAAGGTCTCACAATCGCCAAACTAACATAACCAAATCTCAAAAACTAATATGCTAAGCATGACGGAGCAGGAGGTCCAGAAAAGAAAAAAAATACATCCCCCTTAAGGACATTGCAGGGACATTGCATCACATTACTTCGCGTTCCGGTTGCAGGGGCATGGTCGAGGACATATCGGGTGCATGGGCCAAACACCATGGTCGATATTGAATATCTTCAAAGGGGGAGGGGGGGGGGGGGGGGAAGATATATATGGTGCATAACCCATTCAATACCGGTGACATCCTGTTCAATATATTGTGGCAAATATTAGACAATTCAGCTTAGGAAGGACATTTACCAATTAAATAGCTACAGACTATTTCAGTTAATCCTTTTAGTATGTATTCTTCGTAAACTTCATAAAATCGTCTAAATGTAGCTGAAATCAAAAATTAATTACGTCGCCATTACAGAAAGGGTTAATAAATGACTTGAGATCATTATTAATATTATAGGAATTATAGAGATAGATAATATACCCATAATCCCTATGACTCCCACCGATTATTCCTAAGCTAAATAGAGACTTCTAAAACCAGCCAGAAACCAATGAAGAAGTAAGTTATCGTACTGAAGGGGTTAAGGGGGGGGGGGGGGGGAAATATGTTTTTGTTCTGGACACCCATGTGTTTCATGTTTAGCCCCATTAATTAGGAGATGGTAAGACGTTCACCCCATTAGTTTTGCTATTCTAAAACCTTTCACCCCATTTTTTGTTGTCAATGTTAATACCTTTCGTGCCATTTAGGTGTAATTTTGTTTTCCTGCCGAGCGATAGCCAGCCTGTAATTTTGGAGGATCCGGCCTTCGGCCAAGACATATTTCTACCGAAATAGTAGAAATGTATCTCGAAGGGGGATCTTGGGGATGTTTTTCTTATGCTTGGAGATCTAGGGAGTAAACTAAAATCATAGTAAATATTATATACATAAATAAATAAACCAATAAATAAAGCCTACCAATCCTTCAGGGGGGTGACCTGCTTGTTTTCCTTCCTTTTCTCTCTGTCTCTGGCTTGTATTCATTTGACCCCATTCAGCCTACTGTTTTAAGGCGTTTATCCCCATCCAGGTGTCGATTTTTTCCTGGCGAGCGATAGCGAGCCAACATTGTATGGAGAAATCCGGCTTCGACGGACACATTTTTCTATCGAAAAATGTACAAATTTAGCCTGCTGTCAAAAACATTTAATAACAAAGGAAAGTAATCGACACCTAGATGGGGATAAACGTCTTAAAACAGTAGGCTGAATGGGGCCGAATGGATACAACTCAGGGAGAGAGAGAACAAAATACGAGGTGGGCCCCCTTAATACTGTTCCTACTTACGGCGGTGGACGTGGCATCGGTGTAGTAGTAAGAGTAGGTGAAGACGGGAGGTTCGTCAGGGGCGTCCAGTACCGTCACTGTGATGGCGGCTGTGTTACTCAGGGGAGGGACGCCTTTATCCTGGCGAAGGCACGGAAGAAGCGGAAGTGTTAGGTTCATGTTGCTTGAATAGGATATCCGATTATATCACTTAACCCCTTCTGTACCGGTGATGTCCTTTTCATTATATTCTGGCGGCTATTAGACGATTTTGTACAGCTTAGGAAGGCCGTCTACTCATTAAAGGCTACAAACTATCTCAATTTATCCTTTTAGCTGCCATATATCCTTCCTAAGCTTCATAAAATCGTTTAAATATAGGTGAAATCGAATATAAAAGACGTCGCCGGTACAGAATGGGTTAAGACTGGTGACTATTATGGGTATTACTTTTATGTTGCTTGTTTTACTCATAAGTAGTTGACGATTTTATTACAGTTGGCTTGTGACTGCGATTCAAAGGAGGAATACCTTTATCCTGACGAAGGCACGCAAGAAAAGGGGGAGGGATAATTTTTTGTAGACTGTTTTCTTCATAAATAGACTAAAAAATTGCTTGATTTCGAATGTATCCTCTGGCCGGGGGGCTGGAATTAAAGGGAGGGGTGTCTTTATCCAAACGTAGGCGAATATCAAGACGAAAGGGATATGAATTTTATGTTGATTATACTCTAATTATATAATGGCGACGGTATATTTTGTCCCAAATCCATCACTGAGCTCTGGCAAAAGCTATGTAATACAAAGGGGTACTATTGACTAAGAAGTATTATGAAAGGAAAGCTAGATTAAATATGCATATTTTATACATTTTTAATAACAACCAATCAACAGCTATGGGACGACAGATCATAGCCATTCGTAATAAACATCTATGTATTTGAGTTTGTGTTATAATGCGACAATAGTATCTCGTTTAGTCTATGGGACTTTGTGGGAATCGGTGACATGAAAGTGAGCTTTTAGCTACAGTCATAATCTACAAGACATTTGTTTGTTTGTTGTGGAGATGATATTTCGATATGATAACCTTTGGTGGGTTCCCACATCACTTAATAGCCGCTATTAAAGATTGTACTGGCAGCTTAACCCACTTAAATGATACCGAGGTAGATGATTCAGAGATCTGGTTCGTATTGATGTATATATAACACACAACTTTATCTTGGTGCAAACTAAACCATTACTTAACTACACCTTGTACTATTGTATTATTGAAATCAATTAGGCCTAACTTGTATTCTACATAAATGAAGCGATTTACTTAGTTATGGACACTATAGTTATATATTATATTGTGGTAGTGCTAATAAAATACTGCTATGTATTTAACCTCATCCTATTATTAAGACATGTTAACATCAACTTCAAAGTAGTCAAGTAAAACCTTTAGCAATATTAATTTCTCGAAAATTACTTAATCATCTGAACATAGAATACTGAAGCTTCCTTAACATAGAATACTGAAGCTTCCTTAACATAACAGAACATGTTGCTACTTGAAATAATTGAACTTCGTAATTTACAGTTAACTCTTTCAATAACATGGCGCCTTCTATATTTAAACCAATTTATCGATTTCATAGAGATTAGGAAGGTCCTTTAGCAATCAAAGAAATAACACATCAAATCCTTTGTCACATATAATTTCTAGATTATATATAATCGTCCATTAATTGCCTGAATTAAATGAATGAATGAGTCATGGTGCATTAAAAAGGCTATTTAACCCTTTCCGTATCTGAGACACCTGTCTTAATTTCTGGGTATTTTATTAAATTAAAAACGGATACTGAAAGTCAGTGGGTTATTTACAAATAGTTGCCCGTTTGATTTATAAAAGGGCTTCCTAAGCTGTACTAAAACTTCTAATGGTATTCAAAATAAACTATTAACATGCGTCCTAATCTTCAAGGGGTTAAATTCATCATGTAACTGTTGTCAAAAGGTTTTGCGTTTGCTGCAGTGTCTGATGATTAAGGTCTGTAAATGTGAAAAATGTATAGCTAGAATGAAATTATGGTTTTGTGACATATATATATATATATATATATATATATATCAATTACAGTATTGTATATGTCATAAGGTGATGACTAAGAAGCTTATAAGATTAGAAATATTATCTAAAGAAAAATAAATTGAGGCAGATATGGAATTCATCCAGTATTTAAGAATGTAACTCATTATTATATTGAAGTGATAGAATTCGCTGTTTTTGTTTTATTTGTGGCTTGACTTCAACACACATTTCCTTAAACGAATCAAGGTAAACATGGGTATATGAGTAAAAAATATAATAAATGGGTATATGGTGATACCTGTGGCGAAACAAATAAATTGTGAACCTGGCAAAACCTTTACAGAATACTTCAACCTTATTATTTTCTTATCTCAACAAAACCGATAGTGGTAGCTGGTAAGATAGGAAAACAAAAATTGTTTACATTCTCTAAAGTGATGGGCATACTGCATTTCATCAGAGTACCCAATATTTATAGGTTTTAGGTAATCAGTTATTAATGTCCACATAGAAGAGTGGTAGGATGTACACTCGATGACATAAAATCGTGGCCTTACGTTTTTCAAGCTGCACTGAAATGAATTGAATATCCTCTAAATTTTCTGCCTATGAATTACATATCATAGGTTCATTTTTACTGTTCGAGGGTTCATATTATGCCAAGATCTCTAAACCCCTGAAGGCTATGTTGAGTGTCAAGTGATGGTCAAGTGTTTAGCACCAAATAGCCAATTACCTGACCAGCAAGCTATATTAGGCACCATGCGCATAATGCATACCTTTAATTGGTGTGTGTGTGTGTGTGGTTTTTTTTTTTTTTGCGAGAGAGAGAGAGAGAGGGAGAGGGAGAGGGAGGGAGAGGGAGGGAGAGAGAGAGAGAGAGAGATAATACTGTATTTGTGGAAACTTTGCATTTGTATTTTTTTTTTTTTTTATTATTATTTACGAACGCCTCTTACCATAAAAGTGACTGTACAATCATAGCTCTTGGTGTCCTCAAAATCCACCCTCGTGCTGAGACTGAAGTACACCGCATCTGGAGTACCGTTTAGGCTTCTGTAGCTGGCCTCAGTCGCTTGTAGGGGGCAGTTCGCATCCACTGATACCGTGAAGTTGTTGTTGGGGCTAGCCAGGTCGTTGTCAGTCACTTTTATCTGGGGAAAGGGAATACAAACACAACTGGTATATTTATATCTTATGAGTTACTCCTGAACTTGATAAGGATAATCGTCGATTAATATGCGTTGTCGCTCAAGACATGCCTATAACGTTTATCATGGACCATCTTATAACAGTCTGCCGAAAGTAACTAAGCTCAGTTCAGTCGTTTCTTGGCAGTACTGTAGTCCCAGTCCACTGTGAACTCGTTGTAAGGGCTTCACCTGTCTGTCACCTCCTTCAGAGGACAAGATATAAGAAAGCGTACAATGAAGTAAAATCATCTAATGTTGAGCCTGAACTTTTTTAATGTAATGGGCTGACGGTAACATTAACATTGTTGGAATTGTTGGAATTCATTCTATCACTGTTACCAATTGAAATTATAAGAGGAAATAAGCAGTGAAAGTAATTCTTACTCCCTAAATAAACTTAGTAAACGGTAGGCAATATTATGTTACATGATCTTGGTTGGGTACCATGCGGCTACGTATGATTCTATGCTTATTAGTGTTCATGACTGTGCAATACATAAGAGAAGCCATACACTAAGTTAATATGAGACTAAAGTAATCGGTAAGCTGTAGATAAAACATGAAGAAGACCGTTAATAAAACTATGCTTGGTTCAGTCGTCTTTTATGGACATCTCTTCTCAATTGACACTGAAAATGTGTTGCTTAAGTATGTCAGCTGGTTATCTGTACCTTATAATATGGCGTAACCGAAAATATATGTATTACAATTAGGCTAGTAAATGAGGTATCAAGGATATTAAATCAATACATTAGTTACTAAGCAATTTCGATGTTAATCTGATTATTTACTAATTTAGCATTAAATGTTCTCACGCTAGCACACTTCCATTCATAACAAACCATATGTTGACATTAATCATGTGTAATGCAGTACATCTGCTATCTTCAGTAAGTTATTGCCATTCTATTTTATTCCACTTCTTCTGCCAGTTATACACACACATCAAGCAATGATTGGAGAATAGCGCATGCTTCACATTATCTATTATTCTATCCAGCGTTACTAGTACCTAGAGTTAAGGGGAGGAAGACCGTTTTTCGGGACCCCCTTCTCCCTCATTTTTAGCCCCATTACTTTTGAGACTAGGACGTTCGGCCCATTAGTTTGGCGATTTTAACACCTTTCGCCCCATTTCTTTGTCAATTTTATGACCTTTCGTGCCATTTAGACGTCAATGTTTTCCTGGCGAGCGAAAGCGAGCCTGATATTTTAAGAGGAACCGGCCTTCGGCCGGAAAATTTGTCTATCGAAAAATGTACAAATTTATCTTGAAGGGGGGTCTAGGGTTTTTTGTTTTAAGCTTGATGAAGGTCTAGTGAGGAAAGTAAGAAAAAAAGGAATGAATGACCAGACAAACATTCTGCCTCCCCTTAACTTAGTGCAATGAGTGTTAACACCTTCTGTACCGGCCACGCCTTTTAATCTTATTCTTACTATATTTATACCATTGTGTGCAGTTTAAGAAGGATCTATGGTAGTAAAAAGGGTTAAGTTATATAGTTCGAAGCCTCTTTTTTGCTGGACGCTCTCTTTAAACTGGATAATATCGTCTAGCACAGTAGCCTGAATAAAGTTAAGGGGTCTATTAATTCATTTATTCATATATTATTTTAGTTCCTCGCTAGACCTCCATCAAACTTAGAAAAACACATTGTACATTTTTCGGTAGAAAAAATTTCCGGCCAAAGGCCGGATCCTTTTTAAATTGAAGGCTCGCTATCGCTCGCCAGGAAATAATCGACACCTAAATGGCACGAAAGGTCTTAAAATTGACAACGAAATGGGGCGAAAGGTGTTAAAATCGCCAAACAAATGGGCCGAACGTCTTATAATCTCAAAACTAGTGGGGCTAAACACTAGGGAGAAGGGGGTCCAGAAATACGGTCTGCCTCCCCTTAAAGAACGGCACCGGTAATGAAGGGGTTATAGGCTAAATATAACTGAAACAAGGCTAACATTATGTCACTAGTGCGTCTTGGGGGTATAGAATGAATCCGAGGTAAATTGTCAAGATCGGGCACTTTGTTTAATTATATGTTTATAGTCATGGTAGTTGATAATTACGCAATAAACTAGGAGGACAATAAAAACATCTTGATAGATAATACATAAGTGTGACGACTAAAATCCTGGGGTATGTTGTATATTGCTAGTATTGTAATGTAAGGATAATGCTCATAACAGTGTTTCTTTTCATTCAGCTATGTACAAAAATCTTACTAACTAACTAATACTAACTGTTTTTTTATGTATATATACAGTATATATACAGTAAAGTAAGCCTTAAAGGTGGAGGCTCATGGTTTGAGGTAAACATGGACAAATAATCGCCAACCAGCATATAAGTATCTTGTAAAATGCAATGTCACTGAAATTATTATTAACAATGGTATAAAGGATTTTGCGGATCCTCTCTACCGGGCCTGTGACGTCATAGTGACGTCACACCAGTATCCTTAGCCTAGACTGAATAGTGGACTTACACTCTTGTGACGTCACAGGCCCGGTATAGACGATCCACAAAATCCTTTATACCATTGTTAATAATTATTTCAGTGCCATTGCATTTTGCAAGAAAATTATGTACAGCTTGGCGATTATCATTCCATGTTTATCTTGTTACGACCGGGACTCGTATAAAACAAGGGCTCTTAATCATTGGACTAGAAAGGCACACAGCCACAACGGTAACACTAGATCCAACCCTCGAACTTATAATGCCGGCGCACAAAAACACCTATACCCTCCAGAGTTAAATCTGCGATAGCGGGGTATCCTCTAACTCGGTATAAATGCACTACTACTACAGGCTGATGATCTCTGATACAGCCTGATCACAACAACATACAATTACGTTAATAATGTATACAAGGAAAAAGATAGAGAGCTTAATTAAATCACTGAAATGATTTAATGCAAACAAGAAGAAGGTATAATTAAAGTTACTCTAAACAATAATAAACTGTCACTCCTATATTAAAGAAAGTGAATGAAAGTCCTAAAGCATCGAATAGGAATCTTCTGAAGAAAGTCTGATGCTGCTTAAGATGATCGAATCGGATTTTGAACTGTTATATAAAGCAGGGACAAGATATGACAAGTGTAGGGACATACAGTGTTAACTGGCACGGGAATAACGATAAATGCGCAATAGTATTATCTCCAACAACAAAAGAAGTACTTCCTCAGGCAACGCAAAAGCCTGCTCGGGTTGTGCAACTCAACAACAACCAAGGCTTACAATCAATGTGAGTAAATCCAGGCGAATAAAGTCTAGCTGGGATGTCGTAGGCTAGGAAACAATGGCTGAGCAAGCGGCTTGTAGCCTAGCGAGGTCCTTAAGACTGTACGGCCAAATTACGTTAAATGACGGGGTGCTCTCTTGAGAGATCCAGATCGCTAGTATCTGGTTCTCTCCTGGCGACCCTCTCAAAGTCAAAGCAAAACGAGTTAGCACAGTGTTGGGTGGCAGAGGCAAAAGCCCTCACTCGCAACATAGTGCTAAACTCACAAGGTACACAGTCAGAAAGACAACCTAGGCTTCCCACGTATCCGTTGCGATTGTTCAAGTTCAACAAAACCTGGTACACATCGGAAATCACAACATCAATAGCCTTACCCCAGTCTAGCATTAAATAGCCCAGCAGACAACCAAGAAATAGGTAGGGAGACACAGCGAGTGTGTCGAACCTCTACAGACAAAATGTTAACCCCTCCAAAATGTCTAACTAAACATGGAATATCTGAGAGCTTCAGCATATAATACGATGGCCGATGTATGAAATCGTGCAGAACCAAAGGGGAGTTATGATGTTAAATAGATTGGAAGAATGAGAGGTAAGAAGTTGAGAGAGAGAGAAAGTGTTCTATAGGTAGAAGTCGGGGACAGGTGGCAAGGGAGGTGTGAAGGGTATGCTGGTCAGGCAAGCTCTGAGGAAGGTAGCTCCTCAGGAACCTCAGGATCACACAAAGGCATGGTGGTCGGCCAATCACAGGCCGATACGTCACACGGCAGCAGGCCTCCAGAAGGCGCCAGGAACCACCAGCCAATCAAAACCGAGAGAAAGCCCACGCGGGCGAGCAACTCCTCCGGGAGGGAGGAGGGAGGAGGAAATCAACACTCACTGCCCCCACGCTGCTCGCTCGCTCTCTCTCTCTCAACTTCACCACAATGCATCTTATGTTCTACTCATGATATAAAATGCTTCCCGTTGTCACAGACGAAAACAAAGACCACCATGGGACTGTCTGTAACAACACGAACACTATGAAAGAAAGAACAACATTCTCTTATAACTGTAGCCCATTTCACTGCCCTGGCGAGCGCTAGTGGCTACCGGGAGGCGATTCTGCCAACGCTGGTAGGCGTCACACCCCGCCCGAGATATGGGACGCTCAACATTAGGCGAGCACCATATCTGACAAGGCAGAATGCCGACAAGACCCGCCACAACCAGCCACTCCGCCAGAAATTAAATGCAAAGCTCAATCATAAACAAAACAACATTTTAGCATAAATAAAATCTTATAACCCCTCCCAAACATAATAGTATAATTTTAGCCTGCTATGCTCCCAGAGCGAGCTTCACAGACCCCAGCCTCCTAAGTGAAAGACAGGTTCAACTTAGGACTTTAGCTATAACATTGGCAACTTACAATTAACTATCAAAAGAAAGAGTTTTTATGTGATTTTTTTATTTAATTTTAATGTTGTTTTTGACGGCTGCTCTACAGGGGCAAGCCTGATTTTTCTCCACTCTCAACACACACTGACTGAACGGCGAGGGTTCTCCTGCAAACAAACCCTCCCATGACAAACAATCAGCCAAAACATTATCAGTGCCCTTATCATGCCACACATCCAACTTGTGTCTTGGCAGCAAAACAACACCTGACACTGATAACCTGCCCAGTTCATCACAAGACTGGCATTTCTCTTCGCTCTTTCCGGCAACGGGGCCTGCCAATAACCTTTCACTAGTTCTACCTTCGTGACGAGCGAGGCAGCCCCGATGCGGTCTATGGTATCGTCAACTCTAGGTAATGGATAGGCGTCTGTCAGGGATAATTCACACCCACTCTTGCAATCAACACACACACTGATCTTGCCACTTAACATAGGTTGTAAAGTTACAGGCAACGACCACTCACGACATTCCTTATCCCTCAGACCATTTTTCCACATGTCGTCTAGCTCTGTTTTCACGACAGGCTGTTGAGCAGGATTTATACGGTAGGGAATTAAACTGAGCCTAGCACCGTCTCCAGCCTCCATGTCGGATTCTACCCCGTACATCAGGCCTGGAGAAGCAACAAACATGCGGATGCACTGCCACAGCCTAGTAAACAACTTATCTCGCAGAACAACATGCCTAGTGCCCTCCCACAACCCAGCCGAGACCGCAGCTTCTAAACTATAGCCTCCCTCCTTCTCCACCTTCGTCCCTAGAACAGCCAGGTCATGAGAGGGACAATCAGTACCACCTGTGCAGTCACTCCCATAGTTCATTATTGCTAAGGCTTCCCCGCCGATACCGTACATGCGCACCCCCGCATTCCTTACGACTACATCTGCCTGCGCAGCATCACCACTTTTAGCGACATGGCCAGATACAGTCGGTCTATGGTAGGGCTGTTGCATTCGACTAGAGCAGCATTGGGAGGCTATGCGACGACCGGGCACATCCACTCCACAGCCAACCTCACCAATCTGCTCAATGTCCTCCTTCTGACCACCACCCTCGGCAGCCATGGGTCGACCCTGACCTGACAACCATGTCCAAGCCTCGTCGCCCACCTTGAACCACCGAAACAACGAGGCTAACGGTCTATTGACATTCAAGTGACCTGCCCGCGGAACATCTTGCACCGCCTGAGTTGTGAGGCTCGGGTGCTCGGCACGACCAGTGGGGTATGAACCGAGCTGGTGCTGGAGCGCTGCACACTGCTGCTCAGGCAGGTGCTCTAGAGCTTCCACAGCCACCAGACTCGTGTCCCCCGCCCACTGCTCCGCCGAGACATGACAATCCCAACTCTCCTCCACCTGTGCCCTACTGCCCCCCTCTCCTTCTCCTACTTGGCCGCTGCAGACCAACGCAGGGACAGTAGGCTGCCTCACAAACTCCTCCAACAGGTTCACATATCATGTTTCCCCGTCCTCGTGTTCGATAGCCCCGTTCCCACAACTCTCCTTCAACTGGGAACTACTAAGTCGCGGAGTGCCATCACGCCCAACCATGTCACTAGGGGTGACAGGTTCTGGGGCCACTCCGGAGCTCACCTCTGAGTCAAGTACTAAGCCGCTAAGGAGAGCCGCTGAAGCAAAACTCACAAAACTCCCAACTTTAGTTTGCTCCTTCCGACCGTTTCTCCGCTGGTCTAGAGACTGAGGAATAGGCTGTGACACTTTGGATGCAAGAGATCTTGTAACAATGCACGACATAGGTTGTACTTGACACTTCCCTACCCACTCCTGTTCCTCCCTACTCACGTCGGCCGGCTTCTCGGCAACGACTAAGGGGGAAACCTCAGAAGTAGGCACCGCAAAGTCGTTGCCGAGAAGGAGGTCGACGCCCCCAACAGGCAAGTTCTCCACAATTCCAACATCCAACTCTCGCGTCACACCATCTACCTCCAGTTCCATCCTGACCAACGGGTATGACCTGACAGCATTGATACCTTGCACCACAACCACCCGTGCCGCGTTTATTGGTCTACCAGTAAAGTTCTTCATCAAAGTCTGAGAGGCACCAGTGTCTCGCAACAGCTCAACTCCATGCTTCTTACCAGCCCACTTCACGCAGCCACGCCCTCGATGGTCACAAAAGACATCGCGGACAGGGTTCGAGCCTTCCGGATTCTTCTCCGCTGGCTGTGTCCCAGCCTCTGAAGTTATACCCCGGGCAAACTCAGACGACTTCGGGGACACCCCAATGTTGCGAGCCAAAGACACAACTGCATTAGGTAGCTTGCTTGGACAGGCTCTTGCAAAATGCCCCTTCTCATGACAATGAAAACACTCTAACTCCCCCTTGGGCTTCCCTTGAGGGGGGGAAGGACCCTGACCCTTCTTAAACGGGATGGTATTAGGTTTATGGTCAGAATTAATATCATTGCTCTTGTAGTTATTGTTATATGGTGTATCACTGACTCGGGGTGGGGGGGAGTGTTGCGCCCCTTGTTACCTGCATCGTTCTATTGTGCAGACCCGCACCCACGAATCAGCGATAGCCTACGGTCAGCCATCTCAGCTGCCTCCTGAAGAGTTTTCGGGGTTTTTTCTTTAAGATTCAACGTCAGATCGCCGCCCGTACACTTGAAAAATTGTTCTAGAAGCATCAGCTGTTTCAACTCCTCAAACGTCGATGCCTTCTCAGAACGCAGCCAGTTTCTAAATGCATTGGACAGATCCCGGGCATGCTCAAGAAAGGTGCACTCACGACCCTTCGTTACATCCCGGAACTTCAATCTGTACGTCTCTGGTTGTAACTCATATGCCCGCAGGACAGCCTCCTTCAATACCTCATAATCGACGCAAGACTCCAAGGGCAACGCATCATATGCCTTGAGTCCTTTGCCAACCAACCTAGAGGAAACAAGGGCTGCCCACTTAACCTCGGGACATTGGTGCTCCCGGCACTTCTTCTCAAAACGCATGAAAAATTCGGTGACACCCGACTCGTCAAATACAGGGACCAACTTGAGCAGGTGCGATAAAGACTGATCAAGACCTCGATTTCCAGAACCGAGACGCTGCCCTGTTGACTCCACCCTAGACTTCTCAAGATCTCTGTCTGCACAGTACTTCGTAGCCTCAACCTGAAGCTCAGCCTTTCTCTCCTCAGCCTCATTCTCTCGCTGCCGTTGCTGGATCTTAGCCATCTCAATCTCAGATTCATGCTTTCGTTGCTCAAGCTCAGCCGCCCGCTGCTGCTGCTGAATCTTAGCCATCTCAAGCTGGAAGATCATATCTGCAGTTAAACCTTGAGGAGGAGGAGATGCAACAATTGGAGACTCACCCAAGTGCAAACCACGCTGCCAGTGACTATCGGCCTGCGGGAACGTACCCGGCTCCGGAGCCCGAGGGGGCGCCATGGTAGGAGTCGAGTGGAATTGGGGCTGGGCCGAAGGTGCCCCAGCTCCCGCTCCACCCGAAGCCCCATGCACCCCGCCGAGCACCCAGGCCACCAGGTCACCTCTCGTCATGCTGCTAGTGCCCACATGACCCATGACCGTGGCCAAACACTGGAGACCATACCGATCAATCCTGACACCCGGTCAACAGTAATAGGCATCTCCGGAAACTTCTTTGCATCCTCCTCACTAGTTATAACTCTAATGCCTTCTAACAAACCCCGCTGCTGCACCTCAGAGCCTGCTTCCCATACTGTGTCCTCACTGTACACTGATCCGTCGTCCGACATATTGTCCACCGAAAATTCTCAACGTTTATAAAAAAAAGGAGTACCTAAACTCTCATGTAGCACTATTCACTCAAAAATGCTTGAAGACTCTTAAGTGTTATACTACTCGCCAAAAAAAAATCCATGTGTCCACTATATTCCTTTAAACAAAAAACAAATGACCACAACACTCCTGCAATATTTCTCTAAGTTCACAAAATCCTAAGCAAGGTCGCCATTTGTTACGACCGACCGGGACTCGTATAAAACAAGGGCTCTTAATCATTGGACTAGAAAGGCACACAGCCACAACGGTAACACTAGATCCAACCCTCGAACTTATTATGCCGGCGCACAAAAACACCTATACCCTCCAGAGTTAAATCTGCGATAGCGGGGTATCCTATAACTCGGTATAAATGCACTACTACTACAGGCTGATGATCTCTGATACAGCCTGATTACAACAACATACAATTACGTTAATAATGTATACAAGGAAAAAGATAGAGAGCTTAATTAAATCACTGAAATGATTTAATGCAAACAAGAAGAAGGTATAATTAAAGTTACTCTAAACAATAATAAACTGTCACTCCTATATTAAAGAAAGTGAATGAAAGTCCTAAAGCATCGAACAGGAATCTTCTGAAGAAAGTCTGATGCTGCTTAAGATGATCGAATCGGATTTTGAACGGTTATATAAAGCAGGGACAAGATATGACAAGTGTAGGGACATCCAGTGTTAACTGGCACGGGAATAACGATAAATGCGCAATAGTATTATCTCCAACAACAAAAGAAGTACTTCCTCAGGCAACGCAAAAGCCTGCTCGGGTTGTGCAACTCAACAACAACCAAGGCTTACAATCAACGTGAGTAATAATGCTGCATACATAACATAAGAGTTTATAATCCTAATCGGGTGTCTGCTAGGCGAATAAAGTCTAGCTGGGATGTCTAGGCTAGGAAACAATGGCTGAGCAAGCGGCTCGTAGCCTAGCGAGGTCCTTAAGACTGTACGGCCAAATTACGTTAAATGACGGGGTGCTCTCTTGAGAGATCCAGATCGCTAGTATCTGGTTCTCTCCTGGCGACCCTCTCAAAGTCAAAGCAAAACGAGTTAGCACAGTGTTGGGTGGCAGAGGCAAAAGCCCTCACTCGCAACACAATGCTAAACTCACAAGGTACACAGTCAGAAAGACAACCTAGGCTTCCCACGTATCCGTTGCGATTGTCCTAGTTCAACAAAACCTGGTACACATCGGAAATCACAACATCAATAGTCTTACCCCAGTCTAGCATTAAATAGCCCAGCAGACAACCAAGAAATAGGTAGGGAGACACAGCGAGTGTGTCGAACCTCTACAGACAAAATGTTAACCCCTCCAAAATGTCTAACTAAACCTGGAATATCTGAGAGCTTCAGCATATAATACGATGGCCGATGTATGAAACCGTGCAGAATCAAAGGGGAATTATGATGTTAAATAGATTGGAAGAATGAGAGGTAAGAAGTTGAGAGAGAGAGAAAGTGTTCTATAGGTAGAAGTCGGGGACAGGTGGCAAGGGAGGTGTGAAGGGTATGCTGGTCAGGCAAGCTCTGAGGAAGGTAGCTCCTCGGGAACCTCAGGATCACACAAAGGCATGGTGGTCGGCCAATCACAGGCCGATACGTCACAAGGCAGCAGGCCTCCAGAAGGCGCCAGGAACCACCAGCCAATCAAAACCGAGAGAAAGACCACGCGGGCGAGCAACTCCTCGAGGAGGGAGGAGGAAATCAACACTCACTGCCCCCACGCTGCTCCCTCGCTCTCTCTCTCTCAACTTCACCACAATGCATCTTATGTTCTACTCATGATATAAAATGATTCCCGTTGTCACAGGCGAAAACAAGACCACCATGGGACTGTCTGTAACAACACGAACACTATGAAAGAAAGAACAACATTCTCTGATAACTGTAGCCCATTTCACTGTCCTAGCGAGCGCTAGTGGCTACCGGGAGGCGATTCTGCCAACGCTGGTAGGCGTCACAATCTCAGCCCATGAGCCCCCACCTTTAATGTTATAAATTAGAGGAATATTTCCAGAATGAAAATGTGTCTTATCGACATAAAATTAATGACCGACTCTCTCTCTCTCTCTCTCTCTCTCTCTTTTCTCTTCTCTCTTCTCTCTCCTCTCTCTCTCTCTCTCTCTCTCTCTCTCTCACCTGCAGGCTTTGTAGAGTGACATCAGTTGGCAATTCCTCAGTAACATCAACACTGTATGTAGTATCGTCCGGTGTAGGTTTTTGGGTGTTTTCATCCTCAATATCGTGGTTCAGGTCCAGGGTGCACTGTGTAAAAGAAGTATAAGAATCCAATACGATTTTAATGTACATGTTAGATATAGGAGTATAATAAATTAAATATATATGTGAGCATGATATATTAGTATTAAGTAACACCCCGTTCTTAACATTATTCATCAATTACAAACCCCAATGTACTTGAATAAACTAATGAAAGCATATGGTCCTCCCAGTATGTTTGGAACCAGTATGTTTGGAACAAGCTGATACCTAGCTGAATAGGGCGAACGTGTGTGGGAGAAGCCTTTATGATGCAGTTAATTCTGTAGAGATACTGATGATGATGATGAAAATACCATTTTTATTTATATATTACCGAAGTTGTGTGGGCGGCTACGTACATTATTTTAATAAGACATACCCAGATGCTACCCTATGATGTTGGACATGTAAAACGGCGGGTCAGCTTCAGCAAAATCCACTAATAATGTAGGTCAACAGATTTTGTTAGGTGATTTGTAAATAGGTAAAACATAATTAGTAATGTGTGAAAAGGAAAACTTATGCAGCCTATCAAATTAGATTATAATGTTTTAGCATTTTATGACATTTTTTGTCGACCCCTACTTGTTTATGATAAGTTGATCTAAGAACGAACATTGACCACTCAACTTAATAGCATCAGATTTTGCTCCCATAATTCCATTTATACAATATTGAAATAATTTGCATGTTCAAGTATCTGATAATATAAACTATCAACTTGTCTTTCAAGTTATGATATTTTCTATTACCTACTAGTTCACTAAACAAAAACCCAGTGTGTCCAGGCATTTTGGCTCGAACGTCCCTTGATGATGGCCCTGTCACTCTTTCAAGTCTGCGGGAGGCACTCGATACAGGCATATCTGCATTTTGTCTCCCTCACTCACATAACAAAAAAAAAAAAAAAACATACACATGTATACATTACATGCACTTGCTACTTACCCCTTTTACATCGGAAAAATCGGCAAAAACCAATCGGACACTTGGTGCAGACTGAAATTAATAACAAAGCATGAATACATAACATTATTAAATATATTACGTTCAGTCGTGGACATGAGTTTCTGGACAATGCTAGTTTATTCGCTGTAAGTAGGCGAGAAATCATGACCTCCAACCTCTGTAACTCAAAAACGACTAGTAATTGAGCTAATATTTCAACCATTTAGGAAGGGTCAACCAGGAAATATGTGTGACAATGTACAGCCCATTTGCTCAGCCCTTTTTGAGTTACAGAGGATAGAGGTCATGATTTATCTCCTACTTACAGCGAATAGACTATAGGAGGAACAAATGTGGTAAAGTAGTGAAGTAATTTGGTAATAACTGATAAGTGAATTACTGGTTTTCACTGATCAATGTTCATAGTCTTGTTTATATAATTAAGATATGTTCAGCTATTCCTTGCCATGACTGTACGGTCGCGCTAATAAGTCATGTCCCAGTTGTCATAACGTTCAGCTTGCTCTGTGCTGTACTGTCAGATGTTGAATAGGGTGGGTAAGTGTAGGAATATGTTTTTTATATTTCACTCGATATGAAGAAATGAAGCTTAGATATTGCTGATACCAGTTATTGATCAAAACATACTTGGTGCCGATGCATCACTTATTTGCGCGATTGTACACCGATTACCTCCAATGTACAGTTACTTGTATTTCTGTCTTTACAAAAGCTGGTTATTTGCGATTATTTGTAGTTTCCTTCCTATTAATGTTGTATATTTAAAAACACTAACCAAAGGAACTTATTTCAGAGCTATTTATATGTTATTATTATTATTATTATTATTATTATTATTATTATTATTATTATTTGTTGTAGTAGTATTATGTTGTAGGCCTATTACTTATTTTATATATCATTATTTATTCTCCACTCATTAATAATCAACTTATAACTGATATATTTAATTTACATTAATTTTATCAACCTACATACAGGTGGAGATGCAGGCAACTGTGAGGTCGCCAACAGTAAAAGGTTAAAGGGAGATGGACTGTTTTTCGGGTCCCTTTTCTCCCTCATGTTTAGCCCAATTAGTTTTCAGATTTTAAGACATTCGACCCATTAGTTTGGTGATTTTAAGACCTTTCTCCCCATTTGTTGTCAATTTAAAGACTTATCGTGTCATTTAGGTGTCAATTTTTTTCCTGGCGAGCGATAGCGAGCCTGTAATTTTAAGATAAACAGGCCTTCGGCCGGGAAATTTGTATATACATTTGTTTCCACATTTATCTTGAAGGGGATCTAGAGAGTGATTTTTTAAGCTTGATGGAAGCCTAGCGAGGAAACTAAAAAAATATATGAATATAATATAAATAAATAGACCAAAACAGAGATACCCACTGTCCCCTTAAATAATTCTTACATGCTAATGACACATTTTGAAATATTCATTAGGAGTACATCTATTTCACCAAAATCAAAATGTTAGTTATTATATGATTGTACATGGATATCATATTGGCGAACTTTCATCTTTCTTTGCAGAATAATATACGTGTACACACAACATTTATATTGATTAGTGATTGTAATTCATTTGCAAAGTGATTCCAAGCCATATTTTGTATTGCCCAGATTCGCGAAATTGATACCTTGTGTTCAGTGTATTTGCTAATCCCATTGGAAAGTCATAACTATTCTCTGAAAAATAGAGCAAGAAATGCATGACATCTACGACTTACCACTGAGTCTGGATAGTCTGGGAGTTGCTCCAAGGTCTTTTTCACCTTGATTGTCATCGTTTGGTCGCCTTGTATGAGCTCGAAATATTCTAAGAAGTGTTGGTCATTGATTTTGTTAGGTGGCTCGATGAGTTCGTTCCATTTGATGCTATACAGGATGGTGTCCAGCGCCACCTTCTCCATCACGGTTATCATTTTGTACAAGTTCTCATCATAGCCCGAAAGAGTTGACCCATCCTCATTAGTTATGTGGTTGAAGCATTCTGTATTAGAGAAACATCTATTAGTTTACAGTTCCTGAAAAAGAGAGAATGAGGGAGGGAGGACAATGAGAAATACCCAGCGGCATGTTCAGTTAAGGGGGGTGACCTGCTTTTGTTCTCTCCTTTTATCTCTTAGGCCCACTCTGGCTTGTATCCATTCGGCTCCATTCACCCTACTGTTTTAAGACGTGTATCCCCATCCAGGTGTCGATTTCTTCCTGGCGAGCGAAAGCGAGCCAGCAATATATGAAGAAATTTGGCTTCGCCGGAGAATTTTTGTTATCAAAAAATGTACAAATTTAGTCTGTTGTCAAACCATTATTTTAAATATGCTGGCTCGCTACCGCTCGCCAGGAAAAAATTGGTGATGGGGATAGACGTCTTAAAATAGAAGGCTGAGTGGTGCCGAATGGATACAAGCCAGAGAAAAAGAGAAAAGGAGAAACAAAAAGCAGGTCACCCCCCTTAAAAGATAACTGTATATCTATCTATCTATTAATTTTTTGCCAGACGAATTTATCCACAAAATGGCTACGAATGAATCGCCCCCATGCGCGTCTGCCCCCTGTCAGCCGACACCCCTCCTCCCAGCCTACACCGTTTTCCCTCATATGCCTTTCAACTTCATCCTTTCGCCTCGCTCTCGGTCCGGTGACAGCCTTATATATTTAATTTCAGCTACATTTAGACGCTTTTATGAAGATTAGGATGGCTATATGCTAGCTAAAACAGTTAATTGAGATAGTATGTAGCATTTTAATTGGTAGACGTCCTAAGCTGAATATAATCATATAATAATTGCCAGAATATAATAACAAAAATGTAATCGGTTCTGAGTAGGTTAAAGATTATACACAAAACCATGAACACATCATATCCAGTCACGACTTCCACACATTATGTCTCTGAATCATCTGTCTACAACTGTATATTCTGTTTTGACTTTTGTTTTTAATGAAGATTGAACTGAAAATTGTTCAATAATATTTTCATGTAGAGGGCACTAACAGAGCTAATTTGGTGGATCGTGAGTAAGCACTAAACATTTCCTATTCCCAGCACTCTCTGTTTCCTTAAACATAGACCTCGGTATGTATTTTTTTTTCTACGTGAGTGAGGGGGACAAAAGTCAGAACTGCCTGTAGCGAGTGCTTCCCCCAGAGTTGATAGAGTGACAGGGCCGAAATCAAGGGACGTTCGAGCCAAAATGCCTGGACACACGGAGTTTGAACAAATTTAAGTCATAGGAAGAGGGAAAGGCTGATTCTGGGTGCGTGAGAGTTCCAGAGTTCAGCAGTTGAATAGAAGAAAGTCTGAGAATAGCGTTTCACTAATTGCCTGAAGAAAACAATGGGTTACTTTACATAACATTCCCTCAAAGGCACCGAGACCAAGAATAAGAGAGGAACAATTTATTTGCAGGATCACTGCAATCAGCAACCCATTTTAGGATCTACAACCCTCAGCAAACTCTTCAAAGGTAAACCTAGCGACCAACCTCAGCTACCCTTGAGAGGCTGCAAATTCATTCGGCAACCCCTGTGAGGCACACAGAGTTCAGGAACTCTTGTTCCCGGTCATAATTCAGCAATCCCTGTTCTGGCATCAACCATGTGACCACCCTCAGCAACTCGTGTGTGGCCACAACCTCCTTCGGCAACCCATGTGAGGCTTCTAAAGAGTTCAGCAACCCTTGCTTTCTACCAAACCTAAATAGCAGAAGAAGAAGACGAGATCCAAGAAGAAGAAGAAGTACAACGCTCAGTGGTCACCAGCCCAGAATGAGAAGACTAGAAAAGAACCTGATATCCCTGACACACTTGGGAACAATATTCGTTAATTCGGCCTTTAGTTCTTTGAGTTAAATTGTCCCTAATATATATTAAAGAAATCTCACCATAACATCACACGCTATCCAGACTAGAATTAGATAAAGATTCACTGATATTAGAAGTTAATTAAGATCCCCGTTGATAATCTCTGAAAAATCTTTGATTCTTTTTTCCTTTGCCTAATAATACCCGCCTTTCGCATGTTATTCATATCTTTGTATTCATCCTGATCTACACTTAAACTAACATGCACATATTTTCCGGGTTCTACCCATCATATTATGTTTTAGTATTTGCTGACCTATGAATAGGCATTATAAATATATCTGCAACGTTTGGCGAAAATCTATCCATTATTTTAGGAGCAATACTAATAAATATGATGTTGACCTTTGACATTAATTATCTTAGGAATGTTTAGCTGAACACTGGTCAGTATGTTTTGCATATACCGGTACTGTATATATAGCTTCTAGCATTTTAAGTAGGTTGAACATTAAATGAGTATTTAAACAGTTGCAAAATTTACCTTTATCTTTGACCTTTATGATTGACCTTAACATTTAAGTAAGACCAATTTACTTTGCTGACTGACATCCACATGAATCGTCTAATTTCATCTATAATCATTCTGTAAGCATATTTAAATATCACTAGGAGGAGGTATTGGACGGAGAGACAGACAGACAGACCGACCGATCGACAGACAAGCTGAGTATCCTTAGTCCAGAATGCAGGGTGTGTGTGTGGGGGGGGGGGGGGGGGAGGGGAGGGTCTATTTAGTTGCTCATTGATGTACCTTTTGTATATATTTTTAGTTTCCTCCTTAGGCATCCATAAAGCTTAAAAAAAAAAAAAAAAAAAAAAAAAAAATCCCGAGACCCCCCTTTAAGATAAACTTGTACATTTTTCGATTGAAAATTGTCCTCTTAAAAAAAATTACAGAGCAAAGGTTGGTTAGCATTGACATACAGGGTGGTGGAGAATACGATTACCCACCTGCCAAACATTGGTAACACTTTTTCTCCACACACTTTTTTTTTTATTAAGGTGACAGTTACAAAGTGGTGTACAATCTATCTTATTCTAGTTACATTGTAGTTTATCTTATTGTACCAGTACCTCCCTACAATCAACCTAGTTGTTCCCCAATTCGTCCCTCCGCCACGACCATTTCAAAGTCCAAGTCTCTCACTCTTGTCCTCTGTAGCGGGGAGGACCTTGTACCCCTGAGACATAGGAGTGCAGACCTGAGAAGAGAGAAAGAGAGCCGGCATCTCATCCAAGTTATGACTTGGCTTCTATGCTGGCGCTTTTTCTCCGATATTTGTTCAGCTAATCTGGCATAGAAGACACTTGCAGAAGGTCCCATACCTCCCGACGATGAGAAGACCAGAGGAGTAAAGCTTCCTTGATCCCTGTTCAAAATTCTTTCTTCATAAGCGCGTTTTTTCTCACTTTCGTTTCTCAAGTATGCCGCCTTGTGTCCTCGCTCACGATATGTTTGTGCTCTTGGGTTGAAGATTCTGATGTCGAAAAAAGCCTGTTGTCCCCTCGTCCAAAAACCTCAAGCACTTACGTCCACTCTTGCTTCATTTGAAGTATTTGCAGTATTGTGGGCCAAGCGCTGTCCGTCCATAGGCAGAAGTTCCGGTTCGATTCTGACATCATGGCACACCTCGTCCAGCATTTGTGCAGTGATGTCTCGTACTTCATCATGCCGGATACAGATGAATCCTCCTTTCTTACAGGTCATACAGTGGTCTGGGTTGTTTATTTCACCGCATGCACATTTCAGCGGCAGGTTCGAAACTGGCCACCCATACCTCAAGGCTACGGCATCATTGAATTCTTGTTTATTTAAGCTGAAGCCTTTCTCCTTTATTGGTAATGATGTGAGACAATTTGAAGCCCCCGTGTCTTGTGCCATCTCAACTCTCATTTTCAGTTCTTCCCTACATCTGGTCTTAATTTGTTCTAGGCTATGTTTCTGTCTCTCTTCTCTGCTCTTTGTAATTTCCTGTCTTGCATTTCGTTGTTCCTCTTCGTCCACCTCATCATTTTCATTTTGCTCCCGTATTTTTTCTGTCAGAGACTTAGTAAGTTTAAGGGAATTTTGGTACTCATGTAGTGCCGCCTCCACTGGGTTTATGATCCCCATACCTCCGAACCTTGGCGGAAGAGCTAATAGATCTCTTAGCTCTTGCGTGACGCCTTCCATCTCTGTTAGGGCCGGTATGAATGTTCCTCTGATTGCTTCTTCAAGCGGTTGGAGCATCTGTCTAATGCCAGGCACTGTTCTCATAAGAAAGGTCCATCTGTGCTTAACACCATATGTGAAGGCAGTATATGCAGCATGTGGTTCAGATTTCGCAATGTCTGCCAGGGTTTTCACTTCCTTTACCCACTCCGCTACCTTTTTTCGCACATAGTCTCTCTTGCATTCTTCTGTGCCTATTACTGCTCCCAAATGGCGTTGACCCTCCTTTGTAATCTTCACTCCTGTCCCATCAAAAGTCTGCACCGCTTCTTCAGCTTCTTCATAATTGTTTTCTTTCACTATTAGTACAGATTTACTAGCATTCGGATGGTACCCAATGACTTCGCCTACCGATTGTACTCTCCGCCACCATTCTTTGAGATCCCCTATTTTTCCTGCACCTGTGAGGTCATCTGCATACGCCACTTGTTTCACTCGGGTTACCTCATGTTTTATTTTCTGCTGCAGAATTGATAGTGCCAGTGCGTACATTGCCATTGCCACTGGATCTCCTTGCGTTGTTCCTTCATTTGATTTGAGAATTTTCATTTCTTCCTTCTTTGTGCTTCCAACTATATACAGGTTAGCTGGCTCCTTATAAGTATTTTCTATGTACTTTGCGATGCTCGGGCATTTGATCTTGATGTTGTGAATAGCTGCCTCCCTATTAATGGTGTTAAAGGCATTTGTTGCATCCACTAGCAGTACCGCTTCACAATCTTCCTCATGATATACCTTCCCCATTGCATGTATTGCTGCTTCTCCTCCGGCTTGCTGTCCTGCACATACTTGTAAGTTGCCCACTGCTCTTTGTACATCTTTTCCAAATTCAGACATGATTGCTTTTCCTATAATCCTTCTAAGAACTTCCCCAACGCCTACTGGTCTAACTCCTGGATTCTTATTTAAAGGTATCAGGCGACATGCTGTCAGAGCTTCTATGTTCACGCATGGTGATGATGCAAGTTTCTTTGCCAGCATTGCTATTGCTTCACAAAGGTCACCCGCGGCTGAACCAAACTTGTTTTGACTTAGGAAGATCCTCCAAGTCTTAGCATCTACTCCTGATGGACCTGCTCCTCCCTGTGTTTTCAGCGCCTTTCTCCATATGAGGTCTCCAGTTATATTCTCATATATCACCGGGTCTGGAGGAACATATTCCCCGTCTAGTTTGGCCTCATCACTTGCTGGTTTTGCTTCTGGGTGTTTCTCCTTCAGCTGGTCCAAGATACGTCGATTCACTTCGTGCATCCCACTTGAGGCTTCCCCAGTGACCATTCTGACTGCCTGTGCCACTTTACCAATCCTCATGCTATTTCCCACTGATCGTGCCATATCATCTGGCTTCCTCTTTCTTCGTTGTTTTGTTTTCAGTCTTTGCTGGATTGCTCGTACTTGGCTAAGAATTTTGTCTAACTCCCCATTTTTCCACCACTCCATTCTCTGTTTCAGCGCTTTAATGTTCTCATTCAGTTTTCCCTTTGGTCTTTTTCTTTGAAGGAACAACTGAGGAATGAAAGAAGCTATCTTGATTGCCACGTGCGCCAAAGGGGCATCCTGAACATACTTTAGGATCATACGTCTGAGTTCCCCCAGCATGTCTTTTGCGGCTTCACAAATCGGTAGTTCAAACTTATTATGTTGCCATTGTATCACTTCTGTATAGATTTCATTCACTAATGTTGTGAGTCCGTCACCAGAATGTCCCATCCATTCTCCACCATTCATGTTTACGTTACGAGGTCGTTCGTTCTGTTCACGATTTTCGATTATTTCTCTCATTATCTTCGTTTAGGCCTACACTATTTTCATTATTTTGTTCCACACCTCTGTTGTCTTGCGAATTATTGATTCCTGCGTTTTCTTCTGCGGGCTGTAGTTGTTGATTGTTATTTTCTGCATTTTCTCTAACAGGGTTTGCTTGTACATCTCCATTAACTTCATTGTCTGTTTCACGGTTCATTTGTACTGCATCTCTCACTGCGTTGTGTCTGTCATCAGGATTATTCCTCGACTGGGACCGAGTTAATAATTATCATCTTGTCTTATTATCATAATTTCCTACCTATTCCCTAATACTGAGTCTATCTATCATTTCTTCCTAAAGGACGAGCCTCTGCCCGATAAAGGTGAACATGTAAACATCCTATGAGTAGCGTTGGAGATAGAAAGAGTAAGATAAGTTATTTAACTCCTCTAGTATGATGCAAGGCTACAGAAGATCAGGCTATATTACAAGACAGTGGGTGCAAAAGAAAATAGAAAAATAAAGTAAAATAAGTGTTTAAAAATACGCACAAAAATAAACACGGGGAAAAAAAACAAAAACAAAAAACAAAATATATATATACCGGTATATATATATATATATATAATACAACACGATTATTGTAGTGAGAAAGGAAATACACTAAGAGAGTAAAATGATTAAAAAGACAAGTGTCAAAATAGTGCTAAGGATTAAAGAAGGATGTTAGAAATCTACTATTAGTTTGAGAAAAAGGTCCTGGTTATCAGTATGCACATAATATATCAGCGAATTATACCTTATTTTAAATAGTATACTTAGTTACTAGTTCGTTAGAGATAACTCTCACATGAAATATACCACTTCAAGTCTGATTTCCTGACTCGGCCATAAATCATATATAACCTTACCTAATATAATCGGCCTGTTTCCTCAAAGCTAAATGACTCTATACAAAGCTAAAGAAACCTTGGCAATTTGAGCCGCTTTACATTCTAAATGTGCCTAACTTTAAATGGAAACCAGCCAATTGGTAACACTGCGTATTTAGTTGCTCATTTATGTATTTTTTATATATATATATTTTAGTTTATGTATTTTGTATTTTGTATGTATTTTGTTTATGTATTATGTTTATGTATTTTGTGTATATATATATATATATTTTAGTTTCCTCCCGAGACATCCATCAAGCTTTAGAAAATACACCCCCGATACCCCCCTTCAAGATAAACTTGTAAATTTTTCGATAGGAAAATGTAGCCAAGCATTAGGCTGCATGATCCGTCCCATGGTTATTTTGTTTGTCATGCCTATCGCCCTATTAATACTCCATTAGACACAGTATAGGTAATAAAGGATACTAGTATTATTAAAGCTGCAATATAAATACACTAATATGAATAATGATGAAATATGTGCAATAAAGGTGTTTTCACTTTTAATCTAGACGGTATTTTGATTATTTAACGACGCTTTCTACAAATACCAAAACTGCCATTAAGTAAAAACATATGTCCAGAAGACAATAGTGTTTTCAAAATGGTTGTACATTATATATTTTCTGATATACCAACCTTAAAGGGGGTCACCGGCTTTTTTTATCTTTCTCTCCTTTCTATCTTTCCCTGGCTTGTATCCATTTGGCCCCATTCAGCCAACTGTTTTAAGACGTTTATCTCCATCCATGTGTCGATTTCTTCCTGGCGTACGACAGCGAGCCAGTATTGTATGGAGAAATGTGGCTTCTCCAGAGAAATTTTTCTATCGAAAAATGTACAAATTGAGCTTGCTGTCAAAACAAAAATATATATTCTATGCTGGCTCGCTACCGTTCGTCAGGAAAATATTGACATCTGGATGGGGGTAAACGTCTTTAGTAAGTAGGCTGAATGGGGCCGAATATATACAAGCCAAAGAGAGAGGGAGAGAAAGCTAAACAAAACAAAATGTGACCCCCCCTTGATTACTAGATTTCAACAGCGCTGCGGTTTATGAAAATTAAATTATTTCCGGTTCCCTGTCATCTCAACCAGTAGACTATTTCAACCAGTAGCTCTCAACCAGTGCCAAATTAACCCTGACCAACCAAACCAGTGCTATAATATAGTACTAACCGAACCTAACCGTATTGGTTGATTTGGTACTGGTTGAGAGCTACTGGTTGAAATGGTTTACTGGTTGAGTTGACCGGTCACCAATATTTCCATAACTGTTCAATGCTTCATTATCTAGATGTGACAATTGCTTGGCTTCTTGCAACACTGGCATGCAATAAACTAATATTTATCAATATGGTAATATGTGATTGCGCGGGGTATATCTAATAGTTTTACTATTCTGATTAAGACAGGTGGTTGGATGTAAGTTAATTCAGAGATAAACTCGACAAATTGCTTAAAATATTCAGTAGGTTTTGAATGTTTTCCAACTTTAGTCAATCGTAACAACAAAATAAGAAAATACTTCGAAAATATAATTTTGTAAATTAATAACCAAATATTTACATTATATTAAGCACCTGCCGATTTGTAATTGCTATGTTGTAATGAGTCGATGTTATTGCTACATTCTCGCTTATATCTCTGCTTGCTAGGAGAGTTTCCGCGAGCATGAAAAGTGTCCTAATTTTCATAGCATGTTAAGGGGAGACTGGCCGTTTGTTTGGTCTATTAATTCATTTATTCATATATTTGTTTAGTTTCCTCCCTAGACCTCCATCAAGCTTAGAAAAACACCCCCTAGACCCCCCTTCAAGAAAAATTTGTACATTTTTCGGTAGAACATTTTCCCGGCCGAAGGCCGGTTCCTCTTAAAATTGAAAGCTCGCAATCGCTCGCCAGGAAATAATCGACACCTAAATGGCACGAAAGGGTCTGAAATTGACAACGAAATGGGGCGAAAGGTGTTAAAATCGCCAAACTAATGGGCCGAACGTCTTATAATCTCAAAACTAGTGGGGCTAAACATTAGGGAGAAGGGGGTCCAGAAAAAAGGTCTGCCTCCCCTTAATGACTGTTTATTTTTGTCTATGTATATGAAGGAGATAAAAGGCAAAGCTGCCTGTAACAAACGTCCCGCCAAAGTGGAAAGAGTGACATGACAGAGATCCAAATTCAAGGTACGCTAGAGTCAAAATGTCTGAACACACGGAGTTTAAAGCAGTTTAAGTCATAGCATGAGGGAAAGACAGATCGAGGAAGAGAGTTCCAGGGCTTGCCTGTTTAAAAAAAGCAAAACTAGGAAACTCTGTTCACTCGTGGGTTAGAGAATAGGGGTAGGAATGTGTTGAAAGTTGGGTGCCCTCACTTTAATTAAAGGAGTAATACACTGAGAAAGCTCTGACATAATTATATGTATGCCATATCAGTCGAAGAGTGCGAGAGATGCAACATTGCAGCGTGTAAAACGAGATTGAAGGGAATTAGAAAGAGGAGGCTATAATTGATGAGACAAAATACTGTTGACACTACCCTTTCGAGAAGTGTAGTATGGGTAGAAAGAACCTCCCTACACATGTGAACAATATTCGGTACATGGGTGCACTGTACAGAGCAAGATCGCCAGTATGGTTTCCTTAATCCCTCCTGTACCAGCGACGTCTTTTTCATAGTATTCTAGCTATATTTAGACGTTTTTGTGCAGCTTAAGAAGGATGTGTGTTAATAAAACAGGTTAATTAAGATAGTGCGAAGCCTGTTAAATACTGGAGGCCCTTCTTAATCTGAATGCAAATCTCCATTAGTAGCCAGAATAACATGAAACGGACGGAACTGGTACTGAACGGGTTGAGGGTCGCTCTACTGGTCATCTCATGTCTTACTGATTCATCCTCCTTTCAGGACTTCAGTGAGACATGTTCTATTGCGCTAGACATGTCGAAAGCCTTCGATAGAATCACTAAATTCCAAACAACCCTCTTTCTGTTTCTAACCCTCTATCTGTGTCTTTGTCTGTAATGTCCTTTCCAACCGTTCCATAACTGCAGTTGTGGACGGCCATTACTCACTTCCTCAATCTATCAATTCTGGTGTTCCTCAGGGTTCTGTCCTGTCTCCAGTTCTCTTTATAATATGCATTAATGATATTTTCAACTGCACCTCTAGTCCCATACCGGCAGTACCGGTAACCATACATAACATAATAGTTACTATTTTCATAATGCACTAGTTACCTCGAATATATTTGCTAATATGTATATTGACATCCTTATGAATTGCATTTTCATCAGTTAGATGTATGAATAATAGCTTTGGGGTTTCTATTATTTATTAACATTATATTATTATATAAGAAATGCGGTCCATGATTTCAATGCAAACATCGTATAAGGCCCTTTGAAATCTAGCTTGAGATTACATAACATTTAGATTACTTGTTACGCTCTTAAATATGGTACAGCTTTCCTCATGTGTTTATTGTGGAAATAGTATTAATTTGAATAATGCTTACATAAATCCAGTATACAAGAATGTATGCATTATAATTATCCGTTATATGATATGTCATTATAAATTTGTTCACAGACATTCAGAAGTTCGATGCATACTAACATTATAAGCTATCAAAAAGAAGAAAAAAACTACCTGCTAATAGTCCGAATTTGAAGCAAAGGTTATTGTCTATAATTATTAGGTTTTGTCTTTCCCTTTGACTACCTGTTCCTAATTAGCCTGTGAGTCAGGTATAAGGCACAGAGTCATGCTGATAATACCTGGCTAGAGCCTAGCGACACTGCGGTAAATAGAGGATGGACAACTGCGATATTTATACTCTAGCTTTCGTTCTTATTCTTCTTATTATTCCATAGTTGTCCTTGTTTTTACTCCTTCTTATTGCTGTTCATATTATGTGTCCCTTTTCTTCTGCCACCCTTTATAATCTTGGTTTTCTTGTTTTCTACCTCCTATTTCCCCCCCCCCCCTCCAACTTGTTCTCTTCTCTTTCTCCTGTATCTCCGCCTATAGTCTACTCGCTGTAAGTAGGCGAGCAATGATGGCCTCTATTCTCTGTAACTCAAAAAGTGCTAGAGCAAATTGGCTGCAAATTTTTACATTTATTCCTTAACTGACTCTTCCCAAATGGTAGAAATGTTAGCTCGATTGCTCCGGTCGTTTTATAGTTACATAGGTTAAAGTTCGTGATTGTTCGCCTATTTACCGCGAATAGACTATAGTTCTGCACCTTCTTCAACTTCCTTTCTACTGGTTTGTATTCACTCTTTATACTTTTCCACCTTCCTCAAATTATGTCTCCTCGAACCCTTCCACTTCTCTTTTCCTCTTTATTCTTTCTATCTCCTCATCATTCATTGTTGTTCTTTCTAAATCACACACAAAAAACACGCAGACACACACACACATACACGCACAAAGAGAGATTGGGAGATTGAGAGAGAGAGAGAGATAAATATGTTGATCACTTTATGCAATGTCTTGATGTCTGTTATAACTATATCGTTACATAGAAACGCATTATAAGCTTCGAAGATTTCCAAAATGGTGGATTTTCGAAAATGTTGTCATATCTCTGCCTCCTAAAGGTACCCCAACTGTGAGTGGTACAAGAGATAAGGCGCCACCTGCTTATCTAACATAGTTCTTGGTAGTGGACGGGGTAGCATTAGAGGGTGACTGGTCAACTCAACCAGTAGACCATTTCAACCAGTACCAAATCAAACCATACCGTTAGGTTAAATTAGGTTAGGTTAAATTAGGTTAGGTTAGGTTAGTACTATATTTTGGCACTGGTTTGGTTGGTCTGTGTTAACTTGGCACTGGTTGAGAGCTATTGGTTGAAATGGTCTACTTGTTAAGATGACATGGAACCCGAAATTAGAATCTTGAAGGCGGAGTAGTCTAGTTTAGTCGCGGCTTGTCCTTTGGCTTGTATACATTCGGCCCCATTCAGCCTACTGTTTTAAGACGTTTACCCCCACCCAGGTGTCAATATTTTCCTGGCGAGCGGTAGCGAGCCAGCATATATATATATATATATATATATATTGTTTTACAGCAAGCTAAATTTGTACATTTTTCGATAGAAAAATGTCTCCGGCGAAGTCGGATTTCTCCATACAATGCTGGCTCGCTATCGCTCGCCAGGAAAAAATCGACACCTGGATGGGGATAAACGTCTTAAAACAGTTGGCTTAATGGGGCCGAATGGATACAAGCCAGAGAAAGAGAGAAAAGGAGAGAAAGAGAACAAAAACAGTTGACCCCCTTTAAGCTGAAATCATTAATACATCCCATCAATCATGTGTTATTCTAATTACCGTCAGAGTCCATTCAGGTTAATAAAACCTCTTGTACAATTTAGGTGAAATACAATTTGAGTTGAGGGGAGATGGGTCGCTGTTCTGGTCTCCCTTCTTCCTCATGTTTAGCCCCATTAGTTTATGACATTCGGCCCATTTTCAAAGCGATTTCAAGACTTTTCGACCCATTTCTTTGTCAATAATAAGATTGTTCGTGTCATTTAGGTGTCGATTTTTTCCTGGTGAGCGATAGCGAGCCTGTAATTTAAGAGAAACCAGCCTTCGGCCGCGAAATGTTTCTATTGAAAAATTTAGAAATTAATCTTGAAGGAGGGTCTTGGGGGGGGGGGGGTATGTTTTAAGGCTGATGGAGGTCTAGCAAGGTCTAGGGAGGAAAATATATAACTGATAAATATATACATAAATACGCAAATAAATACGCCCATCTCTCCTTTAGCCTTTCAGTCGACGGTAAATTGTTACTAAATTATCTAGGTACAGTCGCGCTAATAAGTGATCTCGGCACCAAATATGTTTCGATCAATAATTGGTACCGGCAATATCTAAGCTTCATTTCTCCATATCGAGTGAAATATACAAACATGTTCCTAAACTTACCCAACCTATTTAACATCTGACAGACATTAATACAGCACAGAGCAAGCCAAACGTAATGACAGCTGGGATGACTTATTAGCGCGACCGTACACTCGGTCCAAAAAGTATCTGCACCCCTACCCTGATAATCTGGTGTGTACAGCTTGGTAGGGTTGGCATCTCTATCTGTAGCTATATCCATCTATACTACTATCTACCTATACTACCAAAGACCTACTACCTACCTATACTACCAAAGACCTACTATCTACGACCTATAACTTATACTACCAAGCTGTACACACCAGATTATCAGGGTAGGGGTGCAGATACTGTTTTGACCGAGTGTACATCCAGCCATTGCCAAGCATGATATTATACACAGTAGTAAATGAAGAGTTAGAGGTCCATAATATTGACTGCAAGACATTATAGATACAGTAAGCTGCGTGTAATGAGTAAATCTGTATGGAATTTATAACCGTAATTATGTTAATCTTTCGTATAATTTTAATTCCCCATTGATTTGCCTATGACAGAGCAAATTTTAACTGTATATATTAGGACCAATGTTAAGGGGAGGCTGGCAGTTTGTTTGGGCTATTAATTAATTTATTCATATATATTTTTTTAGTTTCCTCCCTAGACCTCCATTAAGCTTAAAAAACACCCCCTAGAACCCCCTTTAAGATAAATGTGTACATTTTTAGGTAGACAAATTTCCCGGCCGAAGGCCGGTTTCTCTTATAATTGCAAGTTTGCTATCGCTCACATGGAAATATTCGACACCTAAATGGCATGAAAGGTCTTAAAATTGACTACGAAATTGGGCGAAAGGTGTTAAATCGCCAAACTAATGGGCCGAACGTCTTATAATCTCAAAACTAGTGGGGCTAAACATTAGGGAGAAGGGGGTCCAGAAAAACGGTCTGCTTCCCTTTAATTCATGAATAAGAGTGTATATGCAGAACACACAGTCACGTCATCAAAGTTAAGGGGAGACTGTCGTTTTTCTGGTCCCCTTTCTCCCTCGTGTTTATTCCCACTAGTTTTAAGATGTTTAAACGTTCGGCCCTTTTGTTTGGCGATCTTAAGACCTTTCGTCCCATTTCGTTATACATTTTAAGACCTATCGTGCCATTTAGGTGTCGTTTTTTCCCTGGCGAGCGACAGCGAGCCTGTAATTGTAAGAGGAACCGGCCATCGGTCGGGACATTTTTCTATCGAAAAATGTACATATTTATCTTGAGGGGGGATGTTTTTCTAAGTTGGAGGTATGTCTAGCGAGGAAACTAAGAATTTATGAATGAATGAAGTTATAGGCCAAAAAACAGTCAATGTCCCCTTAATGCATCAGTCTGATATAATGTATGATATAATATATATATATATATATATATATATATATATATATATATATATATAATTAGAGTGGTAGAATCGTGATCCATTCTGATAATGCTATCGTATCAGACTATTACCTTATCAGAAAATGTTTTGGACTCGTTACGTAATTGTTGTGTAATTGTGATTATTTCCTATGATCGGGCTTCTGTTGAAAGACGAAAACAACATATATAATAAAGAAATCAATAATATTAAAATATATTATAATAATATCAATAGTATCGCTTTCGCATGTTGCAAAGAAAACTAGGTACCCAATTAGGCTACTTTCGATGTTTCCGCTTCACAATTGACTTTTACAAGAATTCTAAAATATTTCAGTATTTTGTTGTTATTTAAACTTGAAAATTAATAGGAAAACTGTATACGCCAATTCAGTCAACTTTGGAGCAAGTAATAGCATATCAAGTTTGATCTTATGCCTTGATTATATAACATATTTTTCTGAAGGTTGCTCGGTACATATTTTTAGGCAAAGCAGCTATAGTCTATTCGCTGTAAGTAGACAAGAAATCATGACCACTAACCTCTGTAACTCAAAAACGACTAGAGTAATCGAGCTTATATGTCTACCATTTGGGAAGAGTCAGTCAAGGAATACAGTTGATGTTGAAATGTACAGCCTATTTGGTCAAGCCCTTTTTGAGCTACAGAGTATAGAGGTCATGATTTTAGACTATAGCACAGAACATTTTATGATATTTTTCCACAATTGTAAGATAAACTGTACACAATTTACGTCTTGTCGTATTTGTGACCAACAAATGTCTAAATATGTCTTGCCTGATCATACATATGCTTACTAATTATAAATATCTGAATTTGATGGAGTGCATCCTTGAGGTTACTACAGTTATAATAATTGTACAGTTGTAGACAGATGAAATAATGGCAAGTGTTGGTGCAGCCTACCGTACTCAAGATATATTATGGTTCTATGGTAAATTAAATATATCTCTATATATATATATATATATATATATATATATATATATATATATATATATATATATATATATATATAATGTATACGTATACCATGTATAATTTTATATATATATATATATATATATATATATATATATATATATATATATATATATATATTAACAATTGTATAATATTGAACTGGAAATCGGTCCAAAAATATTGTCATGTAGAGGGCAGTAACTCAGCTAATTTGCGGACAACTGAGTAAGCCCCAAACATTTCCTATTTCTAGCGGATAATGGGCGTATTTATTTGCTCATGTATGTAATTTTTTTATTATTTGTCTAGTTTCCTCCCTAGATCACCATCAAACTTAAAAGAAAAAATCCATTAGATCCCTCTTCTAAATTAATTTATACATTTTTCGGTAGAAAATGTCCCGGCCAAAGGGCGGTTCTTCCAAAATTACAGGCTTACTATCATTCGCCAGGAAACAAAACTCGACACCTAAATAGCTCGAAAGGTCTTAATATTGACAAAGAAATGAGGCGAAAGGGCTTAACATCGACAAACTAATGGGGCAAACATTTTATAATCTGAACACTAATGGGGCTAAACATGAGGAAGAAAGGGGGCCAGAAAGACAGCCCATCTCCCCTTAAGGATAAAATTCAGTACGTATGCACCAAATTAAGTGAACACAATGTTGAGGTCTTATACGATAAAGAAATATAGGACGGGGCACATTGGAACTTTGCCTTTGACCTTTGCTCCCATCTTTACGATTTGTTTTATATTTTTTATATTTGTTTAGGCAATATAGTTCATCTCGATGTAAAGGATAACTCACTTAAATATTTATGATACCTGAATTGACAATAAAACGTTTAGAAATTTATATTGACTTGTGACTTTAATATTTAAGTATCATTAGGATTCTGTCTCTCTAAACTTCATGCATAGATATGCCAGACAAATTGTTGACATTTGGTGTGATTTTATCTAAAATACTAAGATATGTTCACAAAATATGATTTTTGTTTTACCTCTGCAGCATAGATCTTATAATTGCCTGATTCAACGATCATATACGCCGGACGTTAGCTTGGTGAACATTGAAATGTGACGTGAGCTTATAGATACGAATATATGTGTACCATTTTTGTGACAATGAATCGTTATTTGTTTACAACTAGTTGAATATAACGTAACCCCTTCAGCACCATGACGTAATTTTAACTTTGATTCTGGCTAATATGTGATGTTTTAATGGAGTTTAAGAAGGACCTATGTTACTAAGATGGTTTATTGAGATCGTATTTACCCATTTGAGTTGCATAGGTAGATGACAAACTAAAGAAAATCGTCTAATGGTAACCCGAATTTGATGTAAATTACGTAGTGGTGGTGAAGGCAGTTAAAGTGGGTATACTACTCGCTTTTTATGGACCTCCTTCTCCCTCGTGTTTAGCATATTAGTTTTGAGATTATAAGACGTTCCTTCCAATAGTTTGGCAATTTTAATACCTTTCGCCCCATTTCGTTGTAAATTTCAAGACCTTTCGTGCCATTTACTGTAGGTGTCGATTTTTTCCTGGCAAGCGATAGCGAGCCTGTTATCGAAAAATATACAAATATATCTTGCAAGGGCGTCTAAGGGGTGTTTTTTTTTAAGCTTGATAGAGGTCTAGCAAGGAAACTCAAATATAAATAATTAGATAAAAATATAGATCGAAAACCAAGCAGTACCCCCTTAATGGATAGGCTAGGTTGAGCGAAGACACTATATATAGCTATAGGATACGCAGGGAGTCTTTTTGGACCCTGCCTGTTTTACTCCGTTAATTTGGAGATTATAAGAAGTTTCACCTCAGTTTATAGAAGTAGAATGAGATAGTGTTAACATGATCGTCCTGGCATAGGAAGAGTGACTCGGGTGCAAGAACTCTCAATAGACTTGAAATTTCCCCTCCGTGATATATACAGTATATATATATATATATATATATATATATATATATATATATATATATAGAGAGAGAGAGTGATTTATCAAGGTTTACATAGATACTCTGACCACACAGACCTTACGATCCCAGCGAGGTGGTCAGGACTTAATTCGAGTAGAGATAGCTAACCCGAGAGTAAGGGACAGTGGAAGGAAAGGATAGCAAAGAAGAAGAGAGAGAGAGAGAGGGTGGGGGAGACACACACACACACACACACACACACACACACACACACACACACACACACACACACACGTTTCCGGCTAAAAGGAACATATCCCGGTTCTAACCATCCTTGGCCGCTGCCGCTGGAATCATGATGAGGCCCACGATCAAAATGGCCGCCGCGATGCCTCTAGTCCCGAAGAACGGCTGTGACCGAGCTCCTCTTGGCAGTCTGGTGCCCTTCATCCCCTTCATGAGTCTCCGTCTGGTTGTTCTGCAGGGAAGGCTCTCCATGTCTCCCCGAAGCTTTCACTATATAATTTTCGAGCGCCCACGACCCTACCTAAATGTTCTTTCCTCGTTGGTTCAAGAAATGAGATAATATAGGGTTTTCTTTGTCTACCAGAGTGCAATAGATTTCCAATGCGTTCACTGTTTAAACTCCCTCGAACTCTACACCTCGTTCTCGTATCACCTTGTACTCCCGGGCTCTCCCACTGCCTTAAATACTATCCCCAGCACTCAACAATTCACATTATCATTGAATCCGGGTCTTATGTTCACTGCAGAGTATACCCGCCGACGTAACCCCTCAGCGCCTCTCCTGTAGACTATCAGTGGCTGGTGATAAGAACCGCCAGCAACAGAGTTATTTGCTGGATAACACCCCATTGATAACAGAGATAGGGAGGTACTGATAGTGGCTGCACTCACTCTCTACCGGTAAACAACAAACAACGTCACTATTAAGGGGGCCAATTTTTGCATGTATACATTATTGTTCTAGTTTCCTCCCTAGACTTCCATCAAATTAAAAACAAAAAAATATCCATTAGATCCCCCTTCTAGAAAAATTTGTACATTTTTCGGTAGAAAAAATTCTCGGCCGAGGCCGGTTCTTCCAATATTACAGGCTCACTATCGTTCGCCAAACAAAAAATCGACACCTAAATAGCGCGAAAGGTATAAATATTGACGAAAAATGGGGCGAAAGGTCTTAAAATTGACTAACTAATAGGGCAAACATCTTAACATCTGAAAACCAATGGGGCTAAACATGAGGGAGAAAGTGGTCCAGAAAACCGGTCCATTCCCCCCTTAAGCGTCATTGGGAAATTGTACAAATATTTGTATATAAGACTAACTGGAGTTCAAATAGTCATATCGGCATGAACCACTAAGCCCAGAATATACACTTTTACATTATAGTGTTATTGTGTAAAACTTATAAGAGATACGTATTTCATTGTTCAAGATAATTCGGTAAGACATGTGATTAGTAAGTTGTAATCAGTTTCTCAGTCATGTCCAATAGAAGTCCAAAGAAGAATATGACATTTTTAAGACAACAGCATTTCATATCTGCAGTAATTAATATAACTCTTGTAAATTACACACATTTAAACACAAATGCATATCTAGAAACATTAACTTATGTTCTTATTACAATATTTGTTAGTATATAATGTAATATAATTTATCTATAAACGCGTGTAGCTATAATCGAGCAGTAATGTGTGTGTGTGTGTGTGTGTGTGTGTGTGTGTGTTTATATATTTGCACGCGTGTGCGTGTGTGACCAATCTTGTAATTAACTTAGCTCACACATGACACGCACGCTCACGCCGGAAATTTTACCGTCACGATATTCATAAGTATTTGTCATCAGTATCTTACACTTTCTTTTGTGTTATTGTTTACTCCATTAGTTGTGCGTAAAATCTATCTACGTGTGTGTGTGTGTGTGTGTGTGTGTGTGTGTGTGTGTGTGTGTGTGTGTGTGTGTGTGTGTGTGTGTGTGTGCGTGTGTGTGTGTGTGTGTGTGTGTGTGTGTGTGTGTGTGTGTGTGTGTGTGTGTGTGTGTGTGTGTGTGTGTGTGTGTGTGTGTGTGTGTGTGTGTGTGTGTGTGTGTGTGTGTGTGTGTGTGTGTGTGTGTGTGTGTGTGTGTGTGTGTGTGTGTGTGTGTGTGTGTGTGTGTGAGAGTGGGGAAGTGGAGGGGACTGTGTGTATGTTTGTGTGACTGTGTACGTGCATGTGTATGTATATTTGAACAGGTCTGGCCTTAATAGGTATAAGTTTTTGAATAGTGATATACATAAATAGTTGTTTACTTCTATAAATTTAGATAGGATACTGAAAATAACACTTGCTTAACTTCCTCATAATGATATACCCTCTAACAACAAGCATACACTACCATGTACGGTCGAGGTTAATAAGTGTTGTCAGATATTTCACAAAGTTTCGGACACTGATTAATACTCTGAGGGATTAGCACTTTTCCCAGTAACTATAAAGATACCAATAACACTTGCTGAGCGAAAACCACTGGAATCTATGACAACACTTAATACCCCCGATTGTACACTAATTCTAATACACGCATATACATTCAATCACACATAGACCCACTCATACATACAGTACTGCACACATGCATTTATGTATGTAAACACACACACACACACACACACACACACACACACACACACACACACACACCACACACACACACACACACACACACACACACACACACACACACACACATACACATATATACAGTATATATTGCTATATAATAATTATGCTTCTACAGACAAAAACATTATGTTATTTAGATAAGCTGCAGATTTCACAATATATAACACTACATTATGTTTTCTTGCTGGTTATGTTTGTCTAACATTATTCTATCATCATGGGTTTGTAAATATCTATTTGTCTTCTCTGTGTATGACTATAATTGCGGACCAGTATATATATTCCATACATATACAAACGAGACTAGTGTCTTAATATGTAGCTAAATTCATTAATCTAGATACAAACCGAAATACCACAGCTAAATTAAAATTGTATTTATTGAAAGTCTATAGACCATCTACTGTATATACTGTATAGGTGTTGCACTATGTATACAGTATATAGGTGGTCTATATTTTGCTTCCAACCATCCTTCAAGCTAACTATGATATAAGTTTTAGTTATATTTACATTTTTGTATTGAAACTATTTACTCTATATTGGCGCTTCCTCTCTTATGCAGTACATTATTCTTTAACGTGTGAGAAATATATTGCTTTATAATTCTACTTTGAAATAATACAATGTAACTATTTTTTTATATAAGATAAACATACTATTTATCCCCCCGTTCCTAAGAAAGAGCAATATACACTAACTTACAGTACATCGTTAATCAAGGCTGTGTTTTTCACAGCTGTAAGACTATAAATTAGTCCCTTTGAGTGAAAATAAGTGTCCTGAAATACTTCTCACATCATAATACTCAGCTATAGTCTATTCGCTGTAAGTAGGCGAAAAATCATGACCTCTATCCTCTGTAACTCAAAAAGGGCTAGAGCAAATTGGCTATATAATTCCACGTCTATTCCTTGACTGACTCTTCCCAAATGGTGTAAATATTAGCTCGATTACACTAGTCGTTTTTGAGTGACAGAGGTTAGAGGTAATGATTTATCGCCTACTTGCAGCGAATAGTCTATAATCTCCTGACCTAGCCTACCAGGAGTAGAAAGTCAGGGTTGGTTTAGCAGATACCCCACCATCACAGCCTACCTTTATCATTGTCTTCACCTAGTGGAATTGTAACCCCATACCAGCTGGTTTATCCATATATTATAAGGGAACAATATGCAGCGTCTATATTTCTATATCATATTAAGGGGGCCCACCTCGCTTGTTTTCTCTTTTTCTCCCTCGCTCTTTGGCTTGTATCCATTTGGCCCCATTCAGCCTACTGTTTTAAGACGTTTACCCCATCCAGGTGTCAATATTTTCCTGGTGAGCGAAAGCGAGCCAGCATTATTTATTTTTATTTTGACAGCATGCTAAATTTGTATATTTTCGATAGAAAAATGTCTCTGGCGATGTCGGATTTTGTCATACAATGCTGGCTCGCTATCGCTCGTCAGGATAAAATCAACACCTGGATGGGGATAAACGTCTTAAAAAGTTGGCTGAATATGGCCGAATTGATACAAGTCAGAGAAAGAGAGAAAAGGAGAGAAAAATAAAAACAAAGCAGGTGACCCCCCTTAACCCCTTCTGTGCCGATGACGTCCTTTGTAGCACAGTCTGGCAAGTCTTAGACGGTTGTATTCATCTTAAGAAGGACGTCGACCCATTAAAAAGCTGCAGACTATTGCAATGCATCCTTTTAGCAAACCTTTATAGTTATCTCCTAAGTGTTATATGATCGTCTAACTGTATCTGTAATCCAATAAAAGAGACCTCGCCGGTACTGAAGGGGTTATTATTCTAGGTTACCTATAGTTTATTAGCTGAGTAATTAAAATGGGGCCAAGTAGTTTTCCGTCAGTGAAAAATTAAAACGCTTTTACACTTTTAAGGGGGGTCACCTGTTTGTTTTTATCTTTATCTCCTTCTCTCTCTTTCCCTGGCTTGTATCCATTCGGCCCCATTCAGCCAACTGTTTTAAGACGTTGATCCCATTCCAGGTGTCGATTTCTTCCTGGCGAGCGATAGCGAGCCAGCATTGTATGGAGAAATCCGGCTTCGCCAGAGACATTTTTCTATCGAAAAATGTACGACTTTAGCTTGCTGTAAAAACAAAAATATATATATGCAGGCTCGCTACCGCTCGCCAGGAAAATATTGACTCCTGAATGGGGGTAAACGTCTTAAAAACGTAGGCTGAAAGGGGCCGAATCGATACAAGCCAAAGAGAGAAAGATAAACAAATAAGCGAGTTGGGCTCCCTTAATATAGAGCCAACCAAAGTGTATAGACCGGGTTATCAGCTGACCCACCACATTACAACCTTGGGCTGCGGTCGGTAAAATCCTCGCCTCCCAAATGACCTGATAGTGATGGTGATAATTATTAGAGCGTTATATAATTATATACTGTTTCAACCAACCCTTGTAACCCTTCCAGTACCAGGGACGTCCTTTTTATTATATTCTGGCAACTATTAGACGATATTATTTAGCTTAGGAAGGGTGTCTAGCAATACAATGGCTACAGACTATCTCAATTCATCCTTTCGGGTACCAAATATCCTTCCTAAGCTAAATAATATCGTCTAAATGTAGCTGAAATCAAATAAATAACGACGTCGCCGGTACAGTAAGGGTTAAGTACCATAGATCCTTCCTAAGCTGCACAATATCGTCACCAGGTAGCTAGAGTATAAATATATCATGCGTCGCTGGTACTCAAAGGGTTAAGCCTCGATTAACTCTCTAATTCACACCTGATAATTATGTCATCCTGCGTGGGGACTAACTTGCTACTTTCGATACTAATGTTTGTATAATTAGATCAAGCAAATAACAAATATTCATGAATACTATCCATAGTATGTGATTATATATGATTATAACGTAAACATTGCAAAATAAACAAACCAAAACTTAGACGAACACAGTAAAATGACAAAAGAACTTATCATAATCGCTGTGTGGAAACAACGCTTTAGCAAAATAATAATCTAAATACAAAACAGTATTTAGATAATGCATAACGTAATTATGTGTTTGGCAATTCAGATGCGAAAAGGCCTTACCATATGACAAATTCTTAGCTAATTAACATCATGATTTTGTAAATATAATATATTCGTAATATTGCGGCAATGTATAATCATTAATTGTTAAGGGAGGTCACCTGTTTTTGTTTTCCTTTCCTTTTCTCTCTTTGTCTGGCTTGTATCCATTCGGCCCCATTCAGCCTATTGTGTTAAGACGTTTACCCCCATCCAGGTGTCAATATTATCTTGGCGAGCGGTAGCAAGCCAGCATATATATATATACTGTATATTTTTGTTTTGACAACAAGCTAAAATTGTACATTTTCCGATAGAAAAATGTCTCCGGCGAAGCCGGATTTCTCCATACAACGCTGGCTCGCTGTCGCTCGCCAGGAAGAAATCAACACCTGGATGGGGATAAACGTCTTTTAAAACAGTTGGTTGAATGGGGTCGAATGGATACAAGCCAGGGAAAGAGAGAAAAGGAGAGGAAGATAAAAAAAAAAAAACGGTGACCCTCCTTAACCAAAATATATTAATATATAATATTATGTGTAATTATTGTAAGCTATCCACGCCCAATGAATTACTTTGACATTGGAGTGATTGTAAACAGAAACCAGTAGAAGTCAGTGCCTCAATCATATTAGACATAGTTAAGTACTTGTATTAGAATGCTGAAAACTAACCCTAGTGTTTAGTTAATAACTCTGTAGCAGGAGCAAATATAGAGGTTTATTTGTATTTAAATATAAAGTTTGATGAATCCATAGTATATACTGTATATATATTTTGTACTTTTACTGAATAACTCAAGATAATACACCCAAATGATAACAATATTTGCCAATGTAATCAAAATTAAATGTTTGCAATGTTAACCCTTTGAGTACCAGCGACGTGTGTTTTATTTTATTCTAGCTATACTTAGACGATATTATGCACCTTGGGAAGGATCTGCGGTAGTTAAAAGGATTGGTCTAGATAGTTTGAAGCCTTGTTATGGCTAGAGGTCCTTCTTAATCTGAATAAAATCGTCTTTAGTTACCACAATATAATGCAAAAGATGTTACCGGTACTGTATGGGTTAATTACTATATATATTTGTATAAGGCTGCCATAAATCCGATTCCGTGGAAAGCGTTCGTGTGCCAAAGGTTTGAAATATGTACAATATAACATCGTTTGCTATTGTGAAGTATATTATCTATGCCTTTTCGATTCAGTCTAAATGTATAATGTGAATTATTTGGGTCAATATTTCAATTAATTGTATTACTCTATTATTGTAAAAATAAAAACCTGAAAATGGTTAAGAATATAATTGAGTTTATAACCAAATAATACAAATCCACAAAATGGGTTTACAGTATTGTGAAAACTAAATTAATACAACTCTTCCTGAGGTCTCTACAAACATGATTGTTTTATATTTGTTGCGTAACGTTGGTATTTATTTATTTTCATTACACTACAACATTGAATTTTACTTCACAATACAGATCATTCTTTATGTAATAGTTATAAACTAACAACTAACACATGGCCTGCACATTTGCATAATTGAGTAGCGTGTACAGTATGTTCATCAAACCAAAATATATTGAATTTTAATATGATTCAAAATATATATAAATAAATAAATATATACATTTATAAAACATTAGAGCCATTTATACCCTTATATCTTTACGTATGAATTTGAAGTCAGAAAGGAACACTTGACGTAGCCGATTTTTATATATATTATAAACGACCATATTCAACCCCACAAAAAGGCTTCCAAAACTAATGCTCTCTCCCCTCCTAAGTTGCCGTGAAAACTTGGGGAATATAGATTTGTTAGAAAGTTACCTGAAAATCCCGAGTTGAGTAGTTGGGAAAGGGCGGCGAGTGTCTTTAATGTAACCCACTACTGCCCGTAAGTACAGCCGACAACAGAACACATAATTTTAAGGGCACCGACCCGATTTGTTTTCTTTTAGGTTAGTAGCTATTCGACACCATTCAGCCTACTGTTTTTAGATGTTCATCCTCATCCAGGTGTCGATTTACACCTGGCGAGCGATAGCAACCCAGCATATTTTGGATTATGTTTTAGACAGCTAATTTAATTTTTAAATTTTTCGGTGAAAAATATCTCCCGCGAAACCGGATTTCTCCATACAATGATGGCTCGCTATCGCTCGCCAGGAAATAATCGATACCTGAAGGGGGACAAACGTCTTAAAACAGTAGGCTGAATGGAGCCCAATGGAGCCCAATGGATAAAACCCAATGAGAAAAAGCAAGTCGGTTCCCTAAAGAATGTTATTTATATGTGTGAACAGAGCCAACCAAACGATGTTGCCTTTATATACAATTATTTGTCATGTACTGTTCAACACTTGATGTGATTTGTCATGTACTGTTCAACACTTGATGTGATTTTTTTTAGGTGGGTGGCGGGGGAAGGGTTTTATATATATATATATATATATATAAGTTTTGTATTTATTTATTTATTTAATTATTTATTTATTTTATTTTCCTTTGTATTTGTTTGGTATTTATTTATTTTTGTTCGTCCCTGGACCTCCATCAAGCCCCTTCGAGATAAATCTGGGCATTTTCAGTCGGTCCCATTTAAATTATAGGCTTGCTTTCGCTGGCCAGGTAAATGTCGACACCTGAATGGCACGCATGGTCTCAAATTGGAAAAATGAAATGGGGCAAACGTCTTAAAATTTCAAAATTATTGAAGCTAAGCATGAGGGAGAAGGGTGCCCAGACAAAACACCCCCTAAATTATTAGTCGGTAAGTAATATCAAATAACTCCCAGTATTTCGCTATATGTGGTTCACCCGGGTTATCAAATGCCAAGGGACTAGAGTTTTCGCAGAGGGGCTCCTGTCCTGACGTTGTTCATGACTTACAGTGTGCTGGCTTAATAATCCAATAGGATTGATAGCCCCTGAAGTCCTATTTCAACTAACTGCTCATAATATTTCGCCAGTGTATTAAAGTTATTCCTCTTACACTTGATCATTAATTATTGTCCGCAACTGCACGTACAACAACCAGAAGTGAGTTGCAATAAACAGGGTGAGAGGCGGCTGAGTGAGAGATTATCATTTCTGCCGGCCGCAAGTTCTTTGTTTCGTGTGGCCATAATACCGTATTGTTTGGATGAGGGCCTGTTTGTGTGTGTAGGAGTATGTATGTGTTTAGGAATATGTGTGACTGTGTGTGTGTGTGTGTGTGTGTGTAGGAGTATGTGTCTGTGTATTTGTTTATGTGTGTGTGTGTGTGCATCTGTGTATGTGTGTGTGTGTGCATCTGTGTGGGTGGGTGTTAATCTATGTTGTGTATGAGTGTGTTTACAGTTTATCTTATCGTGCACGTGTGAAATTAATCGAAAATTAGATACACCAGTATGCATATGGTATGTGTCGAAATATATGTTTCCCATTACGATCTCAGTAAATATGTCATCATTGTAGATTTTTTTAAGGGGAGGTTTTTAGTTTGGTCTCTGGATATCCATCAAGCTTAAGATTACACCTCCTTGAGCCCCTTTCAAGATAAATTTGTACATTTTTCGGTAAAAGAATGTCCCGGCTGAAAACCGGTTCCTCTTAAATTACAGGCTCGCTATCGCTCGCCAGGATAAAATCGACACCTAAATGGCACGAAAGGTCTTAAAATTGACAGAAATGGGTCGAAGGTTCTTAAAATCGTCAAAATAATGGGGCGAACGTCTTAAAATTAGAAAAGCAATGGGGCCAAACATGAGGGAGAAAGGAGTCAAGAAAAAAAAAACTCGAGTGGATATCTCTCCTTAAGATAAACTGAAGTGAATATTGCTAAAACGGTGAATTAAATATTACAATGTTTGCATATAAAATTTAGAAAACGTTTCTAACAGTGAGGTTTTTGCATGTCTTGTTTCTCATTGCTTATTCTCTATATATATACATGAAGTATATACATAACTCAATATACTGTATATGTATTGTATAACCATATGACGGGAAATTGTTTATATTTTAATGATAGGACAGCTTCATGTCTGCTGTTTCATTACAGTAAAACATATTGTTTGTCTTGTGTGTAATTTGTTTGTTTTTTCAAGTATTCACAGCATAATGGATTTCTTTCATACTGTCTATATTATTTACTAACTTTTTGCGTATATCTTTGGGGATAAAAACGAAAGCAAATGCGGTGAGATAGGAAAAGTACATATTATTATATTTTTATTATGTTTATAAGGTTAATGATCACGATAATGAGTATTGAATATATATATATATATATATATATATATATATATATATATATATATATATATATATATGAACATAAACTATTACTGTATTGTTGTTGGAAATATGGGAAGGATGTAGTGAAGTCATATTCTAACAGTGCTTGTATGATAACAGTGTGTTGTTATAAGACAGGATGGTATAACCCTTTGAGTACCAGCGACGTTTGTTCTATTTTATTCTAGCTGTATTCAGACGATAATATACAGCTTGGTAATGATTTGTGGTACTGAAACAGGGTTGGTTGAGATAGTTTGTAGTGTTATTATTGCTAGAGGTCCTTCCTAAGCTGAACAAAATCGTCTAATAGTTGCCATATTATGATGAGAAGGACGTCCCTGGTACTGGATGGTATAACGTAATAAGCAGGCTTCAGCCTACTTGGTCCGAGGGTGAGTCTTTTTGGTCTTCCCCTGATGCGCTCCTTCAGTTTGGAGATTTTGAAACGTCTCGCCCCATTAATTTGACGATAATAAGACGATTCATCCCACTCAGGTGTCGATTTCTTTCTGGGCAAGCGATAGCAAGCCTGTAACTTGAAAACAAAAATAATCCTTTGGCCGAGATGTTTATTTTGTTCCTGAATAATGTACGAATTTAGCTTGATGGAGGTCTGGGTGTGGATTTTATAGTTTGAAAGAAGTCTAAAAAGGCGTTGTTGTTAGCAAAGAGACAAACTAGAAGACATTGCAAATGGCCAAGCATGCAACATCCTCAATAGTAATTAAACAGTTGTCTAATACAAATATTAGTCCTAGTATATGAAAGAAATATATATTGGCCTAAGTGGCAATTATGTGACTACCGTGACGAAAATGTTTAGTGTATTAATTATAATTATATACTTAATTTGCTGTAGTTAGTAACTGATATACTGATCAAATATGTCACGGTATACTAATTATAAACATATATGTGGGAAAACGTAACTCTCTAATAATACTAAATTAAAACTTACACTTCTGATTATATTCTTTATGTGATATATATTATATAGTGATTGATATACTGTTTGTAAATGCAATTGTATCCTAATTGTATACATCTATGTAAAAACATATATATAAAACAATTATGATAGATCGACACCTTAGTCACACTATGTCAGTGTTGTGCTTACTGTGATCCAGTATATTGTTCACTAAGTAAAATTTGGCAGGACTAATTAAGCGTAAAATTCGTTATGATACAGTCAGAATTTCAACTATTTTTGTAGGGATTATATACGTGACCATCATTAACCAGTATGTGCTTATTAATATAGTAATAAATCTAGTGTTCTGAATAATCTTTGCTTAGTATTAATATGAGGGAAAACGTACATGAAGACAACTAAAAATACATCCTATATCGCCATTTTAGGTAAACATTAAATATATCATTATAGTACGTTGACAATAATAAACAATACTGGGTTTGATTTAAATTTCGGGATTTTCTTCTATTATATCTGTGATAACCGAATATCTAAAAATATGCATGTAGGGCTTTCTCTGTTGATATATTACAGATTAGTGGTATATATGGCGACTCCCTATGGAATCAAATTGTCTATATATATATATATATATATATATATATATATATATATATATATATATATATATATAGAGTTAACCCCGAAAGTTGACAGAATGAATAGATATACCATTTTAGGAGGAGTATTTATTGTTATATTATTCTGATCAGATATATATACATATATATATATATATATATATATATATATATATATATATATATACGCCCGGTATATACATATATATATACCCGGTATATATATATAGTATATATATATATATATATATATATATATATATATATATATATATATATATAGTCATGCTGGTAATATTATGCTAATAGGTAGTAGTTGGGCTTTGCTTACATAGTCTGAATATTTACCTGGAAATATAGCCTACTCTCCCATTGTATATATATTTAATAACATCTAGATATTTGGCCAGTGAAAGGATTGATGAAGAGTTACATAAATTTCATATAGACACACAATATCACATAAATATTATAACGTTATTTGTTTTGCTATATATATATATATATATATATATATATAATTTGCGCTTCTACTTTCAAAATACACTTTGTTACTTGTATCAAAGGTAAGCCGCATATCTTAGCAAATTATCACCTGATCAAGTTATATTGTCAGTAACCTCAGATATTCTGAAAATATTTGAAGACACAACATATTGTATTTCTCTTAATATTGTATGCCTAAGCAAACAAGTACGTTGTGCTTTATATATTTGATACATTAATTAATGAATGTATTCATATATTTGTTTAGTTTCCTCCCTAGACCTCCATCAAACTTAGAAAAACACCCTAGACCCCCCTTCAAGATAAATTTGTACATTTTTTGGTAGAATAAGTTTCCTCTTAAAATTGCAGGCTTGCTATCGCTCGCCAGGAAATAATCGACACCTAAATGGCACGAAAGCTCTTAAAATTGACAACGAAATGGAGCGAAAGGTGTTAAAATCGCCAAGCTAATGGGCCGAACGTCTCATAATCTCAAAACTATTGGGCTAAACATTATGGAGAAAGGGGTCCAGAAAAACGGTCTTCCTCCCCTTCAGTTAGAAAATGTACTATAACTCGTAAAATGTGGTAGGGTTTGACATGCTATACTGCAAGCTATAGCTCTGTAAATCTGCTATGGTTTGACATGCTATACTGCAAGCTATAGCTCTGTAAATCTGCTATGGTTTGAACAAGGTGTTATAATTTGAAATATGGTGTATGGTTAGACATATGTGCTATATTTCGAGAGATATACTACGTTTAGAGATGGATCTATATATGTTGTTTTTCGAGAGATAAGCAATGGTTAGAGATATATATTATGGTTGAAAGATATCGGTTGTAGATCGAGAGATAGTGTATAGATAGAAATATATGCTATGGGTAGAAAGATATGCTATGGACAAAGAGGACTGCGCTATGGATAGACGGCTATGATATGGTTAGGGTGGTATACAATGCTAAGAAATATGGTCAATGGTTTGATAGATATGCTGTTAGTCAAAGTGCTACAATCATTTGTGGGATATGTTATGGAAGTCGGATACTATAGTCTCTAGCCCACTCATACATACACATTCGTGGATTTTGCCTATTTCTAGTTATGGAAGCATATATCTGGACACGAATATACGAATAGAATTGCCTATAAATCAACTACAAAACTATACGTATAGGCTATACCAATTATTGAAAAGGAAGTTCTATCCGGATAGATATAATTGCACAGAGAAATACATAGGGGTCCACGAATTATCCTGGGTGGGCTAGAGACTATGGTATCCGAGTGTACATGCAGAATGAGGCATTTGGTATAAGTTAATATATTTAGACAGGGAGATTCACTATCTACTATTATACTGTCTACTGATATACTACAGTACATATATTATTCTATACTACCACACAAATGTTGTTGATACCAGACCAGACCAGATGGCTGGAGTAAAGTAGGAAAGAAGAGCAATTGGACAGAGAAAGAACAAGTTGAGAAGCGAGAAGTACAGTAGAAGACTGAAAGTTCTCAGGCTCAACCAAGTTGCTTCATTGTTCATATTATACATTATATACTGAGATCTACTCGATGGACTGAGATACACTTGATAATTGACAAATATTGTATACAATGAGAAAGGCTGTATGAAATGAAATAATATTGCACAGAATAGCAGCTATTACTTGCATTATCGTATACATTGAGAAACATTTTATACATTTAAGAAGTACTGTATATATAGTAATAATAATACACGCTTTGCGATATATAGTATGTATTGAGGAATAATCTATGCATTGGATAAACAACATACGTAATGAAAAATATGGCATGATTGCGAGACAATAGAGATTAAGTGAAATATGTGCATTGAGTCATATTCTGTGAATCTATAAAACATGGACATTGTCACTAATTGTTTTACGTGGACAAATCTAGATAGTGTTTGCTGATTCATGTAGGTATTATAGCTGTTGTTAACACTCTCTCTTGTTAAACAAAATATTGTTTGATACAAATGGCAGTATTATTTTGCCAATTATTCTGCATATACGTTTTGTGACGTTTGTTTTATATATTGGAAGAGAAGACATTCAGAGAAGAATATGTTTAATGTTACGACTGGAGTTACGGCAAATATACACGAGCACCTTCATTAGTAATGTTTTTTTTTTTTCGGAATATAGGGTCTAGTTAATTATCGATTGCAATTGTATAACACAAAAATGTGTATCCTTAAACGATCTACCATCATTATAGATGTCAGTATCAGGAGAATACCACTTCGATTTGTTGGCAGCATATAGTAGAGTTGCCAATCTTAAATTGACGGAAACAGCGAGAATCTAGTGTGCCATCTTATTTACCGGGAGGTTATAAAATACCGGCAATTTCTCTGCTTTCTTGGTGGCAGTGTCTAGATTTATGTTTATATGATTGCATCAACCCAAAAACATTCTTCCTTCAGTGTAGTTGCCGAGAATAGAGTAAATTGTTCCCTAAACGTTGCAAAAACAGTATGACACTTGAATGTTACCCAGAAAGTTGTATTTGAATTGTTAAAGGGTTCGTTCATAGTTGTATCTTAACATTAATTATACATACTCATAAATCCCATTTCCTTCCTTTTTTACATTAAAAATACGAGACAAAATAACTTTACAAAATAGGATGAATACATACTATATCGATACATCCTTGACCCCATATGATCCGGGGGGGGGGGGTCTTTTAGGATTTTCCTTGTTTCGCTCCATTATTTTGGCTATAACAAGATGCTTTTTCCCATGGAGTTGTCGATTTATGTTCTGGGCGAACGTTCGGGAGCCTGTAAATTATAGGAAATCGGCCTTCGGCCGGGATATAATTTTATCGAATAATGTACATATTTACCTTGAAGGGGGTCTGGGTGGGCATCTTCTATAGTTTGAATCTTAGGCAATCTGGGAAGGCATTTGTGTTACCTAGGGGAGAGACTATACAATAACTAAATAAAATCGTCTAATAGTAGCCAGATATTCGTTAAAAGGACGGCACCGGTATTGAGAGGGTTAACCCATTCAGTACCGAGGACGTCCTTTGCATCGTATTCTGGCAACTATTAGACAATTTTATTCAGCTTAGGAAGGACCTCTAGCAATAATAAGCTTTCGCATTATCTCCACCATCCCCTTTAACTACCACAGATCCATTCAAAGCTACAGAATATCGTCTTAAATATGGCTAAGAGTCCAAATATAACACACGTCGCTGGTACTCAAGGGGTTAAGTAAATGATCATAATAACATACCTCCGCCGTCGGATCAGATAGTGTTTACAGGTCCGGGAAACTTATTAATTAAAATCATGAACATTATTAAGGGGGGTCACCTGCTTCTTTTATCTTTCATCTTTCTATCCTTTTCTCTCTTTATCTGACTTGTATCCATTTGGCCCCATTCAGCCAACTGTTTAAGATGTTTATCCCCATCCAGGTGTCGATTTTTTCCTGGCGAGCGATAGCGAGCCAGCATTGTATGGAGAAATCCGGCTTCGCCGGAGAAATTTTTCAATCGAAAAAGGTACAAATTTAGCTTGCTGTAAAACAAAAATATATATATGCTGGCTTGCTACCGTTCGCCAGGATAATATTGACACCTGGATGGGGGTACACGTCTTAAAACAGTAGGCTGAATGGAGCCGAATGGATACAAGCCGAATGGATACAAGCCAAAGAGAGAGGGAGAGTAAGACAAAAAAAAGCGAGGTGGGCTCCCTTAACACGACGAAACTTTTCAATTCTATACAATCCGGAAATGACAACACAAACACGAGAAACAGTAGGCTTAACCCCTTCTGTACCGGTGACGTTCTTTGCATTCTATTTTGGCTAGTATTTCGACGATTGTATTCAGTTTAACATGAACCTCCAGCAATTAACAGGCCTCAAACTATCTCACTGAGCCCTTTTTAGTACCACAGATCCTTCTTAAACTGCACAAGATCGGCAAATATTAGCTAGAATATAATAAAAAGATGTCACCGGTAATGAAGGGGTTAATACTCGAGGCTGTTTAATAATTCACTAGAACAATATATAACCAAAACAGGGTGCTGCAAAAATGCAATACAAATTGCAAGATATCTTTGAAAGCCCAGTATTGAAAAACTATTCAAAATATAATATATTGAGGAAACCAGGCTAAAGAAATGAACGGCCATTGCATTTTAAAGAGACTATATAGTAACATTTGAGTAATATATTTCGTGTAGAATAAGAAAACATAGAAACAGAAAATTGGAAACATATCGAGCAATTCATACAGTATATGCAAAAATATGCATAATACAGTATTACGATAAGATAATGCAAATACGTTTAAATTGGTGAACAGTTCGTAAATGAATTTAACACGAACTATCAGAGGTACAATATATTCACGAAGACCACCTATACCGAAAGTTACAACATAGAAACTTGCAAATTCAATCAAAACAGACAAAGTGAATGGGTGGAGAACACATGGGCAGAACACAACTAGAAAATGGGTGGAGAACACATGGGCAGAACACAACTAGAAAAATGGAAGCTGCGATGATAAGCAGAGAAAAGGCAAAAGGTTGCGGGAGCCAAGAAAACATTAAGGGGAGATTTCCACTTGAGGGATTTTTTTCTTGACTCCTTTCTCCCTCATGTTTAGCCTCATTGTTTTTCTAATTTTAAGACGTTTGCCCCATTATTTTGATGATTTTAAGAACTTTCAACCCATTTCTGTCAATTTTAAGACCTTTCGTGCCATTTAGGTGTCGATTTTTTCCTGGCGAGCGATAGCGAGCCTGTAATTTAAGAGGAACCGGCTTTCAGCCGGGACATTTTTCTACCGAAAAATGTACAAATATATCTTGAAAGGGGCACAAGGGGGTGTAATCTTAAGCTTGAAGGATATCTAGGGACCAAACTAAAAACCTCCCCTTAACAAACAAAAATACAGCGAGGAACAAATAATCCCGAAAAGCAGAGAGCACCAGAAATGAGAGGAAAGAGAAAGAGAGAGAGAGAGAGAGAGAGAGAGAGAGAGAGAGAGAGAGAGAGAGAGAGAGAGAGAGAGAGAGAGAGAGAGAGAGAGAGAGAGAGAGAGAGAGAGAGAGAGAGAGAGAGAGAGAGAGAGAGAGAGAGAGAGAGAGAGAGAGAGAGAGAGAGAGAGAGAGAGAGAAACCAGACAGAAAATGCAAGAAAAAAAAAAAAAAAAAACACGAGTTGTAGGGAGAAAAGAAAATCAGAAAGAGAATAAACACGACCAACTCGGAAATATACATAGAAGGGAAAACGTATGAAAAAAGGTGGATTTATAAAGAGAAAAATGGTGTGGTGTCCCGAGTTCGAATCCCGCGAGGACCATCTGCTTTCATAAGTTTATTCTAGTGCATTGGGGGTTTGTGGTTGATGATTAATGTTAAGAACGGGGTGTTACTTAATACAGACGTACAACATTTTATAATACGAAATTTGAGTACAGTATAAGAACAACTGAAAATTGCTGATGTTTATTAAAGTTAATATTTATTATGTGATTTAATAAACAAAGTCAAGACACATCAGGACATTGAAGACTATACTTAATATCATAACTGCAATCTATATAATCCACAGCTGACCATGATAATAGTTTAGGTTCAGTATCTAATTTAGAGATAGAATGTTTCAATATAGATTACTACCATTATAAAAATGAAGAACAAATAAACTAATCATGACAAAAATCATGCGACGATGGGTTGATTCTGATTTTGTCAATAAGACTTAGTTGATATCATACCATACAGTAGACACGATTTATCACAAGGCGACTTTTCTATGTTTGATAAATTCCTCTTACTCATATCGATGAATCCAATACCTCTGCATGCTTCTGAAGAATAACATATTTATAATATTGCACTCTACTCCAAGGAATCCTATTCGTCATGTTAAGGTAAAGATAAACAATTTCGATATATACATTCGGATGCCATAGACTCTAGCCCACTTATCAATATTCATATACTAGTATATCTCTGGAAACAATGTTATGAATATAATATTTTATAATTATACTGTCAACTACAAAATTATATATATTGTTTATTGAAAAGAAAGTTTTATCCAAAATTAATCCCAATAATTATAATTGCATACAGAAAAACATAGGGGTCCCCGAATTCTTATGAATGTGCTATTTAT